>CM042179.1:11017698-11112592 GCA_023376005.1 Doryteuthis pealeii | reverse complement strand
AAGTCCGGTTCCCGATTTCCCCTGTCAAGGGAAATCGTTTAGACATATCCGCTGATGAGACTTAATAAAGTTGAAACCCATCCTGTTATGATATTCTACACAGACATCATGGTCTCAGCACCGAAGGTTATATTTTTCTGCGTATTAAATTTCCAATCTGTGTCTATTTGTTATTATCGTTCTGATAATATCTGGAATTTAGCAAATGTATTCTCCGCATACTGTAATTGCCTTTCAAGCCTGAAAACATATAAAATATTTTAAAATATATCATAATTAGAACTCGGTATTATATATAATATTGCTCTTTCAGTGGATCTATATATGATTCACTTTGATTTATACATACTGATTCATCAAATTCCCGTACATGGTATCGGTCTATGATATACTCATCCATATTCAGAATTCATCCCTTACTACCAAGTTTGGTACTTAAATCTCTCTCCTAGAAGCAGTTATCTACCCTATCATATTAATATATAACTCCATTGAAGTGTGGATCCACATTAGCCTTGCCATAAATTTGGATAAAACATGACATGGCCTACTTATCATTGTAAAGAATGCTTACCTTAAGCATGCTGCAAAAATTAAAAGTTAACTTTTTATCGCTACATTTATTAAGTTCATCTATAATATATAAGTGTTTTCTATACTACTTATATTATCCATATTATACGCATACATGGTGCACGCATATGTGGTGCGGGCTTTAATGTCCTGGTATATATGTTTGTCCGATCGCTGTATAGTACTGCGGTGTATATGTGCTGTCTGTTTATGCGCGTGCTAGCTGGTGTGCACTGAGACGTGTGCGTCGTATATGTCTATACGTATGCGGCGCCTATAGTAGTATGCGTATACGCGATCCATTTGGACTGTCGTTCTGTTCACAAAGCTTAGCGTAGCACATATTCTAGTGGCTCATGTATGCTGCACTTCAGCATGTATGCAGTATTGTTTTGAATGCCGTGTATGAGTTACACCATAACTGTCTGTACAATGCTTTACACACGCATAGCGCATACTTGTACTTGCCATTCACGTCTTTCCTATGTGATGTGTGTAAAATGTGTGCCCACGTGAAGCATGTTGGTTGACACCACGACCTCGTCTGCGTATTCGCATTTGCTGTATACTCGCAACATTTACGCCAGCCCCGCTCATTCCATAACCCCCAACCACCGCCCATAATTTACAACATGTGGCTATATCTTAACAGTAATATTATTCACCCCAGTCGATCCCTCATAATACTAACTCGTACCCGACAATTATACATCCCCTCCTCCCCCCGCATCGGCAACGCACCGCCGCCCACATCCAGACATGTACAAAAACATACGACACCCACACCCGCAAACAAACACAAAACGCTCGCCCACTAGTATGCACGTGATTTAGCAATATTTACACACTGTCACAGACACAAAACTGTATTAATGTGCTGTGACCACTTACCCCGCGTACCGCAACCATTATGCTGCTCCATAAACCACCTCTTCATATCGCATTTTCCAAATGATATTACCACCACATTTACATAGCACCATTCTCATTTTATTCAATCATTACACATCCATCGTCTAATTAGAATTTTTTAACGCATTGTGTTATTGATTCCTCCGTATGCCATTTGACAAGCAATCTTCACCTCGATGATTCTGCATTCGCATTATGAAACCACATAGGCAGGAATGTTCCTCTGTCACACCGTAATAAATAGATATGTAAAAACCTTTATATATTTATTTTAATCTTTAATTATAGTATATATATATATATATATACTATTATTACATATATATATTATTTATAAAATTTATTTTAAAAAATATGCATTTTGTATATACCTTTTCTATTTTAATATTTTTTATAAAAAAAAGATCTGCATTATTTCACAAATCATCATTGTTGATCAAAAAACCATTTTATATTTTTAAATTTTCTTCTCTTCCTTTTACATTTTCATACCAAAAACGAATAAAAAAAACTTGAATTAAGAATTAAAAAAAAAAATATTCGTGTCACACATATTGTAATCATGTATTGCCTTCCTGACCTTTTTGAATTGTAGGCCTACCTATGTTAAATGGGCCTATCAAAATCATGTCTCTCACTTGATTTACAAAACCCTAAACTGGTAAGCCAATCCACAAATAAGTTTCGATTCATAGACTGTTAGTTAAACTGTCATGGTCAGGACCATCCAAAAAACTTTCTGTTTTAATTTTCCTAAATCCCAATTTTGACAACTACCTTAATCTTGTCCCTTGAATATCTATAAATCCTATACTTCTTACTGAGTTAGAACTAATCCTTTCGAATTACTGCGGGTAGGGCCACATAGCTTTCACAACGTGCACCCCCCTAAAAAAAAAAATCATCTAATCAATTATAGATATTTGCGTTTGAAAAAAAAATATCATACAAATCACTACCTACTCCTGCTGATCATGATACGTTTTACAGATTACAGTTGACTAGCACATGAGTCCGGATCATGCTCTCCAGTCGTTCCGGCGCTTGTGTCCTATGATACGCTGCCTCGGCCTGAATTCTGGAAAGCCTGTGTAAACCCCTCGCCCAAAGCCTCGAGCGTTATTGATCAGTCTACAGCGATCTTGACCTGGTGTACCAAAGTCAATGAGGATTGGTATGGTTGCGCGCGTCTCCTAACCTTCAGCGATGTCTAAAAAAAACAATCGTCCGGTGGTCTAGCACTATTGAAAAGGGCATAGACCGAGGCCACCGATATAGTTTCCCTAGTTCCCGGTCTCTCTCGCTGATAGACTCCCTCGTCTACTGGCTGGATACTCTCCTGAGCCTCTACGCGCTCCAACACCTCGATTCTGACTTACTATCTTCACTACCTGTTACAAATAAAAAACAACATTAAATCTTATCAAAACTGCTCACAGTTATTTCTTTCTTCCTAATTACCGAGAGTGGTGCATTTGTCCTTTCTTGTTAGATCTATTTGTCAAATACCATTTCACGAGATGTCTTATCAAATACGACAGCACTCTTCACGACATCGTCATACTTTAATGTCTGTCCTAACTCTAACATCACCTGTACCACGCTGTCAGTTTCTCACCCGACTGGACAGTCACATCATTTCCTACATCGAATCTCTCGTTTAGACTTTTGATAAGCTCTCTGTTTAAATCATAAATAATTGTGATCATATATATAGATAAACTCTAATTATTAACACGGAATCAGATAACAAGTAAAAACTTTAAGAAACAGCAATTTTACCCATTTGTAATAAAATGCCGTATTAGAAATTGCCCCTTCGTGACTTGAAAAATTTGTCAACCCAGCGAGTTAAGAGTAAAAAAACACTCAGTCATGCCTTAGCAGGTCAGGCCAGCTATATCGAGAACAGGTGAGCTTATTATAATAGTAATAATCAAATCGGCGGACCAATCGTGAGGGTGACGAGGGTTAAACGTGCTTGTGACAAAAAGAGATAAAAAGAAGAAATCCAATCACTAGAGGCTAGGTCTGTTGGTAGGGCCAGCTGTATTAACACCCTTTAAGTACTAGGGTTGTATGGAGAACAATCATTTCAGTTTGATTTATAGTGCACGTGTGTCCTTGAAAAGAAACTGTTGTGAATAAATCAACACATGCTGTACGCCAACGATAAAATGATTTGTAAGGGTCTCTGCCATTTTCTGAGGATCCTTACAAAACTGCTGAAGAATGATAAAATGAAATGAAGTCAAGGTTCATATATTATTTTTTAGAGCGAAATTGTTAAATGCTGTCTGTTTAGAACGGACCTCTGGTCTCTTCTCACTTTGCCTTCAGTCTTTTGTTGTATGGATGTAATCTTCAGATATTGAGTACTTTCTCTACATGAACTCAGTTCGTCATGCTCTCTAGTCCCTCGGATTATACAGCATTGTGACGCTCGCTCAAGGTGTCAAGCGCTCATAACGGTCAATTAAATCATATCTCTAGTCACAATCACAATGTGCACCTGGTGATGACTGCACCTTTTCTTGATCTCTTCCATTCTGTACTGAAAGCCACACACACCATCATGTGCATGCCTGATCACTAAGTCAGAAATACCGAACCACTGCTCACGTGACCTTTTACTCACGGATCCACACGATTTTTCACGCTCAGAATTGTGGAGATATGAATAAACTGAACCCACGTCTGTTGTAGCTGCCAAGCACTGACATCTTCATCGCACAGCCTACGCCATCTGCTCTTCCTGTGCGCGTCCTGACAACGTATACCTTCGAATGCTCATCCTCCGACGATAACATTACTGCACGGTGGAGTCACACGCGCACACACGCACATTGTCATCATATCACCTTACTGTACAACTTTTCAGTTCTTCCTCTACCACTTAACATACATCTACTTCATGGACGCGCTCGTACTTTGACATCGAGCACTCGCTTCATTATGAGTATAGGTACGGTGTCACCTTCCTGTAGTCACTCTGTGTACATCACCCATTCAACATGCCATTATACTTATCTGTTAAACTATGATATCATGTTACGTTTTTCCTGACTATGTCGATAATATAAGAACTGGATCTTATTCTTGTGCGATGCAGGCTATGTAGTACGTGTCACATCGATTACTCTCCATGCGAGTCTATGTGAGGTGTATCTCTATGGCTATCTCTTACTCGGAAGCATCATTGTCTGTACCAGCAATGACCATGGCATATCTATGTGATTCACATACCTGCTAATAAATGCCTGTTCACGTTCTCCTATACACTCAAAGTACAAGTCATAGTCTCTGTGTCACTTGACCCAATGTAGCGTACCGTCTGATGACATACTTGTGAGTCTGCCAACACGAGCACTGTACCAGCGAGACACTGGCCACCCTAGTTTGTCCTCAGTGAACACTTGTTCATGTCCTGACACGTAGATCACATTATTCTGTGTACTTGACATGAGACTTTGATGAGTTGTGGTGCACCTGAGCACTGTACACAATAAATTTCATTACTATTATTATTATAGTAAAGTTGGTTGGTTGGTTGTTATGTTGGACCATATGACCTTTAGGCACCCCTTTTGCTTTGATGATTCATAAGTACATTTTTTTCATTTACACCGTCAACATCCGGTTGTTGGTTAGGGGTTAGGGTTAGGTGTTAGGGTTAGTTTTATAATTTTAAAAAAACTCTAAAAATCATCTGTTAACAAACAACCGGATGTTGACAGTGTAAATGAAAAAATGTACTTTACTTTAAACTAGCAATTATATGCACCCTCCGGGTGCAAGTATTTTAGTTAAATTTTATAATAAAATATCATATTAAATTAGAAAGGCTAATGAAACTGAATAAGAATGTAGATAAAAAGATTTTGAACAGAGGGGGTATGATTGAAAAATGGAACAACTTTGAAACTAACTCTTCCATCATTTTCCGTTACTCCCGTCTTTCATTGGTAAATTTTCCTAATTAAACTGTTTAGTTAAAATAGGAAGTAAAGAATAATATTACAGTTATTTCTTCTTGTTAAGGGATTTCTTTTAAGATTTATTGAAGAGATTTTTGCTCATATTCAATAAGATAAAACCAAACAATTAGAAATCAATAATACTAAGCATATATTTATTAAAATCAATTTTTTAAGATCAATATGCAAATTAGCCTTCCCATTCACACTGTAAACCTCTATTTTGTTGTATATATAAATACAATTGCATGTTATTAGTATGTAGATATGATTAACAGTGTAAGTAATGAAAAAAATTTTATTAATAATTGAGGTTTAAATAAAAAATAAAATCTTGGAGAATATGATGTAAATAACAAAAGGAATTGTGACTTGTATAGTAATATAGTTTCGGTTACAGACAGACAAACCCACAATCTCCATTATAATAAGATATACGCTCCTACATTTGGGGCGCTGGTGATTGTCGTCAGTGATGTAATCTGCAGGGTTCATTGGGAAGTTTCGGGTCTTCCAACATCAGACTTCCCTCGCCCTGCTGACCCTATCAGAAGTGATCAAACAAATCATCAAAGAAAAAAGGGGTGCCTAAAGGTCATATGGTCCATTATGTTTTATGGCATATCAGCCCTTTTCAGGCCATTTAATCCAGAATCAAGTTATTTTGATAAAGGACTCAGGCTGCTTACAGTAAAAGATATTAAGGAATAAATTCAAGGCAATTTTTAGAGTAAATTAAGTTTTTATTCACATGTAAATAAAAGATTGGTTTGGTTTGGTTTGTTTTATGGCATATCAACCTCGGTGGGTCATTTAATGCCGACAAATTTGTGAAATAACTTCATTCTTAATGCATAATACAATTTTGTTTATAAACTCATGTTTTTCTATTTTCCCTGCCCCACAAAATTTGATCATAATATCTAGCATGAAAAATCTTGTATTGTATAATATATGGTTTGGTTTGTTTTGTTTTACGGCATATCAACCTCAGTGGGTCATTTAATGCCAATAAAGTGTTGAAATCAATCAATTCTTAATGGATAATACAATTTTTTTATAAATACATTTTTCTATTTAACCCATAGATGGGACCCTAACAGGTACTACTACTTCGGGTCTGAGTGGACCAGGGAGCAATGGTGATGAAGGGGTACTCCACATTCCCCAAACCTCCAGAACTGGAACCTCACCATCAGATAGAGTTTAATGTCATTCCCAGGACATGTAGACCCTCAGCCACCACCTACTAGCACCCATATGATAAGAAGGATTGGGGCTTGCTATAAGGGCAATAGGGTTGGGGCAATCATATAGGTGCTAGGGCTTGGCGTGACCAGCCAATTGACTGGAGGGGGCCTCCCCGACTGCCCGTTTAGCCCAATAAATGCCTAAAGTGGAATATTGCAAGTCATGGACTGCTCAGCCACCTGGGTTCTATCCTTAAGCATCACGGGTCGCCACCCACAGCCATTGGGGGAGTCTTACCCCTCTGCAGAGGTGCAGTCGGTGCATTCTAACGCCCCACTGACAGGGCGGATAAATAAAAGAAGATATAAAAAGAGTAAATGAGGTATTCATATAATAATGAAATTTATTGTGTACAGTGCTCAGGTGCACCACAACTCATCAAAGTCTCATGTCTAGTACATAGAATAATGTATTAGTGTCAGGAACATGAATAGCGTACAGTAATATATGTGCGCGTGTGCATGCATATGTGTGTGGAGGGGGTATCAGGTATATTGTTGGCGGATTACAGGAAGCGTGGAGGCTTTGAAAGATGCAGTCGTTCGATAGCCTACAACAGATGCAGGCAGCTTATTCCATGCCTCGGCAATTCTGAGCGTGATATATATATATATATATATATATATATATATATATATATAGGAAGAAAAAATGTAAATCTGACACTATGTATTTTTATAAAAAATGAAGAAACACAAGTTTCATTCACGAGCGGTAATACTTTTTGGTACGACCAACTGCCACTCGCTCGAGTTTGGCCTATGACATCAGCTTTAGACACACCCACAAATCTTGATGAAAACAAAATTCTCTTCGGGTACAACCAAACAAATATTTTTACTGAGGACCAAACAAATATTTTACTTTTAAAACGTAATATTTTTAGCTTAGAAAATTGAAAGTTTAAATAAAGAAAACAACTTTGAATCATGTAAATTTAGGTTTCTACAAACATTTATAAATAAAAATGTAAATAAAATAAAAATCATAACTGAATAAAAAATGTTTGTAGAAACCTAAATTTACATGATTCAAAGTTGTTTTCTTTATTTAAACTTTCAATTTTCTAAGCTAATAAATATTACGTTTTAAAAGTAAAATAATTGTTTCAAGGCTGTAACCAGCGCCCTCTAAGTTATCTTAGAGGGCGCTGGCTGTACCCGAAGAAAATTTTGTTTTCATAAAAATTTGTGGGCATGTCTAAAGCTGATGTTATAGGCCGAACTCGAGTGAGTGGCAGTTGATCGTACCAAAAAAGTATTACCTCTTCACGAGTCATGATTAATAAGCCGATACTGTAGTGTTTCGGTCTGTTTAAAGAAAAATAAATTTTAGGTGAAAACAAAAGTCCGCAAGGTTCTGCTTTTGGTATGTGGCTACTTTCTTGATATTCAAAATATGTGGAAAATACATACTTTAAAACGAAGGCCCTGAGTTAGGTTTAAACAAACCGAAACAATACAGCGTCAGCTTATTAAACATCACTCATGAATGAAACTTGTATTTTTTCATTTTTTATAATATATATATATTATATATATATATATATATATATATAGTGGAGATGTGAGGAATGAAGGAACAAAACTCAGACAAAAGTGTGTAGGATATATTTCGCTAGAGCTTTGAGCTGGGCATTATCAGTTGTTTTAATGAACTATCAATTTATCATACAAGTGTTTTATAGAAGGGAAAGTGTGGCAGGAGGAAGTGGATAGGAGAGGAGGTCAAGTGGGTGGGTAAGTGTTAGTGAGGAAAGGTTTTGAATGGTCAAGCAGGAATCATTGGAGAGGAAGAGAAGGAAATCTGAGTTTTGTTGTTCTTTCATTCCTCACATCTCCACCACATTCTGTCGGATTCATTCCAATCCTCTTTCCACACACACATATATATATATATATAGGGTGCATGGTATAATGGTTAACATCGTAGGAAATGGTCACGACAAACCGAGTTCAATTCCTGGATGAGGATGTTTAAATTTCACATAGTTCTAATACCCTTGCAAAAGGTATGAATCCAACTATTCTCCCTCCAGCTATGGGTAAATAGTAGGGCAAACTGGACTCTTTAACCTTGGTATGGCATATATATATATATATATATATATATATATATATATATATATATGCATGTTGAATTAAACAAAAGACACATCTCCTGTTTAACAATTTTATTTGTGATCTTTTCAAGTTTTCTGGCCAACTTTTTAATATTTGGGTGGAATTCGTGGATAAGTCCACCAAAGTTCAGGTCCCAAGTACTTTCAGCACTTCAAAGTGCCATCATCAGGGGTGATGTGTTCCTTTTTTATTCAAATTATATTAATGTGGAGGCTGGAAGGAGAAGAATTGATGGGAAAGGTGCTATAGGCATTTTAAAATGTGAGTACTGCATTGGAAATTAATTTTGTTTAAGGATGGCTTGTATTGTTTTATGTATAAAGCTTCTAGTATTTGGAGTTTTTGTTTATTTTTTTCTTTATGCAGAATGTGTGTATTTTCAATTAGAATATTTCGGTAATTAGAGTGGGGGCATATATATATATATGTGTGTGTGTGTGTAAATTAAAGTAGGTAGTGGCCTATTGTTGATATCAGCTGGACAGTGAAGGAATCTTTCTACTTTTCACTAGCACCAGACCAGGGAGATTGCTTTTGCCTCTGAGATGGAGCACCATCCCTACCATCAGCTCCTCACTTTACCACACAGATCCAAGCTGTGCTACTCATGTGCTGAGTTGGCGAGGACCAGTATTTACTACTTAAGTAGAGTTCATAGTTGGATGGATCAAATAGATTTGTTTAAAACTATTCATATTTGATAGAACTGTGTGTACAAAAAATAAGATAAATAAAATGAAATTAATAATAAGAAACAAACTACACAAAAACGTGAAATTAATAATAAGAAACAAACTACACAAAAACGTGAAATTAATAAGAAACAAACTACACAAAAACGTGAAATTAATAATAAGAAACAAACTACACAAAAACGTGAAATTAATAATAAGAAACAAACTACACAAAACGTGAAATTAATAATAAGAAACAAACTACCTAATAAAAATGGAATGTAACGGGTTTTCCGAAAGTCTAGTCAATCAACCCTAAATATTTGTTTGATTTTAATTATTTTTTGTTTTGATAATATGGTATGTAAGTTATGTAGTTATTTTACCGCTAAAGGGAAATCTTTAAAAATCTAAATTATTTTCTAGAATTTCGGGTTACATTATATAATTATTCTACCTCTTAAAGCAATATGTAAGGAGTAACAAGACTTTCGGACTATTCTGTACATGAAAAATGTACCTTCACTTTAAATATTAAAAGCAGATTATAGTACAGGGTGGTCCGAAAGTCTTGTCACCCCGTATCATTATTGTTTGTTTTGGATAACATACAAGGTGTGTCAAAAAGTATCTAGATTTTTTTTTTTTAACTTTTTTGACACACCTTGTATACTGTAAAAAAGAATTAACGTTCCATTTATTCTTCATTTCTATCTTGGTAAATACAGCTTTAAACTCGACACTTTTATGATACACCTTGTATTCTGAAAAATATAACGTTCTATTCATTGTTCATTTCTATATTGGTAAATACAGCTTCAATCTCGATAATTTTTTGATACACCTTGTATAAGTTATGTAATTCTAAAAATCTTTAAACATTTTCTAAAATTTCAGGTTGTATCATATAATCATTTTACCTCTAAAGAATATACATAGGTATATATATATATATATATATATATATATATATATATATATAATATATATATATATGTGTGTGTGTGTGTGTGTGTGTGTGTGTGTGTGTGAGGTATCCAAAACTTGGTAGTAAGGGATGATTCTATATGTGATATCTAAGACACTATTGTATGTTCCAGTATGTATAAATACAGTGAATCTTTAAATCATTACAGAGAGCTCAATGTATGATAGTCTTTTTAGATTATATACAGAGCAATATTTATCTTTGAAAGGAAGGAAAAACTCAACACCGTTATTTCATAATAAATTTGGTCGAAATAAATTTCTTATGGAATAACGGTGTTGAGTTTTTCCTTCCTTTCAAAGATATATATGTAGTGACAAGACTTTCGGACCACCGTGTACAATGAACGTGATTCCTAACTTCTAGGTATGAAATATGGGAATTTCCCCTGCAGTGTGTGTGGCCGCATCTGTAGGTCCAGAAGTGGACTAATGGTCCACAAATGAAGACACGAAGTGACGTCATCGTCGTCTGAGACAGATTTCGAAAAGAAAGAAAAGGTATAAAATAACTTTTGACGGATCAACGTGCCATTCAAGTCAATCAAATTAGTTGTTGTTGGTTAGGTGTGTCTGAAATTATATATTGAAGTTTTTGAATTTGTGCACTGCAGGGGTGACCAACTATTTTTTGCTATCCCACACCTAATCACCTCTAAAATCTAGATGTCCCCCATGTGGTAATATATGATTCTTATAATATACAAAAGTGAACTCCGTTTGAGCTGAAACAAGTTTCAAAAGAACAAGTCATCTATGAAAAGTAAAAATGAAATAAACAAAAGACAGAAAAAAAAAATGAACATAAAAAATGAACATAAAAAATTTGGACCCAGACCTCCTTAGTCTCAATTTCTCCCCCCTTAAAAATCAAATTGCCCCCCCCCCCCGTGGGGTGTATGCCCGGGTGCCCCACTTTGGAAACCACTGGTGTATAGTTATATCACTGGCAAGCTCTCTTGCTGTTACTACATGCTGAAGAAAAGGGTGAATCATCTCCATGCCTTGCCTTCTCAATCAGTTGCTATGGTAACAGATGGTGTAATTTTCAACTAGTCACGTGAAGAGTGTTACAGGCAAGGGAAGTAATCCATACACATGTGGGGGAATAGTCAGAAAGTAGAGATACTGCTCTATAGAGACAGAAAAATGAGTTTGTACTGGAAACACTTGAATGAGTGGAACCAATAAATGCAGCTCATCTGAACATCATCTATAAAAGCAGCAACCGAAAAGGGACAAACTGACTCAGTTCTAACGATGTAAAAAAAAAGTGACTGATCTTACAAGAAACAATCCTCTTCCACAAAGACATGCAACCGGTTTTTTTTCACCCTATCTAAAATAGATGAAATAAGCCAAGAGGAACCTGTTTTTCTTTTTCTTTTTTTTTTTTTGCGTAGGTATAACAAAGCAAGTACTGTGAAAAGTGACATATACTCATAATAGAAAATAAGGAAAAAATGATATAAAAACTGAAAGAATACACCTTATTTTAGAGATATATTTTTTGAACTCATGACCTTTTAGCAAACACATGAAATTATCCTGTTGAGAAGATTAACATTCCTAGTTTTCTACATTCATGTGTGTTGCATTTGCATTAAACATACAGTAATACACATCTAAGGAATGTAAGTACAAATTATGTTTATTCTCTTATTAGTTTGGTTTGGTTTTACGGCATATCAATCTCATTGAGTCATTTAATGCCGATAAAGTTTTGAAATGGATAAAATTAAAGTTCTTAACGGATAATACAATTTTATTTATCAACTCATGTTTTTCTATTTAACCCATAGATGGGACCCTAACAGGTACTACCACTCCAAGTCAGAGTGGACCAGGGAGCAATGGTGATGAAGGGGTGCTCCAGATTCCCCAGAGCTCCACAACTGGAACTTCACCATTAGATAGAGTTTAACGTCATTCCCAGGACATTGACCCTCAGTCACCGCCTTCTAGCACCCATATGATAAAGGGGTTGGGGCTTTCCATAAGGGCAATAGAGTTGGGAAAATCATATAGGTGCTAGGGCTTGACGTGACCAGCCGATTGGAATATTGAAAGTCATGAACTGCTCATACACCTGGGTTCTATCCTTAAGCATCATGGGTCGCACACCCACGGCCAACAGCTGGCACCATTGGGGGAGTCTTACCCCTCTGCAGAGGTGCAGTTGGTGTATTCTAATGCCCCAGCCGACAGGGCGCTGTTTATTCTCTCTCTTATATTATGTTGTTAATGCGTTTACATCTATATATGTGTGGGTAAGTATAAAGAAATTGTTTTCATTGCTGAATTCCTCATATTATTTGCTTTATAAGTCTTGTGATAAAGTAAAGTCACAGTTGTGAACAGTTTTATTTTATCCTGAAAATACAATGGTTCTATTTAAGAATAGTTTTAAAATAGTTTTAAAATTTTTAATGACAATTGCCATGACAGATTATAAAAAGTAATTTATCTATTTCACAATGAAACTGTCAATTTCTCTGAATGTTTGAGACAAGGCTTGATGATTAGTATTATCTGCGTTATTCGGACTATTGTCCCCATCTTCATTGTTATTTGTACAAGGTTTCGGCTGATATGCCCTCCAGCCTTCTTCAGGTATTTCAAAGTTCTGTGATGGCTCCCAATTACGACAAGAAAGTTCCCGAGTTCGAAAATAAGGTTCCAGAGTCTGAGAAGGTTCCAGAGTCTGACAAGAAATACCTGAAGAAGGCCAGAGGGCATATCGGCTGAAACATTGTACAAATAACAATGAAGATGGGGACAATAGTCCAAATAATGCAGATAATACGAAACTGACAATGTAAAAAAAATAAATAAATAAAGATAAAGAGGAATTATGCCTTAATAATCATTTAGAATTAAGCTGAAATAATTTGGTGCTCTTCCAATATGTTATCTATCGAAGGTTTGTGATCTACTATTCATGGCATGTGATCTACTAGGAAAAAAGAAGTTAGGGTTAGGGTTTAGGGTTAGTTTAATGGGTAGTTAATGGGTAGATCACATATTGGAATGTAAACAACTCGGTAGATCACATATTGGATTAGAAACCTTTCGTTAGATCACATATTGGAAGAGCACCAATAAAATAAAAGTTGAACAATACAAATTTTAACATAAAAAATAATGTTACTATTATTATTATAAAATAAGAAATATAAAATAATAATGTTACTATTATTATTATAAAATATAAAATAAATATATTTATTATAAAATAAAAGAATTGAACTCCAACATTTGACAGCCCAATCAGCTGGGGCTTTAGAATACACCTCTGCAGAGGGGTAAGGACCCCCCCCCCCATGGAGCTACCTGTTGCCTGTGAGTGACGACCCATAATGCTTAAGGATGGAATCCTGGTGACTGAGCAGTCTATGACATGCAACACTCCACTTTAGCCCTTACTTAGGCTGGATGGGGTGGGCAGAGAGGCCCCCTCCAATCAATTGGCTGGTCACATCAAGTCCTAGCACCTATATGATTTTCCTAACCCTACTGCCCTCATGGCAAGCCCCAACCCTTTTTATCATGTATGTGCTAGAAGGCGGCGGCTAAGGGTTTTAGTGTCTCTGGTATGACATTAAACTATCTGATGGTGAAGTTCCAATTCTAGAGCTCTGGGGAATGTGGAGTACCCCTTCATCACCATTACTCCCAGGTCAACTCTGAGAGGTAACTTTTTAGGGTCCCATATATGGGTTAAATAGAAGAAAAAATGAGTTTAAAAAAAATTTGTTTAAAAAAAAATCAATATCCATCAAGCATTAACAGAACAACACATCTCTGGCATAAAATAACCCAACAAGGGTTGACATGTCATAAAATCCATTTTACATTCCTATGGGGACAGTTTAGATCAGTTGGTAGAGCACCCACCTAGGAATCGCAAGGTTCTGGGTTCAATACCAGCCCCTGCCAACTCAGCGCATGAGTAGCACAGATTGAGTAATCTGATCTATGTGGTAAAGTGGGAAGCTGATTGTAGATGGGGTGCTCCACCTCAGAAAAAAAAAATCTCCCTGGTTTAGCTCTAGTGAAAGGGGGATAGACTCCATTGCTGTCCAGCTAATACAGACAACAGACCACTCCACTAACTTTTTTTTTTTACATTCCTACAGTGAAAAGAATTGAATTATAAAATTAGCTGTGAGGATATTCTATTTTCTTTCTTTTTAAAAAAAAAAATTCTATTACAGAAATTAAGAGTTTATTCACAAATATTCTGTCCATAAAAACATCTCAGTATCTTTATTTAGATTGGTTTGTTATAGATCTTTTACTATAATTTTGATTTTTCAGACTGTTGTCCTCATCTTTATTGTGATAGATAAAACCACAAGATCTATCCTCTGGCCTTCTTCAGGTATTTACTGTCTATCTGAGCATAGCAATGACCCAACCTAGGAAATCATTTTGGATAGTTTGATTGTTGATTAAAATGATTTCCCAGGTTGGGTCATTGCTATGCCTGGGTAGACAGGAAAGAACTGAAGAAGGCTGGAGGATACAGTGACTGAAACGTTTTTACATACCACAAAATCAAAATTATAAACATCAAGCCTCATCTAAAAAAAATTAACACAAATAAGATCTTTTGTCTGAATGTTTGAGATGAGGCTTGATGTGTATAATTTTGATTTTTCGGACTGTTGTCCTCATCTTTATTGTGGTATGTAAAAATACCTGAGGAAGATTGAGGGATACAGCGGCCAAGACATTGTCTTTTTTACATACCACAATAAAGATGAGGACAACAGTCTGAAAAATCAAAATAATACGCATCAAGCCTCATCTCAAAAATTTCAGACAAACAACATTGTTTATTTGCCAGAATTTTTGAGATGAGACTTGATAATTTCTATTATTCAAATTTTTCAGACAGTTGTCCTCGTCTATATTTTGGTATGTAAAGACACCTGGGGAAGGCAGGAGGATACAGCAGCCAAAACGTTGTGTTTTTTACATACCATAATAAAGATAAGGATAACAGTTTGAAAAATCAATATAAAAACACATTCAGACAAATAGGCTATTTTATTTGCTTGAATTTTTGACAGAGTCACTGATTATACACAAAGTTTATATATACACAATATTTCAGCTGGATATGAGTGTTCAGTTAATACAGTTCTAAATGATAATCATCATTGCAGGTTCAATCCTGGTCACGGGCAATAATAATATAGAATACTTAACATAGCTTAACACTTATACCCGATCATGATTAACTGAATGAAAACAATCTACCCCCTAGGATTGAATAAAGGGTTCAGTTGAAAGTTCCATGAAGGCTTCAAATTCAAATATGAAGGCTCCCAAGTTCAACAATTTTTGGGACTGCTTTCTTCATTTTTGTTGTTAACTAGTAGGACACATGGCACAATAATTGAGTTAATACAGTTCTACGTGACAATCATCTGTAAGTTGCTGGTTCAATCCTGACTATGGGCGATTAATAACATAGAATACTTAACATACCTTAACACTTGTACCTGGTGATGGTTAAGGAAATGAGAACAATCTACCCCAATGGATTAAATAAAGGGTTTGGTTCAAGTTCAGGGAATTTGACCAGAAGGTTCCCAATGTTCAACAAAAAACACCAGAAAAGGGCCGGGGGGGGGGGCGCATATCTTCTGAAGCATTGCGTATATAGCAATAAAGATGAGGACAACAGTTTGAAAAATATAATAATATATTTTTTTACTTTTGTTACTTATTTTTAGTAGTCATAGGGCCGGCTTATCTCAATTGGTAGAGCAACTGTCTCGGAATCACATGGTTCTGTGTTCAATACCGGCCCTCGTCAACTCTTCTTTTATTAAATAAAAAATAAATGTCATATTTTAAAATTCAAATAGTCTTACTAAGATGTTTTGTGTAATAGGAGGGGATCATATTTAATAAAGTTTTTCTTAAAAGAGAATTAAGTTGATGTAGTGATGACTAACCCGGCCCTTTTTTTTAGCTCAGTCGGTAGAGCGTTAGGCTAGAAACCAAAAGGTTCCTAGTTCGATACCGGTTCTTGCCAACTCAGCATATGAGAAGCACATGGATCTGTGCAGTAAAGTGGGGAACTGATGATGGGGGTGGCACTCCACCTCAGATGCAAAAACATTAAGATGTTTTGTGTAATAGGAGGGCATCATATCTAATAAAGTTTTTCTTAAAAGAGAATTAAGTTGATGTAGTGATGACTAACCCGGCCCTTTTTTTTAGCTCAGTCGGTAGAGCGTTAGGCTAGAAACCAAAAGGTTCCTAGTTCGATACCGGTTCTTGCCAACTCAGCATATGAGAAGCACATGGATCTGTGCAGTAAAGTGGGGAACTGATGATGGGGGTGGCACTCCACCTCAGATGCAAAAACATTAAGATGTTTTGTGTAATAGGAGGGCATCATATCTAATAAAGTTTTTCTTAAAAGAGAATTAAGTTGATGTAGTGATGACTAACCCGGCCCTTTTTTTTAGCTCAGTCGGTAGAGCGTTAGGCTAGAAACCAAAAGGTTCCTAGTTCGATACCGGTTCTTGCCAACTCAGCATATGAGAAGCACATGGATCTGTGCAGTAAAGTGGGGAACTGATGATGGGGGTGGCACTCCACCTCAGATGCAAAAACATTAAGATGTTTTGTGTAATAGGAGGGCATCATATCTAATAAAGTTTTTCTTAAAAGAGAATTAAGTTGATGTAGTGATGACTAACCCGGCCCTTTTTTTTAGCTCAGTCGGTAGAGCGTTAGGCTAGAAACCAAAAGGTTCCTAGTTCGATACCGGTCCTCGCCAACTCAGCATATGAGAAGCACATGGATCTGTGCAGTAAAGTGGGGAACTGATGATGGGGGTGGCACTCCACCTCAGATGCAAAAACATTAAGATGTTTTGTGTAATAGGAGGGCATCATATCTAATAAAGTTTTTCTTAAAAGAGAATTAAGTTGATGTAGTGATGACTAACCCGGCCCTTTTTTTTAGCTCAGTCGGTAGAGCGTTAGGCTAGAAACCAAAAGGTTCCTAGTTCGATACCGGTTCTTGCCAACTCAGCATATGAGAAGCACATGGATCTGTGCAGTAAAGTGGGGAACTGATGATGGGGGTGGCACTCCACCTCAGATGCAAAAACATTAAGATGTTTTGTGTAATAGGAGGGCATCATATCTAATAAAGTTTTTCTTAAAAGAGAATTAAGTTGATGTAGTGATGACTAACCCGGCCCTTTTTTTTAGCTCAGTCGGTAGAGCATTAGGCTAGAAACCAAAAGGTTCCTAGTTCGATACCGGTCCTCGCCAACTCAGCATATGAGAAGCACATGGATCTGTGCAGTAAAGTGGGGAGCTGATGGTAGGTGTGGTGCTCCACCTCAGACGCAAAAACAATCTCCCTGGTCTAACACTAGTGAAAAGGGGATAGACTCCCTCACTGTCTGGTTGATACCTACAATAGGCTACTCCTTTAACTTTACTTTACTTTACTACATTCTTTACCAGGTTCACCAATTTGTAGTTGACCAGTTGGTGGGACAAGGGTTTAGGTGCTTTATCCAGGTCACTGATTTGTATCAGTTAAGTAGGTGGGGGAAGAGGGGGGCAGAAACTTTATCAGGGTCACTGATTTTTAGTAGTCAAGTTGGTGGGAAGTGAGAGATGCTTTAACAGGGTCACTGATGGGATAGAGGAAGTAGTTGTTTTATCAGAGTTTGTAGAGGTCAAAGTTTTTGTTTAATAGCATATCAAACTTTGTGAGTTATTTAATGCCAAAGTTTTTAGTGTAGAAGGACAGTAGTAGTATTATATAGTATTATAGTATATAGGTCACAGCTGGGGAAGATGAAGTGGATCATGCCTTTAGCAAGGGTAGAGGTCAAGTGTAAGTGAAGGAAAAGAAGAAGGCTATTTGAATAGTAAATAATATATATATATATATATATTTAATAAAGGGAATGACATACCAGTAAAAAATATTGAGTTAATTCCAATATTTGGTTGATACAAGTATTAATTGGATAAATAAGTGTTATAACATGTTATTTCTGTACATACTGCAATACTATATATATATATATATATATATATATATATATATACATACATATATATTTAGGTAGTCTTTTTCTAGTATTGGAGAATTGAAAATAAAGTGCTCGATTACGGGTGTAAGAGCTGTATTTATTTATTCATTATAGTGTACAATACATTTAAGGAAGAATTGTTACCATTGGTTTCAAAGCAACATGTTAGCCACTTTATATATATATATATATATATATATATATATATATATATTCGTCTCTTTCGCTGCCAAATTTCCCCTATGCCTGTACCAAATTTTCTTGCTATTTTTTACCTGCATGATGGGATATTTCAAAGTTCACTATCTATTCACCTCAGAACTCAATCTATTCAAATAAAATCCTATTATCATTATTGTAATCTTCTGTAGTCCTTCTACTCAATTATAATGAACTAACCATCAGTTTTTGTACTTTGCTTGGGTGTGGTATGCTTTGAAACAGAGAGCCGCTGTGAGCTGTTTAAAGTAGGCAAAGACATACATATATATATATATATGTATGTATGTCTTTACCATTTTGTTATTTAAAAATAATAATAGATTGAATAATGTACACATGGATAAACTCCTGACCAAAACACGTGTAAGTTTAATTAATTAAAATATCCTATTTTATCCATTC
This sequence comes from Doryteuthis pealeii, assembly GCA_023376005.1. NCBI lineage: Eukaryota > Metazoa > Mollusca > Cephalopoda > Myopsida > Loliginidae > Doryteuthis > Doryteuthis pealeii. Next base: position 11,093,385 of record CM042179.1, on the reverse strand, counting down.
AATACTTTCTTTCTTTTATTTCTCTTTTCAACATACCGTCGGATTCACTTCCATTTTCATTTTACATATAAGTAAAGTCGTTGGGGCGGCCTAAAGTCGGTATCAGCCAATCAGCGAGGGAGTCTATCCCCTTTTCACTTGCACTAGACCAAGGAGATTGTTTTTGGCATCTGAGGTGGAGCGCCACACCGACCATCAGCTCCTTACTTTACCGCACAGATCCCTGTGCTACTCATACGCTGAGTTGGCGAGGACCGGAATCGAACTAGGAACCTTGTGGTTTCTAGCCGAACGCTCTACTTACTGAGCTAACCCGGCCCTTATGAAAATAGAATTGACCCGACGGTATGTTTTCATTTTACATATATATATATATTTTAGGTATACCCAATTTTTCATTTGCTTTTCATTTTAAAAACGAATTAAAATTAATTAAATCAATTATCTAAGGTCAATTTTTTGTCTAAGTCGAAAAGTAGTAACATAATAAACATCAGTAAAAAAAAAAAATAAAAGCAAAATAATAGTACATATGTAATCTATTTTAGATACATTTAAAATGATTTTTTTGGTCAATTTTTGTTGTGTATGGCCATAAATGCTGTTTATAGATGGCATAAAATTCATGTTTACAAAATAAATTTAACATTCTTGATTGAAAAAAATTTACCAAAAGCCCCCCCCCCCACTTTAAATGGAACAAATATTGATGTATATTTTTTTTCTTTTATAAGATAATAGCCAATTAAATAATTATCAAATTGAGTAAAAAAAAAATCTCCAAAAATTATTTTTTTGGTTTTTATTTTCATTTTATTTTCCAATACTTATTTACTACCAGGTCAGATTCATTAAAAAAAAAAGTTTTTCTTTAATTCACACCTTTGATCTTTTGTCTTTTTATTTATATAGAAAAGTATCAATTACATAACCCCAACGATATTTTGCGCCCAAAAAATAAGGCGGAGTCAAGGTTAAGTGACCTGAAAAAAATCAGAAAGTTTTGAAATAAAATAACTGATGCATTATAAAATTCATTCTAAATCAACACTGAAAATTTCATTAGAATCAGATAATTCCCTGATTTTTGGTAATTTTTTTAAAAATGGGGGTGTTAAATTTGTTTTGTAAAAACACGGATTTTCCAAGAAATTGGGTATACCTTATATATATATATATATATATATATATGATGGACTCTCCCATCGATCGACATATGAGTGTTCATACAATGAACATCCACACAGTGATTTGTTTATAGTGGTGAAGGCTTGTGTTGGACCATTCACACTTTTTGGCACAGTCGATAGGAAAGAATTGGTGCATCAAGGGTTGCCACAAACCCAATCAACAACCGACCTCAGGAATTTTGAATTCAGATTTATCCCTCTCCTAAACTGGTTACCTACCCAAGGCGGAAGGGCCCAGTCTGCCCTACTATTTAACCCATAGCTGGAGGGAATTTTGAATTCAAAGTTATCCCTCTCCTAGACTGGTTACCTACCCAAGGCTGAAGGGCCCAGTCTGCCCTACTATTTAACCCATAGCTGGAGGGAGAATATATGGATTCATACCTTTCCCAAGGGTATTAGCGCTATGTGAAATGCCAACAGCTTTGTCTCGAATCAACGAGTCTATTTTCTAGGACTCTAACCACTAGCCCACGCACCTCCATATATATATATATATATATATATATATATATATATATATATATATATATATATATATGTGTGTGTGTGTGTGTGTGTGTGTTGTGGAGTCCACATATGCTTCTTTGCTGGTATATCTGTCTAAAAAATCTTTGTAAAAGAGAGGTCATTCACTCGAAATATTGAATGAAATAAAATGAAACTTAGTACATAACATCCAACACAGTTTCTCATTTATTTACACTTTACTCATGCTTTGAACTAAATCCCAAATATATATATATATATATATATATATATATATATATATATAAAAATTAGCCTCATCAGATATATATATATATATATCCTAAATATTAGGAATAGACTCATTCATATAAAAGTCATTGACTATTGAAGATGTAAGATTACTATACATTGTTCTTAACTACTACTGTCTCTGTTTCTGTGTCTGGCACTTGACTTAGCCAAAACCAGAGAATTTTTGGTGCAGTAAAAATTGATTGGTTAAAATATATATTTTTATACTAAGCTCTAACTGACCAGAGCAGTAGTGTGTTGAGACCTTTTTAAAGTAATAAAACTTTTGGGGGTCATCATGTCACTTCGTCTTAACCCTATGTATTAGAAACTTTCCATTATACATTTCTATATTTATGTATAGAAGGTTTATACACTGTATAAAAAATAGAAATGCGTAGAAGATTTTAATAGAATAGTGATAATTTCTGATAATGATAGTTATAATAAGAGAAGTTCTTAAAAGAATAATGATAATTTATAACAATAGCACTTATAATAATAATTATGATAATAATAATAGAAGTTTCTAATAGAATAGTGATCATTTCTAATTATAGTACTTATAATGATAGTAGTTATAATAGAAGTTTCTAATAGAATAGTGATAATTTCTAATTATAGTACTTATAATGATAGTAGTTATAATAGAGGTTTCTAATAGAATAATGATCATTTCTAATTATAGTACTTATAATGATAGTAGTTATAATAGAGGTTTCTAATAGAATAGTGATCATTTCTAATTATAGTACTTATAATGATAGTAGTTATAATAGAGGTTTCTAATAGAATAGTAATAAGTTATAATAATAATCTATTAATTCGCTTCCAGTTTTTGTCTGTAACAAGAACTATGTCACTGCTTACATCACTATACCCAAAATCATCATAACAAATTTGAGCATGCAACATTAGACAGTCCTCATTGTTTTTTAAAACAAGTTTTAATAAATATATGACTGGTATTATATATCTATATATAGTTTGTTTTATGACTGGTATTATATATCTATATATAGTTTGTTTTATTTTAATACATATTTAAAGTTTACATTTCAAATTGTTTTATTTTTTAATCCTTTAATGAATTTGATGATTTTACTTACTTAGGGTACAAACTCGCTGACATTGAATTTTTTACTCCCACCCCTCAGGCAATATGTTTCAAAAATCTATTTTTACATCGCCCAGAGGGCGTTTTTTTATTTTGTACAAGTAGTAATAATGTAGTAATAGTTTCTAGTAATAGCTAGATATAAGAAGAGTACAAATCAGAACTAGATTTATAAGGGGACAACTGCCCCAGGCCCCCTTACTAGAGGGGCACCCAGACTTCCTTTATAAAACCTGTAATAATTATAAAATTAGTTTTACTATTGAATAAATAATGGTGATTTGTTGCTAGCTGGAAAGAATTACATCACATTGTCGTATAATACAAACTGAAAAATCTAGTAAAGGTTTTTCTTACAAGTCAATATAATTGAGAAGAATCAAATCAAAAATTTTCTAAACTAACTTATATATTTTTTCTTTTAATAAATTCATTTTGCTTCATTTCTTTCTGGATTTCATATGTGCCTAAATTAATTTCTATGTAGAGGCAACTTGAGGGGTTCCATAACCAGAAGTGTTTCAGGGAGACCCCCCCCCCCTCAAGGTCTAAATCCAGCTTTAGCTGAAAAGAAGAAGGTTATTTAAATAGCAAATAAGTATATTATAAGTATATTATATATATATATATATATATATATATATATATATATATATATATATGTGTGTGTGTGTGTGTGTGTGTGTGAAGAGAAAATGGAAGTGAATCTGACAGTATGTAATATAATGAAAATTGGAATAAATAGTGAAGTCCATTATACTGACTTTTATATGAATGAATCTATTCATAGTATTTAGGATTTACACACACACACACACACACACACACACACACACATTATATATATATATATATATATATATATATATATATATATATATATATATGTAATATAGTGAAAAATTGAAAACAAAAACACAAGTTCATATAAACATCACTCGTTTTATGAACTTGTGTTTTTTTTCTTCAATTTTTCACTATATTACATATATATATATATATATGTGTGTGTGTGTGTGTGTGTGTGTGTGTAAATCCTAAATACTATGAATAGATTCATTCATATAAAAGTCAGTATAATGGACTGGTGAGAGTTAATGGTAAAAAAAAAAAATTCTAATGTTTCAGTGAAAAAATTAATTGAGACAGATTTTGTCATTAAATTTTGAGATGGATTAAGGATGAAAGGTCAAAACTTTCAATTAAAACCTTCAGTATTTTTAATGGGGTTCAATTTTAACACTTAGTAAAGAGAAGTTCATTTTTCAATATTTTGTTTAACTTAATATATTAAGTATTCCAATATTAGGTATTAACACCAGTGTGTCAGTATTTTTTTTTCTTTTTCAAAATATATGAATTTAAAAAGTCAACTATAATACAGGTGTAAGTTTTCATAAATATTTTATTCAAAACTTTTACATTTTTTCAGGTCAGTTAACTTTGACCCACGTATCTTTAAGAATCAGTGTTGTGGTTCAAAGTTAACTGACCTGAAAAAAATGTAAAAGTTTTTAAATAAAATAACTGGTGCATTATATCTTTTATTCATTAATATATCAACACTGAAAATTTCATTAAATTCGGTTAATTTCCTGATTTTTTGGGGTTTTTTTTCCTTCAGCGGGGTGACATACGATGGTGGAAATTAGGTCCATTAAGTTCGATTTAACCAATAATTCTTAGTAAACAATTATAGCTTAAAGTAACTATTCTTAATACAAATAATTTAGATACAGTTAAATGGTTTCAAATATTTCCATCTTACATTGATAATTCTATTTAATAATAATAATATTATTAATATTATTAATAATCACATTCTCCATGATTTTATTTTTATCTAAACCTCAATTATTAATAAAATTGTCTTACATTATTAATACTGTTAACTATGTCTACATACTGACAACATGCAATTATATTTATATATACAACAAAATAGCGGTTTACAGTGTGAACGGGAAGGCTAATTTGCATATTAATATTAAAAAATCGAATTTAATAAATATGTGCTTAGTATTATTGGTTTCTAACTGTTTGGTTTTATTTTAATGAATATAAGCAAAAATCTCTTCAATGAATCTTAAATGAAATCCATTAACAAGATAAAATAACTGTCATTTTATTCTTTACTTCCTCTTATAACTAAATACTTAAATTAGAAAAAATAACAATGAAAGACGAGAGTGATGGAAGAGTAAGTTTCAGTTGTTCCATTTTTTATTATACTCCCTCTGTTTCAAATCTTTTATTATACTCCCTCTGTTTCAAATCTTTTTATCTGTATTCTTATTTAGTTTCATTAGCCTTTCTAATTTAATACAATATTTTATTACATTAAAACTTAAATACTTGCACCCGGAGGGTGCATATATTTGCTAGTAATAATAATAATTTATTTGCACAGTTATATAGTTTCATGTAATATTAATAATTTTTAAACATCCATTTGACTTGAAGATGGGTCCCTAATAGGTACTACCACTGGGTCAGAATGGACTTGGGATTAATGACCATGAACCATATTCCACACTCTCCAGAGCTCCTGATCTGGAACCTCACCACCCAATTCAGGTTAGTATCATACCCAGAACACCCCTTTTTGATGGATATTACCCCTTTGCAGGGGGGGGGCAGTCAATATATTGTAAGCCCCACTGACAGGGCATGTACCCCCTTTAGAGTTTGATTATCAAAGAATAAAACATGATTAAGATCTAACTATGTCAATATGACCAAGTCTGAACTCCAGTTCACATTCGGTCTAATACCCTTGGGAAAGTTATGAACACTGTTGTCCCCCCACCTCCAACTATGGATATTTACCCAAGCTGTTTGCCATGGGTAGGATGTAACTCAATGTCACAAGTGTAGGTCATCCAGCAAGGATTCTCTATTCAGTAGTAATGGATCTGCAAGGATGGATGTGGCATTAAATAATCCATGAACAAAGAAACAAAACCATTCCACTCTCTGTTTCTACATAGCTACAACCCAGTCACAACCATAGCAAGATAAGTAGGGGGACCAATTTTCCGCGATCACGGAATCGCGGACGGAATCGCGGAATCGTTAATCTGAAACGGAATCTGAGATTTTTAATGAAATTTTCAATAATAAATAAATTGATTTTTGGGTTTTTAAATTTTTGTTTTAATTCTTTCAGAACTTGACTGTCTCTCCGATTTTTTTTTTGTTAAACGTTTTAATAAATAGAACATAACATAACCTAGTTATTTCCTTTAAAATTGATTTTACAAATATGGGTTATTTTACCTTTTAAGATCCGAAAAAGAATTAAAGGCAAAAGTTTTTACCTAAAAAAAGAAAAGTGGATCTAGATTTTCTGATGAAATTGATTAGTCTTATATTTTTCTAAGAAACTGTAATGTAAGAGATGAAAGTCGGTCAGTCCTCTAAAGTGTAAACGGGAAGGTAGACATGTAGAAATTGGAAGGAGGAGATACGAAGATCAAAAAGTTTAACAAATTCATTTCCCCCGAGTATATTCTACAACCCAGTCACAACCATAGCAAGATAAGGTATAAGAAAGGTATGAAATCACACATCCTCCCAGCTATGGGTTAAAAAGTACCACTACTGTTCTTCTATAAGGATAGCTTTGGCATTAAATAGCCTACAAAGGTTGATATGCCTTTAAACAAAGAAATCAAAACAAGTGCATTATATATTTTATTCATTAATATATCAACACTGAAAATTTCATTAAATTCGGTTAATTCCCTGATTTTTGGTATTTTTTTTCTTTTAGTGGGGTGACATACGATGGTGGAATTTAGGTCCATTAAGTTCGATTTAACCAAATTATTATTATTAGTTACTTGAAACCATATAACTGTGTGTAAATTATTTTTATTAAGAATATTTACTTAAGGTATAATTGTTTACTAAGAAATATTATTATTTGTTACTTGAAACCATATCACTGTAAATTATTTGTATTAATAATGGTTAATTGAAGCTATAATTGTTTACTAAGGATTATTTTTATTTGTTACTTGAATGTTAGATAGAAATACTTAAAACCATATAACAATGCAAACAAATACTTATTATTAAATGGGAATAGTTATGTGAAACCATATAATTGCATGAATTATTATCATTAGATAGGAATACTTGATACCATATAACATTGTGCTAATTATTTGTATTAAATAGGAATACTTGATAGTATATAACTGTGTAATAATTATTTGTATTAGATAGGAATACTTGATACTATATAACTGTGTAATAATTATTTGTATTAGATAGGAATACTTGATACTATATAATGGTGTAATAATTATTTGTATTAGATAGGAATACTTGATACTATATAATGGTGCAATAATTATTTGTATTAGATAGGAATACTTGATACTATATAATGGTGTAATAATTATTTGTATTAGATAGGAATACTTGATACTATATAATGGTGTAATAATTATTTGTATTAGATAGGAATACTTGATACTATATAATGGTGCAATAATTATTTGTATTAGATAGGATTACTTGATACTATATAATGGTGTAATAATTATTTGTATTAGATAGGAATACTTGATACTATATAATGGTGTAATAATTATTTGTATTAGATAGGAATACTTGATACTATATAATGGTGTACTAATTATTTGTATTAGATAGGAATACTTGATACTATATAATGGTGTAATAATTATTTGTATTAGATAGGAATACTTGATACTATATAACTGTATAATTTGTATTAGATAGGAATACTTGATACTATATAACTGTGTGCTACTTAGTTGTATTAGATAGGAATACTTGATACCATATAACATTGTGCTAATTATTTGTATTAGATAGGAATACTTGATACTATATAACTGTGTACTAATTATTTGTATTAGATAGGAATACTTGATGCCATATAACATTGTGCTAATTATTTGTACTAAATAGGAATACTTGATACCATATAACTGTGAACTAATTATTTGTATTAGATAGGAATACTTGATACCATATAACATTGTGCTAATTATTTGTATTAAATAGGAATACTTGATACCATATAACTGTGTACTAATTATTTGTATTAGATAGGAATACTTGATATTATAACTGTGTAATATTATTTGTATTAGATAGGAATACTTGATACTATATAATGGTGTAATAATTATTTGTATTAGATAGGATTACTTGATACTATATAATGGTGTAATAATTATTTGTATTAGATAGGATTACTTGATACTATATAATGGTGTAATAATTATTTGTATTAGATAGGATTACTTGATACTATATAATGGTGTAATAATTATTTGTATTAGATAGGAATACTTGATACTATATAATGGTGTAATAATTATTTGTATTAGATAGGATTACTTGATACTATATAATGGTGTAATAATTATTTGTATTAGATAGGATTACTTGATACTACTATACTATATAATGGTGTAATAATTATTTGTATTAGATAGGAATACTTGATACTATATAATAATTATTTGTATTAGATAGTTGATACTATATAATGGTGTAATAATTATTTGTATTAGATAGGAATACTTGATACTATATAATGGTGTAATAATTATTTGTATTAGATAGGATACTTGATACTATATAATGGTGTAATACTTATTTGTATTAGATAGGATTACTTGATACTATATAATGGTGTAATAATTATTTGTATTAGATAGGATTACTTGATACTATATAATGGTGTAATAATTATTTGTATTAGATAGGAATACTTGGTGTAATAATTATTTGTATTAGATAGGAATACTTGATACTATATAATGGTGTAATAATTATTTGTATTAGATAGGAATACTTGATACTATATAACTGTGTACTAATTATTTGTATTAGATAGGAATACTTGATACTATATAACTGTGTACTAATTATTTGTATTAGATAGGAATACTTGATACTATATAACTGTGTGCTACTTAGTTGTATTAGATAGGAATACTTGATACCATATAACATTGTGCTAATTATTTGTATTAGATAGGAATACTTGATACTATATAACTGTGTACTAATTATTTGTATTAGATAGGAATACTTGATACTATATAACTGTGTACTAATTATTTGTATTAGATAGGAATACTTGATACTATATAACTGTGTGCTACTTAGTTGTATTAGATAGGAATACTTGATACCATATAACATTGTGCTAATTATTTGTATTAGATAGGAATACTTGATACTATATAACTGTGTACTAATTATTTGTATTAGATAGGAATACTTGATGCCATATAACATTGTGCTAATTATTTGTATTAAATAGGAATACTTGATACCATATAACTGTGTACTAATTATTTGTATTAGATAGGAATACTTGATACCATATAACATTGTGCTAATTATTTGTATTAAATAGGAATACTTGATACCATATAACTGTGTACTAATTATTTGTATTAGATAGGAATACTTGATACTATATAATGGTGTAATACTTATTTGTATTAGATAGGATTACTTGATACTATATAATGGTGTAATAATTATTTGTATTAGATAGGATTACTTGATACTATATAATGGTGTAATAATTATTTGTATTAGATAGGAATACTTGATAACATATAATGGTGTAATAATTATTTGTATTAGATAGGAATACTTGATACTATATAATGGTGTAATAATTATTTGTATTAGATAGGAATACTTGATACTATATAACTGTGTACTAATTATTTGTATTAGATAGGAATACTTGATAGTATATAACTGTGTACTAATTATTTGTATTAGGTAGCAATACTTGATATATACTATCAAGTATTCCTATCTAATACAAATAATTAGTACACAGTTTTATACTGTGTGCAAATTATTTGTATTTAATAGGAATACTTGATACCATATAACTGTGTGCAAATTATTTGTATTTAATAGGAATACTTGATACTATATAACTGTGTGCTAATTATTTGTATTAGATTGGAATACCTGGTACTAAACTAATTATTATTATTATTATTATTATTATTATTATAGACACCCACTAAAATAAATCATCTAATTAAATGATATAATTCATATATTACTAAAATTCTCATTTTATTTTTGTGCATATACCCATAGATAAATACACCCATAATCATTTTTTATAAAAAAGTTTTTTTCTAAAACAAAGATACTAGGATTGGATATTATTAGGTATTATTTATTACCAAACACTCTAAACCAAAAATTATTAGGTATTACAGTATCACCCCCCAAATAAGTACACCCCTTAACAATGTTTTATAAAAAGTTAATGTTCTTCTAAACCAAAGATACCCGAATTTTATCAGATCTAGAGGATCATTATACAATAAAAATGGATATTATTAGGTATTATTTATTACCAAACTCTCTAAATCAAAAATTATTAGGTATTACAGTATCACCCCCCAAATAAATACACCCCTTAACAATGTTTTATAAAAAGTTAATTTTCTTCTAAACCAAAGATAGCCGAATTTTATCAGATCTAGAGGGCCATTATACAATAAAAATGGATATTATTAGGTATTATTTATTACCAAACTCTCTAAACCAAAAATTATTAGGTATTACAGTATCACCCCCCAAATAAATACACCCTTAATAATGTTTTATAAAAAGTTAATTTTCTTCTAAACGAAAGATAGCCGAATTTTATCAGATCTAGAGGGCCATTATACAATAAAAATGGATATTATTAGGTATTATTTATTACCAAACTCTCTAAACCAAAAGTTATTAGGTATTACAGTATCACCCCCCAAATAAATACACCCTTAACAATGTTTATAAAAAGTTAATGTTCTTCTAAACCAAAGATAGCCGAATTTTATCAGATCTAGAGGGCCATTATACAATAAAAATGGATATTATTAGGTATTATTTATTACCAAACTCTCTAAACCAAAAATTATTAGGTATTACAGTATCACCCCCCAAATAAGTACACCCCTTAACAATGTTTTATAAAAAGTTAATTTTCTTCTAAACCAAAGATAGCCGAATTTTATCAGATCTAGAGGGCCATTATACAATAAAAATGGATATTATTAGGTATTATTTATTACCAAACTCTCTAAACCAAAAATTATTAGGTATTACAGTATCACCCCCCAAATAAGTACACCCCTTAACAATGTTTTATAAAAAGTTAATTTTCTTCTAAACCAAAGATACCCGAATTTTATCAGTTCTAGAGGGCCATTATACAATAAAAATGGATATTATTAGGTATTATTTATTACCAAACTCTCTAAACCAAAAATTATTAGGTATTACAGTATCACCCCCAAATAAGTACACCCCTTAACAATGTTTTATAAAAAGTTAATTTTCTTCTAAACCAAAGATAGCCGAATTTTATCAGATCTAGAGGGCCATTATACAATAAAAATGGATATTATTAGGTATTATTTATTACCAAACTCTCTAAACCAAAAATTATTAGGTATTACAGTATCACCCCCCAAATAAGTACACCCTTTAACAATGTTTTATAAAAAGTTAATGTTCTTCTAAACCAAAGATACCCGAATTTTATCAGATCTAGAGGGCCATTATACAATAAAAATGGATATTATTAGGTATTATTTATTACCAAACTCTCTAAACCAAAAATTATTAGGTATTACAGTATCACCCCCCAAATAAATACACCCCTTAACAATGTTTTATAAAAAGTTAATTTTCTTCTAAACCAAAGATAGCCGAATTTTATCAGATCTAGAGGGCCATTATACAATAAAAATGGATATTATTAGGTATTATTTATTACCAAACTCTCTAAACCAAAAATTATTAGGTATTACAGTATCACCCCCCAAATAAGTACACCCTTAACAATGTTTTATAAAAAGTTAATTTTCTTCTAAACCAAAGATACCCGAATTTTATCAGTTCTAGAGGGCCATTATACAATAAAAATGGATATTATTAGGTATTATTTATTACCAAACTCTCTAAACCAAAAATTATTAGGTATTACAGTATCACCACCCCCCCCAAATAAGTACACCCCTTAACAATGTTTTATAAAAAGTTAATTTTCTTCTAAACCAAAGATAGCCGAATTTTATCAGATCTAGAGGGCCATTATACAATAAAAATGGATATTATTAGGTATTATTTATTACCAAACTCTCTAAACCAAAAATAATAATCATGAAGCAATCCAGAAATAAGTACAACTCTTATAAACATTTATATTTCTTAATTTTTTATAATAGATATAAATTAACAGGACCTGTGGATATACCACAGTATGATAATTTAATTATTACAATGTTTGATATGTTTACTTAAGAGCTATTTCTAAAAAGTTTAATATGTAAAAAGTATAATAAAAAAAAGTATAATAAATGATTGACATCTAGCAAGAGAGTAGTTTTTTTTTTTTTTTTCTATTTCTATTCTAATAAGGATTATTATTATTAGTTACTTGAAACCATATAACTGTATGCAAACTAATGATTGTTATTAAATAGAAATAGTTATTTAAAACTGTATATTTATGTATACATTATAAGTACTAGTACAAAATTTTAAAAAAAACACCCTCCGGGCGATGTAAAATAGATTTTTGAAACATATTGCTTGAGGGGTGGGAGTAAAAAATTTAATGTCAGCGAGTTTGTACCCTAAGTAAGTAAAATCATCAAATTCATTAAAGGATTAAAAAATAAAACAATTTGAAATGTAAACTTTAAATATGTATTAAAATAAAACAAACTATATATATAGATATATAATACCAGTCATGTATTTATTAAAACTTGTTTTAAAAAACAATGAGGACTGTCTAATGTTGCATGTTCATATTTTGAGTGTATTTATTCTACGTTATGATGATTTTGGGTTATGTGACATAAGCATTGACATAATTTTTGTTACAGACAAAAACCGGAAGCGAATCTCCATTATTAATAGATTAGATAGGAAGAATTGAAACTATATAACTGTAGACAAATTATTTGTATTATATAGGAACTAGCAGGACCTGTGGATATACCACAGTATGATAATTTAATTATTACAACGTTTGATATGAGAACATAAGAGCTATAGCAAAATACTTCAATATGTAAAAATATGATAATCTTGATTTAACTGTCTCTCACTCTTTCTTAAAAGGGGGGTTGTACATTGATTTGCTGATAAAAATCTGGGGGAAGCATTTAAAATATTTACATTAATTGTGACAAAAACACGACTTGGAAAAAAATATCTAAGGACAGAAATTTGCCTGATGCTGGCTTGCTAAAACATAGCATAAATTAAGGCAGGAAGCTGGGATGACATGAGCTTAGTGTTTGGGTTGATTCAGGCTCCCTAGCTACCGGAATTTCACTGGAGCATGATTGAGTTGTTGTTGTAGAGGATGCGAGTTGGTCGTTAAAAGAGAAAGATATGCAGCACACAAACTTCGCAGAACTCGACTTAGTTTCCACCGTGTTTCTTGAAGTATTTTTCTTGTGGGCCAACATACTAGGATACAAGGGCAGTGTTATTTTCAGTTCACACATCTGATTAAGATTATTTGGGGGTGGTACTTCAAGTGGGGCTGGGTTAGCTCAGTCGGTAGAGTGTTCGGCTAGAAACCATAAGGTTCCTAGTTCGATACCAGTCCTCGCCAACTCAGTGTATGAGTAGCACAGGGATCTGTGTGGTAAAGTAAGGAGCTTTTGGTAGGTGTGGCGCTCCACCTCAGACGCTAGAATAATCTCCTTGGTCTAGCGCAAGTGAAAAGGGGATAGACTCCTTCGCTGATTGGCTGATACCGACTTTAGGCCGCCCGGACGACTTTACTTACTTCACAGTTAAGCAGCATAGTGCCTGGTTAGTACTTGGATGGGTGACCACTTGGGAATTTTTTCCTGTAAGCAAATTTAATCTCAGTCGGTAGAGCATCTAACTAGGAACCACAAAGTTCCTGGTTCAATACCAGCCCTCGCCAATTCAGCATATGAGTAGCACAGAGATCTGTGTGGTAAAGTGAGGAGCTGATGGTAGGTGTGACAGCCTACCTCAGATACCAATACATTCTCCTTAGTCTAGCGCTAGTGAAAAAGGGGATAGTCTCCCTCGTTGTCTAGATAATACCAATTTTAATCCATTCCTACGATTTACAGCAATTTTCACATGCCTTTTTAAAATTGTATTAATTGATGTTTAATGGCATGGATTTTAATGGCATGGATTTTAATGGCATGTCATCCAGTCTAGGATATTTTTATATCTAAAAGTTAGGGAATTGCATTCGTTGTACGTTAATATTTACATTTTTTGTGTAGTTGTTTCTTCTTTTTTAAAAAATTTTTTGTTTTTGTACACAGTCAAATTGAATAAAAATAATTCTTAAACAGATCTATTTGGTTCATAAGGGCCGGTTTAGCTCTGTCGGTAGAGCGTTCGGCTAGGAATCACAAGGTTCCTAGTTCGATACCGGCCCTCGCCAACTCAGTGTATGAGTAGCACAGGGAGTAGCTGATGGTAGGTGTGGCGCTCCACCCCAGAAGCTAAAATAATCTCCTTGGTCTAGCGCTATTGAAAAGGGCATAGACTCCCTCGCTGATTGGCTGATGCAGACATTAGGCCGCCCTGATGACTTTACTTTTACTTTATTTGGTTCATAGATGGAGCCCTAAAAATACTTCCACTCAGACTAGGAAGTAATGACAATGAAGTAGTACTCCACATTCTCCGGAAGTGGAGCCTCACCACACAGATACAATTTAGTGTCATATCCATGACACAGAATAGAAATTATTTGCTAATACATCATTATATTGTTACTGTTACAGCTCCACCCAACGAATTCACCATATCTCAAATGAATGTAAACCATTTTTTTCATTCATTTATCATAATAACACATTTGTAGGAAGGAAAAAAGTATACAAAATGTATTAATAAGCATATAGGAAATATGGTTATTTCCTATAAGTCTAGCATGATCAAACAAAGGGAGGTTACTCTCATTTATGTAGTTAATGTTCAGATTACCATATAATCTACATCATCACAAGGACGAGTATAATGTTGTCTAAACAACACTGGAATTCTTTTCAAAACGAAAACGAGAAATGAGAAACTGTTTTTTTTTTTTAAATATATTTTTACTTGACTGATAAATTATTTATTTATTTATTTATTGATCTACTAGGAAAAAAGAAGACGGGGTTAGGGTTAGGGTTTAGGGTTAGGGTTAATTTAAGGGGAAAATAAATAAGTTTGGTTTGTTTTGTTTTACGGCATATCAACCTCAGTGGGTCATTTAATGCCGATAAAGTTTTGAAATAAATCAATTCTTAATGGATAATACAATTTTTTTATAAATACATTTTTCTATTTTACCCATAGATGGGACCCTAACAGGTACTACCACTCCGGGTCAGAGTGGACCAGGGAGCAATGGTGATGAAGGGGTGCTCCACATTCCCCCAAACCTCCAAAACTGGAACCTCACCATCAGATAGAGTTTAACGTCATTCCCAGGACATGTAGACCCGCAGTCACCGCCTTCTAGCACCCATATGATAAAAAGGGGTTGGGGCTTGCCATAAGGGCAATAGGGTTGGGAAAATCATATAGGTGCTAGGGCTTGACGTGACCAGCCGATTGATCGGAGGGGGCCTCTCCGACTGCCCGTCTAGCCCAAGATAGGGCCAAAGTGGAGTATTGCATGTCATGAACTGCTCATCCACCTGGGCTCTATCTTTAAGCATCACGGTCGCCACCCACGGCCAACAGGTGGCCCCATTGGGGGAGTCTTACCCCTCTGCAGAGGTGCAGTCGGGGCATTCTAACGCCCCACCGACAGGGCGGAAGAGGAAAATAAATAAATAATTTATCAGTCAAGAGTGGTTCCCCTTTGATCATGTTAGACTTATAGGAAATAACCGGAAATACATTTCTAGTTTATTTTAATTTTAGAATTATTAACTCCTTGTGGTATTATATTGTAACTTTAAAAAACTGTTCTTAAAAATATCCACGCAAGGGGAGATAACCATATAATCTGACTATTCCAAAAACTTAAACCATTCTTGCTAAAATAATTCCTGTTATTCAATGTACATCTTTTTACTTGAGCAGTAATTTTATTTCACAATACCATCTTCTAGTAAAGAAAACATTACAAATGATTGATTCAAAACTACATGATTTTAAACATCTCTATTAAGTCATCCTAGACTCATTCCCACTTTCTGATTTTGCAAAACCTAATTTTCTCAGTCTGTCTCATAACCCATATTATGTAAACTAGCAGGACCTGTGGATATAGCACAGTATGATAATTTAATTATTACATTTGATATGTTTACTTAAGAGCTATTGCTATATAGTTCAATATGTAAAAAGTATAATAATCTTGATTTAACTCTCTAGCAGGACCTGTGGATATACCAAAGTATGATAATTATTACAACATTTGATATGTTTACTTAAGAGCTATTGCTATATAGTTCAATATGTAAAAAGTATAATAATCTTGATTTAACTCTCTAGCAGGACCTGTGGATATACCAAAGTATGATAATTATTACAACATTTGATATGTTTACTTAAGAGCTATTACAAAGATAGTCCAATATGTAAAAAGTATAATAATCTTGATTTAACTCTCTCACTCTTTTTTTTTTTCCTTTCTTTTCATTAGGTTCGATTGAAACAGATTAGCGTTATCGCTTCAATGTGCTCACCCCATCTCTCTATCTTTTCTCTATACTCTTTATTTCTTTGTTTCTTATTATATTTTTTCTGTATAGCATGTCCATTTTCTTCCCTTTCTTTCTTTATCAAGAAAACGGAACGGTCCGTTATTTAGCTGAGGTGACAACACTCATAAGAAATAAGAATTTGGCGGTTAAACAACACCAGATAATCAGGATTTATAATGGTAAGAAGAATGATTTAAGAGGACACTTTATGGAAATATCAGATGAATTATTAAACAAAATTTGATTTGTATATGAATATTGTATTACTATTGTATATGTTCTGGGTAAAGTTTCTCTTATTTTATCTTTTTAAAGGTCGATGTAAGAAGATTGAATAAAAAGGGAAGAGATGCCTAAGGAGGCATGATAAATAAATAAGTAAATAAAATTATAATTACAATATTAATAAAATCTAGATATCTGTTTGTCAAGATTCAGTTTAAAAAAATGAAGGCAGCCTAGATAATATATCAGTATTTGAGATATTAGGATATCTATAACAATGAAATATCAGAATATCTATAATGTTCAAGTAAAAATATATTTTAAAAAAAACAACAACAAAAAAACAGTTTCTCATTTCTTGTTTTCATTTTGAAAAGAATTCCAGTACTGTTTAGACAACATTATACTCGTCCTTGTGCTGATGTAGGTTATATGGTAATCTGACCATTAACTACATAAATGAGAGTAACCTCCCCTTGTTTGTTTCATTTTGAGGAAGCCATATGTTTTGGTCAGCCATTTTCATTTCACCGTAAATCTACACTGAAAATATGAATTTGTTCGAATCAATACATTCATATATTTTTGTGTTAAAATATGTAGTTGTATTGATTTACGGTGAAATGAAAATGGCCGACCAAAACATATGGCTTCCTCAAAGTGAAATAAACAAGGGTAGGTTACTCTCGTTTATGTAGCTAATGTTCAGATTACCGGTTATAAACTTGAAGTCTTTTGATAAATAAAGAGGAAATATTAATTTGTTTATGTTAGTTTATCTACTTTTAAATTTATATTTTTTACATTTTAGAGGATTTTCACAATCTGTTGTTTCTTCACAAATTAATATCTCATTGTTATCCCTCTATCTACTAGAGACAATGACATAGTGTCCAAAAACAAGTGCAGGTCGATATGGAGGATGAGCTGTCGCCCAAGCAGCAGGTCCCCCCTCTCCATACTGCCGTCAAGGAAACTTTTGATTTCAGGGTTTACTCTCCTCGCATTTCCTTGGAATTAGGCATAGCTGCTAGGCAGCAGAGATTTTATAACAGACTTTTTCTTGATAATCTATTAATTATGGAGATTCGCTTCCGGTTTTTGTCTGTAACAAAAACTATGTCACTGCTTACGTCACATTACCCTAAATCGTCATAACATAGAATAAATACACTCAAAATTTGAGCATGCAACATTAAACAGTCCTCATTGTTTTTTTAAAACAAGTTTTAATAAATACATGACTGGTATTATATATCTATATATAGTTTGTTTTATTTTAATACATATTTAAAGTTTACATTTCAAACTGTTTTATTTTTTAATCCTCTAATGAATTTGATGATTTTACTTACTTAGGGTACAAACTCGCTGACATTGAATTTTTTATTTCCACCCCTCAGGCAATATGTTTTTAAAATCTATTTTTACATCGCCCGGAGGGTGTTTTCTTAATTTTGCTAGTATCTATAATATTGCATAATGGAAGATTGTTAAAACTGGATGGCTGGGGCTAATTCTAAAAAAAATTTTAATCTAAAAATAAAAAAAATGTCTTTATGGTTTTGAAATTTCATTTATCAAAATTTTTTTTTATTTATTTTTTTTTTTTTTTTAATCAAAACTATTTTTTTGTTTGAAGAGGATAAAAGTTTTAGAGAAAAATGGAAATTTCAAAGAGACAAAAATTCAGCTTCTTTTGGAAGACAAATTATATACTATCTTCTTCATTCTCTCTCTCTCTCTCCCTCTCTCTCTCTCTCTCTCTCTCTCTCTCTCTCTCTCTCTCTCTTATGCACACACACAGAACATTATATTTAGGTAAAATATTGCTTTACAGTTAATTCTAGCTTCAACAAAGCAATTAATTTACCATTTGACTGTTTAGGAGGACATTTAAAACTTCTTTTTCCATCAGTACAAAATGAGTAGAGATGCTACCTAAGAATTTACCAACGAAGCTGGTATGCAAGGGAGACAATCCAATATTTGCTTCAATACATGTTGCAAGATAAATTTGTATCTGACGCATACATATTATATTAAATAAATACCAAGGAAATGCATCACTGAAAATTGACTATTTACTTTATTCATATATGCTGCAAAGCCTGACATCAAATTATAAAGGAAATTTCTCTGTCTTCATAAGATTTCCACAGAAAATAAATGCATATAATGATTATAAATAGATTTAATTAATACAACATGGACACTTAAGTTGAGTATAATAATAATGAAATTTATTGTGCACAGTGCTCAGGTGGCTCGGGAGCACTACAACTCATCAAAGTCTCATGTCTAGTACATAGAATAATATATTAGTGTCAGGAACATGAACGGTTTACAGTAGTAATATGCATGTATGTGTACAGTGCTCAGGTGCACCACAACTCATCAAAGTCTCATGTCAAGTACACAGAATAATGTATTAGTGTCAGGAATATGAATAGCATACAGTGATAATATACATGTATGTGTACAGTGCTCAGGTGCACCACAACTCATGAAAGTCTCATGTCAAGTACACAGAATAATGTATTAGTGTCAGGAACAAGAACAGTTTACAGAAGTAATATACATGTATGTGTACAGTGCTCAGGTGCACCACAACTCATCAAAGTCTCATGTCAAGTACACAGAATAATGTATTAGAGTCAGGAACATGAACAGTTTACAGTAGTAATATGCAAGTATGTGTACAGTGCTCAGGTGCACCACAACTCATCCAAGTCTCATGTCAAGTACACAGAATAATGTATTAGTGCCAGGAACAAGAACAGTTTACAGTAGTAATATACATGTATGTGTACAGTGCTCAGGTGCACCACAACTCATCAAAGTCTCATGTCAAGTACACAGAATAATGTATTAGTGTCAGGAATATGAATAGCATACAGTGATAATATACATGTATGTGTACAGTGCTCAGGTGCACCACAACTCATGAAAGTCTCATGTCAAGTACACAGAATAATGTATTAGTGTCAGGAACAAGAACAGTTTACAGAAGTAATATACATGTATGTGTACAGTGCTCAGGTGCACCACAACTCATCAAAGTCTCATGTCAAGTACACAGAATAATGTATTAGAGTCAGGAACATGAACAGTTTACAGTAGTAATATGCAAGTATGTGTACAGTGCTCAGGTGCACCACAACTCATCCAAGTCTCATGTCAAGTACACAGAATAATGTATTAGTGCCAGGAACAAGAACAGTTTACAGTAGTAATATACATGTATGTGTACAGTGCTCAGGTGCACCACAACTCATCAAAGTCTCATGTCAAGTACACAGAATAATGTATTAGTGTCAGGAACATGAACAGTTTACAGTAGTAATATGCATGTATGTGTACAGTGCTCAGGTGCACCACAACTCATCAAAGTCTCATGTCAAGTACACAGAATAATGTTGTGTCAGGAACATGAACAGTTCACAGTAGTAATATGCATGTATATGTGCATGCATGTGTGCATATGTGTGTGGAGATGGGCATCGGGTATAGTGTTGGCGGACTACAGGAAGCATGGAGGCTTTAAAAGATTCAGTGTTTCGGTATGTCCTTGTGCATTTTGTTACTATCAGACTATTTAAATTTTACAGTCATTCAAAGAATAATTCAAATAATGGAACTCTCCCTTGTTTTTATTGTTCATGTGTATACCAACCCCTCTGCACAAGCAGGATGTGACACAAGGTCAATTTTTAAGCAGAGTATAACAGGTTTGAATTCAGAGTTTTCCTTCTCTAAGACCAGTTGCCATACGAAAATTAAAGAGCCCAGTCTGTTCTATTATTTTACCCATAGCTGGAGGGAGAATTGTTGGATTCATACCTTTCTCAAGGGTCAGATTACTTTCACTATCCATCCCTATTAGCCATCACTCTTGATAAGTCCTCTATGATGTATGTAAGTTTTTGCTGGTTGGCCAACACTGGTGTGTCCATGTGTAGTTAGTCCATAGGAGAATGTAGCTAATGAGTTCATTCTTACCAAGCATTATTAATCTTACTACATTTCTTAAGTGGAGTTCAATAGTTTCAATTCAGAGTTTTCCATCTAGACTGGTTGCCTAACCAAGGGTAAAGAGCCCAATCTGCCCTACTATATAATCCAAAAGTCCAGAGAAGAAATCTTCCTTATGACATAGGATTTTTTTTTAAAAAGACCTGTTGCAGTTTGCAGAGCTCAATGTGTGCTCTTATTGTTAGAGTCACAGAGAAAATTTATAAGTAAAAATATAATAAATGTTTTCAAATGCCTTAAAAGTAATAAAGAATTCATCATTCGTATCTGATGATTTGGGAGAGTTAGACACTGTCTAAGCTTCCTGAAATAGACTATAATGCAAAAACTCTAAGTCTTTTGTTATATTTTTACTTATATATATACGTAAAAATATATATATATAATGTATTAGTTTTTGTATGTATATGTGAAATGCAAACAGCCTCGTCCAGGATTTGAACTCGGGATGACAAGTCAATTTCCTATGACTCTAACCATTACACCACATGCCTCCTAACATTCATACCATGGTTTCCATGTATGGTATGAATGTATGAACAATTTATGACAAAACGATAACAAGAATATTTCATTGACTGAGCAAATTTAATGGAAAATAATACAGACATGACATGAGCTTATAAATAGTTGTATGAGAGAAATGTCCTAATAGGAAAATAGTCTTATTAGAGAAAGCCTTAAGTCCTTGCTATGTAGCAGGTAAAAGAGGAAAGTGTAGACTTACATGTTGAAAACGTTCTTGTGTGCCATGCAACACAACAATGTTGGAGGCACAAAGCCCCCTTGTCCTGTAGACAGGAGATGCAATGTGTGTGTTACCTCTGTATTTGACTTTGCTGTTTCTACTTTCATAATGCTGCTTGTTATGCCACCTAGTGCCAACTTGTAGACATGGGAGGTAATTACCTCTCTTGTCCCCTAGTATTTGAGAGATGAAATCCCAACAGAAAGTAATACTGCACCTGAAAAAGGCAAAGTGGAAACAGTAAAATATTTCAAAATCAAAGAGCTTCAGATTTTGTTTCAACAAACTGTACATTGCTTATAGTCAGGGCTGGTGCTAAGGTTTCATACACCCACCAGTCCAAATCTAAAATATATATATATGATTTTATATATGAAAATGGTGACTTACTGGTGAAATTGGCCACAATGCTTAGTTGATACAAGTTTTACAATGATAAGACAGTGATATAACAAATATAAAGTGCTTGAGTAGGTTATTCCTGTGTATACCATAATAATAATAATAATATATATATATATAAGTATATGGAGTAAGAACTATATTCAAGTCCTGAAGATGGTCTAATAAGAGACCGAAACGTTGCACCGTCGACAATAAACATCAAGTTTCCACAACATCCCGTGTTTGTCTACTTTTCTCCATATATAAGTAAAGTAAATAAAGCTGTTGGGGTAGCCTAATGTTGGTATCAGCCAGACAGTGAGGGAGTCTATGCCCTTTTCACTAGTACTAAATCAAGAAGATTGTCTTGGTGTCTGAGGCAGAGTGCCACACCTACGATCAGCACCTCACTTTACTGCACAGATCCCTGTGCTACTCATACACTGAATTGGCAAGCGTCAGTATTGAACCAGGAACCTTGTGGTTCCTAATATATATATATATATATATATATATATATACACACATATATATATATACCAACCCCTCTGCATGAGCAGGATGTGACATGAAGTTAATTTCTTAAGTGGAGTTTAACACGTTTGAATTCAGAGTTTTCCTAGTACTAAATGGTTGCCTAACTAAGGTTAAAGAGCATAGTCTGCCTTATTATTTACCCATAGCTGGAGGGAGAGTAGTTGGATGCATTCCCAAGGATACTAGAGCTATGTGAAATGCAAATAGCCTCATCCAGGATTTGAACTCGGGTTGACAAGTCAGTTTCCCACGACTCTAACCATTATGCCACATGCCTCCACTAATCTAAGAAATAGGACCCCCACTACATGTCAATTTTCATAAAATAGTATTCATAGAAAATATTTGAAACCTGACCTTCCAGGACCCCCAAGCAGGTTAGGGTACCAAGAACCCTAAGAGGTTTCTGATTTCCTATGCAAGCTGAAATTCAGTACACTTAAAAATATAGGGTAATCCTTAACTTTTTCCTCGTAAATTCCTACCATAAAATAAACTGAACCCTCATTTTATGTCCGTGTTTTTGCTATAAATGTTTTATTTTTCTTGCGCCCATTATTTTACAATACTAAATATATTTTTTTTATTTGTTAAAGAATAAAGAATAAAGAAAATATATTTAGTATTGTAAAATAACGGGTGCAAGAAAAATAAAACATTTATTGCAAAAACACGGACATAAAATGAAGGTTCAGTTTATTTTATAGTAGGAATTTACGAGGAACAAGTTAAGGATTACTAGTCAAGCTTAGTAAAAATAAAATAAAGTCACTAACATGATCTATTATATCATCTTGTAAATAAATCCGTTCATAATTTAACGTCTCTTTCGATTTGAATTAAATAAATATTCGTAGTTTTAAAGTAAGTTATCAAAATCCATCTTGGATGATAAAATATCAGTAATTTATTTGATGATAAATAAGATACCATGCATAATAAAAATATATAGGCACCAACAACTCGAATGTTAAAGACCTGTTTTTGACAGTTTCAAGTCCCCACCCCCGAGAGAAAAAAATTACCAAAAAATCAGGAAATTAACCGATTTTAATGAAATTTTCAGTGATTATATAGTAAATGCACCAGTTGTTTTTATTCAAAAACTTTCACGTTTTTTCAGGTCAGTTAATTTTGATGTGACCCCCCAATCTTAGAAACACAAAAAACACGGAGATAAAATGAGGGTTCAGTTTATTCTATGGTAGGAATTTACGAGGAAAAAGTTAAGGATTACCAAATATAGTATTATTTCTGTATTACAGTAAGAAAAGTTGATATACATAAATAAGAATTCTGGAGGTGCGTGCAGTGTAGCAGTTACCATCATAGGTTACTCGGCTACCAGAGTTCAAATCCTGCACAAGGTTGTTTGCATATTACAAAGCGCTAAGAACATGGGAAGGGTATGCATCCAACTATTCTCCCTCCAGCTATGGGTAAATAATAATAATCAAATTCATTGTGTACAGTGCTCAGGTGCACCACAACTCAAAGTCTCATGTCAAGTACACAGAATAATTTATTAGTGTCAGGAACATGAACAGTTTACAGTAGTAATATGCATGTATGTGTGTGCATATGTGTGCATGTGTGTGTGGAGAGGGGTATCAGGTATAGTGTCAACGGACTACAGGAAGCATGGAGGCTTTGAAAGATTCAGTAAAATAAACTAAGTTTTTTAGCTTTGGTATGACAATCAGTCTAGGAGAAAAACTCTGAATTCAAACTTGTTAAACACTGCTTCAAAATTTACCTTGTGTTGGATTCTGCTCAGAGTGAGGGGGTTGGGTAAATACATTTAAAAAATTATTGCAGATTATGCTTCTTATTTGAAAGTTCCTGGGGTAATTTATGAGGAAGTGTGTCCCGGTCTCCTGCCTCAACAGTTGCTGCCTGGTGACTATTAAAATAACAACCCAGCTCAGTCTATTCAAAACTATCCATCCATCTATCTATCTCAATTTGTTCATATTTATCTATATTACTTTAAATACTAAGATTTTTTTAATTCATGTTTGTTTAATGTCTTGTTTTTAGTTTAAATAAACAAGAATTACGACAAAAAAAGAATACATTTACTTGTCGAAAATATCTATCTATCTATTTGTTCGTATCTATTATATTATTTTGTTTGTTTATATCTATCTATCTCAGTCTATTCAAAACTATATATCCATCTTCATATCTAAACAAGAATTACGACAAATTATGATAAATAAACAAGAATTACGACGAGCTGGGGTTGTTATTTTGATAGTCACCGGGTAGCGGTTTTTGAGGCGGGGGACCGGGACGCACTTCCTCATAAATTACCGTTCCTGGTAGTAAAAAGCGTCCAAATTTTGGCTGCTAAAAGTGAGGAAGCACATGGTGTAATGGTTATCATTGCAGGAAATGGACACCGTTACTCAAGTTCAATTCTGGATGAGGCTGGTTGCATTTCACATACTGCTAGTACTCTTGGGAAAGAGTATGCATTCAACTATTTTCCCTCCAGCTATGTGTAAATAGCAGCACAGACCTTTAACCTTGGTTAGGCAACCAGTCTAGGAGAAGGAAAACTCTTAATTCAAAACTGTTAAACTCCACTTAAGAAATTGACCTTGTGTCACATCCAGCCTGTGCAGAGGGATTGGGTAAATATATATAAAAGTGAGGATAGAGAATATATATATATGTAAATATATTGAGAAAAATGAAAAAACACAGGTTTAAATGGATTAAGTGGTGAGTTTATTGGCCATTTAAACCTGCGTTTTTTCATTTTTCTCAATATACTTACATACCGTCGGATTCACTTCCTTTCTTCACATATATATATATATATCAATACTTGTGTTTGTATCATCTTGCAACACCCTCTGGTTAAAAATGAGACTGTCTAAGATGAAATGAAAAAAATGTAAATCCTGATTATTTGATGTTGCTTATCCGCCAAATTCTTATTTCATACGAGTGATGTTACCTCAGTTAAATAATAGACTATTCTATTTTTATTATAAAGAAAGAAAGGGAAGAAAAAAGGACATGCTGCACAGAAAAAATCTAATAAGAAAGAAAGAGAGTAGGTGAAAGATAGAGATAGTGGGTGAGCTGCGGAAGCGATAATGCTAATCTGTTTCAATCAAATGAAAAACAGAAAAAAAAAAGAAGAAAAAAGAATGAGAAAGTTAAATCAAGATTATTATACTTGTTAAATATTGAAGTCTTTTGCAATAGCTCTTAAGTAAACATATCAACCGTTGTAATAATTAAATTATCATATTGTGGTATATCCACCGGGTCCTGCTAGTTTTAAATTAAAGCACAAAGATTGCATTAAGTTGGAGATAGAAACTGTAACTAAATTGTAAAATGGAAGGAAAACATGGTCCAGAAATTCCCTTTGTCCCATTGTTTTGTCCCTCATCACCTACTTATCTGTCCAGGGCACAGAATTCTAACTTCAAATCAGAGAATTTTTTAATTCTGACTTTTTATTATTTTTGCATAAGTATTTTCGTTTTTTTTTTCATATGTATTTGGTGAGTGCTACTAGAATTTAATATACTGATGTCATTTTTTAAAAAAACAAACAAAAGAAAAAAAAAGTTTCACCTGAATTTTTTTTCCTCTTTTATTAACCACATCCTTAAAAGATTAAGCTATGAAAATGAATAAAATAAAAAAAAATAAAAAAGTAAAAAGAAATGTCTAGAAAAACAATATTCTACCTTATTTGACAGTTTTTTGAACTTCAAAAATAAAGCTTCCATATGAACAAAATAGACAAACTGTTATAAGAAATGTAAATAAAATGTAGTCCTCCATAGAATTATCTTTAAAAAAATGTAAAAATCATTTACACACGCCTTCATTAAGGGAATCAAATAAACAAATTGATTGGGGGGGGGGGGTTGAATACAACAATTAAAAAAAGAAAGAAAAAAGTCTTCAGAATTTTGAAAAAAAAATCCTTTAAAAAGAGAACTTATATTACTTTAAATACCGAAAGATTTTTTTTTATTAAAATCCGTTATTGTAGAAATATATATTTATTAAAAAAATAACCCCCCACCCTACACCCAAAAATAACGTTGCTTTAGCAGGTGCGTGTTTTTGTACATCCCTAACTAGTTTATAAAGCAGGAAATTTAATATTTAAAAAATTGCGGTCAAAATTGGGGTTAGCATTATTTTCGAGTGTAACATATTAATTATAATCAATCTTATTGCCTTAAAATAACAGATATCAATATTATAACTACGTTTCATTTTTAAAAATCCATATAGATTCATTATAAATTTTAAAAAGACGTTCTTTAAACACTAGCGTTCGAAATGGACTTACGCCAAAATGTCTGACATTGAAATACACCCACGCACATACGCCCACGTTCCAATCGTCTACGCTAAAACCAACACTCTGATAAAAGATGCTAGATATCATTATCTACCATGACTTAGTGGGGCTTCGAGAAACCATGAACAAAGATCTTTATTGTCAAAGACGAACATGTCAACTAGGCGATACATCATCTTTTAATGAAGGGAAATGGCTGTCGTCTAACACCTTTAAAACAAAGCGAGGCTTTGCTCAGCAAAACAAATTTAAGAACGAGAGAGAAAAACAAAACAAAACGGATGGTGTAAGGGAGATAACTCTTCTAATTTGAATTTAGAAAAGAGACTAATGGTGCTTTTTGAAAATCTTTGACTAAGGAAAATTAATTTAAAGAAAAAAAAGATAATTTGATCGTATAATTTAATAGAATCTATTTGCAACTGTATACGCACACACACACACACACAAGATTTTAAATAAAACCCAGTTTATATATATATATATATATATATATATATATATATATATATATATATACTCTATTCTTTACTACACACACACACACACACACAAGATTTTAAAATAAAACCCAGTTTATATATATATATATATTACTCTATTCTTTATACACACACACAAGATTTTAAAATAAAACACACACACACACACACACATATATATATATATATATATATATATATGTGTGTGTGTGTGTGTGTGTGTATGTGTGTACACACACACAAAAGAGAAAATTACAATTTTACAGTTAGAAAAAGCTTCCTATTCCAATGTAAAAATAAATTTCCGCTATTTAATGCTTGGAAAATAAATGATATATCTAACTCAGTTAATAGTTAATATTCTCAATAGCTTTCTCAAGAAGGGTATGATATTTTTTTTTAATTTTTAGATTTGTAATTGTTTGTAAAAAAAATAGGTATGCCCAAAAATTCAGCACGACAGTACCTCCCCTTTCCTTTAAACTTTTATAAAAAATTAAAAATTGTCACCTATTTTACTTTTTTCCTAAAGAATAGAGCCTAAATTTACATATTAAAAAAAACAACTTTTCTATGAATTTCTTAATTATAACAATGAAATAAATCATGTTAAAAAGAACAGATCTTAAAGTGAGAAGAAAATTGCAAAATTAAACCATTTCGACAGTTACAGATTTTAATTTATAAAATTATCCCATTTTAAAGACTGAAAATGAATAATTTTTACACATCAATTTTTTAATCCTTCCTTTTCCATAATACAGTAAAAATTACATTACATTTTATTCATTTTTTCTGAATTTTATTGAATTCTAATTCATGGAGGGTTAAAAAAAATGTGAAATTTTGGATATACTTAGTAAACAGTTATTCACTAAGTTTAATTTAGTTGTGGCCCTAGGCCAGCAATATGGGGCACCCAGTAAGAATCAAACTCACTAACAATAGTCTGCTAATCTAGCTTGCTAACCATTACCCCCACGTGAGGTGCTCTTAGTTATTTACTAAGTTTAGCTTAGATGTGGCACAAGGCCAGAAATATGGGGCACCCGGTGAGAATCGAACTCACTAATCTGCTTGCTAACCATTATATCACATGAAGTGACCAAAATAAATGTGTCAACTAAAACACCTTGTAAAGGATATTTGTCTCATACGCCACTTGTATGGACTGGGCACAAGGCCTCGTTTTAACATGGGCCCATCCACAAGCCGAAGCTCATGTGTGGGAAAGAACAAAAATTGCGTTGATCCCTTCGGCATTCCCCCTCAAGGGGGGCGCCTTGGGCACTGGGCAATAAACCCAGTCCTGCCCACAAAGGGGCAGGTATTGCCTGGAGGGATGGCCCTCTGGGATCGACGCTAATAATTGTACTTTAACCCGGTCCAGTGGCCGAAGCACACTGGATCCCCCCGAGGGGAATAGGCAAGTCTCAGAGTATAGTAAATGGAACAGATACTACACTTTGATCCCCAACCACATCAGGTAAGGTTATTTGCCTGCTCATCACACTTATGAGGGCTGGACACAAGGTCTCGTTTTTACGTGGGCGCATAAAAATTGCGTCGATCTGGGAGGATGGCCCCCTGGGAACGACGCTAATAATTATACTCTACCAGTCCAGAGGCCGAAGCACACTGGACCCCAGCTGAAGCCGGGTGGATTAGGTAAGGGTATCAACCACATCAGGTAAATATATAAAGATTATTAAGACATGACAAAATGCTTAACTCCCTTGAAACTGTTTTACCAAAATAGATATTCACATTTACATGAAAATTACTAATTTAATTTTGATTTACTAGCAAGAATATGCACCCTCCATCTAAGTTTTAATGCAATGAAATATATTAAATTAGAAAGATTAATGAAATTAGATAAGAACGCATATAAAAAGATTACAATTATTTTAATTATATTTTAATTGGTTCCTAGATAAAACTTTCATAGGATTGATTTTGATACGTTGGAGAATAAAACAATAATATTAGAGATCAATAATATCAAGTAATTATTTATCAAACCTGGATTTGTTAAAACCTGTATGCAAATTAACCACACCATATACTATGTAAACCTTTATTTCTTAGTGATATATAAGACACATTGCAGGATTTTAAATGCACTAATAACATGGGAGGCAAATCTAACTCAGATTTTCATAGAGACATTGTTAATAAAATAAGATTTATTCTATGTATTAATGATTTTGACTATAAATTAAATACTCATTGATTACTTATGCAATTCCTGAAATGACTGTGATGTAAGCAGTGACATAGTTTCGGTTACAGACAAATAGAGACTGAATCTCTATTATTAAGAGATTTTAAGTTCTTCAAGATGGTAATGTATGGAGAGGGGCATCAGTTATAGTGTCAGTGGACTACAGGAAGCATGGAGGCTTTGAAAGATTCAGTGTTTCGGCAGCCTACAAGAGGCACGGGCAGCTTATTCCATGCCTCCGCAATTCTGAGCGTAAAGAAATGTTTCCGAAAGTCACGTGAGCAGTGCTGTTTTCTGACTTTGTAGGCATGCCCAAGTGTGTTAGAAAGATGGAGATCAAAAAGGTGCTCAAGGTTGCTGTTGTTCAGATGATTAATGACCTTATGAGCGTTAACCAGATAATCTCTTCTCATTAATTAAAACTACTTTCTTCAACAAGATAAAAGAAATTAAAGAAAAAGTGAGGACTATCTGTTTAAAGGCCTCATTAGAAACAGAAGAATGTGTTTTGGAGGAATACTTAACAAAATTCAACTGATAACTGTGTCTCTACTGTGTCTTACAAAACAGAAAAATTGCTTATTTCAATCCAGGATGATGAGTAAATATCTAGTAACCAAATGATTATTTTATCTAATGGTATGTAAGAAAGAATCAGATTGCTTTTTATACCTCCTCCTCCCCAAAATTTAATGCTGAATCAAGTCATCTTGATACCAGATTGCTTACAGTATCTGGTGTCACTTAAATGGTCACCCATCTAAGTATTGAACAGGCTCATTATTGCATAACTTCAGGGATCAAATGGGAACTGGTTCGTTCAACATGACTTGACTGTAAGCCCACTTGAGGATTAATGGTAATTGTTGTAGAATGTGTACAAGGCTAACTTTATAAATTGCCTATACATATATATATATATGTATGTATGTATATATAAATTACATACACTTGTATTGTAAAAAATTATGTTTACTGCTTGTTGGGTGGTCCATAATTCTGGCTTTGTGCTACATCTAAGCTAAGCATAGTAAATGAGTATATATATATATATATATATATATTATATATATATATATATATATATACACACATTAAAGTGCATATATATATATATATATATATATATATATATATATATATATAATATCCAAAAGATCTTCCTTATGACATAGGAGTTTTTTTAAACAACCTGTTGCAGTTTGTGAGCTCAATGTGTGAGTCACAGAGCAAATTTATAAGTAAAGTAAAATAACAAAAGACTTAGAGATTTTGCGTTATAGTCTATTTCAGGGAGCTTGGACAAAGTGTCTAATTCTCCCAACTCATCAGATGTGAATGATGAATTCTTTATTACTTTTAAGGCATTTGAAAACAGATTTTTATTTAAAAAAATTTTTTTTTATTGTTCTGTATCGCTCAGCTGTAGGGTAATAAAAAAATATTTGACCACTTGTCAATAATTTGTTAGGAATGTCTGCTAAACCAATCTATTCCAGATTTCAACTAAAAGGACCACCCCAGTTCATTTAGAATTCATTTATTTAGTAGTTTATTTCTTCTTCATATCTTCCTATTTACCTTAATTTTTTTTTTTTTATTCTATTTTATTTTTTATTTTTCTTTCTAAGTCACTTATACATATATATTCATATATTAGTTAAAACTTAGACACTTTGTCTAAGCTCCCTGAAATAGACTATAATGCAAAATCTCTAAGTCTTTTGTTATTTCTTTACTTTATATATATATATATATATATATATATATATATATATATATATATGCCTACATAAATACATATATATATACATATATCTATACATTGAATTGCCTATACACATATATTTTAATTTATATGCATACATTGTTGCCTATATACATGAATTTATATATATACATTGAGCTGCTAATACACAAATATATAAAAGATATATACATGACATTGCCTATATACCAACATATATAAATATATACATTAAATTGCCTATATACCAACATATATAAATATATACATTAAATTGCCTATATACCAACATATATAAATATATACATGAAATTGCCTATATACCAACATATATAAAATATATACATTAATTGCCTATATACCAACATATATAAATATATACATGCATATACCAACATATATTAAATATATACCAACATATATAAATATATACATTAAATTGCCTTATACCAACATATATAAATATATACATTAAATTGCCCATATACCAACATATATAAATATATACATAAAATTGCCAATATACCAACATATATATATATATATAAATATATACATGAAATTGCCTTATATACCAACATATATAAATATATACATGAAATTGCCTATATACCAACATATATAAATATATACATTAAATTGCCATATACCAACATATATATAAATATATACATGAAATTGCCTATATACCAACATATATAATATATACATTAAATTGCCCATATACCAACATATATAAATATATACATGACCTATATACCAACAATATAAATATATACATGAAATTGCCTATATACCAACATATATAAATATATA
Organism: Doryteuthis pealeii; assembly: GCA_023376005.1. NCBI lineage: Eukaryota > Metazoa > Mollusca > Cephalopoda > Myopsida > Loliginidae > Doryteuthis > Doryteuthis pealeii. Next base: position 11,061,022 of record CM042179.1, on the reverse strand, counting down.
ACATTAAATTGCCTATATACCAACATATATAAATATATACATGAAATTGCCTATATACCAACATATATAAATATATACATTAAATTGCCCATATACCAACATATATAAATATATACATGAAATTGCCTATATACCAACATATATAAATATATACATTAAATTGCCCATATACCAACATATATAAATATATACATGAAATTGCCTATATAACCAACATATATAAATATATACATTGCCAATACCAACATATACAAATATATACATGAAATTGCCTATATACCAACATATATAAATATATACATGAAATTGCCTATATACCAACATATATAAATATATACATGAAATTGCCTATATACCAACATATATAAATATATATATTAAATTGCCCATATACCAACATATATAAATACATACATGAAATTGCCTATATACCAACATATATAAATATATACATGAAATTGCCTATATACCAACATATATAAATATATACATGAAATTGCCTATATACCAACATATATAAATATATACATGAAATTGCCCATATAAACATATATAAATATATACATGAAATTGCCCATATACCAACATATATAAATATATACATGAAATTGCCTATATACCAACATATATAAATATATACATTAAATTGCCTATATACCAACATTATATAAATATATACATTAAATTGCCCATATACCAACATATATAAATATATACATTAAATTGCCCATATACCAACATATATAAATATATACATTAAATTGCCCATATACCAACATATGTAAATATATACATGAAATTCCTATATACCACATATATAAATATATACATTAAATTGCCTATATACCAACATATATAAATATATACATGCCATATACCAACATATATAAATATATACATTAAATTGCCCATATACCAACATATATATACATGAAATTGCCTATATACCAACATATATAAATATATTACATGAAATTGCCTATATACCAACATATATAAATATATACATGAAATTGCCTATATACCAACATATATGCCCAACATATATAAATATATACATAAATATATACCAACATATATAATATATACACCTATATACCAACATATATAATATATACATGCCCATATACCAACATATACAAATATAAACATGAAATTGCCTATATACCAACATATATAAATATATACATTAAAATTACCTATATACCAACATATATAAATATATACATGAAATTGCCTATATACCAACATATATAAATATATACATTAAATTGCCCATATACCAACATATATAAATACATACATGAAATTGCCTATATACCAACATATATAAATATATACATGAATTGCCTATATACCAACATATATAAATATATACATTAAATTGCCCATATACAACATATATAAATATATACATGAAATTGCCTATATACCAACATATATAAATATACATGTAATTGCCCATATACCAACATATATAAATATATACATTAAATTGCCTATATACCAACATATATAAAAATATACATGAAATTGCCTATATACCAACATATATAAATATATACATTAAATTGCCCATATACCAACATATATAAATATATACATTAAATTGCCCATATACCAACATATATAAATATATACATTAAATTGCCTATATACCAACATATATAAATATATACATGAAAATTGCCTAATATACCAACATATATAAATATATACATTAAATTGCCCATATACCAACATATATAAATATATACATGAAATTGCCTATATACCAACATATATAAATATATACATTAAATTGCCTATATACAAATATATATATATACATTAAATTGCCTATATACCAACATATATAAATATATACATTAAATTGCCCATAACCACATACTATAAATACATACATGAAAATCTCTCTCTTTNAACCACAAGTAAAAACAGATAAACGTTTAAAAAATGTCACATGTGGATTTATTAATTCTTTTTACTGTAACTTGATATTCCGAACTTTGTTTATCAAACATCTTGTAAAACAATTAAAACATACAGGGTTGTTACAAAAAAATAGTTGATTCAAAGACCAAATTATCCGATTGGAAAATTACATCGTTTATCTTAAAAAAATAAACAACCTGCCCGTATTATATGCGAAAGGGTAATTTTCAGACCACATTTTAGACAGAAAAATACATATTATTACCTTCTACGGTATGCATCTAAGTACGGAATGGGTACAACGGACATACTTTTTTTAGCCAAATTTACTATTAAAATGAATAAAATCTTAAAAACTTTAATATTACAATTTACTATTAAAATGAATAAAACTTGAAAAAAATTTAATATGAAAATTTCGCAGTGAACATTAACGTTAAAAAACTAACACCTTGTACATTCATACAATTTCATTGATATTAGTTATTCAGACTCTTATTCTTATAGAAAAAAAAAGTAAAAATTTTTCTGCTGCATTATTTTTTTAATCTCATAAAATAAACATATTGTAACTTAAAAAGTGCTAAGCATTTTGTGTCCATTTTTAGGCTGCCGGCAATATGTTTAAAAAATTCTATTTTTACATTTGCCAGAGGGCGTTTTTTTATTTTTACTAGTAACAAAAAGAATAATTCTTTGCAAGTATGGAATATAAATACCAACTGGTTTATTTAAACGCTGATATTTATTAAGTTGTGTTGCTCAATTCAACTGTGCATAACTCACTCAATTCAATAATAGTATAAAAATTTAATAATTTGCTAAGTCACCAATTACAGTTACATGAGTGTATTATATCTATTTGTACTGATAATTTACCGTAGATATTCATTAGGGTTGTTATAAGATTGCAAAATCATGATTTGATTGATTGTCTTGTTTCTTGTCTTAAAACAGAATGTTGGTTGGTTGATTTTATTGGCATGTCAACCCTTGTTGGGTTATTTCAATCATTCAAATTGGGTAATTTAATTTTTTTTAAACTAATTTTTTTGTAATTTATGAGGAAGTGCCGTCCCGGTCTCCTGCTCAAAAATTCACCCCGTGACTATAAAATAACGACCCAGCTCAGTTTATTCAAAACTATCCATCTTCTATCTATCTATCTATCTCAAATTTGTTTCTATTTATCTACATTACTTTAAATACTAAAATTTTTTTTATTCATGTTTGTTTAATGTTTTTAGTTTAAATAAACAAGAATACGACAAAAAAGATGTGTCCCACTCAAAATACATTTACTTGTCGAAAAAATCTATCTATCTCCATTTTTTCTATCTATCTATATTATTGTTTGTTTAATCTATCTATCTATCTCAGTCTATTCAAACTATATATCCATCTTCATATCTAAACAAGAATTACGACAAATTATGATAAATAAACAAGAATTACGATGAGCTGGGGTTGTTATTTGATTGTCACTGAGTAGGCATTTTTGAGGCAGGAGGACTGAAATGCACTTCCTCATAAAATTACCATTTTTAAACAGATTTTTAAAAACTTATTTGGCTCTATTTAACCCAAAGATGGGACCCGTAACAGGCTACTACCACTCCGGGTCATAGTGGACCTCGAAATAGTGATATTATAAAGAGATACTCCACATTTCCAGAACTCCAGAATTGAAATCTCACCACTAGATGCAATTTAACATCATACCCAGACCCTAAGACCCTCAGTCACCGCTTCTAGCACATATATGATAAACAAGGGTGAGGGATTGCCAATAAGAGTGACATCATAATAAGCGTGCTAGGCTTGACATGACCAGCTATATTGATTAGAGGAGCCTCTCTGACTGGCCCGTCTAGCATAAGTAAGGGCCAAAGTGTAGTGTGCATGTCATGGATTGCTTAGCCAACAGCCTCTTCTGACTGCCCGTCTAGCCTAAGTAAGGCCAAATGAGTGTTGCATGTCATGGATTGCTCAGCCAACAGCCTCTCTGATGCCCGTCTAGCCTAAGTAAGGGCCAAAGTGTAGTGTTGCATGTCATGGATTGCTCAGCAACAGCCTCTTCCGACTGCCCGTTCTAGCCTAAGTAAGGGCCAAAGTAGTGTTGCATGTCATGGATTTGCCTCAGCCAACAGCCTCTCCGACTGCCCGTCTAGCCTAAGTAAGGCCAAAGTTTAGTGTTGCATGTCATGGATTGCTCAGCCAAACAGCCTCTCCGACCGCCGTTATCTAGCCAAGTAAGGCCAAAAGTGTAGTGTTGCGATGTCATGATTGCTTAGCCAACAGCCTCTCCGACTGCCCGTCTAGCCTAAGTAAGGCCAAGTGTAGTGTGCAGTCATGGATTGCTCAGCCAACAGCCTCTCCGACTGCCCGTCTAGCCTAAGTAAGGCCAAAGTGTAGTGTTGCATGTTCATGGATGCTCAGCCAACAGCCTCTCCGACCGCCCGTCTAGCCTAAGTAAGCCAAAGTGTAGTTTGCATGTCATGGATTGCTTAGCCAACAGCCTCTCCGACCTGCCCGTCTAGCCTAAGTAAGGCCAAAGTGTAGTGTTGCATGTCATGGATTGCTCAGCCAACAGCCTCTCCGACGCCCGTCTAAGGCCTAGTAAGGCCAAAGTGTAGTGTTGCATGTCATGGATTGCTTAGCCAACAGCCTCTCCGACGGCCCGTCTAGCCTAAGTAAGGGCCAAAGTGTAGTGTTGCATGTCATGGATTGCTCAGCCAACAGCCTCTTCCGACTGCCCGTCTAGCCTAAGTAAGGGCCAAGTGTAGTGTTGCATTGTCAGGATTGCTCAGCCAACAGCCTCCCGACTACTGCCTGGTCATAGCCGAAGTATAGCCAAAAGTTGAGTGTTGATGTCATGGAATGCTAGCAACAGCTCTCCCGCCGTCTAGCCTAAGTAAGGCCAAATGTAGTGTTGCATGTCATGGATTGCTTAGCCAACAGCCTCTCCGACTGCCCGTCTAGCCTAAGAAGGGCCAAGTGTAGTGTTGCATGTCATGGATTGCTCAGCCAAACAGCCTCTCGACCGCCCGTCTAGCCTAAGTAAGGGCCAAAGTGTAGTGTTGCATGTCATGGATTGCTCAGCCAACAGCCTCTCCGACCGCCGTCTAGCCTAAGTAAGGGCCAAAGTGTAGTGTTGCATGTCATGGATTGCTCAGCCAACAGCCTCTCCGACCCGCCCGTCTAGCTAAGTAAGGCCAAAGGTTGTAGTGTTGCATGTCATGGATTGTCTCAGCCAACAGCCTCTCCGACGCCCGTCTAGCTAAGTAAGGCCAAAGTGTAGTGTTGCATGTCATGGATTTGCTAGCCAACAGCCTCTCCGACGCCCTCTAGCCTAATAGGCCAAAGTGTAGTTTGCATGTCAGGATTGCTTAGCCACACCTCCTCGACTGCCCGTCTAGCCTAAGTAAGGGCCAAAATGTAGTGTTGCATGTCATGATTGCTCAGCCAACAAGCCTCTCCGACCGCCCGTCTAGCCTAAGTAAGGGCCAAAGTGTAGTGTTGCATGTCATGGATTGCTCAGCCAACAGCCTCTCCGACCGCCCGTCTAGCCTAAGTAAGGCCAAAGTTGTAGTTGCATGTCATGGATTGCTTAGCCAACAGCCTCTCCGACTGCCGTCTAGCCTAAGTAAGGCCAAGTGTAGTGTTGCATGTCCATGGATTGCTTAGCCAACAGCCTCTCCGACTGCCCGTCTAGCCTAAGTAGGCAAAAGTGTAGTGTTGCATGTCATGGATTGCTCAGCAACAGCCTCTCCGACTGCCCGTCTAGCCTAAGTAAGGGCCAAAGTGTAGGTTTGCATGTCATATTGCTCAGCCAACAGCCTCTCCGACCGCCCGTCTAGCCTAAGTAAGGCCAAATGTAGTGTTGCTGTCATGGATTGCTTAGCGCAACAGCCTCTCCGACTGCGTCTAGCCTAAGTAAGGCCAAAGTTTTAGTGTTGCATGTCATGATTGCTCAGCAACAGCCTCTCGACTGCCCGGTCTGCCTAAGTAAGGGCAAATGTAGTGTTGCATGTCATGGATTGCTCAGCCAACGAGCCTCTTCGATCCCGTCTACGCCTAATAAGGGCCAAGATTGTAGTGTTGCATGTCATGGATTGCTTCAGCCAACAGCCTCTCCGACGCCCGTCTAGCCTAAGTAAGGCAAGTGTAGTGTTGCATGTCTTGAATTGCTCAGCCAACAGATTATTGGTTTAAAGACATATCAAAACTGGAAAATAAAACAGTTAATGTCAAAAGTTATTTTGTTTCTCTTAACTTAAGAGAAGGTCTTTTTGAATCATATGGAACTATTGTAGTAGTATCTGTAGGGCCGGGGTTAGCTCAGTTGGTAGATATATCAGCTAGAACCACAAGGTTTCAGTTCGATACCGGCCCTCGCCAACTCCGCATATGAGTAGCACAGGAATCTGTACGGTAAAGTAAGTAGCTGATGGTAGGTATGGTGCTTCACCACAGATGTAAAAAAACAAAAAAAAACATCTCCTTGGTCTACTTAGTGAAAGAGAATAGACTCCCTCGCTGATTGGCTGATACCGACTTTAGGTCACCCTGAGACATCTTTATTGTAGTATCTAGCTTTCTCTTAAGCATTTTTGTTAGAATACAACTTGTGCAGTTATTAGTATCACTGGCACGGCTATGGGAACTACACAATGGGATTATGTGTGCTTGTCTTGAACAAATCCTGAAATTCCTTAAAGCATCACCCCACAAAAAAGCAGCACTGTGCAGACACTGCTTAGTTCACCCGTGTTAAAAGCCACATCTGGACCGGAAATTCAAATCCTGTATATGGCTGTTGTGATTCAATTCACACAAATACTTTGGAATGTAGGATGTTTGGATTGGCAGACAAAGCAACATGCAAGCCGTAACTCATACACTTCCTGCATTGCTGCAAGCATAGTGCAGAATGGTGGTATTATTTATCTGCACTATAAACCACCACTGAGACTAGCAGTCAATCAGGACTCAAGGAATGGAATCATCCAGCATGCAAGTTTGGAATATCCTGAGTTCTATAAAATACCAACTGCTTCATATATATATATAATATTTACCAACCCCCTCTGCATGAGTAGGATGTGACACAAGGTCAATTTCTTAAGCGGAGTTCAACAGGTTTGAATTCAGAGTTTTCCTTCTCCTAGACCGTTACCTAACCAAGTCTAAAGAGCCCAGTCTGCCCTACTATTATCCATAGATGGAGGGAGAGTAAGATTCATACCTTTCCTAAGGGTATTACCACTAAATGAAATGCAATTACCATGTTCAAGATTTGAACTCGGGGCAACGAGTCCACTTCCCATGACTTTAACCAGTATAACCATGCGCTTCCTTTATGGATTCAGTTATACTTAGTTGTTGTTCAATTCAACAGTGCACTAATCACACAATTCAGTAAGGTATGAATCAATTTCTTCTTCTTCCCCCAGCTATGAGCAGAATGTGCCCTTTGGACTTGATATGGCTCCAGTCTAGTTGAAGGAAAACTTTGAATTTAAAACCAGCTGGTCCCTCAAAAATGACCTTGTGTCACATCCAGCTCATGGTGACGAGGTTGGTTAAACCGACACTCACCCAATTCACTGACAAGAGACTACAAATTATTTAATTCCTTCTCATTTACTTGTCACTTTTCAAAGCAGTCATGTTTATTTTTAATTTCTAGGCTATGTAGTCTAATTGGTTTAATTTAATTTAATTCCACTTCTAGGCTCTATCAAATCTATTAATAAATGGAGATTCGCTTCCGGTTTTTGTCTGCAACAAAAACTATGTCACTGCTACGTCACATTACCAAAATCATCATAACATAGAATAAATACACTCAAAATGAACATGCAAATTAGACAGTTCCTCATGTTTTTTTAAAACAAGTTTTAAATAAATACGACTGACTTATATATCTATATATAGTTTGTTTTATTTTAATACATATTTAAAGTTTACATTTCAAATTGTTTTATTTTTTAATCCTTTAATGAATTTGATGATTTTACTTACTTAGGGTACAAACTCACTGACATTGAATGTTTTACTCTCCCATCCCTCAGGCAATAGTTTCAAAAATCTTTTTTTACATCGCCTGGAGGGTGTTTTTTATTTTTGCTAGTTGATTAATTAAAAGTTTCTATACTAAAAGGTGCCATATTACAATTTGTTTACATAATATATTCAATACTATTTTTCATAACCCTATGTCCAGCATGATCCCACGGGACTATCTCACCAGGCAATACCTGCCCCCTCGATTTTAAAGGGCAGGGCTGGGATTATTACCCAGTGCCTGTGGTCTCAAAAGAGGAATGACCATAATCGAATGATACCTGTCTTTAAGCCTTTTCTTTACAAATTACTTTGCTCTGTTTATAAAAAAAATAAACATTGAGCTTTCAAATTGGACCTGAACCTTGCAGACACCCTACAGTTGGAGGAAAAGGCCAGTTAGAATCGTCCTAATACAAAGGAATTAGTAACCCCACCAAAAGAATACACAACACACACAATATATATATGAGGTTAAGTAAACAAACAAATGTGTTTATTTTTATATGGCTTTAGCCGACAATTTTGGAAAATATTGTGCTTAATTGAAGTCATACCTAATTTTGAAAGTTAAATTATTAATAATTAATGAATTTAGGCGGCATATATGTTCAAATGTAAGGCTAAACAAATCGAGAAAATGTCAATCTCCTATATATATACTATATCATAAACTATATTACTTGTTAATATTATTATGATATTATAACTATATTATGTATAGTATATAACCTATATTATTTGATGAAATCCTATAGTAATATTTATATATACTTGCGGATAGCCAGCATTTTTAACCAAAAATTCTGCAAAAGCACTGAATCTTTCAAAGCCTCTCATGCTTCCTTTAATCTGCCGACACTATACCTGATTGCCACTCTCCACATACATATGCACACATGCGCACACATACATGGATATTATTACTGTAAACTGTTCCTGACACTACATTATTCTGTGTACTTGACATGAGACTTTGATGAGTTGTGGTGCACTGAGCACTGTACACAATAATTTCATTATTCTTTCAAGTTTGTATTGAGTTACAATCGCATGCCACCTTGTCTTCCCAGTTCGACGATAATTGGAACTTATTCTACATCTCCCCTTCCTCCCCCCATTGTGCGGGCGTAAGCGCCTTGAGGGAATTAGTTCCTTTTGACCGGCCAATTACAGAGGAGTAATCTTGAATAAAGCGCGGGGTATTTTTGATGGCATTGGCTTAGGAGTGTGGAGTGACACTGAGTGAGCTGGTCCCAGTTGAGTTACCATTCTTTTGTTTGTGGAACATCCTCAAATATTGGTTAGGGGGCTCAGGCAAGCGCTAGGAATAGGACAGGGCCACTGGTGCTTATTATAAGTTGCAATGATTCAGTCCTGATGAAGCTAAATAACTATGCTTATGTCTAAAATGATTAAACATTTTTTTTTCTATTTTTATCTTTGCTACCGTAGATTAATTATTAAAAAAATCAGACAAATAATGTACCGATAACGCATAATATAATAATAATATTATGATATATTTTCATATTATTTCAACACATGAAATAATACGAGAGATAATGAACAGTATAAGAAAGATATATATTTAACTCTGGCTAAAGCTGAAGAGACTTACTTTTAATGTTAGCTAAATTACATTTAAGCGATACAGAATTATTTGATTTACAAAAATGATATATTAGTCGACTCATAGTTTGATACAATCCAGAGGATATATCCGATAACATAATAACGAATGAATGCCTTATAAACAGATTAGGAAGACAACATGTCAAACATACATATGGCGCCTCCTCGTCAAACAAGGAACAAAAAGTAGTGAAAAAGTGAGGAAAAAGCTGCCACAGAAAAGAGAGCTAAAAGAAAGGAGAAACAGCAGCACCCCAACACTACAGAAAGCATCACCTTTTGTTTACAGCCACTGCACCAGAGACTGCCATTCAAGGATCGGTCTGTTCAGCCACTCACATAGATGTAGTTAAAAAAATGGACACTACACCATTGTCTAAAATAGACGACGGTTGCCAACCAAACATTTAGTATACTTTTGTAACTGTTGAGTAGATAATAATTGATTTTTATTATTCAGTTGACTGTTATGCTTCTTTTTTACCCTGGCTCATTAAGATCATCGTACATAAGAAACGCAACCTTTTATTTCTATGTTTGCACTATGAATCACAAGTGTTCTAGATTTAAATTTGTAAGCAAAGTCTTGAAACAAAGTGAATATTTGATAAGTTTATGTTAGTTTGGTTTTGGTTTATTTTGTTTTACGGCATATCAACCTCAGTGGTTATTTAATGCCGATAAAGTTTTGAAATAAATCAATTCTTAATGGATAATACAATTTTTTATGAATACATTTTTCTATTTAACCCATAGAGGGACCCTAACAGTACTGCCACTCCGGGTCAGAGTGGACCAGGGAGCAATGGTGATGAAGGGGTGCTCCACATTCCCCCAAACCTCCAAAACTGGAACCTCACCATCAGATAGAGTTTAACGTCATTCCCAGGACATGTAGACCCGCAGCCACGCCTTCTAGCACCCATATGATAAAAAGGGGTTGGGATTGCCATAAGGGCAACAGGGTTGGGAAAATCATATAGGTGCTAGGACTTGACGTGACCAGCCAATGATCGGAGGGAGCCTCCCTGACCGCCCGTCTAGCCCAAGATAGGGCCAAAGTGGAGTATTGCATGTCCATGAACTACTCATCCACCTGGGCTCATCCTTAAGCATCACGGGTCGCCACCCACGGCCAACAGGTGGCCCCATTGGGGGAGTCTTACTCCTCTGCAGAGGTGCAGTCGGTGCATTCTAACGCCCCAGCGACAGGGCGGAAGTTTTATGTTAGAATAAGTCATGTAACTAGCTATATTATATTGCAACCTATCAGCGGGTCAACCACAAATACCCACTTTGACAACTACAAATAGGGGTGCCGACCTATCCACTGTTGTGACCTATGTGCTAATAATTACGGTAATGATTTTATGTCTAGACTGGCTAAAGATTTATTTTTCATATTTATATCATTCATTTTGTTGAGTAAATCACTACCTTACTTCTCACCCTACTGGCACAATAACTAAGAACTAACAGGACCTTTGGATACACACACAGTATGATAATTTAATTATTACGTTTGATATGTTTACTTAAGAGCTGTTGTAAGATAGTTCAATATGTTAAAAAGTATAATAATCTTGATTTAATTCTCTCTCGCTCATTTTTTCTTCCTTTCCTTCTTTTCATCTTTTCATTATGTTTGATTGAAATAGATTAGCATTATCGTATGTTGCTCACCCTCTCTGTCTATCTTTCCTCTAATCTCTTTCTTTCTTATATTTTTTCTGTGTAGCATTGCCCTTTTTCTTCCCTTTCTTTCTTTATAATAAAAATGGAATGGACCATTATTCAGCTGAGGTGACATCACTCATAAGCAATAAGAATTGGCAGATAAGCAACACCAGATAATCAGAAATCAGGATTTACATTTGCATTTCATCTTGGATGATTTGGACAGTCTCATTTTTAACCAGAGGATGTTCATACAATTAAGGAACACGTATTATAGTTAAATGGAGGCATGTGGGCTAGTGGTTAGAGTCGTGGGAAATGGACTCGTCGATTGGAGTTCAATTCCTAGACGAAGCTGTTGGCATTTCACATAGCGCTAATACCCTTGGGAAAGGTATGAATCCATATATTCTCCCTCCAGCTATGGGTTAAATAGTAGGGCAGACTGGGCCCTTCAACCTTGGGTAGGTAACCAGTTTAGGAGAGGGATAACTCTGAATTCAAAATTCCTGAGGTCGGTTGTTGATTGGGTTTGTGGCAACCCTTGATGCACCAATTCTTTCCTATCAACTGTGCCAAAAAGTGTGGATGGTCCAACACAAACCTTCACCACTATAAACAAATCACTGTGTGGGTGTTCATTGTGTGTGTGAACCCTCATGCATCGAAAATCGACGAGAGAGTCCATAATTATAGTTAAGAATTGCAAGGAAATCCTAAAATTGAAATCTAAATTAAGAAATATATTTCTAGAACCAGGCAGGTTTGAATATTAGACACAAGAATTTTAGTTGATATGAAATGAAGCAACAAAATCTTAAACAACAAAATTATCCTAAACAAATCTATAAAAATAAATAATTATTTTGTTAACTGATAAAGGTAATGTTACAAGTTTATATGATGATTTCCTGTTTGTAAATAATTTTCTCATAAAAATCTCTATGTTAGAAAACTTTAAATACATATTAAAATAAAATAAACTATATATATAATATAATAAAATAAATATATAAAGGTTTTACATATCTATTTATTAGGTGACAAAGGAACAGTCACGACCATATTGGTTTCATGTGAGGCAATCATCAGGTGAAGATGTTTCAAATGCCTGAAACATCTTCACCTGATGATTGCCTCGCATGAAACCAATATGGTCGTGAATGTTCCTTTGTCACCTAATAAATAGATATGTAAAACCTTTATATATTTATTTTATTATATAACAGCTCTATTTTATATTGAGCACTCTACCAATAATACTGCCTTTGGTACGCCATTCCAGCAAAAGCTGAAACAGTGACCATCTCACACTATATATATATATATATATATATATATATATATATATCAATAATATTGTATTTATTAAAACTTGTTTTAAAAAATACTGTAGACGATCCTTCGTTGCATACTACTTTCAGATTATATATATATATAATACTGCGTTTTCTTTACTTAATATAATAATAATATTGACTATAAATTAAATACTAATTGATAAAGTTATGTAAATCCTGAAATTTCTGTGATGTAAGCAGTGACATAGTTTTGGTTACAGATAAATAGAGACTGAATCTCCATTATATATACTAGCAAATATATGCACCCTCTGGGTGCAAATATTTAAGTTTTAATATAATAGAATATCATGTTAAATTAGAAAGGCTAATGAAACTGAATAAGAATTCAGATAAAAATATTTGGAACAGAGGGGGTATAATTGGAAAATAGAACAACTTTGAAACTAACTCTTCCATCATTTTCCATTACTCCCATCTTTCAGTGGTAAATTTTCATAATTTAAGTATTTAGTAAAAATAGGAAGTAAAGAATATTATTACAGTTATTTCTTCTTGTTAATGAATTTCTTTGAAGATTTATCCCCGAGATTTTGGCTCATATTCAATAAGATAAAACCAAACAATTAGAAATCAATAATACTAAGCATATATTTATTAAAATCAAATTTTTAAGATCAATATGCAAATTAGCCTTCCCATTCACACTGTGAACCGCTATTATGTTGTATATATAAATACATTTGCATGTTATTAGTATGTAGATATTGTTAACAGTCTTAATGATGTAAAACAATTTTACTAATAATTGAGGTTTAAATAAAAAATAAAATCATGGAGAATGTGGTGTAAATAACAAAAGGAATTGTGACTTATATAGTAATATAGTTTCGGTTACAGATAGACAAACCCACAGTCTCCATTATAATAAGATAGATGTTAGTTTTCTGAAGATGATTTTCTAAATTTTCTTGTGCAGAGGGGTCGGATGAATTCATATAATTCAAACTGATATAAAGGTGCATGGTGCGATGGTTAGAGTCATAGAAAACGGGCTCGATGACCTGATTCAAATCCTGGATGAGGTTATTTGCCTTTCACATAGTGCTAATACCCATGGGAAAGGTATGCATCCAACTATTTTCCTTCCAGCTATAGGTAAATAGTAGGGCATACAGGACTCTTGTATCTTGGCTATGTAAACCAGTCTAAGAGAAGGAAAACTCTGAATTGAAACCTGGTAAACTCAGCTTGAGAAATTGACCTTGTGTCACCTCCTACTCGTGCAGAGGGGTTGGTAAATATATATAATTCAAACTGATTCACTATTCCTGTTTAGATAAAAGAATTCTGGATCTAATTTTGACATTTCAGCTTTTAACAACATTGCTTAAGTTTAATGTACCATGCTCTTCTTCTCTTGAGTAGACGTAACTGTTCATTGGAAAATTCTTTTGGAGGCTTTAAATAAACTTTACTGTTGATCAGATATCCTTGTAAATACACTGCACTTAGAGCGGCATGTTTAGCATAACAGATATGTCATAAGATATGGAATTAGCGACCAGAGTTCAAATCCTGGAAGGTCTATCTGCACTTTACATAGAATTAGTACCGTTGGGAAAGGTATGAAACCAACTATTCTCCTTACAGCTATGGATAAATAGAAAGGTAGGTTGTGCTCTTTAACCATTATATGGTAACCGGTTTAGGAGATGGAAAACTGAATTCAAACCTGTTTAACCCTGCTTAAAAATTGACCTTGTGTCACATCCTACTCGTTGGTTGGTTGTATAAACACAATGTTAGACAGTGGTAACAATATTTTGAGTTCTGAAACCATGTTTGAATTCAAGATTATTGTCTGATGATAACTTATTTTAAGGTTTGGTTTGTTTGTTTGTTTTGGCATATCAACCTCAGTGGGTCATTTAATGCCGATAAAGTTGTGAAATAAATTCAATTCTTAATGCATAATACAATTTTGTTTATAAACTCATGTTTTTCTATTCAACTCATAGATGGGACCCTAACAGGTACTACCACTCTGGGTCAGAGTGGACGAGGGAGCAATGGTGATGAAGGGGTGATCCACATTTCCCAAACCTCCAGAACTGGAACGTCACCATCAGATAGAGTTTAATGTCATTCCCAGGACATGTAGACCTTCAGCACTGCCTTCTAGCACCCACATGATAAGAAGGATTAGGGGTTGCCATAATCTTATTTTAAGGTAATTAAAAAAACAACGACACCTAAACAAGGTTCCAGTTTACCGTGGCCTGAACATTGTGTTTATACATACCACAATAAAGATGAGGACAATAGTCCAAAATATAAAAATTATTTATTTCTCCAATATGTTGAATATATTTACAAACACCTTCCATACAACTAAGATGTGACAGCAGAGTTTAACAGGTTTCAATTGAGAGTTTTCCTTCTCCTAGACTGGTTGCCTGACCAAAATTAATTTAAAGAGACTAGTTTGCACTACTATTTACCCATAGCTGGAGGCAGAGTTGTTGAATGCATACCTTTCCTGTAGAATACTGATAATTGTTATTCTGTGTTACTTTCACCCTTAGCCAGGATTGAACCTGCAGTCTGGAAATGACTGTTACAGATTGTTAACTATTGGACAGTAGAACAGTCAAACACCTCCTCAGCTTAATGGACTCTTCCTGGCAGCAGTGGCAGGAATTATTTAAGCTGTTATAGTGGGTTCATTAATGAACTAGTAACTTCATGTTAGGCTTGGCCAGTCAAACCAATTGTTGACTGTCTAACTGACTGACTTCAATATTTTCGAAGTTTCTTCCAGACATATATACACAACTGCTCTTTATATATGTATAGAAAACCAAGCCCTGGTGATATTTAATGTGTATATATATTTACTTTGTCATTAATTGTTTTATTTTCGAAGTTTCTTCCGGACATATATACACAACTGCCCTTTATATATGTATAGAAAACCAAGCCCTGGTGATATTTAATGTGTATATATATTTACTTTGTTGTTGTTTTAGTGCTATATAAAATGCAAACAATCTTGTCCAGGATTTGAACTCGGGTTGACAAGTCCATTTCCTACAACTCTAACCATTACACCACACCCCCCAAACCTTTATATGAATGTTATAACACCTATAAAGATCTATATATTTTATAAACACCTACAAACACCTATAAACACCTATAAGAACACCTACCTATGTTTTACTTCTTATGAAGGTAGGATGGATGGGTTTAGGATCCGACAATATGATGTAGATAGAAGGAAAGTGGTCAAGAAATGAACAACTCAAAACAAGTTACAGGATGAAACAGTTTTGTCCGTATTTACGCGGACGTCTTCAGTCAGAGTAACTTTATTAAAGCAAAGCATACGTTTAAGTACCACCAAACCACCTGTGCTTAAACGTATGCTTTGCTTTAATAAAGTTACTCTGACTGAAGATGTTCCATGAATACGGACAAAACTGTTTCATCCTGTAACTTGTTTTGAGTTGTTCATTTCTTGACCACTTTCCTTCTATCTACATCAACAGTTCTTATATACTGACCAATAATAAACTTTCTAGCATGACCAACAAGTAAGCAAATTTGAACTCTGTGATATAATTGCCACCATTCCTAACAGTCCCAATTACTACCAGTCTGTGCCATTTGTTAATATAATTCCTTTTATAATAGGGAATTTTTTGATTCATACTTTTACACTGAATCATATATAATTTTAATACTTCTTGATAAGTACTCAATTTTCTAAAATTCAATTTTTCGAACTCATTTTGTTCTATTTAACCAATAGCTGAGACTTTAACAGATACTACCATTCCGGGACAGAGTAGACCTTGAAGTAATGGGGATGAAAGGGTACTCCACATTCCCCTGAGCTCCAGAATTGCAACCTCACCATCAGATAGTTTAATGTCATAACCAGGACATTAACAGCCTCAGCCTTCTAGCAAATGTATGATAAAACGATTTGGGGTTTGTCATAATTGCAATAGGATTGTGACAATCATATAGGTGCTAGGGCTTGACTTGACTAGTCGATTGATCTCAAAATCTGTAGTCTCACCGTGGCTACGTGTCAGTCACAAAAATAGGATTTCGGAAAAAGCTTCCAAAATGCAAACAAAATTAAATTCAAGGTTAGATAAGTTTCAAATCACGGACGTAGTGGTAAACATATAACGCTCTACCGACTGAGCTACTGACCAATAATAACCTTTCTAGCATGACCAACAAGTCAGCAAATTTGAACTCTATAATAAACTAGGAACCTTGTGGTTCTAGCCAACGCTCTACCGACTGAGCTACTGACCAATAATAACCTTTCTAGCATGACCAACAAGTCAGCAAATTTGAACTCTATAATAAACTAGGAACCTTGTGGTTTCTAGCCGAACGCTCTACCGACTGAGCTACTGACCAATAATAACCTTTCTAGCATGACCAACAAGTCAGCAAATTTGAACTCTATAATAAACTAGGAACCTTGTGGTTTCTAGCCGAACGCTCTACCGACTGAGCTACTGACCAATAATAACCTTTCTAGCATGACCAACAAGTCAGCAAATTTGAACTCTATAATAAACTAGGAACCTTGTGGTTTCTAGCCGAACGCTCTTCCGACTGAGCTACTGACCAATAATAACTTTCTAGCATGACCAACAAGTCAGCAAATTTGAACTCTATAATAAACTAGGAACCTTGTGGTTTCTAGCCGAACGCTCTACCGACTGAGCTACTGACAATAATAACCTTTCTAGCATGACCAACAAGTCAGCAAATTTGAACTCTATAATAAACTAGGAACCTTGTGGTTTCTAGCCGAACGCTCTACCGACTGAGCTACTGACCAATAATAACCTTTCTAGCATGACCAACAAGTCAGCAAATTTGAACTCTATAATAAACTAGGAACCTTGTGGTTTCTAGCCGAACGCTCTACCGACTGAGCTACTGACCAATAATAACCTTTCTAGCATGACCAACAAGTCAGCAAATTTGAACTCTATAATAAACTAGGAACCTTGTGGTTTCTAGCCGAACGCTCTACCGACTGAGCTACTGACCAATAATAACCTTTCTAGCATGACCAACAAGTCAGCAAATTTGAACTCTATAATAAACTAGGAACCTTGTGGTTTCTAGCCGAACGCTCTACCGACTGAGCTACTGACCAATAATAACCTTTCTAGCATGACCAACAAGTCAGCAAATTTGAACTCTATAATAAACTAGGAACCTTGTGGTTTCTAGCCGAACGCTCTACCGACTGAGCTACTGACCAATAATAACCTTTCTAGCATGACCAACAAGTCAGCAAATTTGAACTCTATAATAAACTAGGAACCTTGTGGTTTCTAGCCGAACGCTCTACCGACTGAGCTACTGACCAATAATAACCTTTCTAGCATGACCAACAAGTCAGCAAATTTGAACTCTATAATAAACTAGGAACCTTGTGGTTCTAGCCGAACGCTCTACCGACTGAGCTACTGACCAATAATAACCTTTCTAGCATGACCAACAAGTCAGCAAATTTGAACTCTATAATAAACTAGGAACCTTGTGGTTTCTAGCCGAACGCTCTACCGACTGAGCTACTGACCAATAATAACCTTTCTAGCATGACCAACAAGTCAGCAAATTTGAACTCTATAATAAACTAGGAACCTTGTGGTTTCTAGCCGAACGCTCTACCGACTGAGCTACTGACCAATAATAACCTTTCTAGCATGACCAACAAGTCAGCAAATTTGAACTCTATAATAAACTAGGAACCTTGTGGTTTCTAGCCGAACGCTCTACCGACTGAGCTACTGACCAATAATAACCTTTCTAGCATGACCAACAAGTCAGCAAATTTGAACTCTATAATAAACTAGGAACCTTGTGGTTTCTAGCCGAACGCTCTACCGACTGAGCTACTGACCAATAATAACCTTTCTAGCATGACCAACAAGTCAGCAAATTTGAACTCTATAATAAACTAGGAACCTTGTGGTTTCTAGCCGAACGCTCTACCGACTGAGCTACTGACCAATAATAACCTTTCTAGCATGACCAACAAGTCAGTAAATTTGAACTCTGTGATATAATTGCCACCATTCCTAACAAGCACTGTTTTTCTATCAATCCCAATTACTACCAGTCTGTGCCATCTGTTAATATAATTCCTTTTATAATATACTGACTCCATTTCTCAATGACTCAAGCTTGTAAATTTAACTTGAAGTGCCTTTCATAGGCATATATTTACCAATCCCCCCACAGGAGTTTTCTTTCTCCTAGACCAGTTGTCATACCAATATTAAAAGAGCCCAGTCTCCCCTACTATTTACCCATAGCTGGGGGTGGGGAAGGGAATAGTTTGATTCATACTTTTACACTGAATCATATATATATTTACCAACTCCTCCGCATGAGCAGGATACGACACAAGGTCAATTTCTTAAGCGGAGTTTAACAGGTTTGAATTCAGAGTTTTCCTTCTCCTAGACTGGTTACCTAGCCATGGTTAAAGAACCCAGTCTGCCCTGCTATTTACCTATAAAGGGAGAGTAGTTGTATTCATACCTTTCTCAAGGGTATTAGTGTTATGTGAAATGCAATTAACACGTCCAGGATTTGAACTCGGGGTGACGAGTCCATTTCCCATGACTTTAACCATTACACCACGCGTTTCCTGAATCATATATGTATTTACCAATCCCTCTGCACAAACAGGATGTGACACAAGGTCAATTTTTAAGCAGGTTTAATAGATTTGAATTCAGAGTTTTCCTTCAAATAGACTGGTTGCCATAATCAGGTTAAAGAGCCCAGTCTGTCCTACTATTTATCCATAGCTGGAAAGAGAATAAGTGGATTCATATCTTTCCCAAGGATATATGTATTTACCTAACATCTCTGTACAAGCAAGTCAATTTTTAAATAGAGTTTAAAAGGTTTCAATTCAGAGTTTTCCTTTTCCTAGACAGGTTATCATACCAAAGTTAAAGGGCCCAGTCTGTCCTATTATTTGCCTATGGCTGAAAGGAGAATATTTGGATTCATACCTTTTGTAATAAACAGGGTTAGTATGAAGCATATGGTGGCGAGGAAAAACAAACACAGATTTTATGTTTTATCAATTGTATTGTTAAAGGAGAGGAAAAGTTAGAAGTGAATTTTTAAGAGGTCTGATTTTTGGTGATAGTTGTGATGTGAATAATAAACTCAGTGGAAGCTCCGGTGGCCGAACCAGTTGTAGTGTAGGTGGTGATGTGGGCAGATGAACCAGTGGTAGTAGTTAGATGCTGGTTAGGTGGGCAGAGTCTTGTGTTTTAGTAGCCGATAGCAGGTTGGTATTGTGTATGATGGTTGGCGTAGTCTAGTTGTTATAGGATGCTTGCCCCTTTAACTTGCCGGTTGGTCAGGGTAGGGGGTAGGTGATAGATGTAAGTCCGTCACCTTGTGATGTATGTTTCGTTTTGCGAGGTTGGTCCTTGTTGATACTCTCGGTGCTGTCACCAGGATATCTCTGCTTGTCGGCTCTTCAAACCAACTTATATAGGTTGTCGTGATCCAAAATCGGATCAACTGAAATCTTTTCCATTTCTGCCGAGAATCATTTGGATTGGATGAAAATGCAAATTTTATTTATAATATCATTTTTTAATGGTTAGGAATTCTTGTTTTCCAGCGCGTAGAACCATGTTATTTTGGTCACTTCGTTTTAGGCTACCGTTGGGTTAACTTCTGTTTGGCGTCAGCAACTTATGTTTTGTTTTGTTGGCGAGTGTATGTATCTCTTTATTGCGGTATGTGTGCGAATTGTTGAATTAGTGAATCAGGAGATATCTATATTTGTGTATATAACACTTTCCTAAGGGTATATATATTTACCAATCCCTTTGTATGAGCAGGATTTGACACAAAATCTATTTTCAAGCAGAGTTTAACAGGTTTCAATTCAGAGTTCTCCTTCTTGATTGGTTGCCTAGCCAAGGTTAAAGAACTCAGTCTGCCCTACTATTTATTCATAGCTGAAGGTAGAATACTTGGATGCATACCTTTTCCAAGGGTATTCTTACTATATGAAATACTAACAGCTTCATCCAGGATTTGAACTTAGGTTGCTGTGTGAGTATCAGCCGGACAGCAAGGGAATGGATCCCCTTTTCCCAGATGTCAGACCAAAGAGATTGTTTTTGCGTCAGACATGGAGCACCACATCCACCATCAGCTCCCCACTTTAACTCACAGATTCAAACTGTGCTACTCATATGCTGAGATGGCGAGGGCCGGTATCATACCCGGAATCTTGAAATTCCAAGGTAAAATTCTTTAGCATATTGGTGCACCATTCTTCTTGTCATGTTATTAAAATCCTGGATGAGGCTGTTTCTATTTCACTTCATATTAATGCCCTTGGGAAAGGCATGAATCTATATGTTCTCACTCCAGCTATGAGTAAATAGTAGGGCTGATTGTGTTTACAAACCTTGGTTATGCAACCAGGGCCAGTTTAGCTCAATCAGCAGAGCACTTGACTAGGAATCACAAGGTTCCTGGTTCGATACCGGCCCTCATCAACTCAGCGTATGAGTAGCACAAGGATTTGTCTGGTAAAGTGAGGAGCTGATAGTAGGTGTAGCACTCCACGCCAGGTGCTAAAATAATCTCCTTGGTCTAACACCAGTGAAAAGGAGATAGACTCCTTCGCTGTCTGGCTTATACTGGCATTAGGCCACCCTGACAACTTACTTTATGCAACCAGACTAGGAGAAGAAAAACTCTAAATTCAAACCAGCTTGATTCCGCTTTTAAAGATAATTAAGTTGATCATGTGTCACATCCTGTCTGTGGCAAAGTGGTCGGGAAAATGCATACATATAGAAAGGTATATCATTTTATGTAATCCCTCCGCCACAAACAGGATGTGAAACAAAGTCAATTTCTAAGTGGAGTACAGCTGGTTTGAATTCAGAGTTTTTCTTTTTACTTGACTGATTACTGACTGAGCAATTGACCTATTCAGAGGCGAATAGCATGCATAAACATTTGAAAAATAGAAGACAAGAAAGTTCTGTTTCTGGTAAAAATAACCACATGCACACACATATTATTTGTGATGATATATTTGTATTTTCACTGAGGCATTCCTAAATGCCGGGTAAAACCCACTATTAAATTTCCTTGTTTACTTAATGGACGGCTCAGTTTGTATCTAAATAAAATAGCCATATTGTCACTGTCTATTGTTGAGACTTGAAGGATTATAATCTCTAACACAAGAGAATGTTTACTCAGAGAAATAAGTTAATGATATTCATAAATATTTTCTTTTAGACATTCCTTTAGTATAATATATATATATATATATATAGTATTTTAGTATATATATATATATATATATATATATAGTATTTAGTATATATATATATATATAGTATATATATATATATATATATATATATGAAAGGTAAATTGGATATGAATCCGACAATACGTGTAGAAAGTTTTGTAGAAAAAAACAACAAGATGTTTAAAGTTTTGCTGACAGAAATCTGTTTCGACCATATGTGGTCTTTATCAAAGCAACATTGTAAACAGAAAAACGAAATAAATATATCATCAATCACAAGGCACAGAATGCTCTCGATCAGTACTGGAATTTTCAAATAATTTTAAAAAATGCATATTTTATGATAAAAATAAAATAAATTTTATTTGTAAAATTATAAGCATTTTTATCATTAAAAAACTCAAATATATTTATATACAGCTTTTCTGCAAACTCTTTCGAGTTTTTTAATGATAAAAATGCTTATAATTTTACAAATAAAATTTATTTTATTTTTATCATAAAATATGCATCTTTTAAAATTATTTGAAAATTCCGGTACTAATCGAGAGCGTGTGATTGCCTTGTGATTGATGATATATTTATTTCATTTTTCTGTTTACAATGTTGCTTTGATAAAGACCGCATATGGTCAAAACAGATTTCTGTCAGCAAAACTTTAAACATCTTGTTTTTTTTCTACAAAACTTTTTACACACATATATATATATATATATATATATATATATATATATATATATATATATATATAAATTGAGTTCAATAAATCATTTCACACAGACGTTGATAAGTTATTTTACATTGGATTTAAATAAATATATCTCAGTCGGTAGAGCACTTGCCTAAGAATTGCAAGGTTCCTGGTTCAATACTGGCCCTTGCCAACTCAGCATATGAGTAGCACAGGGATCTGTGTGGTAAAGTGAGGAGCTAATGGTAGATGTGGGGCTCATACCTCAGATGCAAAAACAATCTCCTTGGTCTAGCACTAGTGAAAAGGGGATAGACTCCCTCACTGTCTGGCTTATACTGACATTAGGCCGCCCCATCTTTACTTTATATATATATATAAATAAATAAGTTATCCACAGACACGTGTTTCGAGGTTTACCTCTCATCAGTGTGGCTACACGTTAAAAGCTACCCCTGGCCAGGTTTGAGACCTGAATGAATTTTCGTTCGCCAAGTCTCTTACCGATGCGGCCAGTAGCGGCTGTCAAATATAGGAAAATATTTAATTGATACATTTCTAAGCGGAAATGAATTCACTAGAGTCCTCGAACTTTGTAAACAGGGTTAGCTACATGCCAGAACAGTGAATTTTACAATTAAATCCCTATTTAGAGAACTCAACCAAATTGGTAGTATATATATATATATATATATATATATATATATATATTAATAAATAAGTATATAAATATAATCAATTGTAATATTATGGACTTGGACTCATAACTTAAAGTTTCATGGTTATGCAATCATCAGATGAGTCAAATGGTTGAGATCTTTAAAACCAGTAGTCAAATGGTTGAGATTTTTTAAAGAATTTTTTAAAGAATTATATTGCATATTATATATATATATATATATATATATTTAAATAAATAACAAAAGACTTATAGATCTTGCATTATAGACCATTTCAGGGAGCTTAGACAAAAATGTCTAATTCTCCCGACTCATCAGATGCGAATGATGAATTCTTTATTTTTAAGGCATTTGAAAACAGATTTTTTTTTTTTTTTTTTGAGGAGACGGTTTTGAAATATGACATCAAATATTCTATTTTAAGGTGTGAGTATGTAGCGCTGTTAGTGTGTGTATTGAAGGAAACATTGTGCATTTTTAGGTATGTGGTAGTGTGTGTGTGTGTAAAATTTTTTTCTGTAGCGATAACGACAGCGGAAGTGAAACCTCAAGGTTGTGTGTGTGTGTGTGTGTGTGTGTGTATGGTGTGTGTGTGTGTGTTGTATATTGGTAAGAGGTAGGGGAGAGTGTGTGTATATTGTAAGATATACACACACCTCTCCCCTACCTCTTACCAATATACACACACACACACACACACACACACACACACACACACACACACACACACACACACACACACACAACCTTGAGGTTTCACTTCCGCTGTCGTTTATCGCTACAGAAAAAAATTTATACACACACACACACTACCACATACCTAAAAAATGCACAATGTTTCCTTCAATACACACACTAACAGCGCTACATGCTCACACCTTAAAATAGAATATTTGATGTCATATTTCAAAACCGTCTCCTCAAAAAAAAAAAAAAAAAAAAAAAAAAAAATCTGTTTTCAAATGCCTTAAAAATAAAGAATCATCATTCGCATCTGATGAGTCGGGAGAATTAGACATTTTTGTCTAAGCTCCCTGAAATGGTCTATAATGCAAGATCTATAAGTCTTTTGTTATTTATTTAAATATAAATTTGCTCTGTGACTCTAACAATAAGAGCACACATTGAGCTCTCAAACTGCGACAAGTTGTTTTTAAAAAAAACCTATGTCGTAAGGAAGATTTCTTCTCTGGACTTTTGGATTATATATATATATATATAGATAGATAGATAGAGAGAGAGAGAGAGAGAGAGAGAGAGGGGGGTAGAGAGAGAGGGGTAGGTAGATATAGATAGATAATATGAGTGCTATATTTATAAGTAAACAGTGTTCAATATCATAGAGCATTTATATCTAAGTTAAGGCAGCCTGGTTACTGATTCTTGCCTAAGATATCTTCAGACCAAGCACTTGATCTGAGCCCTATAGGGTAGGATTTTAAGCTAGTTCCCATAGAAGGCATAAATGGAGCCTTTGACTTAATAAGAGACCATGGATTTGAACAAAGTATTACCCTAGAGAAAGGTATGTAGGAGAAAAGCAACAATTTATTCTTGGCATAAACTGGTTGCAAATTTATCAATTTTTATTGCAGCAATAAACACATGCATAACACTAAATTATGCTGTTTTTTTCTTCTTCTGAAATCTTATCAGTTAGTAAATATCATTGAATGGTTAACGTTTATGACCCCTGGTGGCCATTACTTGTACTAAAAATATAAAACACACAGGAAAGCACATTTATCATGAGCACAGAGTCTCGAGTTCAAATCCTAGACAAGGTTGGTTATATTTCACAGAGTACTAGTACTCTCAGGAAATGTATGAATCTAACTATTTTCACTCCAGCTATCGTAATGGTTATCTTCTTAGGATAAGGACACAGTGACTGGAGTTCAAATCCTAGACAAGGCTGTTTGCATTTCACATAGTACTTGTACCCTTGGGAAATGTATGAATCCAACTATTCTCTCTCCAGCTATTATAACCATGTAATGGTTATCATCATAGGAAATGAACACAGTGTCTCGAGTTCAAATCCTAGACAAGGTTGGTTATATTTCACAGAGTACTAGTACTCTCAGAAAATGTATGAATCCAACTATTCTCCCTCCAGCTTTTGTAATGGTTATCTTCTTAGGATATGGACACAGTGACTGGAGTTCAAATCCTAGACAAGGCTGTTTGCATTTCACATAGTACTTGTACCCTTGGGAAATGTATAAATCCAACTATTCTCTCTCCAGCTATTATAACCGTGTAATGGTTATCATCATAGGAAATGAACACAGTGTCTCGAGTTCAAATCCTAGACAAGGTTGGTTGTATTTCACAGAGTACTAGTACTCTCAGGAAATGTATGAATCTAACTATTTTCACTCCAGTGATTATAATGGTGTAATGGTTATCATACATTCCCCAAGGGAAATGTATGAATCCAACTATTCTCTCTCCAGCTATTGTAATGGTTATCTTCATAGGATATAGACACAGTGACTGGAGTTCAAATCCTAGACAAGGCTGTTTGCATTTCATCTAACACTGCTACCCTTAGGAAATGTATGAATCCAACTATTCTCCCTCCACCTTCATAATGGTGCAATGGTTATCATCATCTATTGCTATGAATCTTTCAAAACTTTGTCGGCATTAAATGACTCACTGGGGTAAAACAAACCAACCACACTAAACTAAAATTAATGAGTGAAAAATGCATGAGACTAAACAGTGAAGAATACTGTTGTATTTCAATCCTTATCAGTATAAACCTGTTAAATTTTGCTTAAGAAATTGACCATGATTCACATCCTTCTCGTGCAGAGGAGTTGGTGTGTGTGTGTGTATGTATATATATATATATATATTGGTCTGTATATATATATATGTATATATGATGGACTCTCCGGTCAATTTCGACGTATGAATGTTCATACAATGAACATCCACACAGTGATTTGTTTATAGTGTTTGAGGCTTGTGTTGGACCATCCACACTTTTTGGCACAGTCGATAGGAAAGAATTGGTGCATCAAAGGTTGCCACAAACCCAATCAACGACCGACCTCAGGAATTTTGAATTCAGAGTTATCCCTCTCCTAGACTGGTTACCTACCCAAGGCTGAAGGGCACAGTCTGCCCTACTATTTAACCCATAGCTGGAGGGAGAATATATGGATTCATACCTTTTCCAAGGGTATTAGCGCTATGTGAAATGCCAACAGCTTTGTCTAGGAATTGAACTCGAATTGACGAGTCCATTTCCACCACTAGCCCACGCGCCTCCATATTATCAAGTTGTGTTTTCATAACCCTTTTTATCTATATATATATATATATATTATATAGATAAAAGGGTATGAAAACACACAACTTGATGAGTGGTAGATTAAAAAACATTTACATCTAAAAATGGACGCTAATAGTCATTATGCTCTGATGATGATTTTTTATAAATCAAAATATTGTCAATATTAGCAATGAAAATGTATAAAAACATTAATTTTACAACATTGTGTATTTTCATACCCTTTTATCTATACATATACCATCAAGATTCATTTCCTTACTCTTAACTTATATTATATATATATATATATATAGTTAAATAATTTGGCCTATACAAGTAACAAACATATATAAATGAATTGACATTCCTGTATATCTTAACGAGCATGTTGTCTTTACGATAAGTGGCTAATACGCTACTTTAGAACGCAAATGATAACAATTGTACCTTAAATGTTTGTACACTATAATAAATAATATATATATATATATATATATATATATATTTAATAACACGTATATTGGCCACACAACGGGACCACATTATCNTGCATTCATATCTGATGGCATAGGCCAGTATGTATGAATAGGAAACCTGCATCTTAGGCAAAGTGCTCTACCCGACTGAATATATATTTAAATCCAATGTAAAATAACTATCAACGGTCTGTGTGACAATGATTTATGAACCAATTTAATATATTACTATATATATATATTATTATATATAGTATAGTGTGTAAAAATATTAAATTTATCATTAAAAAACTCGAGTATTGCAGTAATTTGTATATAAATATATTTGAAGTTTTTAATGATAAAAATGCTTTAATTTACAAATAAAATTATTTTATTTTTATCATAATATCGCATTTTTTAAATATATTTGAAAATTCTAGTACTGATCGATGAGCATTCGTGCCTCGGTGAGGATATATTTATTCGTTTCTGTTTACAATGTCGCTTTGATAAAACACATACTCGAAACAGATTTCTGTCAGCTAAAACTTTAAACATCTTTGTCGTTTTTTTCTACAAAACTTTCTACATATTATTGCCGGATTCATATCCATTTTACCTTTCATATAATATTATATATATACTAATACATAATATATATATATATATATATATTAATAATACTAAAGGAAGTCTAAAAGAAAATATTTATGATATCATTAACTTATTTCTCTGAGTAAACATTCTCTTGTTGTTAGAGATTATAACCTCAAGTCTCAACAATAACAGTGACAAATGGCTATTTATTTAGATACAAACTGAGCCGTCCATTATAAACAAGAAATTTAATAGTGGTTTTACCCGCATTTAGGAATGCCTCAGTGAAAATACAAATATATCATCACAATAATATTGTTGCATGTGGTTATTTTACCAAAACAGAACTTTCTTGTGTCTTTTATTTCAAAGTTTATGCATGCTATTCTGCCTCTGAATAGGTCAATTGCCACTCAGTAATCAGTCAAGTAAAAAGAAAAACTCTGAATCAAACCAGCTGTACTCCACTTAGAAATTGACTTTGTTTCACATCCTGTTGTGCGGAGGATTACTATAAAATGATATACCTTTCTATATGTATGCATTTTCCCGACCACTTCATCACAGACAGATGTGACACATGATCAACTTAATTATCTTTTAAAACGGAATCAAGCTGGTTTGAATTTAGAGTTTTCTTCTCCTAGACTGGTTGCACAAAGTAAGTTGTCAGGGTGCCTAATGCCAGTATAAGCCAGACAGCGAAGATTCATCCTTTCACTGGTGTAGACCAAGGAGATTATTTAGCCCTGGGTGGAGTGCTACACTTACCCATATCCTCACTTTACCAGACAGATCCGTGTGCTACTCATAACGCTGAGTTGATGAGGCCGGTATCAACAGGAACCAGGATTCTTAGTCAATGCTCTGCTGATTGAGCTAAATTGCCCGTTGATAACCAATGTTTATAAACACAATCAGCCTCTACTATTTACTCATAGCTGGGAGCATAGATTCATATAATTCATGCCTCTTCCTAAGGCATTATATGAAGTGAAATAGAAACAGCCCATCCAGGATTTTAATAACATGACAAGAAGAATGGTGCACCAATATGCCTAAAGAATTTTACCTTGAATTTCAAGATTCCGGTATGATACCGGCCCTCCCATCTCAGCATATGATAGCACAGTTGAATCTGTGAGTTAAAGTGGATCTGATGGTGGATGTGTGCTCCATGTTCGACGCAAAAAACAATCTCTTTGGTCTGACATCTGGAAAAGGGATCTCATCCCTCTTGTCCGGCTGATTATCCCACACCTAGTTCAAATCCAGATGAGCTGTTAGTATTTTATAGTAAGAATACACCTTGGAAAAGGTATGGATCCAAGTATCTCACCTTCAGCTATTATATATCGTAGACAGAACTGAGTTCTTTAACCTGGCTAGCAACCAATCAAATAAGGGAGAACTCTGATGAAACCTGTTAAACTCTCTTGAAAATATATTTTGTTCAAATCCGCTCATTACAGAGATTTTGTAATATACAATACCCTTAGGAAAGTGTTATATACACAAATTATATATCTCCTGATTCACATAATCAACAATTCGGCACACATACCGCAATAAAGAATAATACACTCGCCAACAAACAAAACATAATTTCTAACTAATTAACCCAACGTAGCCTATAAACATAGACCAAAATAAACATGATTCACGCCATAGGCTCTCAGCATTACTCTCTCTTAACAAATCCTAACTAAATAATAATTATATAATATTATAAATTGTTCATTTTCAGTCCATATCCAAATGTTTATCCTTTCCTAGAGAATTGTGAAAAATTTCAGTTGACCGATTTTGGATCACGACAACCTATATAAGTCGTTGAAGAGCCTACAAGCAGAATAACCTGGTGACAGCACCAGAGTATTTCAACAAGGACCGACCTCGGGCAAAACGAATACATACATCAGCAAGGTGGAGACTTAACATCTATCACCTACCCCCTATCCCTATTTTTTCCGGAAGTAAAGGTGCATAGCCCCTATAACAACAAGACTACGCCAACCATCATACACAATACAACCTGCCTATCGCTACTAAAAGTCACAAAGACTTCTCTCAATCTATACTACTAGTCCACCTGGTTCATTCTATCTTCCTTAATCTTATCTACCTAACTAACTATTCGCACCTGAGCTTCCACGAGTTATATTCACATCACATCTTAATCACCGAAAATACTAGACTCTCTGTTAAAAATTTCACTTGTCTATATTGCCTCTTCTCCCTAACAAATTCAATGAATAAAACATAATAATCTGTGTTGTCCTCATCCACCATTACGCTCATACTAACCCTGTATCTATTTTATCAAATATGATCCTATATTTATCCTTTTCAGTCAGGCAAAATAGGACAGACTGGGCCTTAACTTTGGTATGATAACCTGTCTAGAAAAGGAAAACTCGGAATTGAAACCTTTTTAACCGTAGTTTAAAAATTACTTGCTTGACATAGAATAGGTAAAATTATCCTGGCAAAGATATTGAATCCATTCGTTATGTTCTCTTTCCAGCTAATGAAAATAGTAGACAGACGGGCCTCTTTAACCTTATTATGGCAACGAGCTATTCGATAGTAAAACCTGAATTCAATCTATAAACTCTGCTTAAAAATTGACCTTGTCACATTCCTGTTTGTCGAGCGGATTGTGTAAATACATATATGATTCAGTGAAGCTGCTGTGTTAATGGTTATAGTTATGAAATGGACTCGCGCCCTGTTTCAAATCCTGACGTGGTATATTCTATTCATTCTATCTCTATATTCTCTTTAAAGGTATTTTTATTTCTATTTATATCTCTCTCTCGATTATTTATATACGACACAAGCAATTCTTAATCTATATGGTTTATATCTATCTCTTTCCCTTTATATTATCTATTCTTATTGTTAAAGAACCCAGCTGCCGCTAATTACCCATAGATGGAGGAATGATTCATCTCTATTTATTAGCCTAAGTGAAAGCAAATTACCACTTCAGTATTTGAACTCAGGCACAGCCATTTTCCATTGACTTAACTCATTACCATCCACCTTTTTTTATATTTTTCTTATATTATATATCTATCCTTCTCTCTCATTACAGGATTGACTATTCTATATGTCAATTATATCTATATGATTTAATCAAGTTTTCCTTCAAATAGAATGTTGCCATAATAAGTTAAAGAGCCCGAGTCTGTTCTATATTTAATCTCTATTTATTTATAATTTTAGAATTTAATTTTATTCATATCTTCCCAAGGATATATTTTATATCTTATCTATATCTATATCAATTTTAAAATAGAGTTAAAAGTTTCAATATCAGAGTTTCCTTTTCTCTATATATTCAACCAAAGTAAACCAGTCTGTCCTATTATTTGCCATGGCTGAAAGGAGAAATATTGGATTCATACCTTGTAATCAAACAGTATATGAAGGTGTTTGGTGAGGGAACAAACAAGCACAGATTTATGTTTTATCAATTAGTATGTTAAAGGCGAGAAATAATAAGTAATTAAGAGTCTGATTTTGATAGATTATGTGGAATAATAAACTCAGTGAAAGCTCGTGGCAATCATGTTGTAGTTGTGATGTGCGGTAGATGAACCGTGAATACTAGTTAATTGTTGGCAGATCTTGTGTTTGTAGTACCGAAGCGTGCTTGTATTGTCGTATGATGTTGTTAGTCTTGTTGTTATAGGATGCTTGCCCCTTAACTTGCCGCGGTCAGGGTAAGGGGAGATAGATGTTAGTTCTGCCACCTTGTGATGTATGTTCGTTTTTGCGAGGTCCCGGTCACTTGTTGATCTCTCAGGTGCTTCCACCAGATATCTTCTGCTTGTTAGGCTCTTCAAACCGACAATTATGTCGCGTGATCCCAAAATCGGAATCAACTGAAAATCTTTTCCATTTCGCCTGGGAATCATGTTGCGAATGAAAAATGCAATAATTATTTAATACATTTTTTATGTGTTAGGAAATTCTTTTTCCGCCGGACGTTCTGCTGGAGGCCTATCTAGCTAGAATCATTGTTATTTTGGTCACTTTCGTTTAGGCACGTTGTAACTTCCGTTGGCGTCCAGCAACTTAGCTTTGTTTTGTTGCGAGTGTATTATCTCTTTTTGCGGTATGAGTCGAAATTGCTGATATAGTGATATCAGAAATATCATATTGTTATTAGACACTTTTCCTAAGTATATGTTATTTACCAATCCCTTTGTATATGCAGGATTTTTTCAACAAATCTATTTCAAGAGAGCTTTAACAGTTTCAATTCACGATCTCCTTATTAGTGTGCCTAGACCAAGGTTAAAGACTCAGTCGTCTACTATTTATCAATAGCTGAAGTAGAATACTTGAAAATTCCATACCTTTTCCAAGGTATTCTTACTATAGAAATACTAACAGCTTCATCCAGATTGAACATCTGGATTGCTGTTGATATCAGCGGACACAAGGAATGATCCCCCTATTTCCCAATGTAGACCAAGAGAAATGTTTTGCGTCAACATGGAAGCACCACATCCACCATCACTCCCCACTTAACTCACAGATTCAAACTGTCTACCTCATTAGCTGAGATGCTGCGAGGGCCGGTAGCCTACCCGGAATCTTGAAATTCCAAGGTAAAATTCTTTGCATATTGGTGCACCATTCTGTTTGTCATGTATTAAATCCTGAGATGAGGCTGTTTCTATTTCACTTCAATTAAGCCCTTATGAAAGCATGAATCATATGATCTATGCTCCAGTTGAGTAAAATAGTAGGCTGATTGTGTTTATTAAACTTGTTATAACAACCAGGGCCAATTTACTCAAATCAGCAGAGGCACTTGACCTAAGATCCTTGTCCTGTTCGGAATACCCGCCTCTATCAATCAAGCTCAGCGTTATGAAGTAGCACACGGATCGTTGGTAAAGTTGAGAGGTATGTAGGTTGTAGCACTCCACCCCAGCGCGCATAAAATTAAATCTCCTGGTCTAAACACCAGTGAAAAGGAGATAGACTCCTTCGCTGGTTGACTATATTACTGGCAATGCCACCCTACCAACTTCTTGTGCAACCAGTCTACGGAGAAGAGAAAACTCTTAAATTCAAACCAGCTTGATATTCCGCTTTTAAAGATTATTAAGTGTCTCATGTGTCACACCTGTCCGCTGAGAAGTAGGTGCGGGAAATGCATACATCATGAAAGGATATATCCGATTTTATGTAATTCCCTCCGCCACAAACAGATGTGAAACAAAGTCAATTTCTAAGTGGAGTACAGCTGTTCAATTCAGGTTTTCTTTTTACTTGACTGATTACTGACTGAGCAATTACCTATTCAGAGGCGAATATAGCATGCATAAACATTGAAAAATAGAGACAAGAAAGTCTTTCTGGTAAAAAAACCACATGCACACACATATTATTGTGATGATATATTGTATTTTCCTAGGCATTCCTAAATGCCGGGTAAAAACCCACTATTAAATTTCCTTGTTTACTTAATGGACGGCTCCATGTATCTAAAATAAAATAGCCATTATTTCACTGTCTATTGTTGACTTGAAGGATTATAATCTCTAACACAAAGAGAATACTAGAGAAATAAGTTTATATTATTCATAAATATTTCTTTTAGAATTCCTTATATATATATATAATATATATATATATATATATAGTATTTAGTATATATATATATATATGAATGATAAATATATATGAATCCAGGTGCAATATATGTAGAAAGTTTTGTAGAAAAAAAACGACAAGATGTTTAAAAGTTTTGCTGACAGAAATCTTGTTTCGACCTATGTGTCTTTACAAAGCGACATTGTAAACAAAAAACGAAATAAATTATATCATCAACACAGGACAAATGCTTCCTCATCATACCAGAATTTTCAAATAATTTTAAAAATGCGTATTTATGATAAAAATAAAATAAATTTATTTGTAAAATATAAGCATTTTATCATTAAAAAACCACAAAATATTTAATACAACATTTCTGCAACTCTTTTCGAGTTTTTTAATGATAAAAATTATAATATTTTTACACACATATATATATATATATATATATATATATATATATATATAATTGAGTTCAATAAATCATTTCACACAGACGTTGATAAGTTATTTTACATTGGATTTAAATAAATATATCTCAGTCGGTAGAGCACTTGCCTAAGAATTGCAAGGTTCCTAGTTCAATACTGGCCTTGCCAACTCAGCATATGAGTAGCACAGGGATCTGTGTGTAAAGTGAGAGCTAATGGTAGATGTGGGGCTCACACCTCAGATGCAAAAACAATCTCCTTGGTCTAGCACTAGTGAAAAGGGGATAGACTCCTTGCTGTCTGGCTTATACTGACATTAGGCCGCCCCATCTTTACTTTATATATATAATATATATATATATATATATATATATTGTAGAATACTGATAATTGTCATTCTGTGTTACTTTCACCCTTAGCCAGGATTGAACCTGCAGTCTGGAAATGACTGTTACAGATTGTTAACTATTGGACAGTAGAACAGTCAAACACCCCCTCAGCTTAATGGACTCTTCCTGGCAGCAGTGGCAGGAATTATTTAAGCTGTTATAGTGGGCTCATTAAGGAACTAGTAACTTCATGTTAGGCTTGGCCAGTCAAACCAATTGTTGGCTGTCTAACTGACTGACTTTAATATGGCGCTGCGAACAGGATTCGACCTAGCTGGATGGGAAAAGCTGTTTATTGAGGCAGGCATATCTGTTGCCTCTGCCAAAACTTATGCCCAGACATTTTCTAGTGAAGAGATTGCAAGGTCCAGCTTGCATATGCTAGACCGTGCAATGCTTAAGGAACTGGGTATCAAGACTATGGGTGACATGCTCACTATACTAAAGCTAGCCAAGGATCCCCCAGTGACACTCCCATTATCAGCTAATTATGCAAGAACACCAACTGCAAAACTTCCTCAAATCCGTTCGGAAATGACCCCACAACAATTCAGGAAGTTCAGGATAGACTGGGACGTATTTACAAAGATGACCAATCTTCCCCCCATACAGACTAACATTCAACTGTACAATTGTGCTGATGAAACCGTCCAGAATTCTATCATCAATACTTACCCTGACTTCTTCAACACCAACCCTAGCAAACTGCTTGATATGCTAGAGGTGTTGGTTACACAGAAATCGAATCCCATGGTGCACAGAATCTCCTTTTCATCCATCATACAGAGTGACCATGAGTCCATCCAGGATTACTTGATTCGTCTACAGTCAGGAGCACAAGATTGCAACTATATATGCCCCAACTGTGATCATGACTTGTCCAACATATATATAAAGGATCAGTTCATTCGGGGCATTGCTAATGACACACTACAGGCGGATATATTGGCTAAGGCAGGTTCACTGATGACCTTGGAACAAAATATAACTCATGCAAAAGCATTCGAGATGGCCATGCGAGACCAAGATAAGATATCTGGTACCTCAGATGTTGCAAGGATTCGAACATCTGCATATCGCCGACAGAAATGGGCCCAAAATTCAGCCCGTTCAGGCACTACCTTCAACCGTGGAGACATGGTGAAAAAAAAAACCCAACGTAATGCATGCAGAGGTTGTGGTAGTTACCGGCATGGTGGGGCTGGAATAGGCAACCGGCCACGGATGTGTGCGGCATGGGTCAAACGTGCAAAGCTTGTGGAAAACGGAACCACTTTGCAAATGTCTGCCAATCAAAGAATGTAGAAGGTGCTATTAAGTGTCTGGAAGATGAAGAAGCCAGTATGGATGCCCTGATTGCGCACCTAATATTCGATCCAGTAACTGACAGTTACAAACCAGATAGCCACAACGGCCGCGAGGAGGTGGAAGCCACATTAACCCCATTTCCCCCTGCCCTGACCCAAGACAAGCCAGAGATATCCCTGCCGCTTGTCCTACCAATCTCAAAATCTACCCTGACAGTGGTGCAACCATATGCCTCGGTGGGTTGAAACATCTACAGTACATGGGACTCTCGGAGAAAAATTTAGTCCCCTCTAAAAAAAAAGTACGTGCAGTAGGAGGGTTCTCATTGGTGTGTCAAGGTTGGCTACCCATCATGTTTACAATTGGGGAGAGGACTACAAAACAGGCACTATATATATGTAAAAATATACAGGTGATATACTTTAGTAAGGCAGCCTGCATTGATGTGGTATATTACCTCCATTCTTTCCTAAACCTATGGCAGGGCCTCCCGCCCCTGCAAGTAATTCAATAACATGCAATGCGGTATTCACGGATTCCCAGCATAACACACCAAAAGCTCCAGCCCATAAAATCCAATATCCTAAAACCCCTCCATTTCCACCAACCAATGAAAACGTAGAAAAAATTAAGCAATGGTTGTTAGACCAATTCGCTACGACAGTTTTCAACAAAAACGGAAAATTTCCTGCTATGGCTGGGCCCCAGCCCACATACACCTCAAGGAAGGATCAACCCCCAAAGCAAGACATAACCCTATCCCAGTACCATATCATTTAAAGAGAAGGTACGACAGGCCCTTTGGGATGATGTCAAAAGGGGTATCCTCGCCCCAGTACCCATTGGCACCCCCACTAACTGGTGCAGCACAATGGTAATAACTGCAAAGAAAGACGGAGGCCTAGAAGAACGGTAGACTACCAATATTTGAACTCCCAATGCAAGCGAGAGACACACCACACCAGCTCGCCATTCCAATTGGCATTACAGGTACCTTCCAACACTAAGAAAACTGTCTTAGATGCTATGGATGGCTATCATTCAATCCCTCTAGATGAGGAATCACAACCACTCACTACCTTCATCAGTGAGTGGGGTCGTTTTATGTATCTGCGAATGCCCCAGGGATATTTAGCCTCCGGAGATGCCTATACACGCAGATATGATGAAATAATCAGAGATGTTCCCCGCAAAGTTAAGGTAGTTGATGATACCCTACTCTATGACGAAAATATAGAAGGTGCTTTTATCATACCTTTGATTATTTGTCACTGTGTGCAGAAAATGGGATCACGCTCAACAAGGAAAAATTCCAATTTTGTCAGGATGTGGTTCAATTTGGTGGTCTCCAAATAACACCAACAGGAGTTGCCCCTTCCAAAGAACTACTCAATGCAATAAAAAACTTCCCTATCCCAAAGAACATAACCGACGCAAGTCATGGTTTGGGTTAGTTAATCAAGTGGCATGGGCATACTCCCTAAGCCCCATAATGGCTCCTTTTCGAGACCTGGTCAAACAAAATTCACACTTTACGTGGAACCAAGATCTCGAGAACGCGTTCCGCAAATCTAAGGAGGTTATCGTTGGCTTGGTAAAGAAGGGAGTTACAAGCTTTGACATCAATCGCGCAACCTGCCTTGCCCCAGACTGGAGCAAAGAAGGTATGGGTTTTTTATTGCTCCAAAAACACTGCACATGCCCCACAGACAAGGCTCCAGTTTGTTGCACAGAGGGCTGGCGCATCATATTTGCAGGTAGCAGATTCTGCACTGATGCAGAGCGCCGATATGCA
Organism: Doryteuthis pealeii; assembly: GCA_023376005.1. Classification (NCBI taxonomy): domain Eukaryota; kingdom Metazoa; phylum Mollusca; class Cephalopoda; order Myopsida; family Loliginidae; genus Doryteuthis; species Doryteuthis pealeii. Next base: position 11,023,775 of record CM042179.1, on the reverse strand, counting down.
CCCATTGAGGGCGAAGCAGCTGCAATCGCCTGGTCATTAGACAAATGCCGCATGTTTATCATGGGATGCCCTAATGTAATAGTGGTCACAGACCACCAGCCTTTAACAGGGGTATTTGGTGATAGGGACCTTAGTAAGATTCACAACCCACGCCTATTTAAACTGAAGGAGAGGTCCCTAAGATATTTCTTTACCATTCAGCACTGCCCCGGCAAGTGGCACAAGGGTTCTGATGCCATATCCCGCAACCCAGTTGCCATAGTAGAAGCCCTTACTACTTTATTCTCAACACAACCTTCTAACCAGGACACACACCTCTCTGACGACATAGATGACTTAATGGAATCAGTGACCCATCAGGCAATGACGAATTGTAGGGATAGCAACAATATCATATCACTTGACCATATTCGTGCATCTGGCCAGAATGATCAGCATTACACATCACTTTTAAAGGTGATTGAACAAGGATTTCCTTCTATACGTTCTCAGGTTGAACCAGAAATCCGCCATTTCTGGGAGGTACGTCACAGACTCACCACGGACAGAGGCTTAGCACTGATGGACGAAAGAATTATCGTACCTAGGACCCTACAAGGGAAAGTGCTACATTGCCTACATTCAGCTCATCAGGGTGTAGAAGGCATGAAAGCTCGTGCAAACGATTCAGTGTATTGGCCTGGTATGAACGCATCCATACGCAATTTCAGGAATAATTGTCGGGTGTGCATCAGTATCGCCCCATCCCAACCCCTCGAGCCAATCACTTTAACAGCAACTCCAGATTGGCCCTTCCAACAAATAGTAATGGATATATTTTACGTTGGGCATATTGCATACCTTGTTTGCGCAGACTGACTCACGGGCTGGATCATCTTATATCACCTAAAACCTGGTCATGCAACCACTAAAAGATTAATATCTATTTGTAGGAAACTCTTCCACACTTATGGTACTCCTGAAGAGCTGAGTAGTGACGGTGGCCCTCCTTTTAATTCTGAGCAATTTCAGCAGTTTCTCAAGTCATGGTGTGTAAAACATAGAAAATCATCAGTAGCATACCCTCAATCCAATGGCCGAGCGGAACTCGCTGTCAAAACTGCCAAAAGGATAATCCATGGCAACACAGGCCCTCAGGGTTCACTAGACAACGATAGTGTTGCCCAAGCAATCCTCCAATACCGCAATACTCCCATTCAAGGCATCGGCCTATCCCCAGCGCAGTTGCTGCTCCACCGCCGACTCCGGGATTCGATCCCATTGAGACCTATCCTCTACAAACCACATTCTGAATGGATAGCCGCAGCACAACGTCGTGAGGAGAGTTTTCGTCAACGGAATGTCCTGCTGTCGGAAAGATACAATAGGTACACACACAGTCTTGACCCGCTACAGAATGGTGACAAAGTAGCCATTCAAAACCCATCAAACCGCCGGTGGACCACTACAGGCACCGTCATTGAGGTTCTCCCACATCGGCAATACCGGCTCCGAGTGGACGGATCAGGTAGGATCACACTCAGAAACCGACGCTTCCTGAAAAAGCTGACCACAAAACCCAAACCCACACCATTGCCTAGTGCTATGCTTGATCCCATTGGCTCCAACTCTAACACCCCACACCTCAACATTAGGGACCAGGCCTCACCCAATGACACCCCGCCCCCAAAACCAAGGCCGACGAAAATACCCCGAGCATTGTCAAGATTGCTCCCCTCTAATCAGCCTGGCCGAAAGGAACTAATTTCTCCTCAAAGGCCAATACGCCTGCGCAATGGGAGAGGGGGGGGAGGAAGGGGAGATGTAGAATACTGATAATTGTCATTCTGTGTTACTTTCACCCTTAGCCAGGATTGAACCTGCAGTCTGGAAATGACTGTTACAGATTGTTAACTATTGGACAGTAGAACAGTCAAACACCCCCTCAGCTTAATGGACTCTTCCTGGCAGCAGTGGCAGGAATTATTTAAGCTGTTATAGTGGGCTCATTAAGGAACTAGTAACTTCATGTTAGGCTTGGCCAGTAAAACCAATTGTTGGCTGTCTAACTGACTGACTTTAATATATATATATATATATATATATATAATATATATATATATTTCATTCCACCTTTTCTTACTCATATATATATATATATAAATAAGTTATCCACAGACACGTGTTTCGAGGTTTACCTCTCATCAGTGTGGCTACACATTAACAGCTACCCCTGGCTGGGTTTTAGACCTGAATGAATTTTCGTTTGCCAAGTCTCTTACCGATGCGGTCAGTAGTGGCTGTCAAATATAGGAGAATATTTAATTGATACATTTCTAAGCGAAAATGAATTCACTAGAGTCCTCGAACTTTGTAAACAAAGTGAGGGTTAGCTACATGCCAGAACAGTGAATTTTACAATTAAATCCCTATTTAGAGAACTCAACCAAATTGGTAGTATATATTAATAAATAAGTATATAGATATAATCAATTGTAATATTATGGACTTGGACTCATAACTTAGTTTCATGGTTATGCAATCATCAGATGAGTCAAATGGTTGAGATCTTAAAAACCAGTAGTCAAATGGTTGAGATTTTTTAAAGAATTATAATGCATATTATATATATATATATATATATATATATATATATAGATAGAGAGAGAGAGAGAGAGAGAGAGAGAGGTAAGTAGATATAGATAGATAGATAATATGAGTGCTATATTTATAAGTAAACAGTGTTCAATATAATAGAGCATTTATATCTAAGTTAAGGTAGCATGGACATGGAGACAATGGTGCCTGGTTACCGATTCTTGCCTAAGCTATCTTCAGACCAAGCACTTGATCTGAGCCCTATAGGGTAGGATTTTAAGCTAGTTCCCATAGAAGGCATAAATGGAGCCTTTGACTTAATAAGAGACCATGGATTTGAACAAAGTATTACCCTAGAGAAAGGTATGTAGGAGAAAAGCAACAATTTATTCTTGGCATAAACTGGTTGCAAATTTATCAATTTTTATTGCAGCAATAAACACATGCATAACACTAAATTATGTTGTTTTTTTTCTTCTTCTGAAATCTTATCAGTTAGTAAATATCATTGAATGGTTAACGTTTATGACCCCTGGTGGCCATTACTTGTACTAAAAATATAAAACACACAGGAAAGCACATTTATCATGGTAAGAAATGAACACAGTGTCTCGAGTTCAAATCCTAGACAAGGTTGGTTATATTTCACAGAGTACTAGTACTCTCAGGAAATGTATGAATCCAACTATTCTCCCTCCAGCTTTTGTAATGGTTATCTTCTTAGGATATGGACACAGTGACTAGAGTTCAAATCCTAGACAAGGCTGTTTGCATTTCACATAGTACATGTACCCTTGGGAAATGTATAAATCCAACTATTCTCTCTCCAGCTATTATAACCATGTAATGGTTATCATCATAGGAAATGAACACAGTGTCTCGAGTTCAAATCCTAGACAAGGTTGGTTATATTTCACAGAGTACTAGTACTCTCAGGAAATGTATCATTGAATTTAACTATTTTCACTCCAGTGATTATAATGGTGTAATGGTTATCATACATTCCCCAAGGGAAATGTATGAATCCAACTATTCTCCCTCCAGCTATTGTAATGGTTATCTTCATAGGATATGGACACAGTGACTGGAGTTCAAATCCTAGACAAGGCTGTTTGCATTTCATCTAACACTGCTACCCTTGGGAAATACATGAATCCAACTATTCTCCCTCCAGCTATTGTAATGGTTATCTTCATAGGATATAGACACAGTGACTGGAGTTCAAATCCTAGACAAGGCTGTTTGCATTTCATCTAACACTGCTACCCTTAGGAAATGTATGAATCCAACTATTCTCCCTCCAGCTATCATAATGGTGCAATGGTTATCATCATCTATTGCTATGAATCTTTCAAAACTTTGTCGGCATTAAATGACTCACTGGGGTAAAACAAAACAAACCACACTAAACTAAAATTAATGAGTGAAAAATGCATGAGACTAAACAGTGAAGAATACTGTTGTATTTCAATCCTTATCAGTATAAACCTGTTAAATTTTGCTTAAGAAATTGACCATGATTCACATCCTTCTCGTGCAGAGGAGTTGGTGTGTGTGTATGTATATATATATATATTGGTCTGTATATATATATGTATATATGATGGACTCTCCCGTCAATTTCGACGTATGAATGTTCATACAATGAACGTCCACACAGTGATTTGTTTATAGTGTTTGAGGCTTGTGTTGGACCATCCACACTTTTTGGCACAGTCGATAGGAAAGAATTGGTGCATCAAAGGTTGCCACAAACCCAATCAACGACCGACCTCAGGAATTTTGAATTCAGAGTTATCCCTCTCCTAGACTGGTTACCTACCCAAGGCTGAAGGGCAAAGTCTGCCCTACTATTTAACCCATAGCTGGAGGGAGAATATATGGATTCATACCTTTCCCAAGGGTATTAGCGCTATGTGAAATGCCAACAGCTTCGTCTAGGAATTGAACTCGAATTGACGAGTCCATTTTCCACCACTAGCCCACGCGCCTCCATATCATCAAGTTGTGTTTTCATACACTTTTATCTATATATATATATATATATATATATATATAGATAAAAGGGTATGAAAACACACAACTTGATGAGTGTGGATTAAAAACATTTACATCTAAAAATGGACCTAATAGTCATTATGCTCTGATGATGATTTTTTATAAATCAAAATATTGTCAATATTAGCAATGAAAATGATATAAAAACATTAATTTTAACAACATTGTGTATTTTCATACCCTTTTATCTATACATATACCATCAGATTCATTTCCTTACTCTTAACTATATATATATATATATATATATATATATAGTTAAATAATTTGGCCTATACAAGTACAAACATATATAAATGAATTGACATTCCCTGTATATCTTAACGAGCATGTTGTCTTTACGATAAGTGGCTAATACACTACTTTAGAACCAATGATAACAATTGTACCTTAAATGTATTGTACACTATGATAAATAATATATATATATATATATTTAATAACACGTATATTGGCCACACAACGACCACATTATCACGCAGATTAACACTACACCTATCTGATACGACTTCTATTAATCAACACCTTAAAACACATTCATGCCCCCCTCTACCTACCGCAAAATTTTAACAGAAAATACACTCACACTACATAAAGAAAAAAACAAACAAAATCTTCAAATAATCAAAGCTTTATATATCAAATAAAAAAAAACACCTTAAGCAAAATAAACTTCGAAACAAGTTAACATGTCCTCAAATGCCTATAATTTCCCACCTATCCTCTTTCCACTATTCCCCTTTCCTTCTCACAAACTTGTGACCCCCCTCCCACAAAATCTCTACTGCATAGTTTGTTCGAACTACTACCAATTCCTTCTACCTCCCACTACCAATTCCTACGCTACTGCTCGTTTTCTTTAAAAACGAGACACCACGAAACATACCATCAGTTTCCAACCTGTAGATGGCAGATCGACATGCTGAAAGCGCTCGTAGAGAAACCTTTGGTGGATTGCTACACCAGTTCCACCCTGACACCAAAAAGATGGCCAGACACCTAGAAAGGATTGAACAGAAACTCGTACAACAGGAATTGTCACTAGAGTTCAACCAAACATATATATATATATATATATATATATATATATATACACACTCATCCACAGACACTATGTTTCAACATATCATGTCTCCTCAGTGTGGCTAGGCATAGTAGGCTCTTGGTATATATATGTATAAAAATGTAAAATAATCCAATTGACTGGTAAGTAAGGGATGATTCTATTTGGGATCATCAAAATCTCACTGTATATCCATACTGTATGCTCATGTAAGTGCAAACTTATAGATTCATACAAGGATTTTTATAAATCCCTAAAGAGAGCTCAATGTATAATAACTAATAAATTAATTATATACAGAGCAATATATAACTTTCAAGGAAAGAAAAACTTAAACTGTCATTTGACTATGATAAATTTATTTTGACCAGAGACTCAA
>CM042179.1:10925198-11012698 GCA_023376005.1 Doryteuthis pealeii | reverse complement strand
CAAGTGTTCCGAAAATGGGATGAATTTAATAATCATTATTATTAAATTCATCCCATTTTCGGAACACTTGTTTTTTCAAATTTTCTTTATATTGTCGGATTTAATTTCCATATTTACTCCCATATATATATATATATATATATATATATATATATACTGTAGTGTGAGATGGTCACTATTTCAGCTTTTGCTGGAATGGTGTACCAAAGGCAGTATTAATTGGTAGAGTGCTCAATATAAAATAGAGCTGTTATATAATATAATAAGATAAATATATAGGTTTTACCCAATAAATAGATATGTAAAAGCTATATATCTATCTTATTATATTATATATATATATATATATATATATATATGAATTAAATATATATAACAATCATTTCCTAGTACATATATATATATATATATATATATATATATATACATATATAAAAGGATATGAAAACAAAATGAAAATATTTTATATCATATTCTCATTTTAACATTATTATTATTTCTCATTATATCATATTTTGATTTTAACAGCATTGTTTGTTTTCATATCCTTTTGTCTATACTTATACGGATTCATTTCCTTACTCTTAACTTATATATATATATATATACAGTACTAGGTTGTGGTATAATTGTTAATATATATATGTATATATAAGAACAAAATATAAGTTAAAATCCGATCAAATAATTAGTGCTGGTGAAGAAAAAAAAAAAAAAAAAGAGGAAGTAGGCGGGAGATTACTAAGGTAATTTATGAGGAAGTGCGTCCCGGTCTCCTGGCTCAGAAATTGCTACCCGGTGACTATTAAAATAACGTCCCCAGCCATGTCGGTGTTACTTGAAAGAAAACAACGAACTTAGGCGTTAAATGTATTTTAGAGGGGGGGGCGTCTCTTTTTTGGCGTAATTCTTATTTATTTATCGTAATTCTTGTTCATTTATAGAAATTTGTTGTAATTCTTGTTCATTTATAGAATATAGATAGATATGAACAAATGGAGATAGATAGATAGATAGATATTTTCTACAAGTAAATGTATTTGTGGGGTGTCGCTTCTTTTTTGTCGTAATTCTTGTTTATTTAAACTAAAAACAAGAGATTAAACAAACATGAATAAAAAGAAAATCTGAGACGACATAGCTGGGGACGTTATTTTAATAGTCACCGGGTAGCAATTTCTGAGGCAGGAGACCGGGACGCACTTCCTCATAAATTACCATTACTACATTACTAATAATAAAAAGCAATTTGCCGAGTTAGCATTTTAAAAAGAAAAAAAAAAAAAAAAAAACAAGAGAAAGAAGCATTTCGGTATGTGGTCATGACTTGTACAGGAATCAAAGCTTCTAGAAAAATATTGTATCAGTGACAAATATGAATGCACGCACATCACTTAGCAAAACAGACACTCCTTTGTCTCGTGATAACATGAGTCACTAAAAAACAAACTAGATGATCTGGCCAGTACTCATTAGTGGACACACTAATATTCTTATGTTGGTTGACAGAATGCTGCTGCTGCTGCTGCTGTTCTCTCTACCCTCCTGTCCCTCATCCCTGACCACCATCTGTTGCATTTTCTCTGACTGCTCGATTTCTCTAACCCCACCCCACTCCACTCCCATATACCCCCTTCTGGTCTAGAGACTCCTTCTTAAAAGAAGAATCTATTATGCAGGTCAAGTGATTACTAAAATCTGTCATTTATACAAACTTGAAAATTTCATCAGCTTCTTTACCACAAATAGTGAATGTGTGTGTGTTGAATTATCACAAGAAAAGGAATCAACTATAAATACTCTATATAATCATCTAAGTAGGAAGCGCGTGGTGTAATGGTTAAAGTCATGGGAAATGGACACGTCGCCCCGAGTTCAAATCCTGGACGTGGTAATTGCATTTTCACTTAGCACTAATACCCTTGGGAAAGGTATGAATCCTACTCTCCTTCCAGCTATAGGGCAGATTGGGCTCTTTAACCTTGGTTAGGCAACCGGTCTAGGAGAAGGAAAACTCTGAATTCAAACCTGTTAAACTCCGCTTAAAAAATTGACCTTGTGTCGCATCCTGCTCGTGTGGAGGGTTGGTAAATATATATATAATCATCTAAGTAAGTAAAGTTGTCGGGGTGGTCAGTAACAGCCATACAGTGAGAGTCTATCCGTTTCACTAAACCAAGGAGATTGTTTGGGCATCTGAGGTGGAGCACCACTCCTACCATCAGCTCCTCACTTTACCCCTCCTACCATCAGCTCCTCACTTTACCGCACAGATCCCTGTGCTACTCATACGCTGAGTTGGCAAGGGCCAGAATCGAACCAGAAACATTGATGTTGACACTCTACCGACTGAGGTAAAAAAAAAGGAAAAAACACAAGTTTCATTGACGGGTGATGTTTATCAAGCTGACACTATAGCATTTCGGTTTGTTTAATATACCGTCGTTGGGACCTTTGGTGGTTTAAAAAAGAAAATATTAGAAAAAAGAAATCTGTGAGCCTCTGCTTTTAATATGTTGGCAGCTTCTGTTATAATTCAAATTGTGTTTTTTTTTCATTTTTTATAAAATTACGTACTATTGGATTCATTTCTATATTTTCCTGATATACTCAGGTATATGAGGCATAGAAGGGAGGATCAAAGTGTAGTATCTGTTCCAGATTCTATGCTTTGAGACTTACCTTCTATACCCAGCCTCGGCTGGGGGTCCAGTGTGCTTCGGCCTCTGGACCGGTAAAGTACAATTAATAGCATCGATCCCAGGGGGCCATGCCCCCCAGATCGTTGCAATTTTTATGTGCCCACGTAAAAACGAGACCTTGTGTCTAGCCCTCATAAGTGGGATGAGCAGGCAAATACCCTCAGGTATATGAGGCGCTTGTGGTGTAATGGTTACTGTTGTAGGAAATAGACTCAAAAAGACAAATTAAAATCCTGGATGAGGCTGTTTGTATTTCACATAGCACTAATACCCTTGAGAAAGGTATAAATCCAACTATTTCCCCCCCCCCAACTATGGGTAAATGACAGGGCAGACTGAGTTCTTTAACTTTGGCTAGGTGACTGGTCTAAGAGAAGAAAAAACTCTGAATTTAAACCTGTTTAAATCCGCTTAAGAATCTAGTTTGCATGTCAAGTGATGACTAATCTGGTGTTCTTAAAACTTTTTTTAAAAAAAATCTGTCACTTATACAAACTTGAAAATTTCATCAGCTTCTTTTCCACAAACAGTGAATTACAAGAAAATGAATTAACTCTAAATACTCTAAATCAGTGGTTCCCAACCTACGACCAAAATGGGCCACAGCAAATTTCAGGTGGACCATGGAAACATTATAATCCTATATGATTTCAGAGCATTCACTTTTTATATACAAAATCCAATCATATATGTGGGAAATTTATATTTTCTAGAAAGTAAGATGTCAACTAATTCACGGTAGGGGAGAGTGGGGAGAGATTTACACCCCTGAAATGCCCCTGCCCTGTCGGCTAGGGTGTTAGAATGCACTGACTTCACCTCTGCAGAGGGGTAAGACTCCCCCAAATGGGGCCACCTGTTGGCCGTGGGTGGCAACCCGTGATGCTTAAAGATGGAGTCATGGTGGATGAGCAGTCAATGACATGCAACACTCCACTTAGACCCTTACTTAGGTTAGATGGGCGGTCAGAGAGGCCCCCTCCGATCAATCGGCTGGTCACATCAAGCCCTAGCACCTATATGATTTTCCCAACCCTATTGCCCTTATGGCAATCCCCAACCCTTTTTATCATATGGGTGCTAGAAGGCGGTGGCTGCGGGTCTACATGTCCTGGGAATGTTAAACTCTATCTGATGGAGAGGTTCCAGTTTTGGAGGTTTGGGAAATGTGGAGCACCACTTCATCACCATTGCTCCCTGGTCCACTCTGACCCATGGTGGTAGTACCTGTTAGGGTCCCATCTATGGGTTAAATAGAAAACATGAGTTTATAAACAAAATTGTATTATCCATTAAAAATGAAATTATTTCAAAACTTTGTCGGCATTAAACATTTTTGAATACCAAATTACCAATAGAAGTATTCGGCATAAAATAACCCAAGGGGTTGACATGCCATAAAAACCCAACCAACCAACCTAAAATGCCCCTATATACCAATTGAATAAGATAATGAACTTAGAGCAGTTAAAATTGCAAATTGTCATCAAAATACATATATATAGGAAAATTGCAAAATTAAATATTGTTAATAAATAGTTGTTAAATTGGAACTGAAAAGTACATGTAGTTTAGATACTTGAGATAAAGTGTGCGTGTCAATATGGTTGTATCTTGATTGAATAAGTATCTTATGTAAAATGGAAATATATTTTCTATTATAATAATTTCATGGGCCACAAAAAAATTCTGGTTTCAAAGTGGGCCATGAGCTGAAAAAGGTTGGGAACTCTACTCTAAATAACTCTATATACTCATGTATTCCAAAAAGATAAGTTTATTTGTAGATGCTGAAGTTAGTTGATGTTAAAATGTTTGGGTTTGTTTGTTTTATGGCATATCAAATCTTTTCGGGTCATTTAATGCCAAAGCAAATTGAAACATTTTGATAAAAGTTTCTGTTTCAAGTTTTTAATATCTTCAAATTGGTATAAATGATTTTCATTAACTTTATTTGGTTTGGTTTGTTTAATGGTATAATAACCCTGTGGGTTATTTAATGCCAAAAACTGTTAGACTGTGAGATAAAAGTTGGTAATAAAGTTTCCTTTACAGGTGTATTTTTGTGGATGTATTTCGTGGATGTATTTTTATATCTGATTCATAATTTTCGGTATATTTTTATTTCTCTCAAGAAGGATAAAATGTCATCCATGTTAGGTTAAATGAGTTCTGAGGTGAATAAATAGTAAACTTTGAAATATCTCATACAGGTAATAAATACCTGGGAAATTTGGTAGGCAAAGGGTTAAGCCATTTACAGAGTGGCTCTCTCACCCCTGTGATTCTTCTGTAAGCCGTAAGCACAAAAAACTTATGGTTAGTTCATTATAATTGAGCAGAAGGACTCAGATTACAATAATAATAGGACTTTATTTGAATAAAATGAGTTCTGAGGTGAATAGATAGTAAATTTTGAAACATCCCATAATTTTAAACTTTTTTATTTCTATTTAACCGATAGGTGGAACTCTAATGGGTATTACCACTCCAGGTCAGAGTGGACCTGGGAGTAATGGCAATGATGGTGTTCTCCACACTCCCCAGAGTTTCAGAATTGAAACTTCACCATTAAATGCAGTTTGACATCATACCAAGGACATTTTTATTTTCTTTAATTCATTAGTTGCTTTTTATTGAAATTTCCTTGTGTTATTATAACTAAATGAAGAGTACTCTAAAAGTAATGCCTAATTTTTGTAGGGTTCATATTTAAAAAAAAAAAAGAATTATTGAAACAAATTAAAACAAGCACAATTTTGTCTCAAATTAAGATTTTGATACAATAGCCAGTATGCTGGGCTAAATAAAAAAAAATCTGTACCTGTGAACGTGATCCATCCCCAACATGCTGGAAAAAATTGTTGGAACAACGGTCACCGTGTATGTAGAATAATCATACTAGTTCCAATTACCATCGAATTGGTAAGACAAGGAAGCAATTAATCGTAACTGAATACGAATCTATCTTGCTGCAATACCACTGCAGAATGAGTGAGACTAGCTAAGACAGAACTAAAAGATATAGAAGCATGACCAGTTTTATACCCCGTTCCCCCCAAAAATAAAAACTTCGGGCATTGTGCCCAGGTGTGTGTCCAGTTGCATTTTCTGTACTGATTTTCATATAAATAAACATATTTGTTGTGGAGTCAGATGCAGAGATGCAGCCGGCACAAATCAAATACACTCATAACATCATAAAAACTAAGCAGCCAATCAGGACTCAGGGAATGGAATCACCCAAATGCAAGAATGGACTATTCTTGATTTCTATAAGTACCAACTGTCTTGGCACTGGTTCAATTGTGCTTAGCTAGTTGCTGTTGTTCAAACCAACAGTACACTGACTCATTTCCATCTTTTTTTTTTTTTTTCAGTTAAATTTGCATGGATAAACTGATTGGAGTATTCTTCATTTCACGGCTAGACACAGCTGTGATGAATGTGGCCAGTCACTATTATAATTTTATATACAAATGCTGCTGAACAAAATTTAAAAAAACAAAAACAAACAAACAAAAAAAAAAACAAAGAACAGCTGTGCAGTCAATACAGCTTTCATCAAATGATGACTTTGGGGGTGGGTGGGTGATGGTGGTGGTGGTGGTGGGGGTCATGCATGGTTTTGGTTCCAAAGCGTCATTACCACTAACCCAGGGCATGCCAGCAGTATGTATTTACCACAATCCCTTGGTACGACCAGAATTGATCAAAGAGTTAACTTATATTGTTATTTCAAAAAGTAGATTTAAAAACTATAAAACATGACTAAATGCATTTCTTTTGGACCATATGACTTTTAGGCACCCCTTTTGCGATATTGTTTCATAGAGACATTTTTTTCATTTACACTGTCAAAATACCGATTGTTTATTAACAGATGATTTTTAGAGTTTTTAAAAAAAATTATAAAACTAACCCCTAATCCTAATCCGGTTGTTTATTAACAGATGATTTTTAGTTTTTTTTTTAATTATAAAACTAACCCCTGACCCTAACCCCTAACAAACAACCGGATTTTGATGGTGTAAATGAAAAAAATGTCTATGAAACGAGATCGCAAAGGAGGTACCTAAAGGTCATATGGTCCCTTTTTTTTAATAACATTTGATTTTTGTCAAGGCCTGGGTGTTGGAATATTCTGGTATATAAGGTGTGCTGGAAGCCACCACTTAAACTTATAGACTCTGTGTGTGTACATGGATTAAAGCCAGCCAATCAAAAGCTCGAATACGTGGTTAGTTAACTATTTAATCGCCGATCTTGAAAGCCATTCATTTGCTCCGTATTCATCATTGACGAACGGACCTGTAGCCAAGGACTTTGCTCAACACAAGGATTTTACCCAACACTAATTAAAAAAAAAAATTTTCCAACATGGTGCGTACGTCCTACAGGGGGGCAATTTAATTTTTAAGGGTGGGGAGGAACTGAGACTAACAAGGTCTGGGTCCAAACTTAATTGATTTTTATTCTTTTATCATTTTCTGTCTTTTGTTAATTTCATTCTTAACTTTCATAGATGTCTTGTTTAAACCAAAGTATTAGCATTTTAAGCGTCTTCAACTGAAACAAAGTTAAGTTTTTATATTATAAGAATTATATATTACCAAATGGGGGGGGGTAGGGTTTTTAGAGATGGTTAAGTTGGGCATGGCAAAAAAAGATTGGCAACCTCTGGACTAGATGAACAATATAAGATGATATAAGTGTAATATATAAGAAATATAATATATAATATATAGATGATATAAGTGTAATATGAAGACTATAAGTGTAAGATGAACACTATATAAGATGAACTACTAGATGAACACTATATTATAAGAATTATATTTTAAAATTAATTAATAAAGTTAATTTTTTATATTATAAGAATTGTGTATTCATGTTGCTGGACTTGTTACATTTTTAAACTTTCATTTGTAACCGGAACATTTTCCTGAATTTTTTTGATATTCATATACATTTTTACTACAAACTCTTTTGAGCTTTTTATGATAAAAATGCTTAAACATTTTAAAAATAAAATTTATTTTATTTTTAACAACAAATATGTATTTAAAAAATTTTTTTTTTTTAAAATTCCAGTACTGATCAAGAGCGTCCTGTGCCTTGTAATTACTGATATATTCATTTCGTTTTTCTGCTTACAATGTTGCTTTGATAAAGACATATTCATAATGTCGAAACAGATATCTGTCAGCAAAAATTTTTAACATCTTGTTGTTTTTCAATAAAACTTTCTTACATATTGTCGGATTCAATATCCATTTTTACCTTCATTATAAGAATTATATATGACCAAATGGTAAAATAATAAAAACATCATAGTCTGATGAATTTAATAGAAAAAGATTAGTTATTAATTAACAAAGTAAATTTTTTATATTATAAGAAATATATATTACCAAATGGGTTTTTTTTAGAGATGGTTAAGTTGGGCATGACAAAAAAAGATTGGTAACCTCTGGACTAGATGAAAACTATATAAATCTGTAGAATCAACGTATCATACTCACCTTCACAGGAAGACTGTAACTAGCATCCAGTTACCAGACAAAAAGGGGACAGGCTGTAACCAAATACATACCCTGTACTAACTACCAGAACATAGCCATGTGTTGGGTATTAATAGATCAAAGTGTTTACACTGAAAACCAGCAGCCAATCAGAATCTAGGGAATGAGCTTGGCCAAAGTACATAGTGGAATAGCCCAAACCTGTATATAAACCACCTACCAACATTTTGATGCTCAGAGCAGATTCAACTTGCTAGACACCTGAATACTGATCAACTAATATGAAATTCTACACAGAATATCAGCTTGGCCAAAGTACAGAGTGGAATAGCCCAAACCTGTATATAAACCACCTACCAACATTTTGATGCTCAGAGCAGATTCAACTTGCTAGACACCTGAATACTGATCAACTAATATGAAATTCTACACAGAATATCAGCTTGGCCAAAGTACATAGTGGAAAAGCCCAAACCTGTATATAAACCACCTACTAACATTTTGATGCTCAGAGCAGATTCAACTTGCAATACAGCTGAATACTGATCAACTAATATGAAATTCTACACAGAATATCAGCTTGGCCAAAGTACATAGTGAAATAGCCAAATCTGTATATAAACCACCTAACAACATTTTGATTCTCAGAGCAAATTCAACTTGCCATGCAGCTGGATACTGATCAACTAATATGAAATTCTACACAGAATATCAGCTTGGCCAAAGTACATAGTGGAATAGCCCAAACCTGTATATAAACCACCTACCAATACTTTGATGATCAGATCAGATTCAACTTGCAATACAGCTAAATACTGATCAACTAATATGAAATTCTAGAAAATCCTTACAGCAAAGTTTAGAGATTTCTATAGTAACAGATCTCATTTTGCTCTGATTAAAAATATTGTAATTTAGGTTGTATTTTCTGAACCTTGTCAGCTGAAGAGAACATGAAAAGATAGAGCAATAATCTATATTCATTCAGCTTCAAATGCTCAGTTAATCTCTTTCCTTTTATTAAGATCATCATTACTTGAATCAATAACAGCCCCACTTTTATTGTAGTGCACTCAACAACAACAACAAAAAATCTAAGACAAGTCTTGTGATAGGAATTCTATCATCATCATTTAACAATATGCATTGAATAAACATCTTTGTTATCAATTATTTTCACTCTATTTAAAATTATTTCTAAGCAGAACAAAACATTATTTGTTTGAATTTTTTTTAGATGAGGCTTGGTGTTTATAATTTTAATTTTTCAGACTGTTGTCCTCATCTTTATTGTGGTATATGTAGAATAATCATACTAGTTCCAATTACCGTCGAATTGGTAAGACAAGGCAGCAAGCAGTTGTAACTTGATACGAACCTGATTTGCTGCAAAGACTACTGCAAAATGGCAGGTTATTTATGAAAGCTCAGAACATCATAGAAACCAAGCAGCCAATCAGGACTCAAGGAATGGAATCACCCAATTGCATGAGTGGACTATTCTGAATTCCCATAAGTACCAGGTGTCTTGACACTGGTTCAGTGGTGTTTGGCCAGTTGCTGTTGTTCAAACCAATAGTAGACTGACTGACTGACTTCAATAGTGTTAAAAAGATTAAGATTGACTTGGAGGATTTGAGAAATAATGTTAAGAAAAAGAAATTAAGAGGACATTTTTAGGAACTATCAGATAAATTACATAACACTTTTATCTGTATATAAATATTGTATTAATAATGTCTATGTTCTGTGCAAATATTCTTTTTTCTTCCCTAAGGTTGATGTGAAAAGATTAGCCAATAGGATTTTTTTGCTAATAGAGTAATATATTTTTAGAACAAATTGTCTAATCAGATCAAAAACAGCAATAGTGTTAAAAAGATTGACTTGGAGAATTTGAGAAATAATAGTAAGAAAAAGAAATTAAGAAGACATTTTTAGGAACTATCAGATGAATTACTAAAGAGATTTTGATCTGTATATAAATATTGTATCAATTTTGAATATGTTCTGTGCAAAGATTCTCTTTTTTGTTTGAAGGTTGATAAGGTAAGATAATAAAATGAGGAGATAATAAATAAAAATTATACCAATGAAGAAAATTCAATCAGTAGATGTGTTGTAAAAATAACCACAAAAGTGTCAGGAATTTGTTTAACATCTTAGATTTGCAGGAAGTGAAACAAAGTTTATTTTGCTAGTCTTTATAAACAGAGTTAAGGTTCTACTCAAAAGTTCAAGTCATTTGGCCATGAAAAAAAAAGGACCATATGATGCACCCCTTTTACGATTTCAATTCGTGGGGACATTTTTTCCATTTACACCGTCAAAATCTGGTTAGCTGTTAACAGACGATTTTTAGAGTTTTTTTTTAGATTATAAAACTAACCCTTAACCCTAACCCTAACCCTAACCAACAACCAGATTTTTACTGTGTAAATGAGAAAAGTGTCCCCACGAGTCGAAATCGAAAAAGGGGTGCCTTAAGGTCATATGGTTAAAAAAAATTACAATAATATTGTGATTCCATTGTCACCTTCAAAGCTGTCTCCTTGGAGATATCATTCATTCATTGGCAATTCAGTCTCGAAAGACTATGATAAAAGTTTTTGTGTGCCCCTGAGGTTGCAGCGCCTCCTGTGACTATGAAGTCCTATTTTTGAGAAACATTCTCGACCACAGATTTTGCATTTGTAGGTTGTCCCTGTAGATGATGATGTCCCGATGCTTTGTTGCCGTTGCTTTCTTATGGACCTCTTAGCTTCATGATGTTGTATCAGGGTGAATTCTGACGTGTACAGGCCTCTATGGAGATTCTGCCGCCACCGAGGGCGGTCTTGAGCCAAATTTTCCCAGCTGGAAGGGACAATGCCAAAGCACCTGAGATCATTTTTGCAGACATCCTTGAATCGCAGTAGGGGGCGACCAATCTGTCTTTTACCAGATGTTAGCTCTCCATACAGGATGTCTTTCGGGATTCGTCCATCATCCATCCGACGTACATGACCCAACCATCGGAGACGACATTGTCTCAGTAGAGAGTACAGGCTGGGGAGTTTAGCTCTCTCTAGGACTGCTGTGTTAGTGATCCTGTCCCTCCAGGTGATGCCCAGTACATGTCTAAGGCAGCGAAGGTAGAAGGTATTTAGCCGCCGCTCTTGGTGGGAGTATAAGGTCCATGTTTCACTTCCATACATGAGGGTGCTGATGACACATGCCCTATACACTTGTACCTTTGTATGGTTAGTGAGCTTGCTGTTGTCCCTTGGAGATATATATACATAGTAATGCTGGAGGTGTAATGGTTACCATCATAAGAAATGGACACAACAAGATGAGATTTCAATAGTTTTAAGTACTAACCATTATTTGGTGTCAGCTAATGTTAGGAACCATTATAAGTTTAGAAACCTATATAGTATAGTATTTATTCAACACTTCTGTTATAGACAGGATGTGATACAACATTTATTTTGCTAGTCTTTATAAACAGAGTTAAGAAATCTCCATTAAAAAAAAAATACGCAAAAAAAGGTCATGAATTTTAGTAATCAATTATTAGTTGCGGTTATTTTATTTGTTTTATTGAAAACCTTGAAATTATTAGAAAAGTGCACTCTGAGAATGTCACAAGTACCACAGTTAAATCACCAGTTTTAAGTACCAACTATTGGTCAGTGTCAGCTAATGTTAGGAACCATTATAAGTTTAGAAACCTATATAGTATAGTATTTATCCAACACTTCTGTTATAGACAGGATGTGATACAACATTTATTTTGCTAGTATAGTATATATAGTATAGTATTTATCCAACACTTCTGTTATAGACAGGATGTGATACAACATTTATTTTGCTAGTATAGTATATATAGTATAGTATTTATCCAACACTTCTGTTATAGACAGGATGTGATACACAACATTTATTTTGCTAGTATAGTATATATAGTATAGTATTTATCCAACACTTCTGTTATAGACAGGATGTGATACAACATTTATTTTGCTAGTATAGTATATATAGTATAGTATTTATCCAACACTTCTGTTATAGACAGGATGTGATACAACATTTATTTTGCTAGTATAGTATATATAGTATAGTATTTATCCAACACTTCTGTTATAGACAGGATGTGATACAACATTTATTTTGCTAGTATAGTATATATAGTATAGTATTTATCCAACACTTCTGTTATAGACAGGATGTGATACAACATTTATTTTGCTAGTATAGTATATATAGTATAGTATTTATCCAACACTTCTGTTATAGACAGGATGTGATACAACATTTATTTTGCTAGTATAGTATATATAGTATAGTATTTATCCAACACTTCTGTTATAGACAGGATGTGATACAACATTTATTTTGCTAGTATAGTATATATAGTATAGTATTTATCCAACACTTCTGTTATAGACAGGATGTGATACAACATTTATTTTGCTAGTATAGTATATATAGTATAGTATTTATCCAACACTTCTGTTATAGACAGGATGTGATACAACATTTATTTTGCTAGTATAGTATATATAGTATAGTATTTATCCAACACTTCTGTTATAGACAGGATGTGATACAACATTTATTTTGCTAGTATAGTATATATAGTATAGTATTTATCCAACACTTCTGTTATAGACAGGATGTGATACAACATTTATTTTGCTAGTATAGTATATATAGTAGTATTTATCCAACACTTCTGTTATAGACAGGATGTGATACAACATTTATTTTGCTAGTATAGTATATATAGTATAGTATTTATCCAACACTTCTGTTATAGACAGGATGTGATACAACATTTATTTTGCTAGTATAGTATATATAGTATAGTATTTATCCAACACTTCTGTTATAGACAGGATGTGATACAACATTTATTTTGCTAGTATAGTATATATAGTATAGTATTTATCCAACACTTCTGTTATAGACAGGATGTGATACAACATTTATTTTGCTAGTATAGTATATATAGTATAGTATTTATCCAACACTTCTGTTATAGACAGGATGTGATACAACATTTATTTTGCTAGTATAGTATATATAGTATAGTATTTATCCAACACTTCTGTTATAGACAGGATGTGATACAGGATGTGATACAACATTTATTTTGCTAGTCTTTATAAACAGAGTTAAGAAATCTCCATAAAAAAAAAATACGCAAAAAGAGGTCATGAATTTTAGTAATCAATTATTAGTTGCGGTTATTTAATTATTGAAAACCTTGAAATTATTAGAAAATACAAGTGCACTCTGAGAATGTCACAAGTACCACAGTTAAATCACCAGTTTTAAGTACCAACTATTGGTCAGTGTCAGCTAATGTTAGGAACCATTATAAGTTTAGAAACCTATATAGTATGCATTTATCCATTCATTTGGCCATGAAAAAAAAAATGACTATGTATATATATATAAAGGACAGCTTTGAAGGTGACAATGGAATCACAGTATTATGGTAATTTTTTGGACCATACGACCTTAAGGCACCCCTTTTGCAATTTCGACTCATGGGGACACTTTTCTCATTTACACAGTAAAAATCTGGTTGTTGGTTAGGGTTAGGAGTCAGGGTTAAGGGTTATTTTTTTAATTTAAAAAAAAAAACTCTAAAAATCGTCTGTTAACAGCTAACCGGATTTTGACGGTGTAAATGGAAAAAATGTCCCCACGAATTGAAATCGTAAAAGGGGTGCCTTAAGGTCATATGGTCTATTTTTTTTTTTTTCATGGCCAAATGCCTTGAACTTTTGAGTAGAACCTTGTAAGATTTCAATAGAAAAAATACCATTTCATTTCGTGCATAAAAAATATATTCTTTTGTTTAGTCATAGACTAACCTCCAAAATATTTTAGTCACCCAGCCACCCATAAAATAAATGCATACGCCAAATGACAGTGCAATAATTTTTCTTTATCCTTAGGGAAAGTCTTCCAATGATTTATATATTGATACACTTGAAACCCCTGACTGTGAGAAGATATTTTTTTGTTTAATAATAAATGAAATAAAAACCTTCTTGTCTAATATGAAATTATTTGCTAAGGTTGAATACAAACTTGATAGTCTATTTTTACATTTTAGTACCAGCATTTAATAATAAATGAAAAAACAAAGCAAAAAACAAACCTTGTCTAATATGAAATTATTCACAAAGGTTAAATACAAACTTGATAGTTTATTTTTACATTTTAGTGTCAGTCTTCAATTAATTAACTAATCTATATATTACTAATATCATTACAATGTAATGATATTGTTCGGTTATAAATAATGTAATTTACATTATTTATAACCCAACAAAAAAGTGAGATTTTTTATTAGAGCTGTTGGGTCAGTGAAATGTTTATTCCTGTGTGTGTGGGAGAGGCTTTCTGTGTGATGGAGAAGATATCTGGTAGTGATTTTTTGGAGAGAATTTCAGGTTGACATGCACACGGGAGCTGGTCCAGAATCTATCTGGTGATTTTTGGTATTTTGCACCAAAACTTTTGGGCTCATCACATGATTGGTATATATATATTGGTAAAGACATTTCCAACCTGTCCTTCGGGACGGGGGTCCGGTGTGCTTCGGCCACTGGACCAGAGTGTTCAATTAATAGCGTCGGTCCCAGGGGGCTATCTCCCCAGGCAATACCTGCCCCCTTGGGGCCAGGGCTGGGTTTATTGCCCAGCGCCTGAGGCTCCCTCCTTGAGGGGGAATGCCGAAGGGATCGACGCAATTTTTATTCTTTCCCACCCGTGAGCTTCGGCTTGTGGGTGGGCCCATGTTAAAACGAGGCCTTGTGCCCAGCCCATACAAGTGGGGTATGAGGCAAATACCCATCATGTGATTGGTATAGAGCAATACACTTAATATGTTCTTATTTGGAGAATAATGCAATTTCTATTTGATTCTTTAACAGAACAATAATTTTGTTGGGTCTTTATTTGAGCTGAATGTAAAAAAAATATTGAAATAGATCACTAATTAGGACTGAGCCTATTCTATTGGTGATCCCCTCAAGCAGAGTTTTACAGGTTTCAATTACTGTCGAATTGGCAGACAAAGCAGCAAGTAAGCTGTAACTCTATATAGTTCCTGCATTGCTGAAAGCATTGTACAGAATAATGGATTATTTATCTAAGCACCATAACCACACTCAGACCAAGCAGCCAATCAGAATATAAGGAACGGTATCACTCAGATACAAGTATGCAATATTCCTAAGTGCTATATATATTTACCAACCCCTCCACACGAGGAGGATGCAACACAAGGTCAATTTCTTAAGCGAAGTTTAACAGGTTTGAATTCAGAGTTTTCCTTTTCCTAGACTGGTTGCCTAACCAAGGTTAAAGAGCTCAGTCTGCCCTACTATTTACCCATAGCTGGAGGGATAGTAGTTGAATTCATACCATTCCCAAGGGTATTAGCACTATGTTAACTGTAGCTTTGTCCAGGATTTGAACTCTGTTCAATGAGTACATTTCCTACGACTCTAACCATTACACAATGCGCCTCCAACTATTTTCTTAATCATCCAGATTCTTGATATATACATTTACCAATGCCTCCATGCGAGCAGGATGTGACACAAGGTCAATTTCAGAGTTTAACAGGTTTGAACTCAGTTTTCCTTTTCCTAGACTGGTTACCTAGCCAATGTTAAAGAGCCCAATCTGTATTTACCAACCACTCTGCACGAGCCAGATATGTCAATTTCTTAAGCAGTGTTTAACAGATTTCACACACATAAGCGCACACTTGTACACATACATGCATATTATTACTGTGAACTGTTCATGTTCCTGACACTAATATATTACTCTGTGTACTAGACATGAGACTTTGATGAGTTGTGGTGCACTGTACACAATACATTTCATTATTATTATTATTATTTAAATTCAGAGTTTTCCTTCTTTTAGACGATGATTGACCAATGTTATAGATCCCTGTCTGTCCTGCTATTTACCCATAGCTGGAGGAAGAATAGATAGATTCATACCTTTCCCAAATTGAATATGAATACATGTATAGACAGGGAGTGACTTGTGTGTATAAGGACCAATAAGCTTGTTATTGACCTTGGATGTGAAGATCTCAAGATCATATACAGGGAAATTTGTTTAACATTTCAGTTGTTGGTATTATTTGGATTTTTGGAACTATTGTCCTCATCTATATTGTTATCTGCATAATGTATTGGCCAATGTGTTGTCTGGTAAATAGAAGGCACATCAGTCCAAACATTGTGCAGATAACAATAAAGATGAGGACAATAGTCTGAATAATACAAATAATACTAATTATCAAGCCTCATCTCAAAAATTCAGATAAATAGTGTAGTTAACAATAAAGATGAGGACAATAATCTGAATAATCCAAATAATACTAATTATCAAGTCTCATCTCAAAAATTCAGATAAATAGTGCAGATAACAATAAAGATGAGGACAATAGTCTGAATAATCCAAATAATACTAATTATCAAGCCTCATCTCAAAAATTCAGATAAATAGTGTAGTTAACAATAAAGATGAGGACAATAGTCTGAATAATCCAAATAATACTAATTATCAAGCCTCATCTCAAAAATTCAGAGAAATATTTCAGCTGTTCTTGGAAAGAACCTGTTTCTGTGAACCTTGCATCAAGAATCATAGAGTTATTTCCTGGTTGGGTAACATGATATTACAGGGTGACCCAGAAAAAACAGAACCCAAATTATTTATTTTCCCATTAAACTAACCCTAAACCCCAACCCTAACTCCCCCTAATTGAGTAACATGATATTACAGGGTGACCCAGAAAAAACAGAACCCAAATTATCTATTTTCCCATTAAACTAACCCTAAACCCTAACCCTACCCCCCTAGTTGAGTAACATAATATTACAGGGTGACCCAGAAAAAAACAGAACCCACACATTTTGTAATAAAACTGTTAATTTTTAATTTTGATTTTTTTAAGTCCAACAAGGGTTAGGGTTGGGGTTTAGGGTTAGTTTAATGGGAAAATAAATAAATAATTTGGGTTCTGTTTTTTCTGGGTCACTCATGTTACTCAACTAGGAAATAACCAATCATGGTTATTTTGTTTTACAACATATCAACCGTCTTTCAGGTCATTCAAATGTTGAATCAAGTCATTTTAATAAAAAAAGGACTCAGGTTGCTTAGGTACCTGCTGTTGCTAAAGTGGTCACCCAATCAAATATTCAACAAATATTCGCTGCTTAACTTTGGTGATCTAGCAGGAACCGATGCTTTCAGCAAGACTTGACTGTAAGCATCAAGGATGAGGATATAAAAAAAAGAATGGTTGAATTAGTGAAATAGATCACTAATTAGGATTGAGCCTATTCTAGTAGTGACCACCCCAAGCAGAATTTATAAGGTTTGAATTAAGAGTTTTCCTTCTCCTAGAATGGTTGCCTAACCAAGGTTACAGAGCCCAGTCAACCCTACTATTTACAACTATTTACCCATAGCTGGAAGTAGAGTAGTTGGAATCATACCTTTCCCAAGGGTATTAGCACTATGTGAACTGTAGTTTCATCCAGGATTTGAATTCGGGTCGACGAGTTCATTTCCTGCCAACCCCAACTACTCTCGGCAAAACTCCGTAGCTCAACTGTCTTTGGCAAATTCTGCCAACCCGACTGTCCCCGGCAAAAATCTGTAGCCCAACTGTCCCGGCAAAAATCTGTAGCCCAACTGTCCCCAAAATCTAAGGTTCCCTCATTATATAGAAATGGGTGTGGAAGTTTCTAGAACATCGTGGAACCTTTAGAATGTTCTAACTGATCTACCAAATTGCACGTGTCACTTAAGAGGTCAATGGGTCAACCATCCTTTCTTCTGACAAACCGATCAAAATAAATTTTAACAGCAAAATCCTAGACTTCCTGGCTATCGAACCGAGTCACAGGTAATAATGAGAATTCCATTATCTTATTGCTTGACCGAATGTTTATATTTCTTTTAGGGACGATTCTTCAAAGGACCACCCAGTACGGTCTGAGAATCATACTACATCTATTAAGGTTTCTCTGTGTCTGGCACAAGGCCACAAATATGGTGTCCCCGGTAAGGCCTAACCATTATGCTACATTGACTTTAAGCATCAAGGATGAGGATATCAAGAAAGAATGGCTGAGAATGGCTGAGATTCAATAAACTTGGCGATTAAGTTTTTATTTTGAACTACGGACCATATGACCTTTAGGCACCCCTTTTGCGATCTCGATTCGTGGGGACATTTTTTCCATTTACACCGTCAAAATCCGATTAATTATTAACAGACGATTTTTAGTTTTTTATAAAATTATAAAACTAACCCCTAACCCTTAACAAATAACCGGATTTTGACGGTGTAAATGAGAAAAGTGTCTTTGTGAGTCGAGATCGCAGAAGGGGTGCCTAAAGGTCATATGGTCCTGAACTTCTAGATTGATAGTATTAGCAAGGGGCTTGTCTGACCCCTTCTATAAAAGTAACAATAGAAAAGTGATAGACTGGCAAGATTATACTAATGAGACAATTGTTGAAGAGGTGAAAAGAGTTAATCCTATGATATCTATTTTCCATAAGAAGAGCTTTTATTTATAAAAAAAAGAATGCCTTTGTAGTTTTAAACCAAGTAACCTTTTTATCTTTAATAAAAAAAAAAGAATATTTAGTCCCAAAGAATTATAAGTCATGTTTGAACATGAAATATTTGTTATAATGTCTGCATTGCAAATACACTACATTTTATCTTAAGCCAGAAGATAGTAAATCTTTTTACCTGTGATAAAAGCAAACTTCTCAAAGACTTTTAAAAAATACAGAAACTGAATGAGTTTAAAATTGTTATTCAAAAAGATTACACATTTTGAGTAGCATTCCTAAATAATTATCCTATTCTTTCTTTGAGTTTAATGGTTTAAAAATCGAAAAAAAAAAAAAGAAGAAAGGACAAATTAAACAACGTTATTTAGGAGGTGCCTAATAGTTCTAAAATGAGTTTTTAGATGAACGAGGACAAAAGGTGTAGGCGAAAATGAGCTCTTACTAAAAATCATTCCTCGGGCATTATCATTGAAGCCGGTATTATTGATGATAATGCTGCAAAATTGTCAGAAATTTTGACCAATCACAACAAAGAAGATTATTCAGTGCAGTTTTGTAAGCAACACTTCCTGCTGTCACTTAAGTGTTTTTCTGAGTCGTTCCCCGCATCTTCAGCGATCGACTTGGATTACACGACAATGAACATTAATAATAACAACAATATAAACATTTATCATCATCATCAACTGCTTTAGAGTACTGCTTAATTTGTTGAGATACCAGTGTATGTATTAATTCAGCAACCAGTTGGCTATTATTTTTATTCTCGTACAACAACAAAATCAATCTGTTACCGCTACCGCTGTTAATGTTATGAATGAGGAAACAGCTAAATTAAATACTACAGTCACTAGAGTGGGATGGCAAAAAAAAGACATTTCACTATGGACATGATCGTAAGACGACGAATCACAACAAAAGCGATCAACAGAGTTGTCAGTACGAACATGATATATTTATATACATATATATATGTAAATAAATAAATAAACTTGGTATTTATTTGTTTATGTATATTCTAAAACAGCATTTTTACGAGAGTGTGTGTAGGAGTCGTAGCATGTGCTTGTTATGGGTGTGAGCGTGTAGTAAATACAAAAAGATTTATGAAGAAAAAACTGAAGAAAGTAAAAGAATTAATTTGCGAACAAGATCGGAGATTTCAGATCTTATTTGAAATTAAACTCTTTTGTTGGCATTACGTTGAAGAGGAAAATATCTACATATACAAATCAAATATAATGGACACGTTGATTGAGTGACATCAAAGAATACCACATCGCCATGTCTGCTGAGGTAGGTTAATATAAGTTGACATCATATATATTGTGTTTTTATTTTTAATTCATTGTTTATTTATATCAAAAGAAGAATTTAAGGTTTCTTAAATCTGGATTTCAATAACCATAGATCTGGTTTTTATGTTTTAAACCTTTTTGATCGTGTCTTGGAGTGCATACAAGAAAACAGATATTTGTTATGTTACAACAGACGAATTTTTTGTTAATAGTGATTATTAAAAGCGCAGAAAACGACTACTTCTTGTAATGTCTTTTTCTTTATTTTTTCATGCTTTTCTTTGGTACAGATTACGATAAGATAGTCATGTGACTAAAAGCTCTTCTCGTTTACACCATAAAAGGGAAAGATTGATAGTCTACACATTTAAAATCTTTAACTAATTGACCAGTAATTTTTTTTTTTGGCAGTCTTGGTTTTTTTCTGATTCTTTTTTCTTTACAAAAATTACGAAAACTTCAAATGTCAGGATATTACACGTCAGTTTTTACGTTTTTTTTGTGATATAAAAATTGTCCTAAAAATAAAGATGTATTGATAAAATCAAAATCAAAATCTAAGTTAAATTTTGTGGCCTAAAAAGAAATTAAGGGTTTTTTGGGGGGGACAGACCAAAAGAAAAGACACTTTTTTTCTTTATATAGTTTTTTTCGTTCATGGTTTGCTTAGTTTTATTACCTTTTAAAACATTTAAAAAAAACCAACAACATTGTTTGAAAAAATAAAAATAAAAACATATTTGGAATAAAAACATTGGTGTAATTTCTGAATAAACAGCCCCTCTAAGTTAACTTATGACAACCTTTTTTCATAATCTAAATCTCCATGGTTTGCTTAATTATCTAATTTAACCTGAATTTTGTTGAGGAAAAAAATCAATAATAAAAATTTAATCACAAAACTCCGCTAAAATATATCTATATTTTTACTCACTTTCTTTCAAAAAGCTGATTTAAAAAATGTGTTTTTGAAACAAATAGCAGTGAAAATTAAAGTTTAATTATTATTTGTTGTTGCTTTTGTGTAAAAAACACAAACAAACAAACAAACAAAAACCCTGCTTTTTCTGCTGTAAAATCAAATATGTGGTCAAATGAATTTCAGTCTGAGTCAGAAATATTTGAAGTCCATTTATTTTAAGATTTCTCGTAGATGAACTTAAAATTTTACCTGTGTGTGTGTTATTTTATTCTTGCATTTTCTTTTGTATTACCAGAACTTTCCAAATCGTCTTCTTCAGTAATCGAATTTTGTTCTAGTTTTAACACTAAATTGAAACGTAACAGTTACTCAATTTTTGTGTTTAACATGTTTGTTTTTGTTCCATAGTCGTTCAATTTCATTGTTATACTCAACATGTTGAATTAATTTAAGTCGTGTACGACCCCTTAAATAAAGTGACAGCTTTAAATACACGGGAATTCAAAAACTAAACATAAAATGAACAAAGTCACAATAATTCAAAGAAATGGTCCTTGTTTAATGTACTTATACGACGACGAGTCTAACTGGTACCACCAATAAAATAAACATGAGAATTGTCAAATATTTTTCTCACCTTCCTCTCTTTACTCACTGTTCAGTGTCAAGGTTGAAATTCAAGTGTCATTATCAATAAAACTTATTTTTATTATTGAGTAAATAATCTTTGCTTTATATTATCAATCTTAATTTAAGACTGTTATCAGTATTAATTTACCCCGAAATTAAAGGGTGAAGCATTAGTATATACTTTAAATAAATTAACTTATGTAAATGTTTACATTTCGTTTTGTTAGTATTTTTCTTTTTCACACTTAAGGCAAATTCTTTTTTACTTAATTTTCGCATTATATTTTCTTTTTGTATTTACAAACTATTCTTTTAGTTGTCTAAATTAAGATTAATAAACATGAATTAAGTAAACCTTATTAAATAGAAATATAATATATTTGATATAACCATATTTATGTGATAAAAATAAAAAGGAGAGATTTCTACTTACTTGTTCTTTTTTTGTTTGTTTATTTTTAATTGAAATAAAAATTTCCTTTCCGTATCTTGTGATTTTAAAAATAAATTTAAAAATCAATTATATATTGGAAGTTTTTTTTATTGTACGTTACAGTTGTGACACATAAGTTAAATGTCAAATAAATTAGCCACCTTTGAAATTACGTTAAACAGGCCATTTTTTTCTTTTCTTTTCTTTTCCTCATTGGCATTTTATTCCTTTTTGTCCGAGAATGTCTTAAGTCCGTAAAAAACCTTGAAATACTCTGGTAATTAGTTTTAATTCCACCAATGTGAATTATTTAAGTATATTTGTTTATTTAACCTACTGTACATAAATAGTAAGAAAAAAACATTTAAAAAAAAAGAACCAGGAAATTAATTCTAAAAATGCTAAGTGATTTATTTTATTTTTGTTGGTTTATTTTATTTTTATTTTATTTTTAAGTCATGTTGCCGTAAATTAAGTAAAATGGAAATTAAAAAATGAAAATTGATCAATCCAAAAATTTTAGAAAAAAAACAAAAAACAAATTAAAAAATAAACAACAAACAAAACAACAAAAACAACATCAACAACAACCCTAATAATAATGATAACGATGATGCTGATGATGATGAATAGATAAATCAATAAATACATTTCGATCTTTGAGATTTCTTGAAGAGAACGACGTGCTCGTTTTAATTTTTAATCTTAGTTGTCAAGGTTTATGGTTTGGTTTTTGTTTAATGGCATATTAACCTTTGTGGGTTATTTAATGCCTAAGTCATCCTTGTAGAATAACAGTAGTGGTACTATTTAACCCATAGCTGGGATGTTAGTTGTCCAAATGTTTTCTATTTTCAGTATGACATAGATAAATAATAAATAAATCCTGACCTGATGCATTTTCGTAACAACTTAAGTAAAATTGACATATGAATTAAATATGAATGAATAATGGGAATGTGCTTATTTTTGAAAGTATTGTCCGATAATAAATGAACGAATGAATGAATGAATAAAACACAAAAAACAATGTAAAAACAAATGACTACAAAAATTGGTCGCGTGAGTTGCCGTTAATAGAAGCACACATTATTGGGAAGATGGTTTGCTGCTGGAAATATGATTTCCAAGTGTTAGAATGTAAAGCCATTTCATTTTAAGTAATATTTAGTAAATTTTTCTACAATTACAACACAAATTAAGTAATACTATCTATCTATCTATCTATCTATCTATCTATCTATCTATCTATCTATCTATCTATCTATCTATCTATCTATACATACATACATACATACATACATACATATATAAAAGGACAATTTGTGTGTATGTATGTCAGGAGGAAACTATGAAAAAAAAAAATTAGTGAAATAGATCACTAATTAGGACTGAGCCTATTCTAGTAGTGACCATCCCAAGCGGATTTTTAACAGGTTTGAATTCAGAGTTTTTCTTCACTTAGACTGGATAGCTAACCAAGGTTAAATAGCCCAGTCTGCCTTACTATTTATCCATAGCTGGAGGGAGAGTAGTTGGATTCATACTTTTCCCAAGGGTATTATGAATCCAACTACTCCCCTACTACCTGAAAATAAAACAATTAATGACAATGTAAATATATATACATACACATACACATTCTCAAACATAATGAAGATTTGATTTATATTCGTGAAGTTAATTAAATAATAGAATGATAACAGCATGGAATTCTTTTTTTGCATTTAATATTTTAAATAGGAGACATTAATTTTTCTTTTCACAGTGTTCTGCATCAATGCAATTTTTTTTATGTAGGGATTTTAATGGGGCATCCTGCGATGATCCAACTCGCAATTCAACATTAATGGATCTGCGAGACTAACCCTTTTCACCCCCCCCACTCTACCCAGGTGACGCCGGGTAGCTGCTTCTAGTTATTACTAAAACCTAAACCCTTAGTGAAATCATATATCCCACAAACACGGTTATATTTACATCAAGTTATTTCTTTTACCAGTTAACTATATTTTCATATATGTATATAATTCAAATTTAAACTGCTAGGATCATTATTTATTTATATTTATCAAGAATGTTTTATAGTATGATGGGATAACTACATTATTATAATTTTTATTTCTTAAAATTTCCTATTTAATTTTTTTTTTTCCATGGTGAATTTGGTATTTATTGCTGCAAAGTTTAACTTTTATCAAATTGTCCAATGTCACTACTGTAAACATTAGGGAATATCATTATGTTCTATGGAAATGGGGAGGTGGTGTTTAGAGATCCCCAGTGTTAAGGAGAATTAATTATCCTAAGTTAATTGTTAACATCATTTATTAGGACATTTAATCACAAAAAAAAAATTGGCAGCTATAAAAGAATTGTTCACACAGTAGTAGGTTATTACCGAACCCCTCCACACGGTCAATTTCTTAAACAGAGTTTAACAGGTTTGAATTCAGAGTTTTTCTTCTTCTAGACTGGTTGCCATACCAAAGGTGCTAGTGCTATTTGAAATGCAAACAGCCTCATCCAGGATTAGAACTCTATCGCTGTGTCCATTTCCTATGATGCTAACCATTTACCCATAGCTGAAGGGAGGATATTTGAGTTCATACCTTTTCCAACGGTATTAGTGCTATGTGAAATTTAAACAACCTCATCTAGGATTTGAACTTGAATTACCATGTCCAACTATGATAATAACAATTTACCCATAGCTAGAGGAGAATAGTTGGATTCATACCTTTCCCAAAGGTATTAGTGCTATGTGAAATGCAACAGCCTCATCCAGGATTAGAACTTGAATTGCCATGTCCATCTCCTATGATATTAACAATTTACCCATAGCTGGAGGAGAATAGTTGGATTCATACCTTTCCCAAAGGTATTAGTGCTATGTGAAATGCAAACAGCCTCATCCAGGACTGGAACGTAGATCTCCTTATCCATTTCCTATGAAGATAACACAATGAGTGCCTCTTGTCCACTGTGTAGTATGTAACTGCCATACAGATATAACAACTTCTTACGACTCAGTTTATATTGCATAAGTTTTTCGTTATAAAGTTTTTAATTACTCTCTTCTTACTGAATATTTTGACAACAGTTTCTTATTTTGAGTTCAAGTCTCACTGAATAATTATACGTTTAGTCATACATTTTTATTTATTTCCTATTATTCATTCTTAATTAGCTTAACAAAACTGATCAGACCATCTGGCTTTTTATTCAGGCTTAATTATTCTTTGTTAATTATGCAAAATGTTATTGCTTGTGCATGTATGTATGTATTTGTGTGTGTATGTGTATGTATGTGTGTGTATGTATATGTGTGTGTGTGTATGTATTGTGTGTGTATGTATGTATGTATGTATGTGTGTGTGTGTGTATGTGTGTGTGTGGTATGTATGTGTGTGTATGTATGTGTGTGTGCGTGCGTGTATGTGTGTGTGTATGTATGTGTGCATGCATGTGTGTATGTGTGTGTGTATGTATGTATGTGTGCATGCATGTGTGTATATGTATGTATGTGTGTTAATGTATGTATGTGTGTACATGTGTGTGTGTATATGTGTGTTCATGTATGTATGTGTGGACATGTGTATGCAGAAGTGTATGTGTGTGTGTATAGGTGTGTTCATATATGTATGTGTGGACATGTGTGTGCAGAAGTGTATGTGTGTGTGTATAGGTGTGTTCATGTATGTATGTGTGGACATGTGTGTGCGGAAGTGTATGTGTGTGTGTATTTTTGTGTGTATATATGTATGTGTACATATGTATTATGTATGTATGCATGTATGTGTGTTCATGTATGTGTGTGTATATATGGTGTGTATGTATGTATGTATGTATGTGTGTTCATGTATGTGTGTGTATATATGTGTGTGTAGTATGTATGTATGTGTGTTCATGTATGTGTGCACATGTGTGTGTGTGTGTATATGTGTGTGTGTGTGTTGATTATCATGGCTTTTACAGGTATCTGCAAATTAGAGAAATGTTTTTCATGCCTTGGTTTGAAACTCTGTGTTCTTTTAGACCAGAGTTTGTGTATCTCTAGAGTTCAATGTTATCAATAAATTCTATTCATCCATTCTTTTCTTGGATGCACTTGTGGTGTAATGGTTATCATCGTAAGGAATGGATACAGCGACCTGAGTTCAAATCCTGGACAAGGCTGTTTGCATTTTACATTGGAAATGTATGCATCCAACTATTCTCCTTCCAGGTATGGGCAAATAATAGGGCAGACTGGCTCTTTAACCTTAGTTAACTAGCCAGTCTAATAGGAAAATTCTGAATTCAAACCTGTAAAACTCTGCTTAAGAAATTGATCTTGTGTTGCATCCTACTTGTGCTGTGTGTAGTAAAGATATGTGGAACAAAGAACAAAACTCAGACAAGTGTATGTAGGAGATATATTTCGCCAAACATTAAGCTTGGCTCATCATCGTTTACTTCAACATATCTTTACTACATTCTGTCTGATACTCCTTCCTCATATATATAATATATATATATATATATATATATATATATATACACTCTAAAATTAGTACTACTAGTACATTACTAATGAAAGAGAGTTCGTTTGGTTTGAATTCAGAGATTTCCTTCTCTCAGACCGGTTGCAATACCAAGGTTAAAGATCCCAGTCTGCCCAAATATTTATCCATAGCTGGAGGAGAAGAATTGAATTAGTACCTTTCCCAAGGGTATTGGTCCTATGCAAATTGCCACGTTCAAGATTTGAACTTGTGTCACCGTTTCAGTATATAGTTCACTGTGTCAGTTAGTATATAGCTTGAAAAAACAGTGGATTTCAACAGGCTATTCACAAAGGAGACGTCTCTGTACAATAAACCTAGATTAAACATACATATTTAAAAAAAAATGATTCAGCAATAACAAAATTCTAAATTAATTACTCATAGCTGGAGGGAGAGTAGTTAGATGCATACCTTTCCCAAGGGTATTAGTGCTATGTGAAATACAACAGCCTCATACAGGATTAGAACTCTGATCACTGTGTCCATTTACTATGATGCTAACCATTTACCCATAGCAGAAATTTTAACCAGAATTTTAACCAAAAACCAGAAATTTTAACTCGAATTGCCACGTCCATCTCCTATGATAATAACAATTTGCCCATAGCTGGAGGGAGAGTAGTTGAATGCATACCTTTGCCAAGGGTATTAGTGCTATGTGAAATGCAACAGTCTTATCCAGGATTTGAACTCGAGTCAATGAGTCCATTTCCAACGACTCTAACCACATGCCTCTGTGTCAGTTAATATTGCTTTTAAAACAGATATTAACAGATTATTCACCAAGGAGACTCTGTGCAATAAACCGAGATTAACCATACATAATTTTAAAAAATTAATTCAGCGATAACAAAATTCTAATTTAATGTCGCATTCTATGAACCAGCTTTAAACGCATTACCAATTAATTATTCATAATTGTTTAAAAACAAGAGTAAGGTGTAATCTGATATATAAAAAAGACGGCATTCAATTTTATGCTACTCGAGTTTGTGTCATCTAAATACTGTCAGTTTACATAACAATTGGGTTGGATTCATACCTTTCCCAATGCTATGGGAAATGCAAACAGCTTAGTTCAGAAATTTGAACTTGGGTGGCCGTGTCTATTTCCCACGACGGTAACCATTACACCACGTGTCTCTATTCATGAGAGACTGGAAGTGGCTACCCAGCATTGCCTGGGTAGAGGGAGAGGACAAAAAAACCCTGGTTTATTGATTTGTTTACTTTTGAGATTTACAAATTCTGGACATGTTTAAGTAGAATTTCAATGCTATTTTTATGTATATTTTAATTTTTAAATGTCTTTGAATGTAAATCAAATCTTCATGATTTTTGCTCAAAAAGCAAGAACCAATGATATTTAATGTGTATATATTTACTTTGTCGACAATTATGTTATTTTCGTACTTTCATCCGGACATACATACATACATACATACATGCCAAGTGCCCTTTATCATATACATATATATATATATATATATATATATATGTGTGTGTGGAAAAATTTTTTAAAGAAAACAAACACAGGATGTTATGAACAATGGAAACTCTTTATGTCGATACTTAAGTATTTCGGTTTAAAAAAAAAAATTAAAACCTTCTTCAGGACATTGAATATTTGTATGAGTAAAAGATGAAAGATGTTCAGTGTATGTTGAATGTGTGATAATATGTGATCACATATTCAACATACATTGAACATCTTTCATCTTTTACTCATACAAATATTCAATGTCCTGAAGAAGGTTTCAAATTAAAAAAAACAAACCCCAGAAATACTTAAGTATCGACATAAAGAGTTTCCATTGTTCATGACATCCTGTGTTTGTTTTCTTTAAAAAAATTTCTCCACATACTACTGTCGGATTAATTTCCTCATCGTACTTCCATATATATATATATATATATATATAATATATATACATACATATATATGGGCCGGGTTAGCTCAGTCGGTAGAGCGTTCGGCTAGAAATCACAAGGTTCCTAGTTCGATACCGGTCCTCGTCAACTCAGCGTTATGAGTAGCACAGGGATCTGTGCAGTAAAGTAAGGAGCTGATGGTAGGTGTGGTGCTCCACCTCAGATGCTAAAACAATCTCCTTGGTCTAGCGCTATTGAAAAGGGGATAGACTCCCTTGCTGATTGGCTGATACCGACTATAGGCCGCCCCGTCGATTTTACTTTTTTTACTTTTTATATATATTATTTCATATTTGATTTTCACCTTAATTCATTGTTTATAACTATTTTTTGGTGTGAGCCAAGAAGGGAAACTTTCAACAATTTTACATTCCTACACAATTTTGTATCAGTTAAAAAGCCCTAAGGCTGATTTAGAAAAGTTTAATCCTTAATCCGCTATGATGATGATGATGATGATGGTGATGATGATGATATTGCCAATTGGTCTTGACCGATGGTTGCAATGACCATTCTATTTATCTGGACATATGCATTCTTCTCTATCATAGTTGAATTGATCTTTTTCTTTTATGGTCAAGTTATTTCCAATTATGACCATCTTCATATTTCCTTTCCAAGTTTTGGCAGAAGCCTTTATTTTTCATTTAGCGTTGCTTTGTCCTTTATTAGATTAGACCAGATCGATTGTTTTTGTGTCTAAGGTAGAGTGCCACACCTACCATAAGCTCCCCACTTTACTGCACGGAGCCAAGCTGTGCTACTCATGCGCTGAGTTGGCAAGGGTCTGGAATCTTCTGTTTCCAAGCCAGATGCTCTACCAACTGAACTAAACCGGATAATATCTTTAAATATATTTATATGTAAGTAAAGTACTAAAGAGTATCTAGTCTATCTGTTTTCACTAACGCTATTGTTTTGCGTTTACAGTCATATATACTCATATGCTGAGTTGGCGAGGCCAGTATCGAACTAGGAACCTTGTGGTTTCTAGCCGAATGCTTACTGACAGAGCTAACGGTTAATATGTGTATATATAATGTAATTTATATATATATATATATATATATATATATATATATATTTAATGTATGTATATATAATGTATCTTTATGTATATGTATGTATGTACATATATGTATGTACATGTATATATGTATGTACGCTCTCTAAGGCTTGATATGTCAATCATAGGAAATCTCATCAGGGACAATTCATGCAAACTCCAGGAACAAACAATGTGTCTTGTGCAATCTGTAACAAAGTCTGTAAGTCAGCTTCTGGTCTTAAGAGACATATGGTGGTGCATAAGCATCATATTTTATCATCTGATATAATGGGAAGGACATCCTTCCTATGCCACCTTTGTGGATCTACAGTGAGATTGATGAGTCATTTGAGGGTTCCTGAGAGGAATGGTTCTGGTGGTGGGGTTATAGGATTGCAAGGGACGGCAGTGATCTGTAAATATGATGCTATTGCTATGTATGTACATATGTATGTAAAAAAATATTGATAACTCACAATTGAGAGTCTTTTGACTGATCATTGTTCAGTCAATATATTGTTGGTTTGGACAACAGCAACTGGCTAAGCACAACTGAACTAGTGCCCAAAACAGCTGGTACTCAAGAATAGTCCATACATATATTTGGGTGATTCCATTCCTTGAGTCGTGATTGGCTGCTTGGTTTCTATGATGTTATGTGGTTTCATAAATGCTCTGGTATTCTGCAGTAGGATTGCAACAAGGTTAGATCCGTATTAAGTTACGGCTCCTTGTTGCCTTGTCTTACCAATTCGATGGTAATTCGAATTTAGTATGATTATTCTACAATCATCTGTTGGGATTTATCAAATCTCCTTTGATAATCTCAATCTCACAGTTGGGAAAATTAATCTTCTTTGTACTTTTTATTAATCTTTTACTTTCTTTATTCTTTAATATTGTTACATTTGCTGTCGAACACTTGTTTTATATTGGACACTTATTTCGGTTAAATCCTACTTAACAGACATAAATTCCACCATTGTATGTCACCCCGCCAAAAGAAAAAAAAACCTCCAAAAATCAAGGAATTAACCGAATTTAATGAAATTTTCAGTGTTGATACATTAATAAATAAATAATATAATGCACCAGTTATTTTATTTAAAAACTTTTACATTTTTCAGGTCAATTAACTTGAACCATGTATTTGTGAATCTGTGTTAAGCCTCATAGATACATGGTTCAAAGTTAACTGACTGAAAAATGTAAAGGTTTTTAAATAAAATAACTGGTGCATTAGATCTGTTATTCATTTATGTATCAACACTGAAAATTTCATTAAATTCGGTTAATTCCTTAATTTTTAGTATTTTTTTTTCTTTCGGTAGGTTAACATACGATGGTGGAATTTATGTCTGTTAAGTAGGATTTAACCCTTATTTTTTATGGAATTTACTGACATTTTAGTTTTTCTTTTGAAAGATGGGCTTGGTTGGATTGGTTGTTTCATTTTACAGTATATAAACCCTTTTCGTGTCATTTAATGCCAAATCAAGTAATTTTAATATCAGGTTGCTTACAGTACACACTATTGCTTAAATGGTCACCCATCTAAGTATTGAACAGGTGCATTGCTGCTTAACTTTGGTGATCTCATGGAACTGGTG
The DNA here is from genome assembly GCA_023376005.1 of Doryteuthis pealeii. Taxonomy (NCBI): domain Eukaryota; kingdom Metazoa; phylum Mollusca; class Cephalopoda; order Myopsida; family Loliginidae; genus Doryteuthis; species Doryteuthis pealeii. The sequence continues at coordinate 10,981,416 of CM042179.1, read as the reverse complement.
CTTTCAATATGACTTGACCGTAAGCCTCAGTAATGGTTGGTTGGTTGGTTGGTTGGTTTTTAGTTGGTTTTATGGCATATGAACCAAGTCATTCTGATATCCGGTTACTTACAGTACCTGATGTTGCTTATATGGTCACCCATCTAAGTATTGAACAGACTTAATCATTGCTTAACTTCGGTGATCTAGTGGGAACCAATACTTTCAATAGGACTTGACTGTAAGCCTCAGTAATGGTTTTATGACATATCAACCCTTTTCGGGTTATTTAATACCGAACCAAGTCATTCTGATATCCGGTTACTTACAGTACCTGATGTTGCTTATATGGTCACCATCTAAGTATTGAACAGACTCATCGTTGCTTAACTTCGGTGATCTAGTGGAACCAATGCTTTCAATAGGACTTGACTGTAAGCCTCAGTAATGGTTTTATGACATATCAACCCTTTTCGGTTATTTAATACCGAACCAAGTCATTCTGATATCCGGTTACTTACAGTACCTGATGTTGCTTTATATGGTCACCCATCTAAGTATTGAACAGACTCATCGTTGCTTAACTTCGGTGATCTAGTGGGAACCAATGCTTTCAATATGACTTGACGTAACCTCAGTAATGGTTTTATGACATTCAACCCTTTTCGGGTTATTTAATACCGAACCAAGTCATTCTGATATCCGGTTACTTACAGTACCTGATGTTGCTTATATGGTCACCCATCTAAGTATTGAACAGACTCATCATTGCTTAACTTCGGTGATCTAGTGGGAACCAATACTTTCAATATGACTTAACCGTAAGCCTCAGTAATGGTTGGTTGAATGGTTGAATGGTTGGTTGTTTATTTGTTTTGTTTTACAGCATATCACCCTTTTTGGGTCATTTAATGCTGAATGAAGTCATTTTGATATCAGATTACTTACAGTACATGCTATTACCTAAATGATCACCCATCTATGTATTGAACAGGCTCATCGCTGCTTAACTTTGGTGATCTGAATGGTGGGCATTGTAATATTAATTCAATTTAATATATTTATGTATGTATGTGTATACATATTTACCAACCCTTTGGAATTTAACAGGTTTGAATTCAGTTTTCCTTTTCCTAGTCTTAGGTACTATTTACCCATAGCTGGAGGGAGAATAGTTGAGTGCATACCTTTCCCAAGGGTATTAGCGCTCTATTAATTGCAAACAGCCTCACTCAGGATTTGAACTCAGGTTGCTGAGTCCTGACAATCTCTTGGAAAACTGAAGAAAAGTCTCAAATTAACCACAAAAATCTGATGACAGTAGTCCGCTCTGTCGGCTGGGGCTTTAGAATGCACCGACTGCACCTCTGCAGAGGGGTAAGACTCCCCCAATGGGGCCGCCTGTTGGCCATGGTTGGTGACCCGTGATGCTTAAGGAGGTGGATGAGCAGTTCATGACTTACAATACTCCACTTTGACCCTATCTTGGGCTAGACGGGCAGTCAGAGAAGCCCCCTCCAATCAATTGGCTGGTCACGTCAAGCCCTAGCACCTATATGATTTTCCCAACCCTATTGCCCTTATGGCAAATCCCCAACCCTTTTTATCATATGGGTGCTAGAAGGCGGTGACTGGGGTCTACATGTCCTGGGAATGACGTTAAACTCTATCTGATGGTGAGGTTCCAGTTCTGGAGGTTTGCGGAATGTGGAGCACCCCTTCATCACCATTGCTCCCTGGTCCACTCTGACCCGGAGTGGTAGTACCTGTTAGGGTCCCATCTATGGATTAAATAGAAAAACATGAGTTTATAAACAAAATTGTATTATGCATTGATAATGAATTTATTTCACAACTTTGTCGGCATTAAATGACCCACCGAGGTTGATATGCCGTAAAACGAAACGAAACAAAACCAAACTGATGACAGTAGTTGAATCTTTAATGTTGAATATGCTTTAAACTAAGGAGATACTTAACAAATAATGCAAACACAAACACCAACAACATAATTCAGGATGTTTATTTCAATATTCGCTCCACTTGCCAACGTGAAAGAGAGCGTGAAGATACACGTGCACACAAAAAGGGTATGAAGATGCATGGACACACGAAAAAGGGTTTCTTGAAAGAGGAGAGTTCTCTTAGAGAAAGATAACTCAAGTTATCTTTCTTTGTTCCATGACATGAACACTTAATTGATAGTTTCAAGGATTATTCTCGTGTGGATGTCTATTTCTTTGGGGTTTTCTATGACCTATGAGTCAGAGTTTGTGTTGACCGAGAGGGATTGGAGGAAGAGAAGGATTACCTTTTGAGAAGGCAGAACATCAGGGGAAGGGATAAACAGAGATATGTATGTGGGATGAAGGGTTTGCTTTCGATGAAGACAGAACAACTATAGACATAGTTGAAAGCACTTCAGAAAAACATATGGGGCACCAAAGGTTAGAGAATTCAGTCGACCTTACTATTTTAGTTTTTACACATGATTTGACCACCAGCTCCCACTTTATCACATAGATCAGATTACCCCAGCTGTGCTACTCAATCGAACCTCTAACCTTGCAATTCCTTGGCAGATGCTCTACTGACTGAGCTAAACTAAATACATATTTAAAGAGATCTGGTTGAATACCATGGAATATCTCTTCTTGACCATCTTACATTCAAGCCCTTGTGTAATTTTTCTTATATTGGTGTTCAAATGGTAAAGAAGGTGCCCCAATTTTTTTTCACAAGTGTTTTCAACCAAAAAAAAAACCCATACAATAAACCCTCAACTTCAAAAAAAAAAAAAAAAAAAAAAAAAAAAACCCAACCAAAAAAGAACTACAACAAATAATCCCCCTGGGTAGTGTGGTTGAAAGGCTTAATCCAAGGCGAGAATTAAGTCTACCTTACTATTTTAGTTTTTATGCATAATTTGGCGACAGGAAAGAGAGATTCATACGTTTTCAAAGAGTATTAGTGAACAAACTGCCTCAGCTATAATTTAAACTTAGAACACTGATTCCATTTCAGACTATGGATGTGGTTGAAAGTGCTTGGGAAAAATATGGGACTCCAAGGCTAAAGAATTAAGTCTACCTTACTGTTTTAGTTTTTACACATGATTTGGCGACAGAAGAAGGAGATTCAAAGAGCATTAGTGAACATAAATAAGCTCAGCTATAATGTAATACTGATTTCATTTTTTGTACTGATAACACCATAATCCTTCTCATATGTTTGTCCTGGGTATGACGTTAAACTGGTGATGGTGAGGTTCCAGTTTGGAGTTCTGGGGAATGTGGTGTACCCCTTCATCACCATTACTCCCAGGTCCACTCTGACCTGGAGTGGTAATACTTGTTAGGTTATGGGTTAAATAGAAAAAAAAATGTGCATAAAAAAATGTGTTTAAAAGAAAAATTTAATCTGTGCTGAATGTTTTTTGAACATTGGACTTTACTATCACAGGAGGTTCTGTAACTTCAGGGGCACAAAAACTATATTATAGTCTTCCGAGACTGAAATGCCAATGAATGAGTACCCATTAAGAATGAATAAAACAAAAACGTCTTTGGCATAAAATGATCCAATGGATTGACATGCTGTAAAAACCAACCAACCAACCAACCAACCAACCAACCAACTTCTCATATGTATGTATATAATATCTGGTCCTAAATTTTTATATATCTGACCCCCCCCCCCCAAAAAAAAAGAGTCCTATCAGAATTATAAAGAGTCCTATCAGAATTATGTAAAAAGAATGCTGTAAAAAAACCAACCAACCAACCAACCAACCAACCAACTTCTCATATGTATGTATATAATATCTGGTCCTAAACTTTTACATATCTGACCCCCCCCCACCCCACCCCAAAAAAGAGTCCTATCAGAATTAGAATTCATATTATCATTGAATGTAGATTGAATGTTGGCATTTAAATGTCATTTAATTATTATCGTGATATTTTTGTTTCGGAGTTATAAAAATTTTGTGGTTGGTGGTTTTGTTGCTTCCTTTGTTATGAGTAGTCTGACTTCTTTTTTTTTTTTTTTTTTTTTGCTATTTCACAAATGTCAAACATTCTAAAATTTGTATAATTTTGATTTTTTGGGGGCTGTTATCCCCATCTTTATTGTGGTATGTAAAATCACAACGTTTCGGCTGCTGTATCCTCCGGCCTTCTTCAGGTGTTTCCTGTATATCTGAGCATAGCAATGCGACCCAACGTGGGAAATCATTTTTCAGTAGTTTGGCTGTTGATCAAACAAGATGTTGAAGAACTTCAGGCGAATGATTTTAAAATTTCTTTACTAGGTTTCTCACACTTTGGGGTGGCTGAGGGTCTTGGTGTCTTGGGTATGACGTTAAACTCTATCTGATGATGAAGTTCCAATTTTGGAGCTTTGGGGAATGTGGAGTACTCCTTCATCACCATTACTCTCAGTTCCACTCTGACCCGGAGTGGTAGTAGCTGTTTTGGTCCCATCTATGGGTTGAATAGAAAACTGAGTTTGTAAAAAAATTGAGTTTGAAAAAAAATTGAGTTTGAAAAAAAATTAAGTACCCATTAAGAAGCAAAAATGTCTTCATGATCCAATGGTTAACATTCTGTAAAAACCCAACCAACCAACCAGCCAGCCAACCAGCCAACCAATCAATTTACACTTACTCAATAATTTCTTAGTTTAGATTAAATATTTTTTTAATATACTTGAAACGGTTAAATTGACGAAGATATTTCATCTAGTTTATAGTTTTTTTTATACATGTATCAGATGTATTGCTGTTGTTGGCACCTTTCTGTCCACTAAGGACGATGGCGTAGTGTCCCCTCCCCCCCCTAAAAAAAATTATCTGTATCTGCGCAAGATGCCAATCCCTGAGTGACAATCTTTGGTGCACTGACTGCACACAAACTGTGATACTTGCTGGGGCTGCTTGTCTTCTCTCCTTCCTTCTGGCTCTCTTTGCTGTGGAGGCTATCAGATGTATAAACAAGTGTTAAAGTTTCTTTCTTGTTTGCAATAATCTGCTAATAAGATTTTAGCTTGGGAATAAACTGTTATATCTGAAAAGTAATTAAATTATTATAACTAAATGGCATGGATAGTCATATCTTTGAATTGTACTTTTAGCTAATTAACATTTTTATTTACATATTTGTAATACATCTGTCCAGTAAGAATATATTGCCAAATGCTTGTACAATAATCTCACTAGTGCATAGATTTAATATATATATATATATATATATATATATATAGCAGGATGTGACCCAAGGTCAATTTCTTAAGCGGAGTTCAACAGGTTTGAATTCAGAGTTTTCCTTCTCCTAGACTGGTTGCCTAACCAAGGTTAAAGAGCCCAGTCTGCCCTACTATTTATCCATAGCTGGAGGGAGAGTAGGATTCATACCTTTCCCAAGGGTATTAGCGCAAAGTGAAATGCAATTATCACATCCAGGATTTGAACTCTGGGCGACGAGTCCATTTCCCATGACTTTAACCATCGCACCACGCGCTTCCTACTAAAAAATAAAAATAAAAATATGAATATGTACCAGTCTGAGAATAAGCAAACTTCTTGTAAATATAAAAAGCTTTTCTGTTTATGATTTTTGGATTTCAAAACTTTTGAGTTCAAAAACTGAATCATGCTGGAGCTGAAAGTTGTCAAACAATTAACCCTTTTATTGTTTTTAGAGCCACATGTTTTTTTTCTGTGACACATTTGAGGGCCACATGTGGCTTTACAAATCGCATTTAAAATAAAGGATAAAATCTTAAGAAAACATATGTCTAGACATCTCTGATTTGCTTTAAATAATAAAAGGGTTTATGTATATATACAAATCAGAATAATGGATTTAACAGTTTGCCTACTTAAAATCGCTCACAGTGGCTCTTCTACCAAGGAACTGTTACTACACATAACATACCAAGCATTTGTAATGGTTAGCAAGCTAGATTAGCAGACCATTGTTAGTGAGTTTGATTCTCATGGGTTGCCCCATACTGCTGGCCTTGTGCCACATCTGAGCTCTGCTTAGTAAATAACTATATCTGTTATAGTTTGTAACCAAGGAATTTTGTTTAGTCCATAGGATTAGATTATACTCATCTCACTATCTATGTTTAGAGGATATTGCATATTAGTTGATTCTCGCTTGTTAATTTGTTCTTTTGATATATGCATGTGTACATATATGTATATATATCTGTGTGTATATATAAATGTATATATGTGTGTTCATATATATATATATATATATTTTATATATATATGGAGGTGTGTGGTGGACTTGTTAATCCTGGATGAGGCGTATTACATTTCACATAGCACTTGGGAAAGGTATGCATCCAACTATTCCCCTTCCAGTTATGGGTAAATAGCAGAGCAGACAGGGCTGTTTAACCATGGTTTAACCATGGCTAGGCAACTAGTCTAGGAGGAGGAAAACTCTGAATTCAAACTTATTAAACTCTGCTTAAGAAATTGATATATTATATATATATATATATATATATATATATATATATATATATATATATGATATTAGTTATAGTAGTAGAGAAAAACAATTTACGGGTCTATCATGGTTTCAATCTTAACTAAGTCGATTGTAATTTCTTATTGGATACTATATATATATATATATATATATATATATATATATATATATATATATATATATAAGTAAAGTTGACGGGGCGACTTAAAGTCGGTATCAGCCAAACAGCGATGGAGTCTATCCCCTTTTCAATAGCGCTAGACTAAGGAGATTGTTTTGGCGTCTGAGGTGGAGCGCCACACCTACCATCAGCTCCTCACTTTACCGCACAGATCCCTGTGCTACTCATACGCTGAGCCGGTATCGAACTAGGAACCTTGTGGTTTCTAGCTGAACACTCTACCGACTGAGCTAATCCGGCCCATTATATATATATATATATATATATATATATATATATATATATATATATATGGTACTAAAAATTTGCAGAATTACTTTTACAATATTTTTTTTTTGTCCTCACCAAAATCTACAGGAAATGAAATATTATTAACTGAAAGTTTTATTGTAATTTTAATTTCCCACATCAAAAGGGGTACATGAAAAATAATGGGAATTTTAACAATTTATGTTTATATCACCGTATAAAAATGAGGCTGATTAATAATTAATTTTTTTTTTTTAATTACATTAAAGTTCTGCCATTTATTCTTGACTTGTTTAACCAATTCTGGAATTCTGGGGAATGTGGAGTACCCCTTTATCACCATTGCTCACAGGTCCACTTTATCCCAGAGTGGTAGTACCTGTTAGGGTCCAATCTACAGGTTAACTAGACTAAAAAATGAGTATTAGAAAATGTTTTTAAAAAATTGAATATCCAACAAGAATGAATAAAACAAAATGTCTTCAGCATAAATTAACCCAACAAGGGTTGACATGCCGTAAAATCTAATCAACCAACCAACCAACCAACCAACCAACCAACCAATCAACTAACTTGACTTATTTAAAGACTTCTTTTGTAGTGATTAAGTTTGGTTTGGTTTGTTTTGTTTTACGGCATATCAACCTCAGTGGGTCATTTAATGCAGATAAAGTTTTGAAATAAATCAATTCTTAATGGATAATACCACTTTTTTATAAATACATTTTTCTATTTAACCCATAGATGGGACTCTAACAGGTACTACCACTCCGTGTCAGAGTGGACCAGGGAGCAATGGTGATGAAGGGGTGCTCCACATTCCCCAAACCTCCAAAACTGGAACCTCACCATCAGATAGAGTTTAACGTCATTCCCAGGACATTTAGACCCGCAGCCACCACCTTCTAGCACCCATATGATAAAAAGGGGTTGGGGCTTGCCATAAGGGCAATATTGTAGTTATTAAGCTTAAGATATCAAGTTATATCTTATTTATAGAATTTATATCATAAATAAATAAAGAAATTGGATTGGAAATTACTTTACTCTCCATTACTTTACTGTTAGAACATATTAACACTATTTGTAAAGTAAAGTAAGTAAAGTAGGTAGAGTGACCTATTGTTGGTATCAGCCAAACAGCAAGGGAGTCTATCCCCTTTTCACTTGTGCTAGTTTTTGTGACCGAGATGAAGCATCATACCTACAGTCAGTTCCCTATTTTACCGCTGCGATCTAAGCCATGCTACTCTTGTACTGAGTTGGCAAGGGTCAGTATTGAACATGGATCCTTGTGGTTCTTAGGTGGATGCTCTGAATATTGCTACAATTGGATTGGAAATTACTTTACTCTGTTACTTTACTGTTAGAACATATTAACGCTATTGTAAAGTAAAGTAAGTAGAGTGACCTATTGTTGGCATCAGCCAAACAGCAAGGGAGTCTATCCCCTTTTCACTTGTGCTAGTTTTTGTGACCGAGATGAAGCATCATACCTACAGTCAGTTCCCTATTTTACCGCTGCGATCTAAGCCATGCTACTCTTGTACTGAGTTGGCAAGGGTCAGTATTGAACATGGATCCTTGTGGTTCTTAGGTGGATGCTCTGAAATATTGCTACAATTGGATTGGAAATTACTTTACTCTGTTACTTTACTGTTAGAACATATTAACGCTATTGTAAAGTAAAGTAAGTAGAGTGACCTATTGTTGGCATCAGCCAAACAGCAAGGGAGTCTATCCCCTTTTCACTTGTGCTAGTTTTTGTGACCGAGATGAAGCATCATACCTACAGTCAGTTCCCTATTTTACCGCTGCGATCTAAGCCATGCTACTCTTGTACTGAGTTGGCAAGGGTCAGTATTGAACATGGATCCTTGTGGTTCTTAGGTGGATGCTCTGAATATTGCTACAATTGGATTGGAAATTACTTTACTCTGTTACTTACTGTTAGAACATATTAACGCTATTGTAAAGTAAAGTAAGTAGAGTGACCTATTGTTGGCATCAGCCAAACAGCAAGGGAGTCTATCCCCTTTTCACTTGTGCTAGTTTTGTGACCGAGATGAAGCATCATACCTACAGTCAGTTCCCTACTTTACCGCTGCGATCTAAGCCATGCTACTCTTGTACTGAGTTGGCAAGGGTCAGTATTGAACATGGATCCTTGTGGTTCTTAGGTGGATGCTCTGAATATTGCTACAATTGGATTGGAAATTACTTTACTCTGTTACTTTACTGTTAGAACATATTAACGCTATTGTAAAGTAAAGTAAGTAGAGTGACCTATTGTTGGCATCAGCCAAACAGCAAGGGAGTCTATCCCCTTTTCACTTGTGCTAGTTTTTGTGACCGAGATGAAGCATCATACCTACAGTCAGTTCCCTACTTTACCGCTGAGATCTAAGACATGCTACTCTTGTACTAAGTTGGTGAGGGTCAGTATCAAACATGTATCCTTGTGGTTCCTGGTTCCTCGGTCGATGCTCTACTGGCTGACTTTTGCAACAATTGGATTGGAAATTACTTTTCTCTCAAAGTTAGAGCATTTTTAAACACGATTGTGCTATCATAAATTTTGCTACAGTAGACTATTTTTTTTTTTCTATTATGGCAATATGCCTACAAAACTAAAATCATTAAAGTATAGACAGTTTAAATAATGAATTAATTTTCAGTTCAAGGACTTTGCATCAGGATTTATACATTTTGATCTATTTTTAATTTTATTCAAAAGAATCCTTCATTCTCTATGAAATTTGCAACAAGTTAAAAAAAGAAAAGAAAAAAAGTTGCCAAGTTTTCTATTTGAAATTGTCTATTTTTGGCATTGCTTATTAGCAATTATAAAAATAAATTAACAATAACAAAAAAATATTAATATTATATAAAGATTTTTGAAGGCAATTTACAATGCAATATGTGTTGAAAATTATACTTATTTAACTTTTTTTTTACTTTTTTAAATTTTTAGAATTAAAAAAAAAAGAAAGTTAAATAAGTATAATTTTCAACACATATTGCATTGTAAATTGCCTTCAAAAATCTTTATATTACACATACACACAATGCTTCAAAGATACTATAAAAAAAAAAACCTATATTAATATTAGTATGATCCTTTTGAATTATTCAGATTTTTCAGACTGTTGACCTCAACTTTGTTTGAAATTGGTTTATTTGGGAAGCATCTTTTAATTCAAACAAATTTGGTTGAAAAATAATAGAATCTTTATTGTTTTCAAGTTTTTTTCTTTTTTCTTTCAAGTTTTCTAATAATTTTTTTTTGTGTTATCATCTTCAAAAGCATTAATCAGTTGTCCAAATGAGTTATTATTGGTAAACCAAGTACTTTTGGTTCTTTTCTCATTATCAAAACCGTTTATTATTTGACTAATGTTTATTGTTACTAGCAAAATAAAAAAACGCCTTCTGGGCGACATAAAATAAATATTGCCTGAGGGGATGGGAGTTGAAAATTTAATATCAGAGAGTTTGTATCATAAGTAAAGTAAAATCATCAAATTTATTAAAGGAGTAAAAAATAAAATAAATTTATTAAAGGAGTAAAAAATAAAAAAATTGAAATGGAAACTTAGTTCTGATAACTTTAAATATATATTAAAATAAAACAAACTATATATAGATAGATAATACCAGGTATGTAATTATTAAAACTTGTTTAAAAAACTCAATGAGGACTGTCTAACATTGCATGCTCAAATTTTGAGTGTATTTATTCTATGTTATGACGTTTTACATAGTGTGATGTAAGCAGTGACGCAGTTTTTGTTACAGACAAAAACCAGAAGCGAATCTTCATTATTAATAGATATACACAATGTATTAGTCACTATGCCTTCTAGCCTTCTTCAAGTGTTTTTTTGTCAAACTCGGGAACCTTTCTTGTCAAACACAGGAGCCTTCATGTCATAATTGGGAACCTTCATGGAATTTTGAGCCAAACCCTTTATTTAATCCATTGGGGTAGATTGTTCTCATTCTGTTAACCATGACCTGGTACAAGTGTTAAGCTATTTTAAGTATTCTATGTTATTTTTGCCTGTAGTCAGGATTGAACCTGCAACTTCAAGAAGAAGCACCTGAAGAAGGCTGGAGGGCACATTGACCGAAAAGTTGTGTATATAACAATAAAATGAGGTCAACAGTCTAAAAGATCTAAATAATAAAAATTATCAAGCCTCATTAAAAAAAAAAAAATTATTTATGTACCCCATGGGTTGGATTTAACACAAGATCACAAGTATGGAGCATCTAGCGAGGATTGAACTCGCTTTTCAGTAGTAACAGATCTGTGAGACTATCTTGCTAACCATTACACCATGATGGGATGCTTATCAAACTTATCTCAAAAGTTCTGACGAATAATAAATTTATAGGAATGACTCCTATATCTTTTTTTACAAATAATCAGAGATCTTAAAACAATTATTTTAGTAGCCGTAAATTAGGATTCAAACAAATCGGTCCCTACAAATTCTAACTTATTTCAATATAGAATAAATTTAAAAAAAATAGTAATATTGTTTATTTTGAAAAAGTTTCATTAGTAAAGATAATTTCAGGATATTTTATTATGAATCACAGTTTTTTGTTGTTTTTATTTTTAGAGAGTTCTATATATCTTGTTGCATTATGAAGATTCTATTACAAATTTGGGATGATTCACATGTTTTATAAGGGGAATAGATTTATATTTTGGCTCTAAGTTTGTTTTTTTGTAACGGTATCAATGTATTAAGTTGTGGTACAGATTTTTATCCTATAGATTCAACTTTACCTCACAAAAAAAGGTAGGTTCAGGGATTTTCTTCTTGGTGCCATTACCAGCCTGCTATAAGTTTTTTTTTTAGATCTTTAAAATCCTATATCACACAGTAGATCATGTGAAAAATCTGCTTAAATGTTAAGAAGATTTTAACTATTAATTCCAAGATTGTTGCTCAATGGAAGAAAGATACACAAATTTTTCAGCATTAATCAAAATTACAGTAATCATTTGTCTATAAGAATGCACTATTTTTCCAGATTTTCCAAGCCAAAAGTTAGAACTATAACTATATGAATTCTTACTACTAATGCCCTTAGATGAAGTCATGAATCCATCTGTTCTCACCTGATGTATGGGTAAGTGGTTAGCCTTGCTAGGTTACAAGACTAGGAGAAGGAAAAATTCAAACTGGATAAAAAGTTGAACAAATGTTTAATTTAGTTTAAATTTAGCTGCTAAAATTTCCAAAAACTAACTTTGTATTATACATGAAGGATTGTTTTTTTTAGGCATATGGAGTCGCAGGAAATGGACTCAGCGACCCGAGTTCAAATCCTTGACGAAGCTGTCTGCATTTCACATAGCGCAAATACCCTTGGGAAAGGTATGAATCCATATATTCTCCCTCCAGCTATGAGTAAATAGTAGGTCAGACTGGGTTCTTTAACCTTCAATAAGCAACCAGTCAAGGTGAAGGAAAACTCTGAATTCAAAGCTGTTAAACTCCGCTTAAGAAAATTGACCTTGTGAAAGGTATGAATCCATATGAGTAAATAGTAGGGCAGACTGGGTTCTTTAACCTTCAATAAGCAACCAGTCAAGGTGAAGGAAAACTCTGAATTCAAAGCTGTTAAACTCCGCTTAAGAAATTGACCTTGTGTCATATCTTGCCTTTGTGGAGGGGTTGGTAAATATATACCTGAGATTTCTTTTTCCTGAATTTTGTAGATGAAAGGTATGTGTATCATACAAAACTAATTATGGTAAACTTTTTAAGGTCATTTTTGTAAGGAGAAGCAACTCGTTATTCGTTTCATTGGACTATATTCAGAGGGCCGGGTTAGCTCAGTCGGTAGAGCATTCGGCTAGAAACCACAAGGTTCCTAGTTCGATACCGGTCCTCGCCAACTCAGCGTATGAGTAGCACAGGGATCTGTGCGGTAAAGTAAGAAGCTGATGGTAGGTGTGGCGCTCCACCTCAGATGCCAAAATACAATCTCCTTGGTCTAGCGCTATTGAAAAATGGATAGACTCCCTCGCTGACTGTCTGATACCGATTTTAGGCCACCCCGATGACTTATATTCAGAGGAGGTGATTCTGGTGTAATGGTTATGGAGATGTTGACACAAGTTCAAGTCCTGGATGAGGCTGTTTGCGTTTATACATGGAATGTTTAATGGTTATCATTGTTGGAAATGGACAGTGACCTGAATTCAAATCTTGGACGAAAGCTGTTTGCATTTCACATAGCGCAGACTGGGCTATTTAACCTTTGTTAGGTAAACAGTCTAGGAAGAGAAAGAAAACTCCTGAATCTAAACCTGTTAAACTCTGCTTAAGAAGTTGACCTTGTGTCAAATCCTACTTGTGTGAAGGGGTTGATATGTGTGTGTGTGTGTGTGTGTGTGTGTGTGTGTGTTCAAATTCATCATTTAGGAAACTTGGAGAGCAAATTTTTAGGGCTCTGAGGAAAAAAACTTTTTATTTTTTCACTATAGTTTGAATAAAAATGTATGCAATTAGGTCCGTTTTTAGATGTAAAAGTTTTTAATCTGGACTCATGGTTTTTTTTTTTTTTTTCCCTGCTTCTCTCTCTAGACGAGTCCAGATTAAAAACATTTACATCTAAAAACGGACCTAATTATCATTACGCTCTGATGATGATTTTTAATAAATCGAAATATTGTCAATATCAGCAATGAAAAAGATATAAAAATATTTTCATTTTAACAACATTGCGTGTTTTCATACCCTTTTATCTATACATATACCATCAGATTAATTTCCTTACTCTTAACTCATATATATATATATATATATATATATATATATATATATAATATAATGTTCTTCCTAAAAATTAGTTTTTAAGTAGAAAATTGCATTATAATAATGAAAATTTGATAGGTATTTCACTTTACTTAAAAATAATTTGAAGTTATACACAATGAATTATTTAGTTCAGTAAATATCTTAAAAATTTTCTTAGGCACAGAAGTTTTCAATGGAGAAAGTGGATTTTTTCTTTTATAATCTTTTCTATTGCTTTTTCATGTTAGCTTTTTGACAATGCAAATAAGAATTGGATATTTCTAGTGTAAAAGTTTTTTTATTTTTTTTTTATTCTAGTACATGGTTTAGTATGAGTCATTTACTCAAGGCAACTGGTTAGTTGCATTTCAACTGTTTGACTACAACTGTCAGCTAAAATTAACCAACAGAATTTGGATATTTATCAGTGAAGAGTTGTATTTGTGTGTGAACGAAAAAAAAAAAAAAAAAGAAAAAATCTTGTTAATAATTATAATCATTCATGAAACTTTTGTTAACAAAGAGTTAATTTGTTTACTGGTGAATCAAGAGAATAAGGTAACTTTTTGTTTTTTATTAACTTATTTTTTTTTTTTACTAGAAAAAAAAAAAAAAAAAATGCGCCCACCAAGCACAAGTATTTAAATTCTAATATAATTACAGTGATACTGATAGCTTTTTGGTTTAGTGCGTCCTGGTACTTTGAATTGCTTTGAGTCCCTGGGAAATTTGATGGGTCCCAACTAAAGTTTCTTAATAGATTGTAGGGTTTTTATTTATGATCTGGTGAAACAACTAAAGCCATCTAACACCTAACTTTGTAACTTATCCCGTGTAATTTGATTCTAAGAAACTATTTAAATGTATTTACAGCTGGCTTGAAATGGTGAGGGAAGAAAAAAGAAAAACACTGAGACGCATGGATATGATTTTACTGCATCCTTTTAGATTTTTATGCATCAGGGATGCGGGACACATACTTATCAGCATTTCTGTAATCAAATATTATATTGAATTAGAAAGACTAATGAAATTAAATACGAACACACAAAAAATTACTCTTATTTTTACTTTATTCTAATTGATTTCAATATAAATTTATACATAGGATTACTTTAAATACGTTTGAGAATAAAACAATAATATTAGAAATCAATAACACCAAGTAATTATTTATTAAACACGGTTTTATTAAAACCAATATGCAAATTATTCACATGATATACTATGTAAACATTTATTTCTTAATGATATATAACACATATTTCAGGATTTTAAACACATTAATAATATGGGCTATTTTGAGGCAAATCTCAGCTAGACATAGAGACATTATTAATAAATAAGATGCTAATTAAGATTAAATAATGTTTATTTGGGGTAAATATTGCTAACAATAATCTACCATGACTATCCTCCTTTTGAAACATTCATGAAATTGTAAATAACTAAGGAAATTGTAAAGTTGGTGGTGACGTAGTTTTGGTTACAGACAGACACACAATGTCCATTATAATAATTCTTTGATGATATCCTTTTAAATTGTTTTTTTTTGTTATTTGGGGTAAATATTGCTAACAATAATCTACCATGACTATCCTCCTTTTGAAACATTCATAAAATTGTAAATAACTAAGGAAATTGTAAAGTTGGTGGTGACGTAGTTTTGGTTACAGACAGACACACAATGTCCATTATAATAATTCTTTGATGATATCCTTTTAAATTGTTTTTTTTTTTTTTTGTTATTTGGGGTAAATATTGCTAACAATAATCTACCATGACTATCCTCCTTTTGAGACATTCATAAAATTGTGCACAGTCTTTCATCTACTTAAGAATATTGTTATTTCTTTCTGGTTCACCTGTTTTCTATTTATATAAGTGATTTAATCGCAGTGTCTATGAAACGATGTTATTAAGTTCTGTTAAGTACATTCTATTTGCAACATAATTTTCTTAGTACTTTCTTGTCACAAGTCACTTAAAGTTTTCAATATTTAATTAAACAGTGAGGGAGTCTATCCCCTTTTCACTAGCACCAGACCAAGTCACAAGTCACTTAAAGTTTTCAATATTTAATTAAACAGTGAGGGAGTCTATCCCTTTTCACTAGCACTAGACCAAGTCACAAGTCACTCAAAGTTTTCAATATTTAATTAAACAGTGAGGGAGTCTATCCCCTTTTCACTAGCACTAGACCAAGCCACAAGTCACTTAAAGTTTTCAATATTTAATTAAACAGTGAGGGTGTCTATCCCCTTTTCACTACGCACTAGATCAAGTCACAAGACACTTAAAGTTTTCAATATTTAATTAAACAGTGAGGGAGTCTATCCCCTTTTCACTAGCACTAGACCAGTCACAAGTCACTTAAAGTTTTCAATATTTAATGAATGAATTGGGAAACCTAAAAAAATAAAATGCCTATTGTGATGTATTCTGTCTTTGGGTAAAAAGTTAAGTCATCAGGGTGGCCTAAAGTTGGTATCAGCCAACAGTGAGGAGTCTATCCCCTTTTCACTAGCACCAGATCAAGTCACAAGTCACTTAAAGTTTTCAATATTTAATGAATTAATTTTGATGTATTCTGTCTTTGGGTGTTATATAAGTAATAAGTTGTAGTAAAGTATGTAAAGTTGGCGGGTTGGCCTATTGTCAGTATCAGTCAGTCAGCGAGGGAGTCTATCCCCTTTTCACTAGCGCAAGACCAGAGAGATTGTTTTGAGCTAGAGCACCACACCTAACATCAGCTTCTCACATTACTGAACAGCTGTGTTACTCATGCACTGAGTTAGCGAGGGCCAATATCGAACCGAACCTTGTGGTTTCTCAGTGGATGCTCTACTGAGCTAAGCTGGCCTCTTTAGCATTGTAAGTCATCGGGGTGGCCTAAAGTCGGTATCAGCCAAACAGTGAGGAAGTCTATCCCATTTTCACTAGTGCTAGACCAAGTCACAAGTCACTTAAAGTTTTCAATATTTAATGAATAAATTGTGATACCTAAAAGAAAAATACCTATTTGATGTATCCCGTCTTTGTTTTTTGGTTTTTTTTTTATGCATACCAACTCACTGGCATTTTAATGCAAACAAAGTTTTGAAATGAATTCATTCATAATGCATACTCAATTTTTTTTTTTTATAAAAATTTTTCTATTTAACCCATAGATGGGACCCTAACAGGTACTACCATTCTGGGTCAGAGTGGACCTGGGAGCAATGGTGATGAAGGGGTGCTGCACATTCGCCAGACCCCCAGAACTGGAACCTCACCATCAGATTGAGATTAATGTCATTTCATATATTTTCTATGAATACTACTTTATGAAAATTGACATGGAGTAGGTTGTGGGCCTGTATCAGATTTGGAGGAGGGGGTGTATCATAGATGGGTGGAGAGCATAGCCCTTGCACTAGCCCTGAGTATCTATATGCCCTATATAGGATTAAATAGGTGGCGCATAGTCAAATAGTTAGAGTTGTAGGAAATGGACTTGTCAACCCGAGTTCAATTTCCTTGTCAAGGCTGCTTGCATTTTACATGGCGCTAATACCCTTGGGAAAAGTATGAATCCAATTATCCCTCCAGCTATGGGTAAATAGCAGGGCAAACTAGGCTCTTTAACCATGGCTAGGTAACCAGTCTAGAAGAAGGAAAACTCTGAATTCAAATCTATTAAACTCCGTTTAAGAAATTGACCTTGTGTCACATCCTCCTCATGCGGAGGGGTTGGTAAATATATATATAGGATTAAATTTTTATTCCCCAGCTCTTCTGCTTAAGATCTGAGTGTAGTAATTGTTGTTTGGTTGGATTTTACAGCATGTCAACCCTTATTGGGTTATTTTATGCTAAAGAAATTTTGTTTTATTCATTCTTGATGGGTAGTCAATTTAAAAAAAAAAATTCAATTCTTTAAACACATTTATTAAGCTCATTTATTCTATTTGATCCATAGATGGGACTCTAACAAGTACTGCACTTTGGGTCAGAGTTGAACTGAGAGTAATGGTGATGAAATACAAGGGAGATTCAAAAATTATCTGAATATTTTGTTTTATGGAAGCTGAGCTCATCATAGATGATTTGATAGGCAAAACCATGACTAATCTACAGAGAACAAGATACCTCATCGATGATAACTTGCTGGTTTGCCATTACCATCTCTTTACTGCACAGATCAGATTACCCAACCTGTGCTACTCATGCACTTAGTTGATGGGGACTGGTATTGAACCAGGAACCTTGCAATTTCTAGGCGGGTGCTCTACTAAAGCGGTCACAGCTTTACTCTGCCTAAAAATTGACCTGCATATATATATATATATATATATATATATATATTGAAAGGCACCCGACTAAGAATCGTGAGGTTCCAGGTTTGATACAGGTCCCGCCAACTCAGCGTATGAGTAGCACAGATTGGGTAATCTGATCTGTGCAGTAAATAAGGGATGACAGTAGGTGTGGTGCTCCACCTCAGCAATAACAATCTCCGGGTCTAGCGCTAGCGAAAAGGGATAGACTTCCTTGCTGTCAGCTGATACCAACAATAGGTCACTCCGCCAACTTTATTTTATATCTAATTCATAATTTTTTGGTACATTTCATTTCTCTCAAGAAGGAAAAAAGTATAGAAAATAGATTTATAGATCTGTGTAAACTTGTCTGAAGTAGGATTTTAATCATATTATAAATACTAGCAAAATAAAAAAACGCCCTCCGGGCGATGTAAAAATAGATTTTTGAAACATATTGCCTGAGGGGTGGGAGTTAAAAATTCAATGTTAGTGAGTTTCTACCCTAAGTAAGTAAAATCATCAAATTCATTAAAGGATTAAAAAATAAAACAATTTGAAATGTAAACTTTAAATATGTATTAAAATAAAACAAACTATATATAGATATATAATACCAGTCATGTATTTATTAAAACTTGTTTTAAAAAAACAATGCGGACTGTCTAATGTTGCATGCTCAAATTTTGAGTGTATTTATTCTATGTTATGATGATTTTGGGTAATGTGATGTAAGCAGTGACGTAATTTTTGTTACAGACAAAAACCGGAAGTGAATCTCCATTATTAATAGATATATGTAACAGTTAGCTTATCCAGTATTATTACCTAAGATAAACATTGTTTGATATCATCATTGATATTGATTCATGTATCTATTTGGTTGGTTGGTTGGTTGGTTGGTTGAATTTTATGGCATGTCAACACTTGTCTTATTTCATATAATTTTGAAGCGAATCTCATTATTAATAGATATATATTAAAAGGCATAAGAAACTTAATTCAAGATGAAATGTATCAATATTGAATGTTACACAATAAAAATGCCACATTGTAGCCAGAAGTTTTATTAGCATATTTCCATTAAATCAAATCAGTTCAACATGTCTTCTGAGTCATTATGTACCTTTTGGAAAAAAAAAAAAAGAAGACACTCTTACCTGAATATATTTATTTTTGAGTAACTGTTTCTTTTTAAGACATGTCTATTTAAACAAGTCCTTGTGCAATGCTCTGGAAAGTGTACTTGTGTGTAATTTAACTCCAACACGTCACTGAAATTTGCAGCCTTTTTTTTTTTTTTTCACAGGTAAAATTGGACTAGTGCTAGACCCGAGAGATTGTTATTGCTGAGGTGGAGCACCACACCTACTGTTTTTTTAGTTTTTAACTCCCACCCCTCAGGCAATATGTTTCAAAAATGTATTTTTACATCGCCCGGAAGGCGTTTTTTATTTTGCTAGTATTTATAATATGATTAAAATCCTACTTCAGACAAGTTTATACAGATCTATAAACCTATTTTCTATACTATTTTTCCTTCTTGAGAGAAATGAAAATACCAAAAAATTATGAATTAGATATAAAATAAAGTTGGCGGAGTGGCCTATTGTTGGTATCAGCTGACAGCAAGGAAGTCTATCTCCTTTTCGCTAGTGCTAGACCCGGGAGATTGTTATTGCTGAGGTGGAGCACCACACCTACTGTCATCTTATTTACTGCACAGATCAAATTACCCAATCTGTGCTACTCATACGCTGAGTTGGCGGGACCTGTATCAAACCCGGAACCTCACGATTCTTAGTCGGGTGCTTTCAATATATATATATATATATATATATATATATGAAGTAAATATTTTAGAAAAAACAAACACATGATGTTATAATTAAACTTAAAGGCCGCCATGTAGGGTGGCAATTAAGTTAGCTATTGCAGAGTGTTCTTGATTGTGGCCTGTGGACCAAAAATGACAATTAAGTAAATAAATTTTGTTAAACTTGAGTACATGAATTTTATCAAATTTAACAATATTTTTCAAAAAATTAAGAATTTTCATCAAAACAATGATATAATTTGTCTATTTAGAACTTATTGCAAAGCTGCATGATAAACAACATTTTTTTGTTTTCCCATTTGAGGTCAGTACAAATAGCTTATTCCTATCCCTAACCCTTTAATAGCCAACATAGAGCTGGGTTCCATCTGTCCAGTTACTTTATTTCCAAGTTATTGTTATCATATAAAAAGATTTGTGAATTATCATTGTAATTAATTTTAATTAGTATTTTCTTTCATCTTTTAATTTTAGATAAAGCATTGTCAGTCATACTAGTTATAATATTAATAATAATAATAATGATTGACAACGATTTATCTAGAATTAAAAGATGAAAGAGATACTAGTTAACATTAATAATAATAATAATGACTGACAATGTTTTACCTAAAATTAAAAGATGAAAGCAAATACTAGTTATAATTAATAATAATAATAATAATAAAGGCTGACAATGTTTTATCTAAAATTAAAAGTTGAAAGAAATACTAGTTATAATATATAATAATAATAATAATAATAATAATAATAATGATTGACAATATTTTACCTAAAATTAAAGATGAAAGAAATACTAGTTATAATTAATAATAAATAATGATAATGATTGACAATGTTTTATCTAAAATTAAAAGATGAAAGAAAATACTAGTTATAATTAATAATAATAATAATAATAATGGCTGACAATGTTTTATCTAAAATTAAAAGATGAAAGAAAATACTAGTTATAATTAATAATAATAATAATAATAATTGACAATGTTTTATCTAAAATTAAAAGATGAAAGAAAATACTAGTTATAATTAATAATAATAATAATAATAATAATAATAATAATGGCTGACAATGTTTATCTAAAATTAAAAGTTGAAAGAAATACTAGTTAAATTGATAATAATAATAAATAATAATAATAATAATAATAATAATAATAATGGCTGACAATGTTTTATTCTAAAATTAAAAGATGAAAGAAAATACTAGTTATAATTAATAATAATAATAATAATAATAATAATGATTGACAATGTTTTTCTAAATTAAAAGATGAAAGAAAATACTAGTTATAATTAATAAATAATAATAATAATAATAATAATAATGGCTGACAATGTTTTATCTAAAATTAAAAGTTGAAAGAAATACTAGTTATAATTGATAATGATAATAATAATAATAATAATAATAATAATAATAATAATGGCTGACAATGTTTTACCAAAAATTAAAAGATGTAAGAAAATACTAATTAAAATCACATAGGTGAGAATCTGTCAGTTTCGAAGCACCATTGACTTCCTGTCTTTGTTTAACTTAGATATACATGCTCTATCAATGGTATTGAGCATTATTTACTTATAAATACACTATACATAGCTACTGCCCAGTGACAAGCATAGCAAGATAACTGGTGACTATGCAAAATGCAGGTTTTATTTCAAAGTACATTCTCTTAGACTTTCCACCATCAAAGGATCCACCTAAAAGTCAACAAAGGTTTGGTTCCTTATCTAGTTTTGATTTTGGAGTTATCTTCCCTTAGAAAAGGTTGTCTTCATCTTTTTTAATTATATAACCAGTTAGCAAAATATTGGAATTATATCTCACTATAATATTATTCTAACCTAATATCTCATTCCATGAGTGTCTCTATCTTTGATTATCTCCCTTTTTTTATATCCTTAACTGTTTTTTCATACTGGATTTTTATTTGGAATTAGCTGTTATGTTTATTTATTGTTCATGTTGGTATATACATGTTTGGTTTGAGCTGATAAGTGAATTTTTAGTTTTAGGCAAGTTTTGTGGTTATTACATTAGATGGCTGTACAGCTGCTTTTTGTGGGGTACTGCTTCCAAGATTTTTTCAAGACAGCCAGTAGAATCTTTATGTACTTTCCATCTCTCTTTTTCTCTAGCCATTTCATTAGAGTTCACGTGGTGCAGACATACAGTAACACTGGCATGGCTAAAGCTTGGAAGAATTCTCACTTTATCATATCAGAGAGATCTGATTTTTATATGATCAATAATCTGTTTATAGCAGTCCAAGCCTTTCCTATGTGTATATTGACATCACTTTCTGTAGATGAGATATTACTACCTTGGTATGTGAATTGATTTACTAATTTCAGAGGCTTATTGTCTAATGTGGAGATGTCTCCATCTTATTTGTAATACAATATTGAATACATGAACTCATTCTACAATGAATTATCTTTCCTTGTCCAATACTGTCTATGGCTATCTATGCCTTTCCTATGTGTATATTGACATCACTTTCTGTAGATGAGATATTACTACCTAAGTATGTGAACTGGTCTGTAATAATAAATGAACACACATGGTTGGGCTTGAGAAAGTTTTATTCTACTTAGAATACTTTTATAATTAACTGGGGGTTTATATACTTTCAGAACGTCAAAGATTTACACAAAGAGGAGGTAATAATAAAACAGTGGAAAGTAACTCTCAGTTACTTATTACATGGTCTATTATTTTCAAATGCTAACCATCCAGTGTGAAGACATCTTCATTTTGGTTAAAACATGAACTTCATTTTATTTTTAGTTCACCTAGAGGTCAGTGCCTCTTGCTGCCTTCTCTAGGCTATGCAGCAGAGATTCAGCTTGTGCAGGTGTATTTGCATTTGTGAGAATTGCTAGATCATCTGCGTAGTCTGCATCTGTATGGCCACTCACCTCTTATCACACAAACCATCCAAGAAAGACGAACAAGACATGTTGAACACTGCTAGAAAAGCATGTGAACTCATAAATAATGTTCTTCTGTGGACTACTACAAGTGGACCAGTGTAGGCTGACTAGCCAAAGCCTTCATCAATTACTCTCTGCGGAATCCAATTGCCGTGTAGAAGACCTGCTAGGGGACGATGACTGATACGGATGGGTGGCAAAAGGGATTTATTGGAATCTGTGCTCTCAGTATATATGATGATGATGATTATGATGATGATGATATGAGATGTTTTATTTTATTTTGTTTAATGGCATATCAACCTTCATTGGTTATTTAATGTCAAAGCTATCCTTGTAGAACTGTAGTGGTAGTATTTAACCCCTACGTTAGGGAATGAGGAGGTTCATACCTTTCCCAAGGGTATTAGTCTAAAAATGAAGATTTTTATATTAGAATGATTGTATAGTTTAAGGGCCGGTTTTATTCAATCAGTAGAGTGGCTGACTAGGAACCACAAGGTTCCGAGTTTGATACTGGACCTCGCCAACTCAGCGTATGAGTAGCACAGGAATCTGTGTGAGTGATGAGCTAATAGTAGATGTGGCACTCCATCTCAGACACCAAAAAAATCTCCTTGGTTTAGCAGATAGGGGATAGACTCCCTCACTGTCTGGCTGATACTGACTTTAGGCCACCCTGACCACTTTACTTTTACTTACTTATATAGTAGTAGTAAAAGTAAAGACTGTCGATTGGCCTATTGTCAGTATCATCTGAACAGTCTATCTCCTTTTCACTTGCTGTCCAGCTGATACCGACGATAGGCCACTCTGCCGACTAAAAGTTTTAATAGACATTATTTTCCTCGTGAAATTAGGCAGGCTATTCAGAAAGCACGACTGGTCACCTGTGACCAACAGGCTACAGTTTACCCATGACTGGGCAAATGGTTATTCAATGGCATATCAACACCCTTATGATATTTTATTTCATATAAAAAAATCTGTCCATTTACTAAGAAATCATTGATGTTCACTTTTCATCAATTTCTTGCATGGTTAATTTAGAAAGTATTTAAAATAACATTTGAACTTTGAAGATTTTGTTGTAAAGTATTTTCAGTCATTCCTGGATGAATAAACCTGCGGTATGAATTTAGAATCTCGGTTTCTAAAAAAAAAAAATGACCCAAATAATATCCAGCAAATAAATATTTCTCTTTGGTTTTGTAATACAGGTAATTACAGCTGGATTGGTCCACTTGTCGCATTCAGGTACGCTTTTTTTTAATACTGTATGGATAGAAAATAGGTTTGGTTTGTTTGTTTAATGGCATATCATCCCCCTGTGGGTTATTTAATACCAAATCTTTTTCCACTCAGGTAGGCTTTTTTCTACTGAATGGATAGAAAATAGGTTTGGTTTGTTTGTTTAATGGCATGTCACCCCCTGTGGGTTATTTAATACCAAATCTTGTCCCACTCAGGTAGGCTTTTTCTACTGAATGGATAGAAAAATAGGTTTGGTTTGTTCATGGTTCAATGGCATATCACCCCCCGGTGGGTTATTTAATGCCAAAACTTTTTAAAAAAATCTATATGATTTGTAAGGTTGTAGATTTGATGACCCACTGACATCTGATTTCATTTCAGCATGGATACTAGAATGTATATTTATGGTGTATATGTTTCCATCTTGTTTAAACATGTGTTCTTATTTCTCACAATGTTTTTAACAACATCTAAGACTAAATATAACTTGGTAATGGGTAAAGATTTTTTTTTATTGTTTTGTTTGTAGTTCTACTTCTTAGTAGGTCCTCACTGTTTATTGTTTTACCATCGAAGGACATTTTCCTTTCTTATTGTATATTCATCTGAAGTACTGAATTTCTTTTAAATTTGATCTCTTAGGTTGACACTGTGAATAGAACTTGAAATAGTGTAGCCTTTTGGAATTTTATCTATCTGCATGATGTGCGTCAGCTTAGTTGTTTGGGAATTCTGGTTTCGTGTTTCTTTTTTCTTTTTTTTTGTTAGTGCATAGAGTTCATTCCAATCGTGAAACCTGCGGTGAGGGGTGAAAGCAGAAACAGATCTGTCTTGTTGGCAAATTTCGTAAGAAGAAAATAAGTAGAATTAGGCAATTGAAGAGATTATATTATTCTTCATTTAGCAAAAAATCACTGTTCAGATTTCAAACATCTGAAAGTTTGTGAAAGAAAACACTTATAAAAGTTTAAGATTTAGTCCTTGGGTCACTGGGATTGAATAAGTCTTTTTTTTATTTTTTTTTTATTGATACAAACAAACATTTTGTACTATATAAGGTTAAATCGAACTTAACGAACCTAAATTCACCATCATAAGGGCTGGTTTAGCTCAGTTGGTAGAGCGTTCGGCTAGGGATCACAAGGTTCTGGTTCGATACCAGTCCTCGCCAACTCAGCGCGTGAGTAGCACAGGGATCTGTACGGTAAAGTGAGGAACTGATGGTAGGTGTGGAGCTTTACCTCAGACGCTAAAATAATCTCCTTGGTCTAGCACTAGTGAAAAGGGTATAAAATCCCTCGCTGTCTGGCTGATACTGACATTAGGCCGCCCCGACGACTTTACTTTTTTTATGTCACCCAGCTGAAAGAAAAAAAATACCAAAAATCAGGGAATTAACAGAATTCAATGAAATTTTCAGTGTTGATATATTAATGAATAAAAGATATAATGCACCAGTTATTTTATTTAAAAACTTTTACATTTTTTTTAGGTCATTTAACTTTGTACCACGTATCTTTGAGAATAAGTGTTATGCCTCAAAGATACATGGTTCAAAGTTAACTGACCTGAAAAAATGTAAAAGTTTTTAACTAAAATAACTGGTGCATTATATCTCTTATTCATTAATATATCAACACTAAAGATTTCATTAAATTCGGTTAATTCCCTGATATTATTTTTCTTTCGGCTGGGTGACATACGATGGTAGGATTTAGGTCCATTAAGTTCAATTTAACCATTTTTTTATAGTTTTTTTATTGATACAAACAAACATTTTGTACTATATAAGATAAAATAGGTGTTGATGTCACACAAATTCTATGACATATTCTTGATGACACACTGACATCTGATTTCATTTCAGCATGGATACTAGAATGTATGTTTATGGTGTATATGTCTCCATTTTGTTTAAAACACATAAATTCGGTTTTATCTTCCACACGGCATCCAGTATCCATACAAAGCTGATCTATGTAGATTTTTGCTGGTGTGCCCATGTGTAGGTGTCCACAGGAGAATTTCAGTTATGATTTCATCCTTACTTCTCCAGCAGTGTCCAGCGTGTCTTATTTGTCTTATTTAGATAGAACGGAAACTCCTATTTGTCACTACGTCAGTGGAAAATCTACGACAAACAAGGACATCTTTTGCTGCCTGGTATAAGTATGCATGGTTCGGGGGATCACTTTCTGAATATCCTTTCCCTTGTTACGCCTTCGATGAATACACCACATGTGAATTTGTTGGATAGAGCCGTCACTCAACCGACCCAGGGTGAATACCGTAACAGAAACAGGAAAAAAGTAAATGAGGAATGTGATCTAGGGGTTGGCTTTTATAATATATTTTTTCAAGTGGAGTCCGTTCAATTAATAACAGTAATCCCTTTCGTTCAGCAAACTGCTCTCACAGTAACTGCATTCGTCTGACGTTCGTTGTTGTTGTTGTTCTCCCCCCAAAAAAACTACAACATCAGTTAAAATTTTGAACTTTTATGTTTTAAGTGTTTCTGTTATACAGTGAGGTTTTCACGGTACCGAATCGATATAATGTTGTATACCCTTCATTACTTCTTTACTTCTTACTTGCTTCTATATCTTGGACATCAATTCTTCTGGCCGGCTTTGCTATTCTGATCGTCTATCATCTTGGTCTGGTCTAGCGTCTGGTGTTGACTTGGGGTTTCCGGTCTGGTCTTCTATGGGGAATTCTCGTTATCAGAAGCCCTGTGTCATTGTTAGTTTTTAGGTAATAAACACAAGACTTCGATTTACTTTTGATCTTATTTTATTGTTAAATCCCCAAACCAGACGTCTGCGCAGTGAGACTCACATCTTACGAGCTTGGCTTCTAAGTTCTAACTGACTGAGTTACTTCTATCCTTAAACCGGAAGACAGGGTCTTCTATGCCTTCCGGTTCTCACGATTTATCCCTGGAAGGCAAGGTGAGAGTGAGGTCAAGCGCTGTCACTCACACTCAAGGCCATCAGCTGCACTAATCGCCATTATGTTTCTACACTATTGCCATAAATATTAGGCATCTAATAATTATGTAACATTTCCATATGTTCAATATATGTAAAATGATAATAATAAAATTTTTTTGTCATTGATGCAGTGCCACACCAGGATTTTCTCGTCTATTGATTTTGCTATGAAAAAAAATCATAAATCATTAATAACTCAAAAATTGCTTAATTTTAAGATTTCTTTGATATCATTTTTGGATTCCTTGAGCTAAAAAGCTATTATAAGCCAATTTTTAAGAGTAGGGACACTCTAGAACTCAAAAATAAATTACAAAAAGTCGCCATTTTTTGCGCACCCCCCTCATTTGGAGAGCTAAAAATCAACACAACTCAGCCAACTTTTGGAATTGGAAGCTCAAATTTTGGGAACTGTCTCACTTTAACATAGTCCACACTTGGACCATATCCCCAACCTCAATTCTTTTTCAGGAACACCGATAGTGGTAAGATTGGGGTACTTACTACTCGCATAAATCCCCAAATGGGTTTGAATGGGCTCTTTAGCCTTGGTCGGCATCCCATCAACTCAAGAAGTCCGACACAGAACCACAAAGGCTAAGGGAGTAAACCCCGAAAATAAATCAGGAGCTGGAGTCCCTAAGGTGGTGTGATGCTGAAATCCATTGCTACCCATCAACTTCTGCGACACTACCGTTGCCAAACTGCATTGGTCCCTTACCTTTCCTTTGGATCACAGCGGCAGTGTGGAGAGGGGGGATTTGCTGTACAGGCAACAGCTCATCCTCCATATGAACCCGCCCAGGCTATGCAGTTCAAGTTAACAATAACCTTGACACTACTCCATTGTCTCTCGTAGACGGAAGGATGCCAACACACTTGGACAAATTTTCTGGGTTGGGTGACATGTCTGAATGATTTGATATGGAATTACCCCAAAGTAAGATGAACTGGACACTGCTACAGAAGCAAGGACGAACTCATAAGTGACGTTCTCTTGTGCATACCTACATATGCACCCACCAGAGTGGGCTGACCAGTAAAAGACTTATATTGACCTGTTCTGTGCGGATATTGGCTGTTATGAGGAGGACTTATCAGGAGCAATGACCAATAGGAACGTGTAGCAAGAGAGTGTCATGGGAATCTGTATTGTCAGCTCTACATAATAATGGTGAACTTTAGTTTAGAAAAAAAAACAAAAAAACTTTTTCTTAGAAATTGTTAGGTGTCCTTATTTATGAGCAATACTGTATGATGAAAGTAAAGAAAGAGATTTTAAACTTGGGGAAATTTCTTCCAGGCTAGTAAAACTTGTGATATGCATCTGAATTTCAGAAATAAGGAATTATCATAATCATATACTTAAGAATTGTTAAGGGTTGTCCTTATTTATGAACAATACTGTATGAGGAAAGTAAAGAAAGTGATATTAAACTTGGGTGAAAAATTCTTCAAGGCTGGTAAAACTTGCAATACTCATCTGATTTTTCTAGTCTGAATTTCATAAATAAGGAATTATCATTATCATCCACAGATGAACTCAAGACTAATTTCTTCATCTTGGGTTGTTATCATTATCACAGTCAAAACGTCTCATATCTTCTGGCATTCTTTAGATGTCTCTCATTGTTGGTAACTTTCTGAGAATTTTGAAAATGATGCCTTTATTCAGTCTATATGGTTGAGATTGTTCGCATTCTGCTGTTCATGCTTAGAGGAGGAGGAGAAGGAGGAGGAAGAAGAAGAGGAGGAGGGGGAGGAGGAAGAAGAGGAGGGGGGGAGGAAGAAGAAGAAGAAAAGCAGGAGGAGGAGGAGAAGGAGGAGGATATCTTGTATAGGTTTTATTCTTCCTAGTTTATTCATTCTTTGCTTGTCTACTGTCACTTTACAAGGAAACAGAAGTATATGACTTTCTTTTTTTTTGCACTGCACCAACTCAGGGATTGAACTCGTGATTACTAAGTAAGTAAATACACTTTGATCAATATTTTACCTATGTGTCCAATCTGGTAGTGATAACTTTCAACCTTAAATTGGCCTCTTCAACTAAAGATATATATATATATATATATATATATATATATATATATATATGATCTTCACCTTCCATTTTTGCACATGCAATGATCACGTCATTGGCTTTCGTAAACAAATGCGCATATAAAAATTAACACTTAATAACCTCATATTCACACATTCACTATACACTTAACATCTTTCATTTTGTCCCTCACATAAACATTACTTAACAGTGTCCTGAAGATGGTACAATATACCGAAATGCTCAAGTATTGACACATAAAATTGTTTCCCCTAATTATAACATCCTGTGTTTGTTATATTTTAAAAATATTTTCTTCTCATATTGTCGGATTAATTTCCTCACCGTATTTCCATATATATATATATATATATATATATATATATATATAAATAATCCCTTGTTCTTTACACTCTCTCGTCGATTTCGACGCATTAGGGTGAACAACCTACCTACACAGTGTTTGGTTTATAGTGGTGACGGTTTGTGTTGGACCAACCGCACTTTTTGGTTCAGTCGATAGGAAAGAAATGGTGCCCAAGAAATGCCATAAACGCAATCAACGACTAACCTCAGGTTTTCAAATTCAGAGTTTTCCTTCTCCTAGACTGGTTACCTATCCAGGGTTAAAGAACGCAGTCTGCCCTACTATTTTAGTTGGAGGGAGAATATAGGGATTCATACCTCTCCCAAGAGTATTAGCGCTATGTGAAATGCAAACAGACTTGTCTAGGATTTGAACTCGGGTTGATGAGTCCATTTCCCAAGACTTGAACCATTATGACATGCACCACCATAAATATATATATGCCATACACCTCCATATATATATATATATATATATATATATATGAGGAAAAATGAGTAAAGAAAAGAAATGTAAATGGATAAAATGAATTTAATCGATATCACATTAATCGATATCACTTACACATGTGTTTCGGTCAGTTTATGTGTGTGAAAATATTTCGCACACATAGAAGAGTCGACCTTCATCAGAGCGAACATTTATTTTGAATGAAAAAATTTGTTGGGAAAAAATGATGAAGGTCGACTCTTCTATGTGTGCGAAATATTTTCACACACATAAACTGACCGAAACACGTGTAAGGGATATCGATTAATGTGATATCAATTAAATTCATTTTATCCATCTACATTTCTTTTCTTTACTCATTTTTCCTCATATTGTCTGATTCAATTCTTTTTTCCATTTTCACACATATATATATATATTCTCTGATTCAGTTAAAGAGGTCCATTTAAGGTTCCAAGTTATCACGGCCAGATTGACCTATTGGCAACATTCTCCTATAAAATGAATGGACCATTCTCTGGCGGCCTTTACATATATACATATGTATGTATTTACCATTTAAAATGCTTGTTTCAGTCTGTAGGTGCTGATGGCCAAGTGGTTAAGAAGTTTGACTGATGATGAATTGATTGGGTTTCCATCCTGGCTGGAGGTAGCCTGCTAATGTCTAGCCACACTGAAGAGATGTGATATGTTGAAACATGGTGTCTGTGAATGACTACATATATATGCACGTGTGTGTATGTGTGTTTGTGTGTGTGTGAAAAATATAAAAGGAAAGGTGCATAAAACAACACAAAAAGTTGATTCAGTTAATATTTTGTCTTTATTTGTTCAACAAATAAAGATGAAATATCATACATCTATATCCATCTATGTATATATTTATCTATCTATCAACCTACCTATCTATCTATCTATCTATATATATATATATATATATATATATATATATATATATAATGTAGTATAATAAGAAATATATGTGTGTGTGTGCGTGTGTGTGTGTGTGCATATCTTATTATAATGGAGATTGTGGGTTTGTCTGTCTGTAACCGAAACTATATTACTATACAAGTCACAATTCCCTTTGTTATTTACACACATTCTCCATGATTTTATTTTTTATTTAAACCTCAATTATTAGTAAAATTGTTTTACATCATTAAGATTGTTAACAATATCTACATACTAATAACATGCAATTATATTTATATATTCAACGAAATAGCGGTTTACAGTGTGAATGGGAAGGCTAATTTGCATATTGATCTTAAAAAATTTGATTTTAATAAATATATGCTTAGTATTATTGATTTCTAATTGTTTGGTTTTATCTTAATAAATATGAGCAAAAATCCCGGGGATAAATCTTAACAGAAATCTATTAACATAAAGAAATAACTGTAATTTTATTCTTTTCTTCCTATTTTAACTAAATAGTTAAATTAGGGAATTTACCACTGAAAGACGGTGGAACAGTTAGTTTCAAAGTTGTTATTTTCCGATTATACCCCTCTGTTCCAAATCTTTTTTCTGAATTCTTATTCAGTTTCATTAGCCTTTCTAATTTAACATGATATTTTATTATATTAAAACTTAAATACTTGCACCCGGAGGGTGCATATATTTGCTAGTATATATATAAAGGTCTTTTGGAGAATATATTTTTCAATTATTCTATTCATTCCATTCATTTTTTATTAATTCATTAATTCATTTTTACATTAATTCTTAACTATATATATATATATATATATATTTTACATCACTCACACACACACACACACACACACTTATATATGACTTATATGCTCCCAAAACCGGTTAGAGCTCTCTAGGGATGACTTAAATTAACTTCCACTGCCAGCATAAAGCATTGTTCATCTGTTTACAGACTGGATCTCTCTGGTGATCGTAAAATATATAAACAAATGTATGTATTTAATAGTTTAAACACCACTCCTTTACAGCAGCTGTCTAATGGCTGAGTGTTTAACGAATCGGGCGGATGACAAGTAAGTCGGGTTTCACTACTAGTCAGAGGTAGTTGCTGTGTCTAGCCGCACTGAAGAGATGTGAAACGTCAAAACATGGTGTCTGTGGATGACTTATATATATATATATATATATATATATATATATATAGATATATATATATATATAATCCGAAAGTCCAGAGAAGAAATCTTCCTTACGACACAAGAGTTTTATTTAAAAAACCTGTCGCAGTTTGAGAGCTCAGTGTGTGCTCTTAAAGTTAGAGTCACAGATATATATATATATATATATATATATATTATATATATATATATATATATATATATCTTGTCACATTTTCACAATGTAATCAGATGGAATTTTTTTTTTATTCATATGAAAGTGACTCTCCTTCCTATTCGAAAAACGTTTTTTTAAAACCCCAGCCTTCTTACTCTTCCATTTTTCCTTATTCCCTATTACCATTTGGTCTTCTTCCTCTCTTTTGTCCCCTTTCATCATCTCCAACCCCTTCCATTGTCCTGCCCAACTAAGACTGCCTTGTTCCTAACCCTAGACCTTTTCACTGGCCTTTTCCTTGTTAAGGGAACAAGTGGAACAGCATCCATTAAAGATTGTGCTGCTACTGTTTCTGGTACCCCCAGAAATGAATACAGAAAGAGGTAGGGGGTACAATAGAGTTCTGAAGTCTGAAAATTCCTAAAATTGATCTAGCCCCCCTCAAGAATTTGTTTTTGTCACACTGTCA
Source organism: Doryteuthis pealeii (assembly GCA_023376005.1). Classification (NCBI taxonomy): domain Eukaryota; kingdom Metazoa; phylum Mollusca; class Cephalopoda; order Myopsida; family Loliginidae; genus Doryteuthis; species Doryteuthis pealeii. Next base: position 10,948,736 of record CM042179.1, on the reverse strand, counting down.
TCCGTTGTGCCATTGGTTTTATGTGTCACATAAATTATTTGCTTACAAGGACTAAAAACATAAGCATGAGGGAGAGTCAAAAATTATCCGCACTCTTTTTTTTTTTTATATATATGTATTTACCAACCCCTCCGAACGAGCAGGATGTGACACAAGGTCAATTTCTTAAGCGCAGTTCAACAGGTTTGAATTCAGAGTTTTCCTTCTCCTAGACCGGTTGCCTAACCAAGGATAAAGAGTCCAGTCTGCCCTACTATTTATCAATAGCTGGAGGGAGAGTAGGATTCATACCTTTCCCAAGGGTATTAGTGCTAAGTGAAATGCAATTACCACATCCAGGATTTGAACTCGGGGTGACGAGTCGATTTCCCATGACTTTAACCATTACACCACGCGCTTTGTTTTTTTAAAGTCGTCGGGGTGGCCTAAAGTCAGTGTCAGCCAGACTGTGAGGGAATCTATTCACTTTTCACTAGCGTTAGACCAAGGAGATTGTTTAGGCGCCTGGCCGAGCCCACACCTACCATAAGCTCCTCACTTTACCGTGTCCATTTTTTTACAATGATAACCATTGCACCATGCACCACCACCAGTCTAAACTATATATTGTTTAACCCTTTAGTTGTTAAAAAACAAACTAACAAACCCCAACCTTCTTGACACATTACTTTAAAAAAAAAAATGAAAAAAACAAAAATTCTGTTTTTTGTGTATGTCATGTGGTTGTGAGAATAGAAAACTCGTGATGTATTTGTACATCATGTGCTGTCTATAAGGGTACACCGTTTTTACAACTATTCTTTTTTTTTTTTGCTTTATTTTCTTCTTTTAGAAAAAAAAAAATCTACTTTTTTCTCAAGTATTTAAAAAAAAAAGAAAAGAAAAGAAAAGAAAAAATTATTTTGTTATTTTGTAGTAAATTGCAGACTTGTTTCACCAAGTTATCGCATTGTTTAGGGATTGAGTGTCGTACGAGAAAACTGTTTCATTGGAAAAATATTTGCATACTGTAATTATTTGTCTTAAAACCAACTTATTTGAAAACAATTTTTACTATCCTATTTAAACTACATCACTGCTTACATCACAATACCCTCAGCAATTGTATAATTCATAGTCAAAATCAAAAATAAATAGAAAATGTTTCATTGGAAAAAATATTTGCATACTGTAATTATTTGTCTTAAAACCAACTTATTTGAAAACAATTTTTAGGTTTTTTTTATTTAAAAAAATTTTTTTTTACAGCATATCAACCTCAGTGAGTTATTTAATGCCAACTATGTTTTGGATTCGTGGTGATAGTTTGGTAGAAAATAAATGTATATATGTGTAGATTATAGATTTTAACTATGGTTCAATTTCTCATAATTTTTAGTACAATCCAACTTCTTTTAGGAAATGTAAAATCCTGGATGGTCTTATTTTCATGAAAAGTTTTTTTCAAATTACTCGTTTGGTAGTGTTTTTGTTTGCACTACAAATGGGACAGGTTAGCTCAGTCGGTAGAGCGTTTGGCTAGAAACCACAAGGTTCCTAGTTCGATAACGGTCCTTGCTAACTCAGCGTATGAGTAGTACAGGGATCTGTGCGGTAAAATAAGGAGCTGATGGTAGGTGTGGTGCTCCACCTCAGACGCTAAAATAATCTCCTTGGTCTAGCGCTAGTGAAAAGGGGATAGACTCCCTCGCTGCATGGCTGATACCGACATTAGACTGCCCCGACGACTTTACTTACTTACATCAGTCTACACACTAGCAGTATATGCTTTATCTTAAATCTCTCTTGGCATGTAGTGCATATTGGGGATTCTAGTAAATTATGATAGGTGATGTAGATAGTATCTCTATGAAAATCTGAGTTAGATTTGCCTCAAAACAGCCCATTTTATTAGTGTGTTTAAAATCCTGTAACATATCACTAAGAAATAAACATTTACATAGTATATGGTGTGGTTAATTTGCATACTGGCTTTAACAAAGCCGGATTTATTAAATAATTACTTGGTGTTATTGATCGCTAATATTATTGTTTTATTCTCCAACATATTAAAATCAATTCCATGAATCATTTTATATAGAAACCAATTAAAATATAGTTAAAATAAGTGCAATCTTTTTAGATGTGTTCTTATTTAATTTCATTAGTCCTTCTAATTCAATATATTTCATTACATTAAGACTTGAATATTTATGCCTAAAGGCTGCATCTTCTTGCTAATTGTAGTAAAGTTGGCAGGGTAGCCTATTGTCGGTATCAGCCAGACAGTGAGGGAGTCTATCCCCTTTTTGCTAGCGCTAGACCAGAGAGATTGTTTTTGGATTTGAGCTAGAGCACCACACCTAACATCAGCTTCTCACATTACTGAACAGCTGTGTTACTCATGCACTGAGTTAGCGAGGGCCAATATCGAACCTCGAACCTTGTAGTTTCTCAGTGGAGGCTCTACTGACTGAGCTAAACTGGCCTCTTTAGTATTGTAAGTCGTCAGGGTGGCCTAATGTAGGTATCAGCCAAACAGAGAGGGAGTCTATCCCCTTTTCACTAGCACTAGACCAAAGAGATTGTTTTTCAGCATCTGAGGCAAGATCGCCACATCTACCATCAACTTCTCACTTTACCGCACAGAATCCTGTGCTACTCATATGCTGAGTTGGCGAGGGCCAGAATCGAACCAGGAACATTGTGGTTCCTAGGCGCACTCTCTACCGACTGAGCTAACCCGGCCAATTTAATATTGTAAACATACATAATAATTAATATCTTTATGATTAAAATTAGATTTTGGACTTATTCAAAAACTGACTAAGTCCTTTTATAAAGTAAAATTGGTAGAGACCAGCAAAAACCAAAGTTTTATAAAATCCACGCCCTATTTTTGTCTGAGAAGAGGTTAAAAAAACTTTTTTACATCTCATTTTCCATAAAAACTTCCCTCGGAAATGATTTTTACTATGAAAATGCATTGGAAATGATTTTTACTATGAAAATGCATTGGAAATGATTTTTACTATGAAAATGCATCGGAAATGATTTCCAATGCATTTTCATAGTAAAAATCATTTCCAATGCATTTTTATAGTAAAAGTATCTTATTAATTCTTTGAAAGTTAACAATGTTGATCCTAGGGGGCCATCCCCCCAGGCAACACCTGCCCCCTCGATTTAAAGGCGCAGAGCTGGGTTTATTGCCAAGTGCCTGAGGCGCCCCCCCTTGAGGGGGAATGACAACAGGATTGATGTATTTTTTACATCCACCTCCCATGAGACACCCTTTCCATTTTACATAATAGTCTAGACACAAGCAGGTATTTACCAAACCATTAGTCATGGGTAGGATGTGACACAAGGTCACAAGTATGGGGCATTCAGTGAGGATTGAACTTGCTATTTTGTTAACTTGTAGCTTATTAAGCATTACACCAGGATAGGATACCCTAGTTTAGGCATAAGTATGTGTTGTGTATAGTGTAGAATCACCCCAGTGGAGCCAACTATTGGTCATGGGTGGCACCCCATGATGCTTAAGGACAAAATTCTGGTGGCTGGGCAGTCCATGACATGCAACACTTCATTTTATCCCTTATTTAAGCAAGACGGGCCACAACTACCATCAGCTCCTTACTTTACTGTACAGATCCCTGTGTTACTCACATGCTGAATACTTTACTAAAAAATAATATGGGCATATCTGAAAAAAAAAAAAAAAGAAGAGTAGTATGTGTGTAAAAGTTTGGTACCATTCGCCTGCTAAAATATAAATTACATTTTTATTGAAATTCCTCATTCAGTATCATGCTTGATTAAAGGTGAAAACCTGTCTTTCAGGTGGGATTATTAAGTTATGTAAAATGACCATAAATTTATCCATCTTACTTTTATTGCAGTAATAAACACAACCATAACAGTGAACTATGTTTTTGTGAGAACTTAAAAACAATCTCATTTTATATATAAGTACACACACACACACACGTATGTATTATATATATATATATATATATGATTGGGACACACCCATTAATGTTCATAGGTAGGGTATATAACAGAGAATTGTGGTTGGATGAAGATGGGAATATAAATGTATGAATGGACAGAGAGTAATAGAATTTCTAAGATACTTTTACTATAAAAATGCATTGGAAATAATTTTTACTAGGAAAATTCATTGGAAATGATTTTTACTATAAAAATGCATTGGAAATGACGGTCATTGCCAAAAAATACACACATGCAATTGGCTGTAATTAATCAATATCTTGATTAATTCAGTGGATTTAACCCTGAAGATCCTTATGGTGAAACTCAAGTAGGTTATTACTGTGTACCATTATAATAATAAATTTGCTCTACTCATGTATTGAGCACTTTATATTTGTTATATTATGGAGGCGCGTGGTCTAATAGTTAGAGTCATAGGAAATGGACTTGTCGACCCGAGTTCAATTCCTGGACGAAGCTGTTGGCATTTCACATTGCGCTAATACCCTTGGAAAAGGTATGAATCCAATTCTCCCTCCAGCTATGGGTAAATAGCAGTGCAGACTGTGCTCTTTAACCATGGCTAGGTAACCAGTCTAGGTGAAGGAAAACTCTGAATTTAAACCTGTTAAAATCTGCTTAAGAAATTGACCTCGCGTTGCATCCTGCTTGTGCGGAGGGGTTGGTAAATATATATATATATATTTTGTTATATCGCTGTCTTATCATTGTGAAACTTGTATCAACTAACCATTGTGACCAATTTCACCGGTAAGTCACCTTTTTCATATAAATATATATATATATATAAGGTAAAATAAGGAATGAAAGAACAAAACTCAGACAAAAATTGTGTAGTATATTTCACTGGAGGTTGACCTCAGCTTCTTCTGCTCTATTGATGACCCTAATAATTCAATAAAGCAGAAGAAGCTGATTTCAATACTTCAGTGAAATATACTACACATTTTTGTCTGAGTTTTGTTCTTTCATTCCTTATTTTACCTCATTCTGTCGGATTCATTCCAACCCCCTTTTCCTCATATATATATATATATATATATATATATATATATATACATACAAACATAATAGTTTTTTTGTATTGTAACAGTAATTTTGAAATAGTCATTAGAGAATGATTAGATTTTTTTGCTATCACTTACACTGAATATTTGATATGGTTGTATTATATAAGTGAATAGGATAGTGTAAAATATTTGGCCTTATCAAGTTCTTCAATGTTTATTTGAAGTGATCAACTCTTTTAAATAGTTTAACTTTATAATACTGTTTCTTAAAGTGCAGTGCAGTTATGTGTAAAAGGAAAAGTAATAAAACTATTGTAATTGTATTGAAGGTTAAGAAGCTTTTGTTCTGCTTCATGGATACAATTTATGTATATAATTATCATTGTGTTTGAAAATAAAGGGAAAAAAGTGGATATAACAACACAACAACTAAATTCAATTAATTGAATTTAGTTGTTGTTATATCCCCTATTTTTTCCCCTATTCTCAAATACGTATATATATATATATATATATATATATATATATATATATATATATATATATATTGTTGTTGTTACCTTTCCATCCACTAAGGATGATGGAAAGGTATGAATCCATATATTCTCCCTCCAGCTATGGGTAAAATAGTAGGGCAGACTGGGCTCTTTAACTTGGGTAGGTAACCAGTCTAGGAGAGGGAAAACTCTGAATTCAAAATTTGTTGCAATTCAGATATATATTTTTACATATATAATTTGCATACACACATATGTATAAATATACCGAGAGCACGAACTACAGAAAGCAAATAAACGTCATAAAGGTAAATATTCATATATATGTATGTATGTATGTATATATGTGTGTTTGAAAATAGAGGGGAAAAGTGGATATAACAACACAACAACTAGCACTAATAGCATTGGAAAAGGTATTTCATCCAACTATTTTCTCTCCAGCTATGGTAAAATATTAAGGCAGACTGGGGGTCTTTAACCTTGGTATGGCAACCAGTCTAGAAAATGGAAAAAAAACTGAATTCTAACTCCACTTTAAAACTGACCTTGTGGCACATCCTGCTCATGTAGTGGGGTTGGTATATATATATACATATATAAAAGTAATTGGTAATTTGCTTGAAGCATTGTTAAGTATGTTATAAAATAATGAAATTCGAAGGCAATACAATGCGTAAAAAATAAAGACAAAAAGATGTTTTATATGTCTAATCGATTTCAAAGCAAAGCTTTATCATCAGAGATTTTTTCTGAAATTGTATTGCCTTCGAATTTCATTATTATATATATATATATATATATATATATATATGAGAAAGAATGAATGAAGAAAAGAAAGAACAGAATGGATAATAAAAAATGAATTTAATCAATATCACTTGCACATGTGTTTCGGTCAGTTCATCTGTGTGAAAATATTCCGCACACGGAGAAGATTCGACCTTCATCAGTGAAATTTTATTTTCACACAGATGAACTGACTGAAACACATGTGTAAGTGATATTGATTAAATTCATATTTTATTATCCATTCTGTTCTTTCTTTTCTTCATTCATTCTTCCTCATATTGTCGGATTCATTTCCAATTTCCATTTTTACACAATATATATATATATATATATATATATATATATATATATGTATATATATATATATATATACACTATTTTTTATTTTTTTACATACATAAAAAATTAAAAATAAAGTGTATATATATGTATATATATATATATATATATGTATATATATACCAGAATTTCTCTATTTTCAAACATTTTGTCAGATATATTCAGTCCTTCACTCTCATAATCATCATTATACATCTTTTTTTTTTTTATATAAATGCACCAGTGAAGTGTTCTTGATCTTAATAGATCACTAAGAAAATTTTCATTTTGATATAATTTAATTGGATATTATTATTTTCGGCCAGTTTAGCTCAATAAGTAGAGCATCCGTCTAGGAACGACAAAGTCCTGGGTTCAATACCATCCCTCGCCAACTCAGTGTATAAGTAACACAGGTTTGATCTGTGTGTTAAAGTGGGGAGCTGATGGTAGATGTAGATGTAACACTACATATACCATTAGCTCTCCACTCAGATGCAAAACCAATCTCCTTGGTCTAGCAAGTGAAAGGGGGATAGACTCCCTCGCTGTCCAACTGACACGAACAATAAGTCACTCTGTTGATTTTACTACTACTTATTAGATTGGTGAAAATGTTTTTGTTTTTCTTTAAAGTAAAATTTTCAATTTTTGTATTTGCCTAAGCCTTCTAGCCATGGGTTGGAGGGAAGAATGTGACACAAGGTCATGGGTTGGTGGCAGGATGTGACACAAGGTCAGTTTTTTAAGTGATGTATAGTTGGTTTGAATTCAGAATTTTCCTTCTCCTACACTGGTTGCCTTATCAAAGCTGAAGAGTCCAGTTTTAAAAAAACAACTACACACAAAATGTGTTATATACCCCTTATGTATCGGGTATATAAATGGGAGAGAGTAGATAGGAGAGAGGATGAGATAGGTTCTTATTTTTCTTACTTATTCTGTCTTGTTCTTTCCTTTGTTGGACTCATTTCTTTCTTCTTCTTTTGAGCTGGGTCGTCTGAGTTGGGTGTGTTGAAATAAACATCCTGAATGTATTGTTGGCGTTTGCATTGATTGTTAAGTGTCTCCTTAGTCCAGGGCGTATTGACAATGGGTAGATGTGGTCAGCCAGAAGCCCTGATTAACACCCTTTCTTTGAGATTGATTGAAGGAGCAAATCTACTCTGAGACCGACAACTTTGGAAGAACTTGAAAGACAAATATGAGAATTTATTTCTACCATTCCACAAGAGTTCCTGGGAAGATCAGTTGATGCGATTCTCGAGTGGCTTGAGAGGCTGGAGGTAAATGCTGGTGCCCATATAGAATTTTAAACAAAACTCCATGATATGTGTATTTTTATCATATCATTTCTTCTTTGTAACAAATAAGCACTACTTTAAACTATTTGTAATTATACAATCAATAAGTAAAGTAAAGTTGTCGGGGCGGCCTAATGTCGGTATAAGCCATACAGTGAGGGAGTCTATTCCCTTTTCACTAGCACTAGACCAAGGAGATTGTTTTTTTGCATCTGAGGTGGAGTGCCACACCTACCATCAGCTCATTAATTTACCACATATATCCCTGTGCTACTCATATGCTGAGTTGGCGAGGGCTGGTATCAAACTAGGAAACTTGCGGTTTCTAGCCGAACGCTCTACCGACTGATCTAACCCGGCCCTTTCAATTTTATGCAAGATGGTGCTCCTCCACATTTTGCTATTGTTGTTTGTGAATGGCTGAATCACCATTTTCCTGAGAGATGGCTGGTGGTTGATGTCATGTAACAAAAAAAGATAACTTGAGTTATCTTTCTTTAAGAGAACTCTCCTCTTTCGAAAAATCCTTTTCACATGCCTGTTCATTTTCATGTGCTCTTTTTGTGTTGGCGAGCAGAGTGAGTTGGGTGTGTTGAAATAAACATCCTGAATGTATTGTTGGCGTTTGCATTGATTGTTAAGTGTCTCTTTAGTCCAGGGCGTGTTCACAATGGGTAGATGGGGTCAGCATGAGTGGTCAGCCAGAAGCCCTGATTAACACCCTTTCTTTAGGATTGATTGAAGGATCAAGTCTACTCTATGAAACCAACAAATTTGGAATCACTTGAAAGACAAATATGAGAATTTATTTCTACCATTCCACAAGAGTGCCTGGGAAGATCAGTTGATGTGATTCCCGAGTGGCTTGAGAGGCTGGAGGTAAATGATAATGCCCATATACAATTTTAAACAAAGCTCCATGATATGTGTGTTTTTATCATATTCATGTTTTTGTGAAAATAATGATTAAGAAATAAATTATAAGATTTTTAAGATAAGAAGTTACTTTAAAATCACCTAGTGAATTTCAAACATATTTACTGAGAGAGGTGTCTATAATTTATTTCTGTATTAAAGTCTATAGATTCCTTTTAAAGGGTTTTGGCAAATGTACAGATTCTTAACTGAAACTTCTGAAGGCCGAATACGAGAATTTATTTCTGTCATTTCACAAGAGTTCCTGGGAAGATCAGTTGATGCGATTCCCTGAGTGGCTTGAGAGGCTGGAGGTAAATACTGGTGCCCATATAGAATTTTAAATAAAACTCTTATGTTATGTGTGTTCTTCTTATATTCATGTTTTTGCAAAAATAATGATTTAGAAAAAAAATATAAGATTTTCAAAATAAGAAGTTACTTTAAAATATAATGATTCAGAAATAAACTTTGGAAGAACTTGAAGGACAAATACAAGAATTTATTTCTGCCATTCCACAGGAAGATTAGTTGATGTGATTCCCAAGTGGCTCGCTGGTGCCCATATAGAATTTTAGATAAAACTCCATGTTATGTGTATTGCTATCGTATTCATGTTTTTGCAAAAATAATGATTCAGAAATAAATTATAAGATTTTTAAGATAAGAAGTTACTTTAAAATCACCTTGTGAATTTCAAACATATTTACTGAGAGAGGTGTCTATAATTTATTTCTGTTATTAAAGTCTATAGATTCCTTTTAAAGGGTCTTGGCAAATATACAGATTCTTAACTTCTACTTAGAAACTTGGAAAGATTCATAAGATGTTGTTCATATGATCTCCATACCTACATTAAGAATTACCTATTAAATTGGTAAATTTATATCATCAGTAAATTTATCTGGCTAAACAGTTTAATGTAGAGCTACTAAATTGCAATCTTTACATTTTTTTTAAAAGGACCTGTGCAGATCTTAGACTTAGAAACATTCATATGATATTTTTCATATGACCTTATACCTATATTAAGAATTACTTACTAGATTTGTAAGTTTATATAAGTAAATTTTATGGCTATACAGTGTAATGTAGAGCTACTAAATTGCAATCTTTACATTTTTTTTAAAAGGACCTGTGCAGATCTTAGACTTAGAAACATTCATATGATATTTTTCATATGACCCTTATACCTATATTAAGAATTACTTACTAGATTTGTAAGTTTATATAAGTAATTTATATGGCTATACAGTGTAATGTAGAGCTACTAAATTGCAATCTTTACATTTTTTTAAAAGGACCTGTGCAGATCTTAGACTTAGAAACATTCATATGATGTTTTTCATATGACCCTTATACCTATATTAAGAATTACTTACTAGATTTGTAAGTTTATATAAGTAAATTTATATGGCTATACAGTGTAATGTAGAGCTACTAAATTGCCAAGAGTAATTTTTACATTTTTTTAAAAAAAACTTTGGTAACTGAGCAGATCCTAAACTTCTACTTGCAATCATTCATATAATGCTTTTTTATATGATTCATACCTATAATAAGAATGAGAAGCGGCTACTCAGCATCACCTGGGTAGAGAGGGTGGGAAACCCTGATGTAGTGATTTGTTTACGTTTGTGATTTATAAATGCTGGACATTTTTAAGTAGAATTTCAATGTTATTTCTATGTATATTTTATTTTTTTATATGATCCATACCTATAATAAGAACAAGTAGCGGCTACCCAGCATCACCTGGGTAGAGTGGGTGGGAAACCCTGATGTAGTGATTTGTTTACTTTTGTGATTTATAAATACTGGACATTTTTAAGTAGAATTTCAATGTTATTTCTATGTATATTTTATTTTTTTATATGATCCATACCTATAATAAGAACAAGTAGCGGCTACCCAGCATCACCTGGGTAGAGTGGGTGGGAAACCCTGGTGTATTGATTTGTTTACTTTTGTGATTTATAAATACTGGACATTTTTAAGTACAATTTCAATGTTATTTCTATGTATATTTTATTTTTTATATGATCCATACCCTTAATAAGAACGAGAAGTGGCTACCCAGCATCACCTGGGTAGAGAGGGTGGGAAACCCTGGTTTAGTGATTTGTTTACTTTTGTGATTTATAAATGCTGGACATTTTTAAGTAGAATTTCAATGTTATTTCTATGTATATTTTAATTTCTAAATATCTTTGAATATAAATCAAATCTTCATAATTTTTGCACTAAAACCAAGAACCTTGTGTAATCATTAGCAAGCTTGTCTTGTAGGTCCATTACTACTGAATAGAAAATGTTATCCTTGCTCCTTAATGTTATCCTATGGATGCCTCATACTTGTGAGCCTGTGTCACATCCTACCCATAGTGAACAGGTTGGGTGGCATCACATCATGGTGTAATGGTTAGCAAGCCTTCTCTCACAGACCATTACTACTGAATAGCGAGTTTTGATCCTCACTGGATGCTCCATACAACCTTGTGTCACATCTTACTCATGGCAAACAGGTTGGGTAAAATTGGCATCACATCATAGTGTAATGGTTAGCAAGCCTTCTCTCACAGGCCATTACTACTGAATAGCGAGTTTTGATCCTTTCTGGATTCCCCATACTTGTGAGCCTGTGTCACATCCTACCTGTGGTGAATGGGTTGAGTAAACGCCTATCTCTTGTTGAGGGTGTCCCAACATGGTATAATGGCTAACAAGCTGGTCTTGCAGATCCATTACTACTGAATAGTGAGTTTGATCCTCACTGGATGCTCCATACAACCCTGTGTCACATCTTACTCATGGCAAACAGGTTGGGTAAAATTGGCATCACATCATAGTGTAATGGTTAGCAAGCCTTCTTTTACAGACCATTACTACAAAATAGCGAGTTTTGATCCTTTCTGGATTCCCCATACTTGTGACCTTGTATCACGTCATACATAACTAACAGGTGGGGGTAAATACCTACTTTGTACATTTAAATTGAATGCAAAAAAATCAAGTTATAGCTAATAGAAACTAATGAGTTAAACAGTAAAATATACTTGTAAGCTTGTTAAATTAAACAAAAAAATGTTTTCCTGATTAAGATACATTTTGTACTTACTTGAATATTTTGCAAGAATCTTTTATTACTTTTCTGTAATGGATTTTGAAAAAAGATATCTGAATAACTTATTGATACTAGCAAAATAAAAAAAACAACCTCCGGGCGATGTAAAAATAAATTTTTGAAAGATATTGCTTGAGGAGGTAGAAGTTAAAAATTAAATGTCGGAGTGTTTGAACCATAAATCATCAAATCATCAAATTTATTAAAGGAGTAAAAAAAAAATATAACAATTTGAAATCGAAACTAAGTTCTATTAACTTTGAATATCTATTAAAATAAAACAAACTATATATAAATATATGATACTGGGGATGTATCTATTAAAACTTGTTTTAAAAAACAATGAGGACTGTCTAATGTTGCATGCTCAGCTGATGGTAGGTGTGGCACTCCACCTCAGATGCCAAAAAACAATCTCCTTGGTCTAGCGCTAGTGAAAAGGGGATAGACTCCCTCGCTGATTGGCTGATACCGACTTTAGGCCGCCCCGATGATGATTCTAGGTATAGTGACGTAAGCAGTGATGTAGTTTTTGTTACAGACAAAAACCGGAAGCGAATCTCCATTATTAATAGATTTAATATGTGCAAAGGGGCAAAATTAGTTTGTTAATGATTTTTTTAAAAAATGTTGAAGTTTAAAATTTCTGGTAAATTCTTTAGTATGTTATGGTAATCATAAGACAATGTCGTCTCTGATGGTTGGGTCATGTACGTCGGATGGATGATGGACGAATCCTGAAAGACATCCTCTATGGAGAGCTTATGTCTGGTAAAAGACAGATTGGTCGCCCCCAGTTGCGATTCAAGGATGTCTGCAAGAATGATCTCAGGAGCTTTGGCATTGCCCCTTTCAGCTGGGAAAATTTGGCTCTGGACAGCCCTCAGTGGCGGCAGAATCTCCATAGAGGACTGTACATGTCAGAAGTCACCCTGACACAACACCATGAAGCTAAGAGGTCCAGAAGAAAGCAGTGGCAACAAAGCATCGGAACATCACCGTCTTCAGGGACAGCCTTCAAATGCAGAATCTGTGGTCGAGAATGTTTTTTAAACATTGGACTTCACAGAGGCGCTGTAACTTCAGGGACTCATAAAAACTTTATCATAGTCTTCTGAGACTGAAATGCCAATGATGATATGGTAATCAGTCTGTATTTTTGAAGAATATTTGAGGATGTTCCACAAACCAAAAGAATGGTAACATCAACTAGGGACCAAGCCTCACCCAGTGTCACTCCAACCCCTAAGCCAATGCCATCAAAAATACCCCGTGCATTATCAAGATTACTCCCCTGTAATCGGCCGGGTCGAAAGGAATTCCACCTCAAAGGCCGCTACGCCCGCGCAATGGGGGGAGGAGGAAGGGGAGATGAAGAATAATTAAAGTCCAATTACCGTCGAACTGGGAAGACAAGGCAGCAAACGGTTGTAACTCAATACAACCCCAAAAACCACAAAGTCCACTGCAAAATGACAGAGTATATATAAGACTCCACAATGTCATTCAAATCAAGCAGTCAAGCAGCCCTCAAGGAATGGAATCACCCAAATCACCCAGATTTATGGATGGATCATTCTTGAGTCCTATTTATACCAACTGTCTTGGACACTGCTGGAGTGGTACTTAGCTGCTGTTATTCAAACCAACTGACTTCAATAATTTTAAGATTTTTGATTAAAACCAAATATGATTATACTAGTGACCTTAAGTAATTTAGTAAGAAACAAGTTAAGACAAGTTAGATAATTTATGAATTCATGTTAACTAGTAACCCAGAATCATAAATTAGTGTGTAAATATGTTAGTACGTATGAGTCTATTAATAAATTAGTGTGTCTTAGTGTATATGTATTTACCAACCCCTCCGCATGAGCAGGACGTGGCACGAGGTCAATTTATAAAGGCGGGGTTTAACAGGTTTGAATTCAAAGTTTTCCTTCACTTAGACTGGTTGCCTAACCAGGGTTGAAGAGACCAGTCTGCCCTACTATTTACCCATAGCTGGAGGGAGATTTGTTGGATTCATAGCTTTCCCAAGGGTATTAGCACTATGTGAAATACAAACAACCTCATCCAGGATTTGAACTTGTTTTGTTGTGCCCAATTCCTAGGACGGTATCCATTAGATCACGTGCCTCCATCTGTGTCTAATGATAAATTAGTGTGTAAATATCATAAATATGTTAGTGCGTATGTGTCCAATAATAAATCAGTGTGTTTTAGTGTGTCTAATAATAGATTAATGTGTAAATATCATGAATATGTTAGTGTGTATCAGTTTTATCATAATGGCTAATATATATATATATATATATATATATATATATATATATATGAGAATGGGAAATGAATCCGACAATATGAGGAAAAAATGAGTAAAGAAAAGAAATGTAGATGGATAAAAATGAATGGCGTCTGCGTTCATAAACATTTAAAAAAAATTTTTTTTTCGAACTTTTTGAAATTCTATTCTCGTCTCCAACTCAAAAAATAAAAATAATACTCTGATGAAGGTCGGCAAAATCTGTGTACGGAAGATTTTATGCATTTTTCCTATTATTATTATCATCATCATTTCAACTCCATCTGATTATTTTAATAATGATAATAATGTAAATCCGTATACATTTTGATAAACAGACCGAAACACATTTGTAAGTGATATCGATTAAAAGTGATATCGATAAAATTCATTTTTATCCATCTACATTTCTTTTCTTTACTCATTTTTTCCTCATATATATATATATATATATATATTTACCAACTCCTCCGCATGAGCAGGATACGACACAAGGTCAATTTCTTAAGCAGAGTCTATATAATGGCTAATATGTGTCCAATAATAAATCAGTGTTTTAGTGTGTCTAATAATAGATTAATGTGTAAATATCATGAATATGTTAGTGTGTATCAGTTTTATCATAATGGCTTATATATATATATATATTTACCAACTCCTCTGCACGAGCAGGATACGATACAAGGTCAATTTCTTAAGCGGAGTCTATATAATGGCTAATATAGATACTTGTATGTATTAACCCAACCTGTTCACCAGGGGTAGGATGTGACACAACATTGCAACTATTGGTTATCCAGCGAAGATCGAACTTGCTATTCAGTAGTAATGGATCTGTGGGACTGTCACTCAAAGGTTGGCTGGTTCAATCACTTGCGCAGATATAAGATAAAAACTTCTTTTGGTTTTTTGGGACACTACGCCATTATCTTTAGTGGACAGAAAGGTGTCAAAAACTTTTACTTAGATATGGCATGCAGGTCCGAGGTTGCTTACAGTACCTGTTACTACTTAAATGGTCACCCAACTAAGTAGTGAAAAGGCTCATCACTGCTTAACTTCGGTGATCTAGTGGGAACCGGTGCTTTCAGTGTGACTTAACCGTAACCTTGGTTGTTATACTGTAAGCAACCTCACCAACTCAGCGTATGAGTAGGAGACCTGCATGCCATATCTAAGTAAAATTTTTTGACACCTTTCTGTCCACTAAAGATAATGGCGTAGTCACAACATTTCTGATGTGACCTCTGACCTTTTTCTTTGGATGTCAGTCATCATTGTCAGTGACCTTTGATTCTTACTGAGTGACAATCAAACTTACAAGCAACTACTAACCTTGCTTGTTAACCATTACATCATACAAAGTAAAAAAGTAAGTAAAGTCGTCGGGGTGGCCTAAAATTGTTATCAGTCTGACAGCGAGGGAGTCTATCCCCTTTTTACTAGCACTAGATCAAGGAGATTGTTTTTTAGCGTCTGAGGTGGAGCGCTACACCTACCATCATCTCCTTACTTTACTGCACAGATCTCTCTCTCTTACTCATACGCTGAGTTGGCGAGTGCTGGTATCGAACCTGGAACCTTGTGGTTCCTAGTCGGACGCCCTACCAACTTATAATATTTGATATGTACACTTAAGAGTTATTGCAAAATAGTTCAATATGTAAGTAAAGTAAAGTCGTCGGGATGGCCTAGAGTCAGTATCAGCCAAACAATGAGGGAGTCTATCCCCTTTTTAACTCGCACTAGAGCAAGGAGATTGTTTTTTAGCATCTGAGGTGGAGTGCCACACTTACAATCAGCACCTTACTTTACTATACAGATTCCTGTGCTACTCATATGCTGAGTTGGCGAGAGCTGGTATTGAACCAAGAACCTTGTGGTTCCTAGTTGGATGCTACCCTTAGCTTAGGTTTGGTACAACGCCACAAGTATGAAGCTGCTTTTGAGGATTGAACTCACTGAAGAGTAATTGATATCCAAGCCTAGCTTGCCAATTATTACACCACCATAATGAAAGACTCGTTGCATTTTCACATAGCACTTATAACCTTGGGAAAGGTAGGTATCCCATGGTTAGTGAGCTAGTCTTGCAGATGCATTACTACTGAATAGCGAGTTCAATCCTCATTAAAATCCCCACACTTGTGAGCCTGTATAATCATATTCTACCTGTAGTGAATGGGTTGGATAAATACCTATCTCTTGTTGAGGGTGTCCCATCCTGATGTAATGGTTAGCAAGCTGGTCTTGCAGATCCATTACTACTGAAGAGAAAGTTTGATCCTCGCTGGATGTCTCATACTTATGACCTTGTATCACATCCTACCTGTGAAAAATTGGTTGGGTAAATATCTACCCTTGGAAAAGGTATGCATCCAACTATTCTCTTTCCAGGTAAATAGTAGGGAAGACTGGGCTCTTTAATCTGTTAAATTCCACTTGAAATTGACCTCGTATCACATCCTGCTTGTGTGTATGGGTTGGGTAAAATACATATCCTTAAGAAAGCTATACATCCAACAATTCATCCTCTAGGTATAGGTAAATAGTAGGGTAGACTTGGTTCTTTAACCTTGGTCTGTGATATAATGAATATGTAAATACCTTGGTACCCCCTCACTATAATCTGATTGGACAGTGTCATGTATAAATAGTTGACACTGTGTTGGACCTACACCTAAGCCTACAAGCTAAACTTACTCGCTAGACGACACCACGACTGCTCGGCAGATGGATTGCTATTCGACGTACCAATTACTACTGTGATAATATACCAAATACCAACTTCAGAATATATCCCTTAACCCGGATATATCAGTCTGGCAACTCGTCTAGGAGAAAGAAAACTCTGAATTCAAACCTGTTAAAGGCCACTTAAGTAATTGACCTTGTGTTACATCCTGCCTGTGCGGGGAGGTTGGTAAATATGTACAATGATTATTCACTATGGTTAAAATCGTAGGACAGACTTGTTATTCTACATGTGTGTTGGAAGTGCATGGTGTAATGGTTAGAGTCATAGGAAATGGACTCGTCGATCCAAGTTCAAATCCTGGACAAGGCTGTTTGCATTTCACATAGTGCTAATACCCTTAGGAAAGGTATGAATCCATATATTCTCCTTCCAGCTATGGGTTAATAGTAGGGAAGACTGGGCTCTTTAATCTTGGCTAGGTGACCAGTGTAGGGAAGGAACTCTGATTTTAAACCTGTTAAACTCTGCTTAAGAAATTGACCTTGTGTTGCATCCTGCTTGTGTGGAGGGGTTGGTAAATATTGTTATAAGTGATATATATATTTACCAACCCCTCCGCACGAGCAGGATACGACACAAGGTCAATTTCTTAAGCGGAGTTCAACAGGTTTGAATTCAGAGTTTTCCTTCTCCTAGACTGGTTACCTAGCCATGGTTAAAGAACCCAGTCTGCCCTGCTATTTATCTATAGCTGGAGGGAGAGTAGAATTCATACCTTTCCCAAGGGTATTAGCGCTAAGTGAAATGCAATTAATACGTCAAGGATTTGAACTCGGGGCGACAAGTCCATTTCTCATGACTTTAACCATTATACCACGCGCTTTGTTATAAGTGATATAACCTATCTACATAATGGAATGATCCTACTACTACTATAAGTAGCAAAGACAATTGTAGCTTGAAGAATAAGAGACGCAATTCAGTTCTTAAGTGTATTATCGGACGTAACTTCACTTTCCTTCTGTAAATTCTACTTTCTTTGTTCAATACACTTGTATCAACTTTCACCAGTCGTTTGTCTTTATTTGTGACCCTTAACAACCCCACAACAAATATATACATGTGTGTTGGACTTCCCTGATTCCATGACACAATATCTGGTGACTGAGGATATTTGGGTGTTAAGCGGGATATCAACTAGATATTGTGTTGTGGAATCAGAAAAGGACGACACATCTATTAATAATGGAGATTCGCTTCCGGTTTTTGTCTGTAACAAAAATTACGTCACTGCTTACATCACATTACCCAAAATCGTCATAACATAGAATAAAATTTATTCTACGATTTTTGGCATGTTCAAATTTTGAGTGTATTTATTCAATAAATCCACTCAAAATTTGAACATGCAACATTAGACAGTCTTCATTGTTTTTTAAAACAAGTTTTAATAAATACATGACTGGTATTATATATCTATATATAGTTTGTTTTACTTTAATACATATTTAAAGTTTACATTTCAAAATGTTTTATTTTTTAATCCTTTAATGAATTTGATGATTTTACTTACTTAGGGTACAAACTGGCTGACATTGAATTTTTTACTCCCACCTCTCAGGCAATATGTTTCAAAAATCTAATTTTACATCGCCCGGAGGGTGTTTTTTTATTTTGTACTAGTATATAGAATAAACAAGAGGGTGTATTTCCAAGAAGAAATACAGTACACAGTTGAATATGCCAACTAAGGTAAAATATGGTTAATCGTAAGTTGCTCTTAAGCTGCTCTTCCAGAACAGAGAGCTTTCCGCTAAATAGTCCTCAGATTAGTCCATCTTGTGGGGGTAGTCTGTCTACTCCACAACAATAATAACAACAGTAAAAGATTTGTCTAAATTTGTTTTTCTCTGATAACAATCAGTCCAAGATTGTCTAAGAATAGATATCTTTCTTAGATGTGCTTCTATGTAGCCAAATTTGCTTTTATTAATTTTTATTTTCTTTGTTTTATCTTTTCTTTTTTCTTTCTTTCTTTTTTATCTATGTCTTATCTGACACAGAATTTTAAAATTGACATATAATTATCAGTCAAGTAGACTAAGTATATTAAAAACTTTCTCATTCAAAGAATGACTTGAAGCATTTAATTGGTTATTCATATGCCCTCCGTACATAAGTATGTAAGTTTTATTGTAATAAAATATATTAAATTAGAAAGACTAATGAAATTAAATAAGAACTCATATAAAAAGATTACACCTATTTTAATTATATTTCAATTGGTTTCTATATAAAATCATCCATAGGATTGATTTTAATACATTGGAAAATAAAAAATAATATTAGAGATCTAAGTAATCATTTATTAAACCCGATTTTGTTAAAACCAGTATGCAAATTAACCACACCATATATTATGTAAACCATTATTTCTTAGTCACATTGCAGGATTTTTAAACACACTAAAAACATAGGCAGTTTGAGACAAATCTAATTTAGATTTTCATAGAGACCTATGAATAAATTTTATTTATTAACATAAATAAAATTTATTCTAAGTATTAATGGTTTTGACTATAAATTAAATACTTCTTGATAAACTTATGCAATTTTTTTTGGAGGGTATTGTGATGTAAGCAGTGACATAATTTCGATTACAGACAGGCAGACACTGAGTCTCCATTATTATAAGATTTTAGTTTAATTTTATTCTATTTTATTACCAGTTCCATGTTTGATAATAATCATTCATTTTATTTCATTATATACAATTATTTTTACCACTTTATTTTACTCTTTCTTTAATGTCTTTTAGAATTCACACTTTCTCTTCCTTTCTTTTTTTTTTTTTTTACCCCTCTCTTTAAGTTATTTTTTTCACCTTCTCCTTATGTTTCTGTTCACCCCATCTCCTCTTCTACTAGTTTACTTTCTCTCTCTACTCTTACTTTCTCTCTCTCTCTCTCTCTCTCTCTCTCTCTACTCTCTTCTTTCTCTCTCTCTCTACTTTCTCTCTCTCTCTCTCTCACTTTCTACTCTCTCTTCTCTTCTCTACTCTCTCTCTACTCTCTTCTCTCTCTCTCTACTCTCTTATTTTCCTCTCTCTCTCTCTCTCTCTCTCTTACTTTCTCTCTCTCTTCTAATCCCTTGTTTCTTTTGCTGTCTCATCTACTAATAAAACAATAATTGTAACTATTTACTGTTTAATTTACTCCTGATCCTGTTTGACCTGTCTCTCACAAAATTCAACCCAAATGCTAAAACTGTTTTTTTTTTTACAAAATCAAAATCCCTTGTCCACAAAAATGTGTGTGGTTACACACCTTATACACAAGTTTTTTTCTTTTTTTTCTTTTCTTTTTCTTTCTTTTTCTTTTTTTCCCTTTTCTTTTTCTTTTTTTTCCCTTTTCTTTTTCTCTTTTCTTTTTCTTTCTTTTTCTTTTTTTTTCCTTTTCTTTTTCTTTTTTTTTTCCTTTTCTTTTTCTTTTTTTTTCTTTTTTTTCTTTTTTTCTTTTTTTTTTCTTTTTCTTTTTCTTTTCTTTTCTTTTTTCTTTTCTTTTCTTTTCTTTCTTTTTCTTTTTCTTTTCTTTTTTCTTTTCATTTTTTTTCTTTTTTTTCTTTTTTTTTTTCTTTTTTTTTTTTTTTTTCTTTTTTTTTCTTTTTTTTTTTTTTTTTTTTTTTTTCTTTTCTTTTTTTTTTTTTTTCTTTTTTTTTTTTTTCCTTTCTATAAAATCGGCAAATTTTGATTCTATGGAATGTTGCTGACATTTTAAACACGTTTTGAAAATAAACTCATACTTTCTTTTTTTTTTTTTAAATATATCCAGAGATTAGTATTTTTGGGATTATTTGGACTATTGTCCTCATCTTTATTGTTATCTCTATAACATTTCGGCCGATGTGCCCTCTGGCCTTCTTCAGGTATTTCTTGTCGGACTCAGGAACTTTCTTTTCGAACTCGGAAACCTTCACGGAACTTTGAACCTAACCCTTTATTTAGTCCACGACAGGTATCCTGTTCTCATTCCACTAACCATAGCTGGGGTACAGATGTTAAGCTGTGTTAATTATTATTCTATGTTACTACTGTCAAAAATTCCAAGAAATAATATCCGGAAATAATATCCGGAGATGCTGCATCATAAAAATCTAAAATCTTTTTTTTTGTCATAATAAATTTGGAAACTTGAATGTTTTTAGTGAACTTATTAACATAAATGTATCTAAAGCTTGCTCGTACCTCAAATTTTAGTTCACAATACAAAGCAAAATTCGACCAACTTGTAACTGAGAAAACTCAGAAGTTGGGACATGCATATGTCAAGACATCACTGTATATCTTATTATAATGGAGATAGTGTGTTTGTCTCCGAAATGTTGTACAGATAACAATGAAGATGAGGACAATAGTTCGAATAATACAAATCTTCTTATTATAATGGAGATTGTGTGTTTGTCTCTCTGTAACTGAAACTATATAACTATACAAGTCACAATTCCCTTTAGTTATTTACGCAACAACTTTTTTACGTAGGGTTTTTTATGGGGCATCCAGTGAAGATCCAACTCGCGATTATTAATAAAGGATCTAACCTTTTAGGGACTAATGAGACTAACTTTTTTTTTCCTATTTAAATAATAATAATATGAAAGAAATATTAGTCAAAAAGTATTATTTGTATTATTCAGACTATTGTTCCTCATCTTCATTGTTATCTGTACAACATTTCAGCTGATGTGCCTTCCGGCCTTCTTCAGGTATTTCCTGTCGGACTTGGGAACCATCTCAGACTCAGGAACCATCTTGGACTCGAGAACTTTCTTTCCAAACTCGGGAACCTTCTTGTCATAATTGGGAGCCATCACGAAAAGAAAGTTCCCGAGTCTGAGTTGGTTACCGTGTCCACAAGAAATACCTGAAGAAGGCCGGAGGGCACATCGGCCGAAATGTTGTACAGATAACAATGAAGATGAGGACAATAGTTCGAATAATACAAATCTTCTTATTATAATGGAGATTGTGTGTTTTTCTGTCTATAACTGAAACTATATAACTATACAAATCACAATTCCCTTTGTTATTTACATTACATTCTCCATGATTTTATTTTTATTTAAACTTCAATTATTGATAAAATTGTTTTACATCATTAAGACTGTTGACCATATCTACATACTAATAACATGCAATTGTATTTATATATACAACAAAATAGCAGTTTACAGTGTGAATGGGAAGGCTAATTTGCATATTGATCTTAAAAATTTGATTTTAATAAATATATACTTACTATTATTGATTTCTAATTGTTTGGTTTTATCTTATTGTTTGAATATGAGCAAAAATCTTGGGATAAATCTTAAAAGAAATCCATTAACAAGAAGAAATAACTGTAATATTATTCTTTACTTCTATTTTAACTAAATAGTTAAATTAGGAAAATTTACCAATGAAAGATGGGAGTAATGGAAAATGATGGAAGAGTTAGTTTCAAAGTTGTTCTATTTTTCAATCATACCCCCTCTGTTCCAAATCTTTTTATCTGCATTCTTATTCAGTTTTATTAGCCTTTCTAATTTAATATGATATTTTATTATATCTTAAATACTTGTACCGGAGGGTGCATATATTTGCTAGTATACATAAGTAATCATCTTTCCATACAAATTTGCATTCTTTTATCCTGTTTTTTTTATTCTTTATTAAAATCTGAGAGGCTTTTTCAAACATGTTTCCTTGGATATGGTCACTCAGTAATAATAGCAGTATACCAAATGTCTTCAGTTTCATAAAAAATCATGGTGTGCAGAAACTGGAAAAAATTGTTTTGTTTTTTGGTTTTTTTTTTGGTTAAACCACCCATCTTTAATTTTAGTTTTAATTTTAATTTTAATTTAATTTTAGGAGTCTGAGTGACAGCAAGTCTCCTCAGGTCTCCAGGTCTCTTCTGAGTATTCTGGCTGATTGCAGCAGTGCAGTGTTCTGAATGGTTTCAATCCTCTGATTTCCAAACTTCCCAAACCCTTTTCCAATCCTTTTGGGACCGTTCCAAGTGCACCAACTACAATTGGTATAACTTTCACTTTCCATAACTTTTTCAGTTCTCTGGCAAGGTCAAGATATTTGTCCATTTTTTCATTTTCCTTTAGCTTTACCCTGTGATCTGCTGGAACTGCAAAATCCACCAGTTGACAAGTTCTTTCTTTTTTGTTAATCAACACTAGGTCTGGTCTTCTTGCTGGGATAAGGTGATCTGTTTTTATTTGAAAGTCCCAGAGAATTTTATTATTATTATTATTATTATTATTATTATTATTATTATTATTATATATGAGGGTTGACATAGGCTGACAGATACTCTCATGCAATGTAACCAAATGATGTTTGTTTTTCCTCATATGAACTTTTCAGCCTACTCTTGTACCTTCGTTTAGCAAAAAGAAGAAGAGATAAAACAATACTAAGTTTATTCATTTCTTTTGCAGGAGTGTACATTACCCAGTTATGACTGGTGTATGGTGGATAACCATGGCCAGAGGTACCGTCTCCCAAAAACTATGGTATTCATG
>CM042179.1:10907698-10920198 GCA_023376005.1 Doryteuthis pealeii | reverse complement strand
CCTGTCAACTCAGTGCATGAGCAGCACAGATTGGGTAATCTGATCTGTGTGGTCAAGTGGGGAGCTGACGGTTGGTGTGCCACTCCACTTCAGTAAATATAATCTTCCTGGTCTATTCTGGAGCTCTGGGGAATGTGGAGTACCTCTTCATCACCATCACTCCCAGGTCCACACTGATCCGGAGTGGTAGTACCTGTTAGGGTCCCATCTATGGGTTAAATAGGAAAAAATGAATTGGAAAAAAATGTGTTTAAAAAAAATTGAGTACCCATCAAGAATGAATAAAACAAAATGTATTTGGCATAAAACAACCCAATAAGGGTTGACATGCCATAAAAACCAACCAACCAACCAACCAATGAAAAAATGGCATTCCTCTTAATATCAACGCACAATGAATTTCTCAAATACATAATCTACAAATTTCAAGGAATAATTAATTATACATTAGTTATAGGGGATGTTCAAAACTTCCTAGTACCATCAAGAATGAATAAAACAAAATGTCTTCGGCATAAGTAAAAGTAAAGTAAAGTTGTCGGGGTGGCCTAAAGTCGGTATCAGCCTATCAACAACGGAGTCTATCCTCTTTTCACTAGTGCTAGACCAAGGAGATTGCTTATGCATCTGAAGTGGAGCGCCACACCTACCACCAGCTCCTTACTTTACCACACAGATCCCAGTGCTACTAATATGCTGAGTTGGCAAGGGCTGGTATCAAAATAGGAACCTTGTGGTTTCTAGCCGAATGCCCTACCGACTGAGCTAACCCAACCCTATAAGGGTTCACATGCCATAAAAACCAACTAACCAACCAACCAATAAAAAAATGGCATTCCTCTTATTATCAACGCACTATGAATTTTTCAAATACATAATCTACAAATTTCACGGAATAATTAATTATACATTAGTTATAAGGGATGTTCAAAACTTCCTAGTACAATTAAGAATGAATAAAACAAAATGTCTTTGGCATAAAACAACCCAACAAGGGTTGACATGCCATATAAACCAACCAACCAATAAAAAAATGGCATTCCTCTTATTATCAGCACACAATGAATTTCTCAAAATGGGATAAACAAATTCCATAACATTTTGTTTTATTCATTCTTAATTGTACTAGGAAGTTTTGAACATCCCTAATAACTAATGTATAATTAATTATTCCTTGAAATTTGTAGATTATGTATCTACAAATTTCATGGAATAATTAATTATACATTAATTATAAGGGATGTTCAAAACTTCCTAGTATAATCAAGAATGAATAAAACAAAATGTCTTTGGCATAAAACAACCCAATAAGGGTTCACATTCTGTAAAAAAAACAACCAACCAACCAACCAACCAACCAACCAACCAACGTACCAACCAACAAAACAATTCAATTGCCGAATCTGAAAAATCCTCTTTTATGTTTAACATTCAAATGAATGTCACTTTCATTACAAAGGTGATAAAAGTGTCAACTAAAGATAAGATTTTCTTCTTTTTTTTTTTTCAAGTTCAAAAACAATAAAAGAAAAAAGAAAAAGTATTTATCATTTTGATAAAATAGGCTTGTCAACTTCATTCTTTTTTTATATTTTAAAATAAGACAACTCAAATATGTAAACATCTGTCAGAGAAGATTTGTGACTGTTTGATTAATGATCAGGACAATTGCTTAACTATGAGGTTTTTAAATCAACAAAAATAATCTATGGTCACTATGTATTGAATAGTTGTTGTATAGAAAACAAAAAAAAAAACAACAAAAAACACAAAATATATTTGTAAAATATGCAAGAGCAGGATGTAACACAAGGTGAATTTCTTAAGTGGAGTTTAACAGGTTGGAATTCAGAGTTTTCTTTTTTCCTAGACTGGTTGCCTAACCAAAGTTAAAGAGCTCAGTCTGCCTTACTATTTACACATAGCTGGCGGGCAAATAGTTGGATTCATACTTTTCTCAAGGGTATTAGTACTATATGAAATGCAAACAGCCTTGTCCAGGATTTGAACTGGTCTCATCATGTCCATTTCCTATGACCATAGTTGTTGTATAGAAGACAACAAAAAACACAAAATATATTTGTAAAATATGCACGAGCAGGATGTAACACAAGGTGAATTTCTTAAGTGGAGTTTAACAACCCCTCCGCACGATTAGGATACGACACAAGGTGAATTTCTTAAGTGGAGTTTAACAGGTTGGAATTCAGAGTTTTCTTTTTTCCTAGACTGGTTGCCTAACCAAAGTTAAAGAGCTCAGTCTGCCTTACTATTTACACATAGCTGGCGGGCAAATAGTTGGATTCATACTTTTCTCAAGGGTATTAGTACTATATGAAATGCAAACAGCCTTGTCCAGGATTTGAACTGGTCTCATCATGTCCATTTCCTATGACCATAGTTGTTGTATAGATTTGATTCTGTACAACAACAACAAAAAAAAAACAACAAAATATATTTGTAAAATATGCACGAGCAGGATGTAACACAAGGTGAATTTCTTAAGTGGAGTTTAACAGGTTTAAATTCCAGGTTTTCCTTCTCCTAGACCAGTTGCCATACCAAGATTAAATAGCCCAGTCTGCCCTACTATTTACCTGTAATTGGAGGGAGAATACATTTCCTAAGGGTATTAGTTGTATGTGAAATGCAAACAGTCTTGTCCAGGATTTGAACTCAGGTAGCAATAATAACCACATGACTATGTATATATATAATATATATATATATATATATATATATATATATATATATATACATACATTTTTGTCATCCAAAATTAACTTCATTAAAAAAATTCCCAAACTAAAAGTAAATAAAGTAGGTGGAGTGGCCTATTGTCGGTATCAGCTGAAAAGCGAGGGAGTCTATCTCCTTTTCACTAGTGCAGGAAGATCAGGGAGATTGTTTTTGCATCTAAGGTGATCCACCACACCTACCATCAACTCCCCACTTGACTGCACAGATTCATGCTATGCTACATGCCTCTGTTAGCAGGTGTCAGTATTGAACCCAGAACTTTGTTATTCTCTATGTGCGGATGCTCTATCAACTGAGCTAAACTGGTCCCACATAAAAGTACCTATTATATAGACTAGCAACAGAAAACACCCTTCGGGCATCGTAAAAATTAATTTTTGAAAGACATTGCCTGAGGGGGTAGGAGTTAAAAATTCAATGTCCGAGGGTTTGTATCATAAGTAAGCAAAATGCTCATATTTATTAAAGGAGTAAAAAAAAAAAAAAAAAAAAAATTGAAATGAAAACTGAGCCCCGTCCCTCTCAAATAAAATGTTGTGTGCATGTAATAATCAAACAATTATTTTGAATATTTTCCACATCAATTTTCCACAAAATCGTAGGTATTTATTTATTTGTAAACTTTTTAGTTAACTTCTTGTAACTTGTAAAAAAAAAAAAAGGACGGGAGTAAAAAACAATTTTTAAAATTGCTTACTCAAATTTTGGGTGTATATAGCATAAGAATATTGTGACGTAGTTTTTGTTACAGACAGAAATACAGACAATCTCCATTATTAATAGATATAGAATTTTATTAAAATTTATTCACTTGTTTTTATTTATTTAATTGTTAAAATTAATTTGCTGGTTACGCAACTGGACTTAAAAACAACTTACCTTTTTTTTCCTTAAAATAAAGTGAAAAATAAATTTGTTTACTGTGAGCATATGTTACATGTCAAATCAGTTCAAAGTTTCAAGTGGCTGTTAAATCAGCTTTTCTTAATCATAAGCCATGAAAGCCTTCTTAAATTTATGAGTGTTTTATAGGACAGCTGAAGTATGGATAGCTAAAAATTACAATTTTTCCCACTTAACTATATTGTTTTTCCTTTTTATATTTCTTGAAAGGGAATATACAGGCTGTCCACAAAGTCTTGAAACAGTTTTTAAAATTGAACATTAAATAACTCACATTGTACAAATGATAAAATCTTTTCATAAAAAAACATATAAAAGTTCAACTTTTAAAGGTTTAATATTAATGTATTTTTTAAATTATTATTGCACTTCAACATAACTGCCATCTTTGTTGATACATTTTCAACCTGTAGCGGGAATTTATACAGAATTTATTCAATATCAATAATACTTTTTTCAGATGTGGACACCTCCTACTCTCTCCACCTCAGATGCTAAAATAATCTTCTTGGTCTAGTGCTAGTGAAAAGGGGATAGACTCCCTCGCTGTCTGGCTGATCCTGACATTAGGCCACCCCGACGACTTTACTTTTTACTTATAGTTAGAATAGAAATATCCATAACTGCAACATAACAGGTTTTGTTTATAAGTTTTTATATATATATATATATATATATATATAGTATTATATAAGTTCTCCTGTACCAAAAATCTCTCTATATATATATATATAATACAATATAAAATACAATTTTAAAATTGAACATTTAATAACTCACATCGTATAAATGATAAAATCTTTTCATAAAGAACATATCAAAGTTCAACTCTTGAAGTCTTATTATTCATATACGACTAATTAGAACCAATTAAAACAAAAAAAATTTTCAAACATAATTCAATCCTAAAAGTAAGGAATAATTTAGTATAATATTCGTGTCATGAAACTAAACTGTAAAAAAGCCTTTAGGAGACAAAAGTTGATTTGCTCAGTTTTAGTATAATAATATATATATATATAATGGTTCATGCAAGAAATTTAAGTGATATCCAGCAGAAATTCTTTTATATACAGGGTGTCCACAAAGTCTTGAAACAGTTTTAAAATTGAACATTTAATAACTCAGATCGTACAAATGATAAAATCTTTTCATAAAAAAACATATAAAAGTTCAACTTTTAAAGGTTTAATATTAATGTATTTTTTTTTTTTTTTATTATTGCACTTCAACATGACCACCATGTTTGTTGATACATTTTCAACCTGTTGCGGGACTTTATGGACCCCCTGTACATTGAATTAGTAGGTAAGGGGTTAAATGGCAATGAAAAAACATTTTTTTTTTTCAACATTAATTTTATTAACTTACTTACCATTTTGCTTCAGCATCTTCGGTCATTATTTAGGCAATTTCATAATTCCATCTTCCCAGGACTTTTCATTTTTCTCAGCAAAGAATTGTTGTAAATTCCTTTTGCACTCTTCCAGAAAATAGAACTTTTAATTTTGTAAATACTGTAACACATTATAAGATTTGGTTATTTGGTTTAATGGTATATAAACCCATGTGGGTTATTAAATTCCAAATCTTGTTTTTTTTTTTTTTCCATATATATATATATATATATATATATATATATATATATATATATATTTACCAACCCCTCTGCATGAGCAGGATACGACACAAGGTCAATTTCTTAAGCTGGGTTTAACAGGTTTGAATTCAGAGTTTTCCTTCTCCTAGACAGGTTGCCTTACCAGATTGAAGAACCCTCCTATCTGCCCTACTATTTACCCATAGCTGGAGGGTGTATATTTGGATTCATACCTTTCCCAAGGGTATTGGCGCTATGTGGAATGCAACCAGTTTTGTCTAGGATTTGAACTCGGGTCGACGAGTCCATTTCCTACGACTCTAACCATTATACCACACGCATTCATATATGTTTTTTCATATATTTGATTTGATTAAGAAATAATTATCATTAACTTCATGTGTATTAAAAAAATACTGGTGGTTGACCCTCAGTCACCACCTCCTAGCACCTATATGATAAAAAGAGTAGGAAGCGCGTGGTGTAATGATTAAAGTCATGGGAAATGGACTCGTCGCTCCGAGTTCAAATCCTGAACGTGGTAATTGCATTTCACTTAGCGCTAATACCCTTGGGAAAGGCATGAATCCTACTCTCCCTCCAGCTATGGGCAAATAGTAGGGCAGATTGGGCTCTTTAACCTTGGTTAGGCAACCGGTCTAGGAGAAGGAATACTCTGAATTCAAACCTGTTAAACTCCGCTTAAGAAATTGACCTTGTTTCACATCCTGCTCGTGCGGAGGGGTTGGTAAATATATATATGATAAAAAGAGTGGGTATTTTCCATAAGAGTAATTTGAAGAATACAGTTGGGACAATCATATAGTTGCTAGGGCTTGACATGACTAGCTGATTGATCAGATGGGACCTCTCTGACTGCCCGTCTAGACCAAGTAAGGGTCAAAGTGGATTGTTGCATGTCACTGGACCACTTAGGACCTGGGTCACAGACCACTCAGCTACCACAATCCTGTCCTCAGGCATTACAGATGGCCACCCACAGTCAACAGGTTGCCCTGTTGGTGGGTGGGGATCGGGAGGTCTAACCCTTTGCAGAGGTGCAGTTGGCATATTTCAAAGGCCCGGCCAACAGGGTGGAACAAATTATAATTTAAAGATGCAATCTGGTAAGTATAGTAGAGTGAAAACCCTGAGCCAGGCTGTAGCAATTTGGAGGGGTGGGGTCACCAAAAAAAAACCTTTGGTTTAGCATTATAGAAAATGATACCCTTTTGCTTAATTAGCTCTGAACAGATGTCTCCAATTGGTGTAACTGGGAGAAGTACTTGCTATATAGAGGGCTTTTCATGCTCATTTCTTGTTATATGAGAATGATGCTGTCTAGATAGAAAATCGATATGGCTGTGAGTTGTAACATATATGAATTTTTTTAATGAGTTAAGCCTCACATTAGAGCAACTACTTGTGTAAATGATTTTCAATAGTTAATTTGATTATTTTGAGTTTCTTTCTTACATCTTTCTTTCTTTCTTAAACATTTCCTTTCTTTCTTTTTCTATGTATCTTCTTTGCTTTCTTTCTTTCTTTCTTTCTTTCTTGCACATTTCCTTTCTTTCTTATATGTTTTCTTTTTTCTTTTTCTTTCTATATTTCTATCTTTCTATCATTCTATCTTTCTTTTTTTTCTTTCTTTCTTTCTTTCTTTCTTTCTTTCTTTCTTTCTTCTACATTTCCTTTCTTCTTTCTTTCTTTCTTTCTTCTTTACTTTTTTGCATTGTATAACAAGTAGTGACTTGATTTTGATTGCTATCAACCTTAACTGATTGATCTGCCAACAATAGAGTATTAGTTAAATTACGAGCACAAAACTTTGCAAATCACTTTATATTAGACCAATAAAAGCAAGATTGGAACTACATAGAAAAGTTTGTCAAAATGACTTCTAGCAATTGAATTTGTTGGTTGTCAAATAGGATTAATAAAAAAAAAATTAATTCTACTGAAATACATCTCTAAAAATTACACCTGTAAAGGATACTTTAGTACCAATTTTTATCTCACACTAACAGTTTTTTGGCATTAAATAACCCACAGGGTTATTATACCATTAAACAAACCAAACCAAATAAAGTAAATGAAAATTATTTATGCAATTTGAAGATATTAAGAACATCACACAAATTATCTGAATGAGACAGACAAGACATGCTGGACACAGCTGGAGAAGCAAGGACGAACTCATAAGTGATGTTCTCCTGTGGAAGCCAATATATGGACATGCTAATGTGGGCCACCCAGCAAAGACCTACATTTACCAGCTCTGCACAGATACTGGATGTTGCGCAGAGGACCTTCCTGGGACAATGAATGATAGAGAAGGTTGAGAGATTGTCATGGATATCTGTGCTAATTGTACGACATGATGATGATGATGATGATGATGATATCTCTCTGATCAATTTTGATCTCATTTTATGTGTTATTTCTAGCATTGTCTTTTTTTACATACCTTTAAAAGACAGTCTTTTTGCAATTATAAATGAAACTGGCATGCTACACAGTGAAAATGTTAGGATTTCAATATACACACGAAATATAACTACACAAATACACGTGTAAAGGAAACTTGAGTACCAACTTTTATCTCACAGTCTAACAGTTTTTTTTGGCATTAAATAACCCACAGGGTTAATATGTCATTAAACAAACCAAACCAAAACCTACAGTATGATGACAGACTGACAAATGATATATATACTGAATTATAATTGTAGTGATTGAGGTTGGGTAAAGAATTTGTTTGTAACTTAAGTGAAATAGGATAGGAAATAATCTGCCAATTGTCAGGTGAAATTTAATCCCATTAATCCATTCTTGATTATTTTTTTCCCCCAACCACAATGTGGCCAAAGTAGGAAGAGTAGATGTGAGGTTTTAAGTATCAGTCCAGTTCTTTGTAACTTTTGTTACACTAATGGCGATGTGTGTGTGTGTGTGTGAGAGAGAGAGAGAGGGGAGAGAGTACAATACAAATGATAAGGAGATGAAAAATAAAACTCTTAGAAAGAAAGTGGATGAAGGAAGAATGTGTGTGTGTTGTGTGTGTGTGATAGATGAGAGGAAGAGAGAGAGATGAGAGAGAGAGAAGAAGAGAGAGAGAGAGAGAGAGAGAGAGAGAGAGAGAGAGAGAGAGAGAGAGAGAGAGAGACCTATGTTTGATTATACCTTGTGTAAAAAAATATTCAAGCGTTGGTATAAGAAAAAAGACTAAGTATAGACAGCATTAACACTTATTATCCTCTGGGGGTAGTCAGGCTAGTGTAATTATATTGGTTGATGCTATATTCACAATTTTTTAACTGTTTCTCAGGTGTCTCTTATAGTCAGTAATCTTACAGAAATCCAGAACCTTTTTATTCCATTCACAGGGTAGATAACCCATTACTACATTGTTTCTAACTCTCAAAATATCATTGATAACATAATTTTCATCTTGTGGCTTTATTACTTCATCCATGCAAATAGCCAATTATTGTTATTATATTAAGTCAATAAATCCTTTATATAAACTAGCAAATATATGCACCCTCCGGGTGCAGGTATTTAAGTTTTAATGTAATAAAATATTATGTTAACTTAGAAAGGCTAATGAAACTAAATAAGATGCCGATAAAAAGACTTGAAACAGAAGTGGAACAACTAAAACTTGCTTTTTCTTCACTCCCATTGGTAAATTTTCATAATTTAACTATTTAGTTAAATTAGGAAGTAAAGAATAGAATTACTGTTAATATTGTTAATGGATTTTTTAACAGATTTATTGGTGAAATTTTTGCTCATATTCATTAAGATAAAACCAAACAATTAGAAATCAATTATACTGAGCACATATTTATCAAAATCAAATTTTTAATATCAATATGCAAATTAGCCGTTCCATTCACACTGTAAACCGCTATTTTTTGTATATATAAATACAATTGCATGTTATTAGTATGTAGATATGGTCAACAGTATAATAATGTAAAACAATTTTATTAATAATTGAGTTTTAAATATAAATAAAATCATGGAGAATGTGATGTAAATAACTATGTGAATTGTGACTCGATTAGTAATATAGTTTCGGTTACAGACAGAAAAACACACAATCTCCATTATAATAAGATGTCAATGAAACAATTTTTAGTTATTTCTTATTATATTTTATAGTGTTTGATATAACATTTTTCTTTGTATTTTTTTTATAGTTATTAAAACAACCCTAGGGTTTGCATAGGTATGGATATTACACTGACCCTTGGCAGAAAGGGAATCTCACTTTAATTTGAGGCAGAGTGCGCAGATACTAAACATACGTCTTAGGTAGAAGTAATTAACTATGTTGATTTCTATGGACACCTATACATGGACACACCAGTGTTGGTTGACCAGCAAAAACTTACATTCATCAGCTCTGTGCGGACACTGGATGCCGTTCCGAGGACTTGTCAGGAGCAATAACCAATAGGGATGGGTGGTGAGAGAGAGAGAGAGAGAGAGAGAGAGAGAGAGAGAGAGAGAGAGAGAGAGAGAGAAGAGAGAATCATGGGAATCTGTGCTTTCAGCACAAGTTTATGATGATGATGATGATGATGGTTTACTATAAGGAATTATAAGGGATTTGTATATTTATTTATTTTTTGTCTGTAACTAGAAGAAAGTGGAGTCTAAGAAAAACATTGCAAACCTTTCTAGAAAGCATTTTTTTTTAAAGGTTCATATCCTGCTGCTGCACGTATCTCACCTTACATGTGTATTTGTATATTTATTTTTCTTTAGTCTGTAATATCCTCAAAGGTTTTTAATAGTGTAAAATATCTAAAGAATTTCAAAGTATTCGTTCTTGTCCATAAATAGATGATGGTTTTTTTTTCACAGTCATCTGTTTATGTCATGAAAGCCTAGGTCAGAAATTGCTTGGTCAGTCTGTTAATAGACAAGTTGTAGTGTTCATATCTATCTATATTATTTTGATCTAAGTCAACAAGAATTCAAATTTCTATAATGTACGTGAACAAGAATTATTGAAGGTAGACAAGGATGGCTCTAATACCCTTGAAAGGTATGCATTCCAGTCATTTCTATTTCACATAATAATACCCTGCTCCAGCTATGAATAACAGGGCAGACTCTTTAACCTTTTAGGGCAAAGCAGTCGAAAAACTCTGGAATTCAAAAACTGTTTCTGCATAAAAAAATGCCCTCATGCTATCTTTAAAAACTGAAAACTTATTTCTATAATTTTTCACTCTCCTGAAAAGACTTCTCTTCTTACCTTATTCAAAATTAATTTCTCTTCAAAGCCATAATACTTGTCTGCTGTTCTTTAACCTATTATTCCACCTTTTCACTAACTGCACCACTGTAGAGGAGTAAAACCCTCCCCAAGTCCATGATGCTTAAGGACGTAATGCAGGTGACTGAGCAGTCCATGACATGCAATACTGCACTTAGGCTAGGTGGGTGGTTGAAGATGCCTCCTCCAATCAATTGGCTGGTCATATTAAGCCCTAGCATGTATATGATTGTCCCAACCCTCTTTCCCTTATGGCAACCCCTTGGCACTTTTTTCATATAAGTGCTAGAAGGCAGTAACTGAGGGTCTTGGGTACGATGTTAAACTGCATCTAGTGGTGAAGTTCCTATTCTGGAACTCTGGGGAGTGTGGAGTACTCCAATATTGCCATCACTTCCAGGTCCACCCTGACCCGGAGTGGTTGTACCTGTTAGGGTTCCATCTAATGCATTAAATAGATTTTAAAAATGAATATTTAAAAATGTGTTTTAAAAAATTGAGTACCCATCAAGAATGAATAAAACAAAATGTCTTTGGCATAAAATAACCCAACAAGGGTTGACATGCTTCTTTCTGGTAGGGTCCCATCTATGGGTTAAATAGATAAAAATATATTCAAAAATTTGAATTCCCACCAAGAATGAATAAAACAAAATGTCTTTGGCATAAAAATAACCAACAAGGGTTGACATGCTTCTTCTGGTAGGGTCCCATCTATGGGTTAAATAGATAAAAATATATTAAAAATTTGAATTCCCACCAAGAATGAATAAAAACAAAATGTCTTTGGCATAAAATAACCCAACAAGGGTTGACATGCTTCTTTCTGGTAGGGTCCCATCTATGGGTTAAATAGATAAAAATATATTCAAAAATTTGAATTCCCACCAAGAATGAAAAAACAAAATGTCTTTGCATAAAATAACCCAACAAGGGTTGGCATACTTCTTTCTGGTAGGGTCCCATCTATGGGTTAAATAGATAAAAATATATTCAAAAATTTGAATTCCCACAAGAATGAATAAAACAAAATGTCTTTGGCATAAAATAACCCAACAAGGGTTGGCATGCTTCTTTCTGGTAGGTCCCATCTATGGGTTAAATAGATAAAAATATATTCAAAAATTTGAATTCCCACCAAGAATGAATAAAACAAAATGTCTTTGGCATAAAATAACCAACAAGGGTTGGCATGCTTCTTTCTGGTAGGGTCCCATCTATTAAATAGATAAAAATATATTCAAAAATTTGAATTCCACAAGAATGAATAAAACAAAATGTCTTTGGCATAAAATAACCCAACAAGGTTGGCATGCTTCTTTCTGGTAGGTCCCATCTATGGGTTAAATAGATAAATATATTTAAAAATTGAATTCCCACCAAGAATGAATAAAATAAAATGTCTTTGGCATAAAAACCCAACAAGGGTTGGCATGCTTCTTTCTGGTAGGGTCCCATCTATGGGTTAAATAGATAAAAATATTTTAAAAATGAATTCCCACCAAGAATGAATAAAATAAAATGTCTTTGGCATAAAATAACCCAACAAGGGTTGACATGTTATAAAATCTAACCAACCAACCAACCAACCAACCAACCAACAAACCTTTAATCCAATATTGGTTGTAAAAGATAGAACAGAATGATTTGGGTAAAAGTTTTAATAGTTATTACAGTATTATTAGGAGGAGGTGCCCATGTTGTTATGGTTATTGTCATAGGAAATGGACATGCAA
Source organism: Doryteuthis pealeii (assembly GCA_023376005.1). Classification (NCBI taxonomy): domain Eukaryota; kingdom Metazoa; phylum Mollusca; class Cephalopoda; order Myopsida; family Loliginidae; genus Doryteuthis; species Doryteuthis pealeii. The sequence goes on along the minus strand of CM042179.1, from coordinate 10,907,900 downwards.
CATTATGTTACATAATTGTTAGTACCCTAACACTTATTTACAGTAGTGTAGAAACCAAAATGGTTGTTATAAGTTGCAGCCGGCGGCCTTGAAGGATTGAGTGACACAGCTTGACCTCATCCTGATCCTTCCGGTGGATACTGTCAGAATCGGTGGAAAGACCCTTTTCCCGTTTAGATTAGAAAGAGAGTTTTAGTTCAGT
>CM042179.1:10825198-10902698 GCA_023376005.1 Doryteuthis pealeii | reverse complement strand
GGGACCGGTATCGAACTAGGAACCTCAGGGTTTCTAGCCGAACGCTCTACCGACTGAGCTAACCCGGCCCCTTTAATATATATATATATATATATATATATATATATATATGTATGTATGTATGTATGTATATATATGTATATGTGTGTGTGTGTCTGTGTGGTGAAGTCAAGCATAGTTATCTCCCCCTGGATAAGTTCGCTATAAATACTTAGGAATCCTTATCTTGACTGGACCACAGTTAAGTCATATTGAATAAAGCATGAGTAAATCAATTAACTTATAATTTACAAGTATATATCATCCTCATCGGGTCATGCTGTTAGCATAGATTCCCTTGACTTTTTCTTGCCAACCATCCCTAGTATCAGTCATCACCCTCACAGCATCCAGAATCTACACAGAGCTGAATGATTTAGGTTTTTGCTGGTCAGCCTATACTGGTGTATCCATTGGCAAAAATCTCTCATGAGTTCATCCTTGCTTCTCTAATATATATTTATAGTTACATTTTATTTTATAATTTACAGTAGGAATTTTTCTGTATAGATAGGTTCCAAGGTTCCCTGCCCCACCGTATGGATGGTGAAATCCATGGATGATAATTTTTACTGGGAAATCAATACTCTATCAGAATTGTCTGTATCTCTACTCTTACACTTTGCTGATACTCTTGGGAAAAGTACCCATCTAACTATTCTCCCTCCAGCTATAGATAAACAGCAGAGAAGACTGGGTTCTTTTAACCTATAGGTTAAAAAGTACCATTAACTTCTTATGAAATACTGTTATTAGATGTATACTTTATTTATGGGTGATAGTATGTGATATCCTGATTACTATAAATTCATTCAAATCTCTAAATATGAAAATAAATGTTCTTCTACAAGGGTGGATTTAGCATTAAATAACCCAAAAACGGTTGATATGCCATTAAACAAAGCAATCAAACCAAACCTTAACTTCCTATACAGCATAAGACAGCACTTTATTCTCAGTATAGTTTATTGTAGTCCACTATGCCATGTTAAGGCTTAATAAAAAAAAGTACCATAGTATAAATTATTAATACTAGCAAATATATGCACCCTCCGGGTGCAAGTATTTAAGTTTAATGTAATAAATATTATATTAAATTAGAAAGGCTAATAAACTAAATAAGAATACAGATAAAAAGATTTGAAACAGAGGGAGTATAATAAAAGTTTGAAACAGAGGGAGTATAATAAAAAATGGAACAACTGAAACTTACTCTTCCATCACTCTCGTCTTTCATTGTTATTTTTTCTAATTTAAGTATTTAGTTAAAATAGGAAGTAAAGAATAAAATGACAGTTTTTTATCTTGTTAATGGATTTCATTTAAGATTCATTGAAGAGATTTTTGCTTATATTCATTAAAATAAACCAAACAGTTAGAAATCAATAATACTAAGCACATATTTATTAAATTCGATTTTTTATATTAATATGCAAATTAGCCTTCCCGTTCACACTGTTAACCGCTACTTTGTGTATATATAAATATAATTGAATGTTGTCAGTATGTAGACATAGTTAACAGTATTAATAATGTAAGACAATTTTATTAATAATTGAGGTTTAGATAAAAATAAAATCATGGAGAATGTGATGTCAATAACTAAGAGAATTATGACTTGAGTAGTAATATAGTTTCGTTTACAGACAGAAAACACACAATCTCCATTATAATAAGATTTATTCATTACTGGTCTTTAACCTGTAATAGCATAACTTGAGTTTGAACTCACTTACTATGATTTGTAGTCCAGCACATTACCCACAATGCAAGTCTTTGTTATTTCTGCAAAATGGATTATGTTTTTTTTGTTTTTTTAAAAATTTTTATTATTATTTTACATTAGCGACACATATTTCAGATCTTTTTATATCTTTTTCAGGCTTTAATGTGTTTAATTAAAGCCTGAAGAAGATATCAGGAGATCTGAAACACGTGTCGCTAAGGTAAAATAATAATAAAAATTTTTTTTTTAAAAAACATAATCCATTTTGCGGACCTTCTTTTTTTAAATAAATATTCAATTTTCTTCCGTTGGACCCATGACAAACACTCATAAAATGTTGTTATGGGTCCAACGGGAGAAAATTGAATATTTTATTTAAAAAAAGAAGGCCCGCAAAATGGTTTATGTTTTTAGAAAAAATTTTATATATATATATATATATATATATATATATATATATATATATATATGAGATTTATCCAAAACTTGGTAGTAAGGGATGATTCTATATGTGATTTCTAAGATCCACTGTACTAATATTGATGATCCAGTATGTATAGATACAGCGAATCTTTAAATCACTGAAGAGAGCTCAATGTATAATAACCTTTTAGATTATATACAGAGCAATATTTATCAATAAGGGAAGGAAGAACTCAACACCGTAATCCATAATAAATTTATTTCGACGAAAATTGGGGCCCATATAAATCTAAGTTGATTTAAACCGGCTCCCCAAATTTATATATATAATATATATATATATATATGTAGAAGAGAGAGATAGATATAGATATATATTTATTGCAGATATTCACTATCGAGGATCTGGTTAATCAAAGAATTCATTTTTTAAAAAAAGAAAGAAGATTGTTTAAAAAGATTTTTTTTTTTGCTTTTTTTTTTTGTTGCTTATTTTTCATTTTTGTTTTTATTTTCACAGAAATTTAGAAAAATGATTTAGTTCAATCTTAATGATATTCTGATATCATTCTTTTGTATTTTCAAAAAAATTTTTATTAATTATTTGTTGTATTTTTTTTATATTGATTTCAGCTATATTAAATCAGGGTTGTTTCATTACGTACCTTTTTTTCTTTCTCTTTTTTTTCTTTCTTTTTTTCATCATTATTTCATTCTTTCTTCATAGTTCATTCATCCAAATGATGATTTCTTTTTGTGTAACATCACGCTCCTGCCAACCCCTCCCCAAATTCATCTCCCAAGATCTGCATATTTTGTTCTTTTGTATTTGTATTTTGCTCGTTGTTTGACATCGACAAGTTTGCTGTGTTCATAGGTGATATAGCGATTACGCATCAGCACTGCTGTTTACCAAAGCGAGACACACTGACTGAGATTTTTGTGACACAACCAGGTAGAAAAAATATGCATGATATAGTATTTTTTTTTTCCATTCTGAAGTTTTCTGTCTCCCAGCTGACCTGTTTGTTATCATTCATATTTTTTGACATACAACAAGTAATATTGATTACCTTAGCTTCTATCCTTTTTGCGCTAAACAAGATTTACAAAAAAATAAAATATATCCATTAAGACACACTTCAAACAAAAGAAAAAAACTATAAAAGACATCACACACTAAAAAAAAAAAACAGATAAAAATACACACGCATCAAAAAAAAATAACAATAAAAAGACTCACAATCATCAAACAATAAAAAATGTTACAGATAAAAAGATACCTCACTTCGAAAAAAAAAATTTTTAAATTGATTACAATAGAACTACGCAGCAAGCATGCTCGTCCCGTCAAGTAAAATAACAATTAGAAAGCACACACAAAATTAGATGGTAGACAATAAAAGACGACCAGGTTCAACGCCATCTGTTAAAAGCACACTCACGTCAAAAAAAAAATAATTATATATAGAGTATGCCACTGTAGCTACACTTTGCAAATAATAACAATAGAATAAGACCCTCGGACACTTTATAAGGAGACATACTATTTTAACTTTAAAGACGACCTCTATTGAAATATCGAATCTCTATAGATACTGGAAATCATGACGTACTGAGCGATACACAGCCACATGAGACTAGAATAAGAACATTCACGACGTAATAAGTAAGAAACATATTACCAAATTGACATCACAGACTTAAATAGCAAGAATATAATGGTCAATATGCACTAGGTTAATGTTTCTTGTGACGAGATTCTGTATATCACTACTCACAAAGTTAATCCATATGAACAATAGCACAGGCATCTATCTTTACACACCCTATATGCTAATAAAAAAATATTTACTAAAAGACGCTGAATACTCTAAATGTACAAATACTAATTACTCATTGTACTTACACCACTTGCGCAACACACGTGCATAACCGCCAAAAGAGTCAAACTTAATTTGAATGGTAACAATAAACTTGAGAAAAATAAACAAATGGAACACACACACAATATAACAAAAATATATACAGCACAGAGAAATAACAATATAATAAGACACACATTGTCGCACACGACTCGAGAACAGAGAATTAAATAACAATTATGACAAGAACTATATTAATATTAAAAATCATAAATAAACTATGCTTACACTGCAAAAAAAAACAAATAATTAAAAAAAGTTAAATACTAACAACAATAAACACCCACCCAATTAAAAGCAAGTAATGGTATACTTAGTAAAAGCCCTCAGCCAATTTTAATGAAAATTGTCCAAGTAAATTTGGAATTATTAGAAATTGCGTGTGAAGACATATAAGTATATAATTGTAGCATAAAGAAACTAAAGCTATTCCTGATCCTGCTGCTATTAGCTAAAATCTTCCACTGAACCATGAACACTGAAAAAAAAAGTTATATATTTCACGAAACAAAATGCCAAAAATATTACATCCAAAGAAATATTATGTTAAAAGTAATATTATTCTACAAGAAATTACCCAAGATTTGGTTTATAAAGTCATTTTGCAGAATTAAAAGGAATTTATTCTTATACGATCTTGGGTTCTCCAATAGCCAAAAAAAAGAAAAATCATTTACCAAATTGCTACAAAAGTCAATACTATTGAATATAATTAAATTAGACAGTGGACTCAACTTTAATTGGGAGCACTGAGGACCAATATACGCATTTTTTTCTTGGTCTATGCAAGCAAAATAATTAATTATAAAAAATACAATAGGCGATTTAACATTAATGTCCTATAGGGGTTCACTAGAATGAAATAGGAACAAAGGAGGAGTCATAGTTTAAAAAAAAGAATGAAGTTTGAGAACCACTGATTTAAATATCATCTCATAAATAAGTACAAGTTAACTTTTCTCTAACCAAAGATACCAGATATTTGGACTCTTCCAACAGCCCCCAAAATTCATTTTTGACAATACTTTAATAAAAACCATACTATTAAGTATTTAAATAAGACATTATTTAAAGTATACATTCACCATGATAAGTACATACTTTTTTTTTATAAAGTTATTTTTCTTTCTAAAAATCAAAAAATACCAGGATATTTGGACTCTTCCAACAGCCCTTTTCCAAAAAATCATTTTTGTATCAATACTTATTATCAAAAAAAGTAACTTTATCAATTACAATATTAAATTTAAGAAATACTTATTTAAAGTATTAATTCCAAATAAATACAATTTTTTATAAAGTTAAGTTCTCTAAACCAAAGATACCAGGATATTGGACTCTTACCAACAGCCCCCAAAAATCATTTTGAACAAATACGCAAAAGCAATACTAATATTTAAATAAGACATTATTAAATATAATTCATGAAATAAGTACAATTTTAAAAAAGTTAATTTTCTTCTAAATCAAAGATACCAGGATATTTGGACTTTTCCAACAGCCCAAAAATCATTTTGACATATACACAAAAAAACAATACTAATTAAAGTATTATAAGGCATATTTAAAGTATAAATTCATGAATAAATACAATTTTTTATAAAGTTAAGTTTCTTCTAAAACCAAGATACCAGGATTATTTGGACCCTTCAACAGCAAAAAACATTTTTTGATACAAAAAACAATACTATTAAGTATTTAAATAAGGCATTAATTAAAGTATAATTCATGATAAGTACAATTTTTTATCAAGTTAATTTTCTTCTAAATCAAAGATACCAGGATATTTGGACTCTTCAAAACAGCCAAAAATCATTTTTTGATACAAAAAACAATACTATAAGTATTTAAATAAGCATTAATTTAAAGTATGATTCATGAATAAAATACAATTTTTTATAAAGTTAATTTTCTTCTAAATCAAAGATACCAGGATATTTGGACTTCCAACAGCCCCAAAAAATCATTTTGACATATACTACAAAAAACAATACTATTAAGTATTTAAATAAGGCATTATTTAAAGTATAATTCATGAATAAATACAATTTTTTATAAAGTTAAGTTCTTCTAAACCAAAGATACCAGGATATTTGGACTCTCAAAAGCCAAAAAATCATTTTTGATACAAAAAACAATACTATTAAGTATTTAAATAAGGCATTATTTAAAGTATATCATGAATAAGTACAATTTTTTGTCAAGTAATTTCTCTAAACCAAAGATACTAAATCTCTAAGGATTTATCAAAAGGCTAACATGGCCTTTTCATTTAAAGTTACCTGTTATTTATTTCCCTAAAAAAAATCAAGACTTCTAATCTGTTTAATATTACATTTAAACAAAGGCATCGTTTGGAGCAAATTAGGAAAATTAATGTGAATTCCAGCTGGGCAGAATGAGACGGTATAGGACATTAGAGATATAGATAGAAGGACTTAATTTTTCTTCTTTTTTTTTCAAAACTAGTATAATTTTTTATTAATATTTTCTATTTTTTTATGGTATAGAATATACTCTAAATAGAATCAATCCATTTATTTTGTTTTATAGTTCCAGACAGCATAGTACTTATAAATTTTGATTTTGCTATGACTGGGTGAGCATTATTTTTCTCTCTGTGTGGCATCAAATGTTCCAAGGTTTCTAAAGTTAAATTTGTTTTTTTCTTTTTCCGAAAATAAGCAATTATCTTGTATATACAAAATCTCTTGTCTGTCAAATATGTTACTAGTTAACGGGTAGAAAATAACTTGTGCACAGACATTGTTGTTTGTACTACACATGACCTTTTATCTGACCTTTGTGGGCTGGTTGTAGAGTTTAGGCAAGTAGTTTTTATCTATTTGCCTTCAGTTGGTAATTTTGGGATAAATAGGGAATCACTGCAAAAAGAATTAAAATAGTAGCATAAACATTTGGTAAAAGTGTAATAGTAACTTTATGTATATGTATTTCGAGTTGCTAGTTTTTTTTTTTTTAAGTAAAATTGGTCATTTTTAATTAGTTAAAATATTAACATAAACATTTATAAAATGTATAATAGTAATTATGTATATGTCCTTTTTAATTTTTAAATTTTAAAAAGTGAATTGGTCTTTTTTAATTAGTTAAATGTAACATAAATATTTGTAAAAAGGTGTAATAGTAAATATGTATTTTCTGGTTGCTAGTTTTTTTTAAAAGTAAAATTGTTCATTTTAATTAGTTAAATATTAACATAAACATTTATCATACGTATAATAGTAAATTATGTTATTGTCCTTTTTAAAAATTTTAAAAAGTGAAATTGTAATTTTATTAGTTAAATAGTAACATAAACATTTATATAGAGTATAATAGTAATTATGTATATGTCCTTTTTTAAAAGTTTTTTAATAATTTTTTTTATAATTAGTTAAATAGTAACATAAAACATTATTATAGTGTATAGTAGTAATTATGTATATGTCCTCTTTTTAATTTTTAAAAAGTGAAATTGTTTTTTAATTAGTTAAATATTACATAATATTTATATAGAGTATAATAGTAATTATGTACTAGAAATATTGCACCCTCCGGGTCAAGTATTTAAGTTTTAATATAAAAAAGTATCATATTAAATTAGAAGGCAATTAAACATGAATAAGAATGTAGATAAAAGATTTGAAGCAGAGGGGTATGAATTTGAAAAATAGAAACAACTTTGAAACTAAACTCTTCCTCATTTTCCATTACTCCCGCTTTTATTGGTAATTTTTTCCTAATTTAACTTTTTAGTTAATAGGAAGGTAAAGAATAATATTAGTTATTCTTCTTGTTAGGGGATTTCTTTAAGATTTATTGAAGGATTTTTGCTGATATTCATTAAGATAAAACCAAACAATTGAAATCAATAATACTAAGCATATATTATTAAAATCAATTTTTAAGATATATATACAAATTAGCCTTCCCATTCATACTGTAAAACCGCTATTTTTTGTTGTATATATAAATACAATTGCATGTTTATTAGTATGTTGGATATGGTCAATAGTATAGTAATGTAAAACAATTTTATTAATGATGAGGTATATTAAAATAAATTCATGGTAAAAAGTGATGTAAATAACAAAGGAATTGTGACTTGTATGTAATATAGTTTCCGGTTACAGACAGACAAACCCACAATCTCCATTATAAATAAGTGTCTCTTTTTAATTTTTAAAAGTGAAATTGGTTTTTTAAATTATTAAATATTAACATATATTCATAGAGTAATAAATAGTAATTATGTATATGTCCTTTTTAAAGTTTTTTACAAATAAATTTTTTTTTTAATTAGTTAAAGTAACATAAACGTTCTAAAAAGTATAATAGTAAATTATGTATATGTCCTTTTTAAAAAAATGTTTAAAAAGTGACAAATTGATATTTTTAATTAGTTAATCGTTGAAAAAATAAAAAAGTAAAGGAAAGAAAATGTTGAATGGATAAAAATGTTTAATTAATAGTAATTATTATATGTCCTTTTTTTTTTTAAATTAAAAAAAAAATAAAATTGGTAATTTTTGATAAATTGGAATTGTTTAAGGATTAATTTCAATTAAATGTAATTCTACTTTGTCAAATTGGTTTTATCTAAATTTATTCAGTCACCTGAGAAATTTTTGGTTTGTAGGGTTACAAAAGTTGAACTTGTATTCTCTATATTTAATCTTATATTAGTGACAATACTAAGGTGAGTCAAAAGTTTTTGCAATAATGTTGGTACTTGCTAGTTTATGATATCTTATCATGTGACCAACAACAAGTTGAAGCTGTGGAAGGTACCGCTGTGTTGGTAATATCATGGTAGTTGGTGGGCTGATATGTTGGCGGACTCCTTCACTCCATCTGTGATCTTGAAAAGATGCAACAGATGAATGTGCTACATAGTCTAATTTGGGAACTTATGCTTTATAATTTTGAACTGAGAAATAACATTGTGGAAGTACCAAAAAAAAAATTTTCTGTTGAGCTTAGAAAGGGTGAATATGCAGTTGATCAAGTACAGTGACCAGTAGTATTCAACGAAATTTTGCTCCGGGCTTCAAGAATAATTGACAGATCAGCGACAAGGTCAGGTAGGCCTTACAAAATGTAGATTCTGATGTCATGCGTTTAAGCCAGTGATTCTCCATGGTGGTCCAGCTGGACCATTGTGGTCCACAGAACATTTCCTAAGCGTCCACAGAGAGTTCAAAGCCACACAAAATGTTTTAAGCCATTCACAAAAGATTAACTAATTTAGCGCTTCTTATAGGATGACCGCTCCCAGTTAAAAATCTCTATTTTAAGTGCACGTCGATGATGCTTGCAGAAAATGAATTGTCGTGTCTTACTTTAAACCTGGTGCGCCGCTCACAGGAACATCTTCAAGAAAAGTAGGATTGGTCCATGGGAATTTTTTGAATAAAAATGGTCATAAAGGCGAAAGAGGTTGAAAGCACTGCTTTAAGCCATATGATTTACCACACCTCTGTTTGAGCAGGATGTGTCACATGGTCAATTTTTAAGCAGAGTTTAACAGATTTGATTTCAGGTTTTCCTACTCTTGACCATTGCATGCCAAAGTTAAAGAGCTCAGTTTGCCCTACATTTACCCATGAGTGGAAGGAAATAGCTGCATTCATAGCTTTCCCTAGGATATGTGCCATCTCATCTAGGATTTGAACTCCATTTGCTGTGTCCTTTCTATGACGATGACCATTAAAACCAAAGTGCTTCCAAGCCATGCAGGCAAATCCAGCAGTTCGCACTCAAATCAGCTGGGTTTTATAGAATACACTGACTGCACCTCTGCAGAGGGGTAAACCCCACCAATGAGGCACCTGTTGTACATGGTGCCAACCTGTAAACCTGAGGACACAATTTGTGGTGCTAAGTTTGTAACCTGGGTACTAATTGGTAACTGTGAGGTGCAACACTCCACTTTGGCTTTTATTTGGGGTAGATGTGTAGGAGTGGCCCCTTCTGATCAATGGCTGATCATATAAACTCTAGCACTGTATGATTGTCCTAATTCTATTCTTCAAAGTGCTCTTATAGCAATACTTACCTATTTATAATATATATAATATATATATATATATATATATTTTATACCAACCCCTCCGCACGAGCAGGATGCGACACAAGGTAATTTTTAGCGGAGTTTAAACAGGTTTGAATTCAGAGTTTTCCTTCTCCTAGACCGGTTGCCTAACCAAGTTAAAGAGCCCAGTCTGCCCTACATTTATCCATAGCTGGAGGAGCGTGGATTCATACCTTTCCCAATGGTATTAGCAGCTATGTGAAATACAAAAACACCTCATCCATGATTGAACGTTGTCGTCGTTGTGCCCAATTCCTAGGACGGTATCCCATTAGACCACGTGCCTCATGTGTGTCTAATGATAAATTAGTGTGTAAATATCATAAATATGTTAGTGCGTATGTGTCCAATAATAAATCAGTGTGTTTTAGTGTGTCTATAATAGATTAATGTGTTAAATATCATGAATATGTTAGTGTATCAGTCTTATCGATAAATGGCTAATATATTATATATATATATATATATATATATATATATTATGTGAAAATGGAAAAGGAATTGAATCCGACAATATTCATACCTTTCAATGGTATTAGCGCTAAGTGAAATGCATTTAGCGCGTCAGGATTTGAACTCGGAGCGACGAGTCCATTTCCATGACTTAACCATTACACCATGCGCTATTTATTATATAGGTGCTAGAACGTGGTGCTGAGGGTCTACCACAAATATTTATTAATACACATGAAGTTATTGAAAATTATTTCACCATTTATTAATACATATGAAGTTAATGAAAATTATTTCCTAAACAAATCATATATATAAAAGAACAATATTTGGTATTAAATAGACCACAAGAGTTGATATGCATTAAACAAACACCAACCAACCAACCAATCCCTGTCCAGTGTGTTCGTTACCTTCATGACCTGGAGCTGATTAATTGTGCTTCAATTACCAAAATTTTGCCAAATTTTGACTCACCTTTTGTATTCAAATTAGATTTTATCTGCCATTTGATATGAAAAATACACAATGTTTCTTAATTATTTGCACACTTCATTTTGACTTTGCTACAAAAAAAAGAAATTTTCAATATAGCGCGTTTGTTTTGTCTGAATTTTTGAAGTGAGGCTTGAATGCATATTATTTTGATTTTTTTGGGCTGTTGTCCTCATCTTTATTGTGGTATGTAAAAAAACATGTTTCAGCACTGTATCCTCTTGTCTTCCTCTATGTATCCGAGCATAGCAATGACCCAACCTAGGAAATCATTTTGGATATTTGACTGTTGATCAAAATAATTTCCCAGGTTGGGTCATTGCTATGCTCGGATAGACAGGGAACACCCTAAGAAGGCTGGAGGATACAGCATCTTATTGTGGCCTTTTTAAATCCCAACGTTTCAGCTGCTGTATCCTCCGCCTTTTTTCAGTGTTCATAGCAATGACCCAACCTGGGAATTTTGGATATTTTGACTGTTGATCAAACAAAGCGTTGAAGATATTATAATAAAGTCATTGCTTTTGCATTCCTTGGAAAATAACTGATTGCCATTTTAGGCTTAGAGTTGTGCAGGAAACGCCAAATAAACAGTTTTTTTTTTCAAATGATCATTGATGCTTCTTAAACACATCTTGGATTAATAGATGTACAAAAGCAATAACTTCATTATTTAAACTAGCAAATATATGCACCCCCGGGTGCAGATTAAGTTTTGATATAATAAAATATCATACTAAATTAGAAAGGCTATGAAACTGACTAAGAATGCAGATAAAGATCTACAACAGAGGGGGTATAATCGAAAAATAGAACAACACTTTGAAACTAACTATTCCATCATTTTCCATTACTTCCCTTTCATTGGTAAAACTTTTTCCTAATTTAACTATTTAGTTAAAATAGGAAGTAGGATAGTATTACCAGTTATTCTTCTTGTAAATAAATTTCTTTTAGATTTATCACAAGAATTTTTTGTTTATATTTCTTAAGATAAAACCAAACAATTAGAAATCAAAATACTAAGCATATTATTTATAAAATTAAATTTTAAAATATCAATAGCAAATTGCCTTCTCGTTCACACTGTAAACCGCTATTGTTGGTTGTATATATAATACAATTAACCATGCTATTAGTAGGTAAGATATGGTCAACAGTATTAATAAGGTATACAATTTTTATCAATAATTGAAGTATTAAATAAAAAATTCATGTTAATGTGCAGTCAAGTAATAAGGGAATCGTGACTTGAATAGTGATTTAGTTTCGGTTACAGACAGAAAAACACACAATCTCCATTATAATAAGATGAGATCTTTGATGCTTTGTTTGGCACAACAGTTCAAACTATTCAAAATTATTTTCCAGGCTGGGATATAGTGGCCAAAACATTGTGTTTTTATATACCCGCTATAAGGATGAAGATGACAGTCTTGAAAAATCAAATAATACATATGTGTTTGTGTCGCTCAATTTATTCTAATTTTTAAAACTTAGTTTATAGTTTGTTTTTGCTTCTCAGACTTTTTTTTTAATCCAGAGAATTTATTTCATGACTTCTGGAATTCTCCTAAATTTACGTCTGAATTTCCCGGGACAAGTAATTATTATAATTACACAGTGATGTACTCGGTCTATTGTCCTCATCTTGGTTGTAATTAGTCATAATCTTTTGGCTGTGGACCCTTTGGCATTCTTCAGGTATCTGTTGTGGTTGTTACTGGAAGAAATAATTAAAGTTCCAATTACCATCGAACTGGAAGACAAGGCAACAAACGGTTTGTAATGAAATACAAACCCAAATGTCATAAAGTCTACTGCAGAATGACAGGATATATATAAGACTCCACAAGTCATTCAAATCAAAGCATCAAGCAGCCAATCAGAACTCAAGGAATGGAATGACCAAATCACCCAAATTCATGAATGGGTCATTTTTGATTTCTATATATACCAACTGTCTTGGACACTGCTTAAGTTGTACTTAGTTAGCTGCTGTTATTCAAACCAACAGTAGACTAAGTTTTACTTAGTCAGGCACACAGGATTCAAATTACTTGTGGAACCTTTTATTTTAAATCCAGAGAATTTATTTCATGATTTCTGGAATTCTCCTAAATTTATGTCTGAATTTCCGGGACAAGTAATTATTATTACACAGTGATGTACTCGGTCTATTGTCCTCATCTTGGTTGTAATTAGTCATAATCTTTTGGCTGTGGTACCCTTTGGCATTCTTCAGGTATCTGTTGTGGTTGTTACTGAAGAATAATTAAAGTTCCAATTACCATCGAACTGGGAAGACAAGGCAACAAACGGTTGTAACTGAAATACAAACCCAAATGTCATAAAGTCTACTGCAGAATGACAGGATATATATAAGACTCCACAATGTCATTCAAATCAAGCAGTCAAGCAGCCAATCAGAACTCAAGGAATGGAATGACCCAAATCACCCAAATTCATGAATGGGTCATTTTTGATTTCTATATATACCAACTGTCTTGGACACTGCTTAAGTTGTACTTAGTTAGCTGCTGTTATTCAAACCAACAGTAGACTAAGTTTTACTTAGTCAGGCACACAGGATTCAAATTACTTGTGGAACCTTTTATTTTAAATCCAGAGAATTTATTTCATGATTTCTGGAATTCTCCTAAATTTATATCTGAATTTCTGGGACAAGTAATTATTATTACACAGTGATGTACTCGGTCTATTGTCCTCATCTGGGTTGTAATTAGTCATAATCTTTTGGCTGTGGTACCCTTTGGCATTCTTCAGGTATTTGTTGTGATAGTTACTAAGTTTTACTTAGTCAGGTACACAGGATTCAAATTACTTGTGGAACCTGCAATTCCTAAGTGGTCATCCATCTAAGTACTCAAAAATCATTGCTACTTAACTTTTTAAGATCCCCCCCTAACAATGGGGCCACCTGTTAGCCATAGATGGCGACCTGTAATGCTTAAGGATGGATTCCTAGTAGATAAGCAGTCCATGACATGCAATACTACTCTTGGGCTAGACGGGTGACCAATAGGACCCCTCAAATCTCTTGGTTGGTCATGTCAAGCCCTAGCACCTATATGATTATCCTGGAAGCGTGTGGTGTAATGGTTAAAGTCATGGAAAATGGACTCGTCACTACAAGTTCAAATTCTGGACGCGGTAACTGCATTTTCACTTAGCGCTAGTACCCTTGGGAAAGGTATGAAGCTATGGGTAAATAGTAGGGCAGACTGGGCTCTTTAACCTTGGTTAGGCAACCGGTCTAGGAGAAGGAAAACTCTGAATTCAAACCTGTTGAACTCCGCTTGAGAAATTGACCTTGTGTCACATCCTGCTCGTGCGGAGGGGTTGGTAAATATATATATGATTATCCTGACCATTTGATATATATGTGCTAGAAGGTGGTGGTTATGGGTTTTAGTGTCTTATTTAAATTGAATCTAATGGTGAGGTTCCAATTCTGGAGCTCTGGGGAGTGTGGAGTACCCCTTTATTGCCATTACACCCAGGTCCACATCTTAGGGTCACATCTATGGGTTTAAATTGATCAAACAGTGAGTTTTAAAAAAATGTTTTAAAAAATAATTTTGAAAACCCAACAAGAATGAAAAAAAAAAAAAGGATCTTCAGCATAAAATAACCCAATAATGATTGATATGCCATAAAATCCAACCAACCAACCAACAAACTGGGGAATACAATAGATGTTGTGACTAATAACAACTAAGATGAGGACACTAGTCTGAGTACATCAATATATGATTATCACCTTTAAATTTGTTTATCACAGAGTAACTCATTGTCTTTATATCATTAAATATTTATCTTAAAAACATGACGTTATCTATCAAAGGATTTCAGTGCATGGTTGATAGTTGGTTTGTTTTTCTTTTGTTTTTCTTATTTTCTATGTAAAAAAAATGACCACCAAAGTTGCATTGGTTTTGTAGCATCAATTCCCCAAAACCCCTTCTTGCCCAAATAAAATCATGGTTTGTGGAATATTTTTCCAATTAATTTTTATGAGAATTTTTTCCCTTAGAGGTGGTGAAATGCATGAATATTTTGTGTGTGTCCTTGTTGCCGTGTTTGCTCTAAAGGATCAGTTTTTATTATTTATTTTTAAGCTATATTCATCTTTCGCCCTGAATTTTTTAGACGATGCTTGATAATTTGTATTATTCGGACTATTGTCCTCATCTTCATTGTTATCTGTACAATGTTTCAACCAGCCTTCTTCAGGTATTAAAAAAAACACCCAATATGAGTCTAGGTAAAAAAATCATGCGTAAGTAATAGGTAGATATTCTAGCCAAAAACAAGACATTAGGTTTATAAGTTCCCAAAATTCACACTGGATTGTCCAATTGGACTCATGGCCTAGTGGATAAAGGAGTTAGGTTAAAACAGTTCTAAGTGATGTTATCTCTAGACTGCAGGTTTAATAATAATAATTAACACAGCTTAATACCTGTACCCCAGCTATGGTTAGCGGAATGAAAACAGCATACCCCTGTGGACTGAATAAAGGGTTGGGTTCAAAGTTACGTGATGACTCCTGATTACGACAAGAAGGTTCCTGAGTTCGAAAAGAAGGTTTCCGAGTCCGAGATGGTTCCCAAGTTTGAGAAGAAATACCTGAAGAAGGCCAGAGAGCACTGAAACGTTGTACAGATAACAATGAAGATGAGGACAATAGTCTGAATAGTATAAATAATACTATATTCATCTTATATTTCTTATTCATATTCAGACATATTTTTGCATCCTAGTTATGATATACACACCGAGAGTAAATAAAAATGTAACTCCTTGAATATACACCCTGAATATACACCCATCCCTACCAGTCATTCCTTCTGGCAAATCCTCCACAAGACATTCAGTATACTTGACTTACCTGACCTTTCGGTCCTGTGTCCAGTCGTTTCAGTCATTGGACAGATAAGATATTTAATATCAACATGATCCCAGGGGACTATCCCTCCAGGCAACACTTACACCTCAATTTAAAGGGGGCAGGGCTAGTTTATTGCCCAGTGCTGAGGTGCCAACGCGATGAGCGTTCAGTTTGTGCCTGGAGGGATAGTCCCTGGGATCAATGTTGAGATTAAATATTTATCTGTCCAATGACTTGAAAGCTGGACACAGGACCGAAAAGGTCAGCGTAAGTTCTAAGTATACTGAAATGTCTTGTGGAGATTTGCCAGAAGGAATGACTGTAGGGATGGGTGATATTCAGGGTGTATATTTCAGGAAGTTACATTTTATTACTGCTGCGGTGTGTATATCATAACTATGGATGCAAAAATATGTCGTGAAAGAATAAGAAATATAAGAATGAACTAGTAGGTATTATTATACTATTTCAGACTATTGTCTCATCTTCCATTGTTATTGTACAACGTTTCAGTGGCTTCTGGCCTTCTCAGGTATATTCTTCTCAACTTGGGAACCATCTCGGACTCGGAAACCTTCTTTCGAACTCAGGAACCTTCTTGTCGTAATCAGGAGTCATCACGTAACTTTGAACCAACCCTTTATCAGTCCACAGGGTATGCTGTTTTCATTCCGCTAACCATAGCTGGGGTACAGGTAGTTAAGCTGTGTTTAATTATTATTATTAAACCTGCAGTCTAGAGATAACCATCCTTAGAACTGTTTTAACCTAACTCCTTTATCCACTAGCCATGAGTCCAATTGACAATCCAGTGTGAATTTTGGGAACTTTTAACCTAATGTCTTGTTTTGGCTAGAAAATCTACCTATTACTTACGCATGGATTTTTTACCTAGACTCATATTGGGTGTTTTTTTTTTAAATACCTGAAGAAGCCTGTTGAAACATTGTACAGATAACAATGAAGATGAGGACAATAGTCCGAATAATACAAATTATCAAGCATCGTCTAAAAAATTCAGGGCGAAAGATGAATATAGCTTAAAAATAAATAAATAAAAACTGATCCTTTAGAGCAAACACGGCAACAAGGACACACACAAAATATTCATGCATTTCACCACCTCTAAGGGAAAAAATTCTCATAAAATTAATTGGAAAAATATTCACAAACCATGATTTTATTTGGGCAAGAAGGGGTTTGGGAATTGATGCTACAAACCAATGCAACTTTGGTGTCATTTTTTTTACATAGAAAATAAGAAAAACAAAAGAAAAACAAACCAACTATCACCATGCACTGAAATCCTTTGATAGATAACGTCATGTTTTTAAGATAAATATTTAATGATATAAAGACAATGAGTTACTCTGTGAATAAACAAATTTAAAGGTGATAATCATATATTGATGTACTCAGACTAGTGTCCTCATCTTAGTTGTTATTTATTAGCACAACATCTATTGTATTCCCCAGTTTGTTGGTTGGTTGGTTGGATTTTATGGCATATCAATCATTATGGGTTTATTTTATGCTGAAGATCCTTTTTTTTTTTTCATTCTTGTTGGGTTTTCAAAAATTATTTTTAAAACATTTTTTTAAAACTCACTGTTTGATCAATTAAAAACGCCATAGATGTGACCCTAAGATGTGGACCTGGGTGTAATGGCAATAAAGGGGTACTCCACACCCCAGAGCTCCAGAATTGGAACCTCACCATTAGATTCAATTAAATAAGACACTAAAACCCATAACCACCACCTTCTAGCACATATATATTCAAATGGTCAGGATAATCATATATATATTTACCAACCCCTCCGCACGAGCAGGATGTGACACAAGGTCAATTTCTCAAGCGGAGTTCAACAGGTTTGAATTCAGAGTTTTCCTTCCCTAGACCGGTTGCCTAACCAAGGTTAAAGAGCCCAGTCTGCCCTACTATTTACCCATAGCTTTCATACCTTTCCCAAGGGTACTAGCGCTAAGTGAAAATGCAGTTACGCGTCCAGAAATTTGAACTTGTAGTGACGAGTCCATTTTCCATGACTTTAACCATTACAACCACACGCTTCCAGGATAATCATATAGGTGCTAGGGCTTGACATGACCAACCAAGAGATTTGAGGGTCCTATTGGTCACCCGTCTAGCCCAAGAGTAGTATTGCATGTCATGGACTGCTTATCTACTAGGAATCCATCCTTAAGCATTACAGGTCGCCATCTATGGCTAACAGGTGGCCCCATTGTTTAGGGGGGGATCTTAAAAAGTTAAGTAGCATGATTTTTTGAGTACTTAGATGGATGACCACTTAGGAATTGCAGGTCCACAAGTAATTTGAATCCTGGTGTACCTGACTAAGTAAACTTAGTAACTATCACAACAAATACCTGAAGAATGCCAAAGGGTACCACAGCCAAAAGATTATGACTAATTACAACCCAGATGAGGACAATAGCCGAGTACATCACTGTGTATAAATTACTTGTCGAAATTCAGATTAAATTTAGAGAAATTCCAGAAATCATGAAATAAATCTCTGGATTTAAAATAAAAGGTTCCACAAGTAATTTGAATCCTGTGTGCCTGACTAAGTAAAACTTAGTCTACTGTTGGTTTGAATAACAGCAGCTAACTAAGTACAACTTAAGCAGTGTCCAAGACAGTTGTATTATAAATCAAACAATGACCCATTCATGAATTTGGGTGATTTGGGTCATTCCATTCCTTGAGTTCTGATTGGCTGCTTGACTGCTTGGTTTGGATGACATTGTGGAGTCTTATATATATCCTGTCATTCTGCAGTAGATTATGACATTTGGGTTTGTATTTCAGTTACAACCGTTTGTTGGCTTGTTTCAGTTCGATGGTAATTGAACTTTAATTATTGCTTCAGTAACAACCACAACAGAATACCTGAAGAATGCCAAAGGGTACCAACAGCCAAAGATTATGACTAATTACAACCAAGATGAGGACATAGACCGAGTACATCACTGTGTAATAATTACTTGTCCGGCGGAAATTCAGACATAAATTTAGGAGAATTCCAGAAATCAATGAAATAATTCTCTGGATTTAAAATAAAAGGTTCCACAAGTAATTTGAATCCTGTGTGCCTGACTAAGTAAAACTTAGTCTACTGTTGGTTTTGAATAACAGCTAACTAAGTACAACTTAAGCAGTGTCCAAGCACGTTGGTATATATGAAATCAAAAATGACCCATTCATGAATTTGGGTGATTTGGGTCATTCCATTCCTTGAGTTCTGATTGGCTGCTTGACTGCTTGATTTGAATGACATTGTGGAGTCTTATATATATCCTGTCATTCTGCAGTAGGACTTTATGACATTTGGGTTTGTAATTTCAGTTACAACCGTTTGTTGCCTTGTCTTCCCAGTTCGATGGTAATTGGAACTTTAATTATTCTTCAGTAACAACCACAACAGATAACCTGAAGAATGCCAAAGGGTACCACAGCCAAAAGATTATGACTAATTACAACCAAGATGAGGACAATAGACCGAGTACATCACTTGTAATAATAATTACTTGTCCCGGAAATTCAGACGTAAATTTAGGAGAATTCCAGAAGTCATGAAATAAATTCTCTGGATTTAAATAAAAGTCTGAGAAGCAAAACAAACTATAAACTAAGTTTTTAAAAATTAGAATAAATTTGAGCGACACAAACACATATGTATTATTTTTGATTTTTCAAGACTGTCATCTTCATCCTTATAGCGGTATATAAAAACACAATGTTTTGGCCACTATATCCCAGCCTGGAAAATAATTTTGAATAGTTTGACTGTTGTGCAAACAAAGCATCAAAGATCTCATCTTATTATAATGGAGATTGTGTGTTTTTCTGTCTGTAACCGAAACTAAATCACTATTCAAGTCACGATTCCCTTAGTTATTGACATCACATTAACCATGAATTTATTTTTATTTAAACTTCAATTATTGATAAAATTGTTATACCTTATTAATACTGTTGACCATATCTACCTACTAATAGCATGTAATTGTATTTATATATACAACAAAATAGCGGTTTACAGTGTGAACGAGAAGGCTAATTTGCATATTGATATTTAAAATTTAATTTTAATAAATATATGCTTAGTATTATTGATTTCTAATTGTTTGGTTTTATCTTAAGAAATATAAACAAAAATCTTGTGGATAAATCTTAAAAGAAATTTATTTACAAGAAGAAATAACTGTAATACTATCCTTTACTTCCTATTTTAACTAAATAGTTAAATTAGGAAAATTTACCAATGAAAGGGGAGTAATGGAAAATGATGGAATAGTTAGTTTCAAAGTTGTTCTATTTTTCGATTATACCCCCTCTGTTGTAGATCTTTTTATCTGCATTCTTAGTCAGTTTCATTAGCCTTTCTAATTTAGTATGATATTTTATTATATCAAAACTTAAATACTTGCACCCGGGGGGTGCATATATTTGCTAGTTTAAATAATGAAGTTATTGCTTTTGTACATCTATTAATCCAAGATGTGTTTTAAGAAGCATCATGATCATTTGAAAAAAAAAACTTGTTTATTGGCGTTTCCTGCACAACTCTAAGCCTAAAATGGCATCAAGTTATTTCCAAGGAATGCAAAAGCAATGACTTTATTATAATATTCTTCACGCTTTGTTTGATCAACAGTCAAAATATCCAAAATGATTTCCCAGGTTGGGTCATTGCTATGAACACCTGAAAAGGCCGGAGGATACAGCAGCTGAAACGTTGGGATTTAAAAGGCCACAATAAAGATGCTGTATCTCCAGCCTTCTTAGGGTGTTCCCTGTCTATCCGAGCATAGCAATGACCCAACCTGGGAAATTATTTTGATCAACAGTCAAAATATCCAAAATGATTTCCTAGGTTGGGTCATTGCTATGCTCGGATACATAGAGGAAGACAAGAGGATACAGTGGCTGAAACATGTTTTTTTACATACCACAATAAAGATGAGGACAACAGCCCAAAAAAATCAAAATAATATGCATCAAGCCTCACTTCAAAAATTCAGACAAACAAACGCGTATATTGAAAATTTCTTTTTTTTTGTAGCAAAGTCAAAATGAAGTGTGCAAATAATTAAGAAACATTGTGTATTTTCATATCAAGAATGGCAGATAAAATCTAATTTGAATACAAAGGTGAGTCAAAAATTTTGCAAAATTTTGGTAATGTGAAGCACAATTAATCAGCTCCAAGGTCATGAAGGTAACGAACCACACTGGACAGGGATTGGTTGGTTGGTTGGTTGTTTTGTTTAATGGCATATCAACTCTTGTGGTCTATTTAATACCAAATATTGTTCTTTTATATATATGATTTGTTTAGGAAATAATTTTCATTAACTTCATATGTATTAATAAATTGGTAGAAATAATTTTCAATAACTTCATGTGTATTAATAAATATTTGTGGTAGACCCTCAGCCACCACGTTCTAGCACCTATATAATAAATAGGCGCATGGTGTAATGGTTAAAGTCATGGGAAATGGACTCGTCGCTCCGAGTTCAAATCCTGGACGCGCTAAATGCATTTCACTTAGCGCTAATACCATTGGGAAAGGTATGAATATTGTCGGATTCAATTCCTTTTCCATTTTCACATATATATATATATATATATATATATATATATATATATATATTAGCCATTATGATAAGACTGATACACTAACATATTCATGATATTTACACATTAATCTATTACTAGACACACTAAAACACACTGATTTATTATTGGACACATACGCACTAACATATTTATGATATTTACACACTAATTTATCATTAGACACACATGGAGGCACGTGGTCTAATGGATACCGTCCTAGGAATTGGGCACAACGAAACAAGTTCAAATCATGGATGAGGTTGTTTGTATTTCACATAGCGCTAATACCATTGGGAAAGGTATGAATCCTACTCTCCCTCCAGCTATGGATAAATAGTAGGGCAGACTGGGCTCTTTAACCTTGGTTAGGCAACCGGTCTAGGAGAAGGAAAACTCTGAATTCAAACCTGTTTAACTCCGCTAAGAAATTGACCTTGTGTCGCATCCTGCTCGTGCGGAGGGGTTGGTATATATATATATATAATATATATATATATATTATATATATAATAAATGGGTAAGTGATTGCTATAAGAGCACTTTGAAGAATAGAATTAGGACAATCATACAGTTGCTAGAGTTTATATGATCAGCCAATTGATCAGAAGGGGCCACTCCTACCACCCATCTACCCCAAATAAAAGCCAAGTGGAGTGTTGCACCTCACAGTACCAATTAGTACCCAGGTTAAAACTTAGCCACCACAATTGTGTCCTCAGGTTTACAGGTTGGCACCCATGTACAACAGGTGGCCTCATTGGTGGGGGTCTTACCCCTCTGCAGAGGTGCAGTCAGTGTATTCTATAAACCCAGCTGATTTGAGTGCGAACTGCTGGATTTGCCTGCATGGCTTGGAAGCACTTTGGTTTAATGGTCATCGTCATAGGAAATGGACACAGCAAATGGAGTTCAAATCCTAGATGAGATGGCACTAATATCCTAGGGAAAGCTATGAATGCAGCTATTCTCCTTCCAGCTATGGGTAAATAGTAGGGCAAACTGAGCTCTTTAACTTTGGCATGCAACTGGTCTAAGAGTAGGAAAACCCTGAAATCAAATCTGTTAAACTCTGCTTAAAAATTGACCATGTGACACATCCTGCTCAAACAGAGGTGTTGGTAAATACATATGGCTTAAAGCAGTGCTTTTCAACCTCTTTCGGCTTATGGACCATTTTTTATTCAAAAAATTCCCATGGACCAATCCTACTTTTCTTGAATGTTCCTGTGAGCGGCTAGCACACGTGTTAAAGTAAGACAAGACAATTCATTTTCTGCAGATCATCGACGTGCACTTAAAATAGAGATTTTTAACTGGGGAGGGTCATTATAAGAAGCGCTAAATTAGTTAAATTTTTGTGAAATGGCTAAAACATTTTTGTGGCTTTGAACTCTCTGTGGACCGCTAGAAATGTTCTGTGGACCACAGATGGTCCAGCTGGACCACATTGAGAATCACTGGCTTAAAGCATGACATCAGAATCTACATTTTAAGGCCTACCTGACCTTGTCTGATCGTCAAGATTCTTGCAACCCGAGCAAAATTTCTTGAACTATATGGTCACTGTACTATGATCAACTGCATATTCACCTTTTACATAACAAATTTTTTTGGTTACTTCCACAATGTTATTTCTCAGTTCAAAATTATAAAGCATAAGCTCCCAAATTAGACTATGTAGCACATTCATCTGTGCATCTTTCAAATCACACATGGAGTGAAGGAGTCCGCAACATATCAGCACACCAACTACCATGATATTACCAATCACAGCGGGTACCTTCCACAGCTTCAACTGTTGTGGTCACATGATATAGATATCATAAACTAGCAAGTACCAACATATTGCAAAACTTTTGACTCACCTTAGTATTTGTTACTAATATAAGATTAAAATATAGAGAATACAAGTTCAACTTTTGTAACCCTACAAAAACCAAAAATTTCTCAGGTGACTGAATAAATTTAGATAAAACAATTTGACAAAGTAGAATTACATTTAATTGAAATTAATTCCTTAAACAATTCCAATTTATCAAAAAATACCAATTTTATTTTTTTTTAATTTAAAAAAAAAAAGGACATATACATAATTACTATTAATTAAACATTTTTATCCATTCAACATTTTCTTTCCTTTACTTTTTTATTTTTTCAACGATTTAACTAATTAAAAAATATCAATTTCACTTTTTAAACATTTTTTTAAAAAAGGACATATACATAATTACTATTATACTTTTTAGAACTGTTTATGTTAATATTTAACTAATTAAAAAAAAAATTATTTTAAAAAACTTTTTAAAAAGGACATATACATAATTACTATTATACTGTATATAAATGTTTATGTTAATATTTAACTAATTAAAAAAGACCAATTTCACTTTTTAAATTTTTTAAAAAGGACATATACATAATTACTATTATACTGTATATAAATGTTTATGTTAATATTTAACTAATTAAAAAAGACCAATTTCACTTTTTAAATTTTTTAAAAAGGACATATACATAATTACTATTATACTTTTTATAAATGTTTATGTTAATATTTAACTAATTAAAAATGAACAATTTTACTTTTTAAAAAAAACTAGCAACCAGAAATACATATTTACTATTACACCTTTTACAAATATTTATGTTACTATTTAACTAATTAAAAAAGACCAATTTCACTTTTTAAAATTTAAAAATTTAAAAAAAGGACATATACATAATTACTATTATACTTTTTATAAATGTTTATGTTAATATTTAACTAATTAAAAATGACCAATTTTACTTTAAAAAAACAAACTAGCAACTCGAAATACATATACATAATTACTATTACACTTTTTACAAATGTTTATGCTACTATTTTATTCTTTTTGCAGTGATTCCCTATTTATCCCAAAATACCAACTGAAGGCAAATAGATTAAAAACTACTTGCCTAAACTCTACAACAGCCTCACAAAGGTCAGATAAAAGGTCATGTGTAGTACAAACAACAATGTCTGTGCACAAGTTATGTTTTCTCACCGTTAACATAGTAACATATTTGACAGACAAGAGATTTTGTATCTACAAGATAATTGCTTATTTCGGAAAAAGAAAAAACAAATTTAACTTTAGAAACCTGGAAACATTGATGCCGCACAGTGAGAGAAAATAAATGCTCACCCAGTCATAGCAAAAATCAAAATTTATAAGTACTATGCTGTCTGGAACTATAAATACAAAATAAATGGATTGATTCTATTTAGAGTATATTCTATACCATAAAAATAGAAAATATAATAAAATAATTAATACTAGTTTGAAAAAAAAAAGAAGAAAAAATTAAGTCCTTCTATCTATATCTCTTATGTCCTATACCGTCTCATTCTGCCCCAGCTGGAATTCACATTAATTTTCCTAATTTGCTCCAAACGATAGCCTTTGTTTTAAATGTAATATTAAACAGATTTAGAAGTCTTGATTTTTTTAGGGAAATAAATAACAGGTAACTTTAAATGAAAAGGCCATTGTTAGCCATTTTTTGATAAATCCTTAGAGGATTTAGTATCTTTGGTTTAGAAGAAAATTAACTTGACAAAAAATTGTACTTATCATGAATTATACTTTAAATAATGCCTTATTTAAATACTTAATAGTATTGTTTTTTGTATCAAAAAATGATTTTTTGGCTGTTTGAAGAGTCCAAATATCCTGGTATCTTTGGTTTAGAAGAAAATTAACTTTATAAAAAATTGTATTTATTCATGAATCATACTTTAAATAATGCCTTATTTAAATACTTAATAGTATTGTTTTTTTGTAGTATTTGTCAAAATGATTTTTTGGGGCTGTTGGAAAAGTCCAAATATCCTGGTATCTTTGATTTAGAAGAAAATTAACTTTTTTTTAAATTGTACTTATTCATGAATTATATTTTAAATAATGTCTTATTTAAATACTTAATAGTATTGCTTTTTGCAGTATTTGTCAAAATGATTTTTTGGGGCTGTTGGAAGAGTCCAAATATCCTGGTATATTTGGTTTAGAAGAAAATTAACTTGTACTTATTTATAGATGATATTTTAAATCAGTGGTTCTCAAACTTTTCTTTTTTTTTAAACTATGACCTCCTTTGGTTCCTATTTCATTCTAGTGAACCCCTATAGCCATTAAATGTTTAAATAGCCTATTGTATTTTTATAATTAAATATATTTTGCTTGCATAGACCAAGAAAAAAAAAATGCTATATGGTCCTCAGTGGTCCATATGGACGCCCAGTTGAGTACCACTGTCTAATTTAAATATTCAATAGTATTGCTTTTGTAGCAATTGGTAAAATGATTTTTCTTTTTTTGGCTATTGGAAGAACCCAAGGATCGTATAAGAAATAATTCCTTTTTAATTCTCAATGACTTTATAAACCAAATCTTTGGAATTTCTTGTAGAATAATATACTTTTACAAATATTTCTTTGGATGTATATTTTTGGCATTTTGTTTCGTAAATAACTTTTTTTTTTCAAGTGTCTGGGTCAGTGGAAGATTCTAGCTAAGAGCAGCAGGGCAGTTAAATTAATAGTTTAGTTTCTTACTACAATTCTCGCGAGGCCTCACAGCAAATCTCTAAAATTCCTAAAATTTCTTGGGTGCATATTTCATGAATTGGTGAGGGTTTACTGTATACCATTCTTGTTTTTGGGGGTTTTTTTTTAATTAATTTTTTTTTTTTTTTTTTTTTGAGTGTGTGTTTTATTTTATATTTGTTTGAGTGGTGTGTCTTTTTATTGTTATTTTTTTAGTGTGTGTGTCTTTTTATTGTTATTTTTTTTTAGTGTGTGTGTCTTTTTATTGTTATTTATTTTTGAGTGGTGTGTCTTATTGTTATTTTTTTTAGTGTGTGTGCCTGTTTATTGTTATTTTTTTGAGTGTGTGTGTCTTTTATTGTTTTTTTTAGTGTGTGTGTCTTTTTATTTTTTTTTAGTGTGTGTCTTTTTATTGTTATTTTTTTTTGTGTGTGTGTGTCTTTTTTTATTTTTTTGTTTGAGTGGTGTGACTTTTTATTGTTATTTTTTAGTGTGTGTGTCTTTTTATTGTTATTTTTTTGAGTGTGTGTGTTATTTTTTGTTTGAGTGGTGTGTCTTTTTATTGTTATTTTTTTGAGTGTGTGTGTCTTTTTATTTTATTTTTTTTGAGAGAGAGTGTGTCTTTTTATTGTTATTTTAAAAATTTTTTTTTCGAGTGAGTGTATCTTTTTATTGTCATTTTTTTTTTTGTTGAGTGTGTGTGTCTTTTTTATTGTTATTTTTTTTTTGAGTGGTGTGTCTTTTTATTGTTTTTTTTTTTAGTGTGTGTGTCTTTTTATTGTTTTTTGTTTTTTTTGAGTGTGTGTGTCTTTTTATTGTTATTTTTTTTTTTTGTAATATTTTGTTTTAGCGCAAAAAGGATAAGAAGCTAAGGTAATCAATATTACTTGTTGTATGTCAAGAAATATGAATGATAACAAACAGGTCAGCTGGGAGACAGAAAACTTCAGAATGGAAAAAAAATATATATATCATGCATATTTTTCTACCTGGTTGTGGTTGTCACAAAAATCTCAGTCAGGTGTGTCTCCTTTTGGTAACAGCAGCTGCTGATGCGTAATCGCTTATATCCCTATGAACACAGCAAACTCGACGATGTCAACAACGCAAATACAAAAGAACATTACAAAAGAACAAAATATGCAGATCTTGGGAGATGAATTTGGGGGAGGGTGGCAGGAGGCGTTGATGATTACCAAAAAGAATCATCACATTTGGATGAATGGATAAGAAAGGAAGATGATGATGAAAAAAAAAAGAAAGAAAAAAAAGAGAAGAAAAAAAGGGTACGTAATGAAACAACCCTGATTTAATTAAGCTGAAATCAAATAAAAAATACAACAAAATTAATAAAAATTTTTTGAAAAAAAAAGAATGATATCAGAATATCATTTAAGAACAGTTGAACTAAAATCATTTTTTCTAAATTTCTGTGAAAATAAAAAAAAAAAAAAAATAAGCAACAAAAAAAAAAGCAAAAAAAAAAAATCTCAACTTTTTTTTAACAAAATGAATTCTTTTGAGTAACCAGATCCTCAGAGTAGTGAATATCTGCAATAAATATATATCTATATCTATCTCTCTCTCTACATATATATATTATATATATATATATATATAAATTTGGGGAGCCGGTTTAAATCAACTTAGATTTATATGGGCCCCAATTTTCGTCGAAATAAATTTATTATGGGATTACGGTGTTGAGTTCTTCCTTCCCTTATTGATAAATATTGCTCTGTATATAATCTAAAAGGTTATTATACATTGAGCTCTCTTCAGTGATTTAAAGATTCGCTGTACTATACATACTGGATCATCAATATTAGTACAGTGGATCTTAGAAATCACATATAGAATCATCCCTTACTACCAAGTTTTGGATAAATCTCATATATATAATATATATATATATATATATATATATATATATATAATAAATTTTTTTCTAAAAACATAAACCATTTTTGCAGGCCTTCTTTTTTTAATAAAATATTCAATTTTTCTCCCGTTGGACCCATAACAACATTTTATGAGTGTTTGTCATGGGTCCAACGGGAAGAAAATTGAATATTTCATTTAAAAAAAAGAAGGTCCGCAAAATGGATTATGTTTTTTAAAAAAAAAATTTTTATTATTATTTTTTACCTTAGCGACACGTGTTTCAGATCTCCTGAATATCTTCTTCAGGCTTTAATTAAACACATTAAAGCCTGAAAAGATATGAAAAGATCTGAAATATTGTCGCTAATGTAAAATAATAATAAAAATTTTTAAAAAAACAAAAAAACATAATCTATTTTTCAGAAATAACAAAAGACTTGCATTGTGGGTAATGTGCTGGACTACAACATCATAGTAAGTGAGTTCAAACTCAAGTTATGCTATTACAGGTTAAAGACCAGTAATGATAAATCTTATTATAATGGAGATTGTGTGTTTTTCTGTCTGTAACCGAAACTATATTACTACTCAAGTCATAATTCTCTTAGTTATTGACATCACATTCTCCATGATTTTATTTTTATCTAAACCCCAATTATTAATAAAATTGTCTTACATTATTAATACTGTTAACTATGTCTACATACTGACAACATTCAATTATATTTATATATACAACAAAGTAGCGGTTAACAGTGTGAATGGGAAGGCTAATTTGCATATTAATATTAAAAAATCGAATTTAATAAATATGTGCTTAGTATTATTGATTTCTAACTGTTTGGTTTTATTTTAATGAATATAAGCAAAAATCTCTTCAATGAATCTTTAAATGAAATCCATTAACAAGAAAAATAACTGTCATTTTATTCTTTACTTCCTATTTTAACTAAATACTTAAATTAGAAAAAAATAACAATGAAAGACGAGAGTGATGGAAGAGTAAGTTTCAGTTGTTCCATTTTTTATTATACTCCCTCTGTTTCAAATCTTTTATTATACTCCCTCTGTTTCAAATCTTTTTATCTGTATTCTTATTTAGTTTTATTAGCCTTTCTAATTTAATATAATATTTTATTACATTAAAACTTAAATACTTGCACCCGGAGGGTGCATATATTTGCTAGTATTAATAATTTATACTATGGTACTTTTTTTATTAAGCCTTAACATGGCGTAGTGGATAACATGCTGGACTACAATAAAACTATACTGAGAATAAAGTGCTGTGTTATGCTGTATAGGAAGTTAAGATTTGGTTTGATTGCTTTGTTTAATGGCATATCAACCTTTTTTGGGTTATTTAATGCTAAATCCACCCTTGTAGAAGAACATTTATTTTCATATTTAGAGATTTGAATGAATTTATAGTAATCAGGATATCACATACTATCACCATAAATAAAGTATACATCTAATAACAGCAGAGAAGACTGGGTTCTTTTAACCTATAGGTTAAAAAGTACCATTAACTTCTATGAAATACTGTTATTAGATGTATACTTTATTTATGGGTGATAGTATGTGATATCCTGATTACTATAAATTCATTCAAATCTCTAAATATGAAAATAAATGTTCTTCTACAGGGTGGATTTAGCATTAAATAACCAAAAACGGTTGATATGCCATTAAACAAAGCAATCAAACCAAACCTTAACTTCCTATACAGCATAAGACAGCACTTTATTCTCAGTATAGTTTTATTGTAGTCCACTATGCCATGTTAAGGCTTAATAAAAAAAAGTACCATAGTATAAATTATTAATACTAGCAAATATATGCACCCTCCGGGTGCAAGTATTTAAGTTTTAATGTAATAAAATATTATATTAAATTAGAAAGGCTAATAAAACTAAATAAGAATACAGATAAAAAGATTTGAAACAGAGGGAGTATAATAAAAGATTTGAAACAGAGGGAGTATAATAAAAAATGGAACAACTGAAACTTACTCTTCCATCACTCTCGTCTTTCATTGTTATTTTTCTAATTTAAGTATTTAGTTAAAATAGGAAGTAAAGAAAAATGACAGTTATTTTATCTTGTTAATGGATTTCATTTAAGATTCATTGAAGAGATTTTTGCTTATATTCATTAAAATAAAACCAAACAGTTAGAAATCAATAATACTAAGCACATATTTATTAAATTCGATTTTTTAATATTAATATGCAAATTAGCCTTCCCGTTCACACTGTTAACCGCTACTTTGTTGTATATATAAATATAATTGAATGTTGTCAGTATGTAGACATAGTTAACAGTATTAATAATGTAAGACAATTTTATTAATAATTGAGGTTTAGATAAAAATAAAATCATGGAGAATGTGATGTCAATAACTAAGAGAATTATGACTTGAGTAGTAATATAGTTTCGTTTACAGACAGAAAAACACACAATCTCCATTATAATAAGATTTATCATTACTGGTCTTTAACCTGTAATAGCATAACTTGAGTTTGAACTCACTTACTATGATTTTGTAGTCCAGCACATTACCCACAATGCAAGTCTTTTGTTATTTCTGCAAAATGGATTATGTTTTTTTTGTTTTTTTAAAAATTTTTATTATTATTTTACATTAGCGACACATATTTCAGATCTTTTTATATCTTTTTCAGGCTTTAATGTGTTTAATTAAAGCCTGAAGAAGATATCAGGAGATCTGAAACACGTGTCGCTAAGGTAAAATAATAATAAAAATTTTTTTAAAAAAACATAATCCATTTTGCGGACCTTCTTTTTTTAAATAAAATATTCAATTTTCTTCCGTTGGACCATGAAATTAAAATGTTGTTATGGGTCCAACGGGAGAAAATTGAATATTTTATTTAAAAAAAGAAGGCCCGCAAAATGGTTTATGTTTTTAGAAAAAAAATTTATTATATATATATATATATATATATATATATATATATATATATATATATGAGATTTATCCAAAACTTGGTAGTAAGGGATGATTCTATATGTGATTTCTAAGATCCACTGTACTAATATTGATGATCCAGTATGTATAGATACAGCGAATCTTTAAATCACTGAAGAGAGCTCAATGTATAATAACCTTTTAGATTATATACAGAGCAATATTTATCAATAAGGGAAGGAAGAACTCAACACCGTAATCCCATAATAAATTTATTTCGACGAAAATTGGGGCCCATATAAATCTAAGTTGATTTAAACCGGCTCCCCAAATTTATATATATATATATATATAATATATATATGTAGAGAGAGAGATAGATATAGATATATATTTATTGCAGATATTCACTACTCTGAGGATCTGGTTAATCAAAAGAATTCATTTTTGTTAAAAAAAGTTGAGATTTTTTTTTTTTGCTTTTTTTTTTTGTTGCTTATTTTTTAATTTTTGTTTTTATTTTCACAGAAATTTAGAAAAAATGATTTTAGTTCAACTGTTCTTAAATGATATTCTGATATCATTCTTTTTGTTTTCAAAAAAATTTTTATTAATTTTTGTTGTATTTTTTATTTGATTTCAGCTTAATTAAATCAGGGTTGTTTCATTACGTACCCTTTTTTTCTTTCTCTTTTTTTTCTTTCTTTTTTTCATCATCATCTTCCTTTCTTATCCATTCATCCAAATGTGATGATTCTTTTTGGTAATCATCAACGCCTCCTGCCACCCTCCCCCAAATTCATCTCCCAAGATCTGCATATTTTGTTCTTTTGTAATGTTCTTTTGTATTTGCGTTGTTGACATCGTCGAGTTTGCTGTGTTCATAGGTGATATAAGCGATTACGCATCAGCAGCTGCTGTTACCAAAAGGAGACACACCTGACTGAGATTTTTGTGACAACCACAACCAGGTAGAAAAATATGCATGATATATATTTTTTTTCCATTCTGAAGTTTTCTGTCTCCCAGCTGACCTGTTTGTTATCATTCATATTTCTTGACATACAACAAGTAATATTGATTACCTTAGCTTCTTATCCTTTTTGCGCTAAAACAAAATATTACAAAAAAAAAAAAATAACAATAAAAAGACACACACACTCAAAAAAACAAAAAAAACAATAAAAAGACACACACACTAAAAAAAAAAACAATAAAAAGACACACCACTCAAAAAAAAATAACAATAAAAGACACACACACTCAAACAAAAAAAAAATGACAATAAAAGATACACTCACTCGAAAAAAAAAATTTTTAAATAACAATAAAAAGACACACTCTCTCTCAAAAAAAATAACAATAAAAAAGACACACACACTCAAAAAAAATAACAATAAAAAGACACACCACTCAACAAAAAATAAAACAATAAAAAACACACACACTCAAAAAATAACAATAAAAAGACACACACACTAAAAAAAATAACAATAAAAAGTCACACCACTCAAACAAAAAATAACAATAAAAAGACACCACACACACACAAAAAATAACAATAAAAAGACACACACTAAAAAAAAACAATAAAAAGACACACACACTAAAAAAAAACAATAAAAAGACACACACACTCAAAAAAAATAACAATAAACAGGCACACACACTAAAAAAAATAACAATAAAAAGACACACCACTCAAAAAAATAACAATAAAAAGACACACACTCAAAAAAAATAACAATAAAAAGACACACACACTAAAAAAAAATAACAATAAAAGACACACACACTAAAAAAAATAACAATACTAAAAAAATAACAATAAAAAGACACACCACTCAAACAAAATATAACAATAAAAAGACACACACACTCAAAAAAAAAAAACAATAAAAAAAATTAACTAAAAAAAAAACCCCCAAAAACAAGAATGGTATACAGTAAACCCTCACCAATTCATGAAATATCCCAAGAAATTTTAGGAATTTTAGAGATTTGCTGTGAGGCCTCGCGAGAATTGTAGTAAGAAACTAAACTATTAATTTAACTGCCCTGCTGCTCTTAGCTAGAATCTTCCACTGACCCAGACACTTGAAAAAAAAAAGTTATTTACGAAACAAAATGCCAAAAATATACATCCAAAGAAATATTTGTAAAAGTATATTATTCTACAAGAAATTCCAAAGATTTGGTTTATAAAGTCATTTGAGAATTAAAAGGAATTATTTCTTATACGATCCTTGGGTTCTTCCAATAGCCAAAAAAAAGAAAAATCATTTTACCAATTGCTACAAAAGCAATACTATTGAATATTTAAATTAGACAGTGGTACTCAACTGGGGTCCATATGGACCACTGAGGACCATATAGCATTTTTTTTCTTGGTCTATGCAAGCAAAATATATTTAATTATAAAAATACAATAGGCTATTTAAACATTTAATGTCTATAGGGGTTCACTAGAATGAAATAGGAACCAAAGGAGGTCATAGTTTAAAAAAAAGAAAAGTTTGAGAACCACTGATTTAAAATATCATCTATAAATAAGTACAAGTTAATTTTCTTCTAAACCAAAGATACC
The DNA here is from genome assembly GCA_023376005.1 of Doryteuthis pealeii. Taxonomy (NCBI): domain Eukaryota; kingdom Metazoa; phylum Mollusca; class Cephalopoda; order Myopsida; family Loliginidae; genus Doryteuthis; species Doryteuthis pealeii. The sequence continues at coordinate 10,868,996 of CM042179.1, read as the reverse complement.
AGGATATTTGGACTCTTCCAACAGCCCCCAAAAATCATTTTGACAAATACTAAAAAAAACCAATACTATTAAGTATTTAAATAAGACATTATTTAAAGTATAATTCATGATAAGTACAATTTTTTATAAAGTTAATTTTCTTCTAAATCAAAGATACCAGGATATTTGGACTCTTCCAACAGCCCCAAAAAATCATTTTGACAAATACTACAAAAAACAATACTATTAAGTATTTAAATAAGACATTATTTAAAGTATAATTCATGAATAAATACAATTTTTTATAAAGTTAAGTTTCTTCTAAACCAAAGATACCAGGATATTTGGACTCTTCCAACAGCCCCAAAAAATCATTTTGACAAATACTGCAAAAAGCAATACTATTAAGTATTTAAATAAGACATTATTTAAAATATAATTCATGAATAAGTACAATTTTAAAAAAAGTTAATTTTCTTCTAAATCAAAGATACCAGGATATTTGGACTTTTCCAACAGCCCCAAAAAATCATTTTGACATATACTACAAAAAAACAATACTATTAAGTATTTAAATAAGGCATTATTTAAAGTATAATTCATGAATAAATACAATTTTTTATAAAGTTAAGTTTCTTCTAAACCAAAGATACCAGGATATTTGGACTCTTCAAACAGCCAAAAAATCATTTTTTGATACAAAAAACAATACTATTAAGTATTTAAATAAGGCATTATTTAAAGTATAATTCATGATAAGTACAATTTTTTATAAAGTTAATTTTCTTCTAAATCAAAGATACCAGGATATTTGGACTCTTCAAACAGCCAAAAAATCATTTTTTGATACAAAAAACAATACTATTAAGTATTTAAATAAGGCATTATTTAAAGTATGATTCATGAATAAATACAATTTTTTATAAAGTTAATTTTCTTCTAAATCAAAGATACCAGGATATTTGGACTTTTCCAACAGCCCCAAAAAATCATTTTGACATATACTACAAAAAAACAATACTATTAAGTATTTAAATAAGGCATTATTTAAAGTATAATTCATGAATAAATACAATTTTTTATAAAGTTAAGTTTCTTCTAAACCAAAGATACCAGGATATTTGGACTCTTCAAACAGCCAAAAAATCATTTTTTGATACAAAAAACAATACTATTAAGTATTTAAATAAGGCATTATTTAAAGTATAATTCATGATAAGTACAATTTTTTGTCAAGTTAATTTTCTTCTAAACCAAAGATACTAAATCCTCTAAGGATTTATCAAAAAATGGCTAACAATGGCCTTTTCATTTAAAGTTACCTGTTATTTATTTCCCTAAAAAAATCAAGACTTCTAAATCTGTTTAATATTACATTTAAACAAAGGCTATCGTTTGGAGCAAATTAGGAAAATTAATGTGAATTCCAGCTGGGCAGAATGAGACGGTATAGGACATTAAGAGATATAGATAGAAGGACTTAATTTTTTCTTCTTTTTTTTTTCAAACTAGTATTAATTATTTTTATTATATTTTCTATTTTGTTTATGGTATAGAATATACTCTAAATAGAATCAATCCATTTATTTTGTATTTATAGTTCCAGACAGCATAGTACTTATAAATTTTGATTTTTGCTATGACTGGGTGAGCATTTATTTTCTCTCACTGTGTGGCATCAATGTTTCCAGGTTTCTAAAGTTAAATTTGTTTTTTCTTTTTCCGAAATAAGCAATTATCTTGTATATACAAAATCTCTTGTCTGTCAAATATGTTACTATGTTAACGGTGAGAAAACATAACTTGTGCACAGACATTGTTGTTTGTACTACACATGACCTTTTATCTGACCTTTGTGAGGCTGTTGTAGAGTTTAGGCAAGTAGTTTTTAATCTATTTGCCTTCAGTTGGTATTTTGGGATAAATAGGGAATCACTGCAAAAAGAATAAAATAGTAGCATAAACATTTGTAAAAAGTGTAATAGTAATTATGTATATGTATTTCGAGTTGCTAGTTTTTTTTTTTTAAGTAAAATTGGTCATTTTTAATTAGTTAAATATTAACATAAACATTTATAAAATGTATAATAGTAATTATGTATATGTCCTTTTTTAAAATTTTAAAATTTTAAAAAGTGAAATTGGTCTTTTTTAATTAGTTAAATAGTAACATAAATATTTGTAAAAGGTGTAATAGTAAATATGTATTTCTGGTTGCTAGTTTTTTTTTAAAAGTAAAATTGTTCATTTTTAATTAGTTAAATATTAACATAAACATTTATATACAGTATAATAGTAATTATGTATATGTCCTTTTTAAAAATTTTAAAAAGTGAAATTGGTATTTTTAATTAGTTAAATAGTAACATAAACATTTATATAGAGTATAATAGTAATTATGTATATGTCCTTTTTTAAAAGTTTTTAAAATAATTTTTTTTAATTAGTTAAATAGTAACATAAACATTTATATAGTGTATAGTAGTAATTATGTATATGTCCTCTTTTTAATTTTTAAAAAGTGAAATTGGTTTTTTAATTAGTTAAATATTAACATAAATATTTATATAGAGTATAATAGTAATTATGTATACTAGCAAATATATGCACCCTCCGGGTTCAAGTATTTAAGTTTTAATATAATAAAGTATCATATTAAATTAGAAAGGCTAATTAAACTGAATAAGAATGTAGATAAAAAGATTTGGAACAGAGGGGGTATGATTGAAAAATAGAACAACTTTGAAACTAACTCTTCCATCATTTTCCATTACTCCCGTCTTTTATTGGTAATTTTTCCTAATTTAACTATTTAGTTAATAGGAAGTAAAGAATAATATTAGTTATTTCTTCTTGTTAAGGGATTTCTTTTAAGATTTATTGAAGAGATTTTTGCTGATATTCATTAAGATAAAACCAAACAATTAGAAATCAATAATACTAAGCATATATTTATTAAAATCAATTTTTTAAGATCAATATACAAATTAGCCTTCCCATTCATACTGTAAACCGCTATTTTGTTGTATATATAAATACAATTGCATGTTATTAGTATGTTGATATGGTCAATAGTATAAGTAATGTAAAACAATTTTATTAATGATTGAGGTATAATTAAAAATAAATTCATGGTAAAAGTGATGTAAATAACAAAGGGAATTGTGACTTGTATAGTAATATAGTTTCGGTTACAGACAGACAAACCCACAATCTCCATTATAATAAGATGTCCTCTTTTTAATTTTTAAAAAGTGAAATTGGTTTTTTAATTAGTTAAATATTAACATAAATATTCATATAGAGTATAATAGTAATTATGTATATGTCCTTTTTTAAAAGTTTTTTAAAATAAATTTTTTTTTTAATTAGTTAAAGTAACATAAACGTTCTAAAAAGTATAATAGTAATTATGTATATGTCCTTTTTTAAAAAAATGTTTAAAAAGTGAAATTGATATTTTTTAATTAGTTAAATCGTTGAAAAAATAAAAAAGTAAAGGAAAGAAAATGTTGAATGGATAAAAATGTTTAATTAATAGTAATTATGTATATGTCCTTTTTTTTTTTAAATTAAAAAAAAAATAAAATTGGTATTTTTTGATAAATTGGAATTGTTTAAGGAATTAATTTCAATTAAATGTAATTCTACTTTGTCAAATTGTTTTATCTAAATTTATTCAGTCACCTGAGAAATTTTTGGTTTTTGTAGGGTTACAAAAGTTGAACTTGTATTCTCTATATTTTAATCTTATATTAGTGACAAATACTAAGGTGAGTCAAAAGTTTTGCAATATGTTGGTACTTGCTAGTTTATGATATCTATATCATGTGACCACAACAGTTGAAGCTGTGGAAGGTACCCGCTGTGATTGGTAATATCATGGTAGTTGGTGGGCTGATATGTTGCGGACTCCTTCACTCCATGTGTGATTTGAAAGCTGCACAGATGAATGTGCTACATAGTCTAATTTGGGAACTTATGCTTTATAATTTTGAACTGAGAAATAACATTGTGGAAGCAACCAAAAAAATTTGTTATGTAAAAGGTGAAGATGCAGTCGATCATAGTACAGTGACCATATAGTTCAAGAAATTTTGCTCGGGTTGCAAGAATCTTGACGATCAGACAAGGTCAGGTAGGCCTTAAAATGTAGATTCTGATGTCATGCTTTAAGCCAGTGATTCTCAATGTGGTCCAGCTGGACCATTTCTAGTGGTCCACAGAACATTTCTAGCAGTCCACAGAGAGTTCAAAGCCACAAAAATGTTTTAGCCATTTCACAAAAATTTAACTAATTTAGCGCTTCTTATAATGACCCTCCCCAGTTAAAAATCTCTATTTTAAGTGCACGTCGATGATCGGCAGAAAATGAATTGTCTTGTCTTACTTTAACACGTGTGCTAGCCGCTCACAGGAACATTCAAGAAAAGTAGGATTGGTCCATGGGAATTTTTTTGAATAAAAAAAGCCATATGTATTTACCAACACCTCTGTTTGAGCAGGATGTGTCACATGGTCAATTTTTAAGCAGAGTTTAACAGATTTGATTTCAGGATTTTCCTACTCTTAGACCAGTTGCATGCCAAAGTTAAAGAGCTCAGTTTGCCCTACTATTTATCCATAACTGGAAGGAAAATAGCTGCATTCATAGCTTTCCCTAGGATATTAGTGCCATCTCATCTAGGATTTGAACTCCATTTGCTGTGTCCATTTCCTATGACGATGACCATTAAACCAAAGTGCCTCCAAGCCATGCAGGCAAATCCAGCAGTTCGCACTCAAATCAGCTGGGTTTATAGAATACACTGACTGCACCTCTGCAGAGGGGTAAGACCTCCACCAATGAGGCCACCTGTTGTACATGGGTGCCAACCTGTAAACCTGAGGACACAATTGTGGTGGCTAAGTTTGTAACCTGGGTACTAATTGGTACTGTGAGGTGCAACACTCCACTTTGGCTTTTATTTGGGGTAGATGGGTGGTAGGAGTGGCCCCTTCTGATCAATTGGCTGATCATATCAACTCTAGCAACTGTATGATTGTCCTAATTCTATTCTTCAAAGTGCTCTTATAGCAATCACTTACCCTATATATATATATATATATATATATATATATATATATATATATATACCAACCCCTCCGCACGAGCAGGATGCGACACAAGGTCAATTTCTTAAGCGGAGTTAAACAGGTTTGAATTCAGAGTTTTCCTTTTCCTAGACCGGTTGCCTAACCAAGGTTAAAGAGCCCAGTCTGCCCTACTATTTACCCATAGCTGGAGGGAGATTTGTTGTATTCATACCTTTCCCAAGGGTATTAGCACTATGTGAAATACAAACAACCTCATCCAGGATTTGAACTTGTTTCGTTGTGCCCAATTCCTAGGACGGTATCCATTAGACCACGTGCATCCATGTGTGTCTAATGATAAATTAGTGTGTAAATATCATAAATATGTTAGTGCGTATGTGTCCAATAATAAATCAGTGTGTTTTAGTGTGTCTAATAATAGATTAATGTGTAAATATCATGAATATGTTAGTGTATCAGTCTTATCATAATGGCTAATATATATATATATATATATATATATATATATATATATATATATATGTGTGTGTGTGAAAATGGAAAAGGAATTGAATCCGACAATATTCATACCTTTCCCAATGGTATTAGCGCTAAGTGAAATGCATTTAGCGCGTCCAGGATTTGAACTCGGAGTGACGAGTCCATTTCCCATGACTTTAACCATTACACCATGCGCCTATTTATTATATAGGTGCTAGAACGTGGTGGCTGAGGGTCTACCACAAATATTTATTAATACACATGAAGTTATTGAAAATTATTTCTACCAATTTATTAATACATATGAAGTTAATGAAAATTATTTCCTAAACAAATAATATATATAAAAGAACAATATTTGGTATTAAATAGACCACAAGAGTTGATATGCCATTAAACAAAACAACCAACCAACCAACCAATCATTGTCCAGTGTGGTTCGTTACCTTCATGACCTTGGAGCTGATTAATTGTGCTTCACATTACCAAAATTTTGCAAAATTTTTGACTCACCTTTGTATTCAAATTAGATTTTATCTGCCATTCTTGATATGAAAATACACAATGTTTCTTAATTATTTGCACACTTCATTTTGACTTTGCTACAAAAAAAAAAGAAATTTTCAATATACGCGTTTGTTTGTCTGAATTTTTGAAGTGAGGCTTGATGCATATTATTTTGATTTTTTTGGACTGTTGTCCTCATCTTTATTGTGGTATGTAAAAAAACATGTTTCAGCCACTGTATCCTCTTGTCTTCCTCTATGTATCCGAGCATAGCAATGACCCAACCTAGGAAATCATTTTGGATATTTTGACTGTTGATCAAAATAATTTCCCAGGTTGGGTCATTGCTATGCTCGGATAGACAGGGAACACCTGAAGAAGGCTGGAGGATACAGCATCTTTATTGTGGCCTTTTAAATCCCAACATTTCAGCTGCTGTATCCTCCAGCCTTCTTTCAGGTGTTCATAGCAATGACCCAACCTGGGAAATCATTTTGGATATTTTGACTGTTGATCAAACAAAGCGTTGAAGAATATTTATAATAAAGTCATTGCTTTTGCATTCCTTGGAAATTAACTGATGCCATTTTAGGCTTAGAGTTGTGCAGGAAACGCCAATAAACAATTTTTTTTTTCAAATGATCATGATGCTTCTTGAGAAGAAACATCTTGGATTAATAGATGTACAAAAGCAATAACTTCATTATTTAAACTAGCAAATATATGCACCCTCCGGGTGCAAGTATTTAAGTTTTGATATAATAAAATATCATATTAAATTAGAAAGGCTAATGAAACTGACTAAGAATGCAGATAAAAAGATCTGCAACAGAGGGGGTATAATCGAAAAATAGAACAACTTTGAAACTAACTATTCCATCATTTTCCATTACTCCCCTCTTTCATTGGTAAATTTTCCTAATTTAACTATTTAGTTAAAATAGGAAGTAAAGGATAATATTACAGTTATTTTTTCTTGTTAATGGATTTCTTTTAAGATTTATCCACGAGATTTTTGTTTATATTTCTTAAGAGAAAACCAAACAATTAGAAATCAATAATACTAAGCATATATTTATTAAAATTAAATTTTAAATATCAATATGCAAATTAGCCTTCTCGTTCACACTGTAAACCGCTATTTTGTTGTATATATAAATACAATTGCATGTTATTAGTACGTAGTTATGGTCAACAGTATTGATAGTGTAAAACAATTTTTATTAATAACTGAAGGTTTAAAAGAATAAAATCATGGAGAATTTGAATAAATAATTAAGGGAATTCTGACTTGAGTAGTAATATAGTTTCGGTTACAGACAGAAAAACACACAATCTCCATTATAATAAGATCAGATCTTTGATGCTTTGTTTGCACAACAGTCAAACTATTCAAAATTATTTTCCAGGCTGGGATATAGTGGCCAAAACATTGTGTTTTTATATACCGCTATAAGGATGAAGATGACAGTCTTAAAAAATCAAAAATAATACATATGTGTTTGTGTCGCTCAATTTATTCTAATTTTTAAAAACTTAGTTTATAGTTTGTTTTTGCTTCTCAGACTTTTATTTTAAATCCAGAGAATTTATTTCATGACTTCTGGAATTCTCCTAAATTTACGTCTGAATTTCCGGGACAAGTAATTATTATTACACAGTGATGTACTCGGTCTATTGTCCTCATCTTGGTTGTAATTAGTCATAATCTTTTGGCTGTGGTACCCTTTGGCATTCTTCAGGTATCTGTTGTGGTTGTTACTGAAGAATAATTAAAGTTCCAATTACCGTCGAACTGGGAAGACAAGGCAACAAACGGTTGTAACTGAAATACAAACCCAAATGTCACAAAGTCTACTGCAGAATGACAGGATATATATAAGACTTCACAATGTCATTCAGATCAAGCTGTCAATCAGAACTCAAGGAATGGAATGACCCAAATCACCCAAATTCATGAATGGGTCATTCTTGATTTATATATATACCAACTGTCTTGGACACTGCTCAAGTTGTACTTAGCTGCTGTTATTCAAACCCACAGTAGACTTACTGACTTCAATAGTTACTAAGTTTTACTTAGTCAGGCACACAGGATTCAAATTACTTGTGGAACCTTTTATTTTAAATCCAGAGAATTTATTTCATGATTTCTGGAATTCTCCTAAATTTATGTCTGAATTTCCGGGACAAGTAATTATTATTACACAGTGATGTACTCGGTCTATTGTCCTCATCTGGGTTGTAATTAGTCATAATCTTTTGGCTGTGGTACCCTTTGGCATTCTTCAGGTATTTGTTGTGATAGTTACTAAGTTTTACTTAGTCAGGTACACAGGATTCAAATTACTTGTGGAACCTGCAATTCCTAAGTGGTCATCCATCTAAGTACTCAAAAATCATTGCTACTTAACTTTTTAAGATCCCCCCCTAACAATGGGGCCACCTGTTAGCCATAGATGGCGACCTGTAATGCTTAAGGATGGATTCCTAGTAGATAAGCAGTCCATGACATGCAATACTACTCTTGGGCTAGACGGGTGACCAATAGGACCCCTCAAATCTCTTGGTTGGTCATGTCAAGCCCTAGCACCTATATGATTATCCTGGAAGCGTGTGGTGTAATGGTTAAAGTCATGGAAAATGGACTCGTCACTACAAGTTCAAATTCTGGACGCGGTAACTGCATTTTCACTTAGCGCTAATACCCTTGGGAAAGGTATGAATCCAATTCTCCCTCCAGCTATGGGTAAATAGTAGGGCAGACCAGGCTCTTTAACCTTGGTTAGGTAACCGGTCTAGGAGAAGGAAAACTCTGAATTCAAACCTGTTGAACTCCGCTTAAGAAATTGACCTTGTGCCACATCCTGCTCATGCGGAGGGGTTGGTAAATATATATATGATTATCCTGACCATTTGATATATATGTGCTAGAAGGTGGTGGTTATGGGTTTTAGTGTCTTATTTAAATTGAATCTAATGGTGAGGTTCCAATTCTGGAGCTCTGGGGAGTGTGGAGTACCCCTTTATTGCCATTACACCCAGGTCCACATCTTAGGGTCACATCTATGGGTTTAAATTGATCAAACAGTGAGTTTTAAAAAAATGTTTAAAAAATAATTTGAAAATCCAACAAGAATGAACCCCCCCCCAAAAAAAAAGCATCTGCAGCATAAAATAACCCAATAATGATTGATATGCCATAAAATCCAACCAACCAACCAACTGGGGAATACAATAGATGTTGTGACTAATAACAACTAAGATGAGGACACTAGTCTGAGTACATCAATATATGATTATCATCTTTAAATTGTTTATCACAGAGTAACTCATTGTCTTTATATCATTAAATATTTATCTTAAAAACATGACGTTATCTATCAAAGGATTTCAGTGCATGGTTGATAGTTGGTTTGTTTTTCTTTTGTTTTTCTTATTTCTATATAAAAAAAATGACCACCAAAGTGCATTGGTTTTAAAAAAGAGAGAGGATCAATTGTCATCAATCAACTGGGAATAAAACAAGTTTTTTTTTCTTTTTCTTTTTTTTTAAAAAGTGGTCAGTAAAATCTGATGTTATGTTGTATACCAGGTCTTGTCAACATGCCTCCAAATTCATGGCCACTAAAAAGGTATTTGTTACGCGGTGGTCGTCATTGTCGATAAAAAGTACCACACGTGAGATATATCGTCACAAGGGCTTAGCATTTATTTTCGGGCTCGTGTCGTGGCTCTGTTCGGAGAGGAGGAAAGGCAGAGAGAAAGAGAGAGAGAGGACACTGTTAAATTACTGATAATCCCACACTAGGGACCAGAGGCCTGTTCTGATTCTACACCGCCGGAAAGCAAAAAGAGGCCGATCTTGTTGTCATCGTTCCTCGTCACCACGTGACTTCCATGTTCTGTTCAACACCCAAAACTTCCGGTTGGCTTCAAATTCTATGAGAAAATAAAGGTATCAAATTTTTATGAGAAAAAAAAGGTATCGAATTCTATGAGAAAGAAAGTATCAAATTCTATGAGAAAAAAGGTATCAAATTCTATTAAAAAAATGTTATTCAAATTCTATAGAGAAAACTTGATTGTACATTTTTTTTCTTTTTTAACAAAATTATTTAAAAACATTTTGTGAAGTGTATAAACTTAATTTTCTTATTTAATAAGGATTTAATAAAATGGTAAATTCCATAAAATGGATAAGGTCATTTTTATTTTGATCAGTTCTTCTACCTAGGATCAAAGACTTTACTTTCTTACAGTTCTTATTAAAATAAAGGTGTAGTATGGCCAAGGGTGAAATGTCACTTTCTGGAAGGTCTGCTAGGATGAAATGTCACTTTCTGGCAGTTCAGCCTGGGATCAAATTTCTCTTTCTGGCAGTCTTCTAGGATAAATGTCACTTTTCTGGCTATTTCCTGGATAAGGCAGGTTCTAGCTTAATTATACTGCAAATTCTGCAACCATTGGTGTCCCTTACTCTCTTTCTATAGCAGTCCACCACTCCGGACCTTCTAATCAAGTTACAGTTATCAGTAGAGGTCATCCATTATGGTTATGGTTAGCAAGGTAGTCTTACAGTCATTACTATGATACATTCTGACGGTATAGCATGTGTATCACAGTTCAATTATAGCAGCAAGTCTTGGTCAACTCATGCAACCTCCATCTCTGTGCAAGGAACAACTCGTTCCGTCAGTAGTGTTGCTCCTCATGTGGCGAAAATATGATCATTGCTCATACGAAAAACTGCATAGATAATCAGAAGAGTGGGATATCAGATCGGGACGCGTACATATAGTAGTGAGATTGATATGGTGTGGCCCAGTAAATTCTACGTTCGTAACTGTTGAGCGGCAGTAATTACTGCAAATCATTAGACATATCGCAGTGGTTGAGGTTACTAGTGCAGACTCAGCGATGATATGTCGATGACTCTCGTCAGATGCAATCCGACGGACGGTCAAACTACTGTAAGATAGCCTTGATCACAGATGTACAGATACATCTCTGATAGCTATGTGTGATCGAGAGGAGTGCGATATCACTGCTCTCCCGAGTGCGATCCATCGTATGATAAGGGGTGTAGATGTTGCAAACTAGGTCGCTCGCGCAGATCCATTACTACTGAAATAGCAAGTTTGATCTCACAGGATGCTCCATACTCACAACCTTGTGTCACATCCCGACCCATAGTGAAATGGTTGTGGTAAATACCTATCTCTTGTAGAGGAAGTCCCATTGTAGTTAATGGTTAGCAAAACTAGTCTCGCAGATACATTACTACTGATAGCAAGTTTGATCCTCACAGGATGCTCCATACTCCCAACCTTGTGTCACATCCGACCCATAGTGAAATGGTTGGGTAAATACCTATCTCTTGTATGAGGCATCCCATAGTGGTGTAATGGTTAGCAAACTAGTCTCGCAGATCCATTACTACTGAATAGCAAGTTTGATCCTCACAGGATGCTCCATACTCACAACCTTGTGTCACATCCGCCATAGTGAAATGGTTGGGTAAATACCTATCTCTTGTAGAGGAAGTCCCATTGTAGTGTAATGGTTAGCAAACTAGTCTCGCAGATACATTACTACTGAATAGCAAGTTTGATCCTCACAGGATGCTCATACTCCCAACCTTGTGTCACATCCGACCCATAGTGAAATGGTTGGGTAATACCTATCTCTTGTAGAGGGCATCCCATAGTGGTGTAATGTTAGCAAACTAGTCTCGCAGATCCATTACTACTGAATAGCAAGTTTGATCCTCACAGGATGCTCCATACTCACAACCTTGTGTCACATCCGACCCATAGTGAAATGGTTGGGTAAATACCTATCTCTTGTAGAGGAAGTCCCATTGTAGTGTAATGCGTTAGCAAACTAGTCTCGCAGATACATTACTACTGAATAGCAAGTTTGATCCTCACAGGATGCTCCATACTCACAACCTTGTGTCACATCCGACCCATAGTGAAATGGTTGGGTAAATACCTATCTCTTGTAGAGGGCTTCTCATCATGGTGTAATGGGTTAGCAAGCTAGTCTGCAGATCAATTACTACTATAATAGTGATAATTATTATTGCTGATGTCCATTCTTGCAATCTTGTGTCACATCCTACAAGTGGCAAAGGTGGGTAAATACCTATCTCTTGTAGAGGGCTTCTCATCATGGTGTAATGGTTAGCAAGCTAGTCTTGCACGTCCATTACTACTGTAATAGTGATTTTATACTCACTGGATGACCCATACTTGCGACCTTGTGTCACATCCTACCTGTGGCAAATGGATGGGTAAATACTTATCCATTGTAGAGGACGTCCCATCATGGTGTAATAGTAGCAATCTAGTCTTGCAGATCAATTTAAATACTACTGTAATAGTGAGTTTTATCCTACCATCAGCTCCTCACTTTACCACACAGAACCCTGTGCTATTCATATGTGAGTTGGCGAGAGCCGGTATCAAACTAGGAACCTTGATTCCTAGGAAGTGCTCTACCAACTGAGAACAAACTAGGCTAGTAGATTATTAATAGTGGCTGTTTTAAACTTGTTGCCTTGCACCAAACTAAGTTAAGCTTAGTAGAAGATAACATTGGGGATTATTATAATTGTTAGTATCTGTAGATGTAAAGAACAATTAAAGTAGGAGCAATCATGAAATATAAAATCTGAAAATCCGCTTATTTCTGCTTAGTGTGAAGAATTATCTGTCTACTGTCTCCATGATAGGAAATTAATTCTCATATGATGTAAAAGATGGAATTAAAGGAAGTATAAAGAATAATATATTGGTCAGATTTGATTTTGCGATATTATTTTTTAGAAACTCACAACCTCTCACCATATAAAATTTATCACATTTTTAGATTATTGACATAACTGAAAACAACACATAGGAAAGTGTATCAGTATGAAAACCCAACAAAATTTTGACTGAAGGTGTGTTCAAAATGTATCAGTATAAAATATAAGAAAATTTTGACAGTTGACTGAAGGTGTGTTCAAAATGTATCAGTATAAAATATAAAGAAATTTGACAGTTGATTGAAAGATGTGTTCAAAATGTATCAGTAAAAAATATAAAGAAAATTTTAGCAGTTGACTGAAGGTGTGTCAAAAAGTATCAGTATAAATTATAAAGGAAATTTTAGCAGTTGACTGAAGGTGTGTTCAAACAGTATCAGTATATAAATTATAAAGGAAATTTAGCAGTTGACTGAAGGTGTGTTCAAAAAGTATCAGTATAAAATATAAAGGAAATTTTAGCAGTTGACTGAAGTGTGTTCAAAAAGTATCAGTATAAATATAAAGAAAATTTTGACAGTTGACTGAAGGTGTGTTCAAAATGTATCAGTATAAAATATAAAGGAAATTTTAGCAGTTGACTGAAGGTGTGTTCAAAAAGTATCAGCATAAAATATTAAGAAAATGTGACAGTTGATTGAAGATGTGTTCAAAAAGTATCAGTATAAAATATAAAGAAAATGTTGACAGTTGATTGAAGATGTGTTCAAAAAGTATCAGTAATAAATTATAAAGGAAATTTTAGCAGTTGACTGAAGGTGTGTTCAAAAAGTATCAGTATAAAATATAAAGAAACATTTAGCAGTTGATTGAAGTTGTGTTCAAAATGTATCAGTATAAAAATATAAAGAAAATTTAGCAGTTGACTGAAGGTGTGTTCAAAAAAGTATCAGTTATAATAATAAAGGAAATTTTAGCAGTTGACTGAAGGTGTGTTCAAAAAGTATCAGTATAAATTATAAAGGAAATTTTAGCAGTTGACTGAAGGTGTGTTCAAAAAGATCAGTATAAAATATAAAGAAAATTTTAGCAGTTGACTGAAGGTGTGTTCAAAAAGTATCAGTATAAAATATAAAGAAACGTTTAGCAGTTGACTGAAGGTGTGTTCAAAAAGTATTGAGACTTAAGCTGTATTAGTATAAAATATTTAAAAAAATTGGGTGATATAATTAATATATGACACAGAGAAATTGTGCTATTGTCATGAATAATGAACGAGATGTTAATTTAAAAAAGTTTCTTTGGTATTCAGCAGTCTTATTCCAGTGAGTTTTCCATTGGTTTAAGCACCTCTAAAACACCTTTTTTTTAATATGGTACGATATTGGTGTAATTGTATTTCATTTTAATATCTTCCTTGTCTTCAAATCTTAACCACAAACTGAATTTTAAATTTAGGAAACAGGAAAAAGTCAGATGGAACTTTGATCTGGTGAGTTTAACGAGGGGAGAAAAAAAGATTTTGATGCTATTCACAGAATTGTATCCCGGTCTCCTGCCTTAAAAAACGCTAGGCGAGAGCTAAAGTTTCAGAATTTATGTGAAAATTTGACAATTAATTGATTTTTCATAGAATTTTAAATATTATATTATGCAGTAATGATACTGTATAAATTACAGCTAGGCGAGAGCTAAAGTTTCAGAATTTTAATATTATATTATATATATATTATTGTGAAAATAAAATGGAAATTAATCTGACAGTGTGAAATATATATAATGAAAAAACAAATTTACACAAATTTACACTTTTTTAAATAACTCTACATCAGACTTTTTTGAGTCTTATTTTATACTATAATGCTTCTGATTATTTTTTAAAATTAAAAATAAAATTCATTTTATTTTTAAATAAAATTCATTTTACTTTTAATATAGACAGCGCATTTTTTGATTAATTCCAACGTTTAACTAGCAGCGTTCTGTTTTTGCTAACGGTCATTTTTCCCGTCTTATTTTTGTTGATGACTGACCCACGTGCAGTCGATGCATGATATTACGAGGGTCCTCATATCAGTGAGGCAGGGCGGTGTTTTTTTTAAACCATCGAGAGGAAGGCCCTGAAACGGTTTGCACATTCTCTCCTGATGAGCCCATGCATTGTAAACATCCTTTGTTTTTTCATTATATCATATTCACATATATATTATTATATATATCATAGAATTTTATATTATATTATGCAGTAATGATACTGTATAAATTAAATACTCATTGATAAACTTACTTAATTTCTTAAAATGACTGTAACGTAAGCAGTGAACATAGTTTCGGTTACAGATATATAGAAACTGAATCTCTATTAGTTTATAATATTGACATTGTAAGAACATCTTAAGGTTTTTAAAGTAAAGTTTTTTTTTTGTTTATTTTTTAAAAGTTTTTTTGTTTGTTGGAAAATGGAACACTGGAAATGTTACTGAAAATTTAAAAATGCAGCAGTGAAGGGGTTAATTTGAGAAATGGCTTATATGCAAATTATTCGAAAATGAATTTAATTGAATGATGAGTTTAAGAAAAACAAATAAAAAAAATAAAAAATGGCTTTATTAGCTTTTGCCCAAGTCTCTGCATGATGGCTGAAATGCTATGGACACATCTTGCCTCTCATCAATTGCTCTTTTTTTTGAATTAGGTATCTTCAATGAATGAATATATATATATGCCCCCCCCCCAAAAAAAAAAATCACTACTGCATCGTTCGTTTGAACTACTACCATTCCTACAACTTCCCCCTACCAATTGTTACTACCTCCCACTTCAATTCCTACGCTACTACTCGTCTCCTTAAAAACGAGACACGGAACATACCATCAGTTTCCTACCTGATGATGGCAAATTTGTATTGCCGAAAGCGCTTGTAATGAAACCTTTGGTGGACTGCTACACCAGGTCCACCCTGACACCAAAAAGATGGCCAGAAAATTAGAAAGGATCGAACAAAAACTCGTCCGACAAGAATTGTCTGTACAGTTTAACACAACATGCTTAAAAGAAAAAATGCTGCCAAAATACACTCATTATATATATATATATATATATAATTATATATATTTGGGAGAATATGTGCTTAATTGAAGTCGAACCTATTTTTTTTGAAAGTTAATTCATTATAATTGATTAGGCGGGATTAAACTATTTAAATGTAAGGCTAAACAAATCGAGAAAAATCAATCTCTGTATGTACATTTCGGCCTATTAGGCCTCATCAGCAGAGCTATAGATACGAAGACCGCCCCGTGTGTGATTCGAAACCTGTCTGTCAAATTAGCAGGCAAGTGTCTTACCTCCACACCAAACGGACTTAGCAAGTTTTTCTTCGCTTTGTTAAGTAGTAGTATTTATATTCCTCTTAAGTGACCTCTACACGAACTTACGAGAAGTATCTATAGCTCTGCTGATGAGGCCTAATAGGCCGAAATGTACATACAGAGATTGATTTTTCTCGATTTGTTTAGCCTTACATTTAAATAGTTTAATCCCGCCTAATCAATTATTAATGAATAAACTTTCAAAAAAAATAGGTTCGACTTCAATTAAGCACATATTCTCCCAAATATTGTCGGCTGAAAATAGCCATATCACAAACATCGTCTGTTTGTTTACTTCTCATATATATATATATATATATATATATATATATATATATATATTTATTATGGTAATCTATACCATCAAAGGGTTTTGTTACCACTGGTTTCAAAGTAATGCATTCACTGCTTCTCTTCAGTCAAAGTGCCTTGAAAAAAAGATTTTTCTAGGTTGCTTTGTCTGAGACNGTAAGCATCAATTCCCCAAAACCCTCTTCTTGCCCATAAATCATGGTTTGTGAATATTTTTCCAATTAATATTTTTATGAGAATTTTTTCTCTGAGGATTGGTGAAATGCTGAATTATTTTGTGTGGTGTCTTGTTGCCCGTTCGTACATATGTGTTTGCTCTAAAGGAATCAGTTTTATTATTTATACATTTAGCTATATTAAATCTTTTGCGCTCTGAATTTTTTTAAGATGATGACTGATTAATATTGTATTATTCGGGAGACTAATGTCCTCATCTTCATGTGTTATCTGTACAATGTTTCAGCTGGCCTTCTTCAAGGTATGTTAAAAAAAACACCCAAAACACTAAGGTAAAATCATGACATAAGTGAATAGGTAGATCTTCTAGCCAAAACAAGACATTAGTTTTATAAGTTTCCCCCAATATTCACAACTGTGATTGTCCAATTGACACATGGCTTAGTGGATAAAGAGTTTTAGGTTAAGACAGTTCTAAGTGACAGTTATCTCTAGACTGCAGGTTCAATAATAAATAAATAACACAGCTTAATGCTCTCTCTACCCCAGCTATGGTTAGCGGAAATGAAAACAGCATACCCTGTGGACTGAATAAGGGTTGGGTTCAAAGGTTACGTGATGGCTCCTGATTACGACAAGAAGGTTCCTCGAGTTCGAAAAGAAAGGTTTTCCGGAGGTCCGAGATGGTTCCCAAGTTTTAGATAGACAAACCTGAAGAAGGCCAGAGAGCACTGAAACGTTGTACAGATAACAATGAGATGAGGACAATAGTCTGGAATAGTAGAATAAAATAATACTCTATTCATCTTATATTTCTTATTCATATTCAGACATAATTTTTGCATCCCTAGGCTTATGGAATATAACAACACAGAGAGTAAATAAAAATTAACTCCTTGATATACAACGCCTGAATATACCCCATTCCCTACCAGTCATATCCTTTGGCAATCCTCCACAAGACATTCAGTATGACTTGACTTTACCTGACTTTCGGTCCTTGTGATCGCAGTCGTTTCCAGTCATTGGACACGAATAAGATATTTAATATCAACATGATCCCAGGGGACTAATCCTCCAGGGCAACACTTACACCTCAATTTAAAAGGGCAGGGCTAGTTTAATTGCCCCAGTGGTCCTGAAGTTTGCCACGCCATAGAGCTTCAGTTTGGGTGGTTGTTCCCTTGATAAGTGAGATACCAGTAAATAACTTATCAGCAGAAGGTTGATCAATGTAGTCTTTGTTAGTCAGCCCACTCAGGTGTGTCGTATTGTGTAGGTGTATAACAGGAGTGTAACTTCACCTTTACAGAAAGGTTGTAACGAGCATCCCAATTAGCAAGACAAAAGGAAGCAGGCTGTTATGAATACAGGCCCCTGTACTAACTCCAAATATATCTATGTATTTCGGTCCACTATGACTGCCTGTCACTTTTTTGTCTGGTAACTGGATGCTAGTTACAGCCTAAAAAGGTGATGTATGATATTTTGATATACAGGAAGAATGTCATTTAGAGTTCGTTCTTTTTGGCTTTCCAGCAGTGTCTTGTTTGTTCTTACATGAAAGGTTTTGTGTGATAGGAGGTAACAGGCAGTATTAGATATTTTTTTTACGTTTGTTTGGTGTTTGTTTTATGGTAATATCAGCCCTCTTTTTCCTGATACCTGGATTGCAGTAAGTGATCACACATATAACTGATCCAATATGGTGGCAAGCAGTTTCCAAAATAAAGGTGGTGGTATAATCAAGCAGTACTCCCCCCCAATGCAAATACTCTACCCAGTGTTAGAATCACATTGTCATTTAGAGTGTGCTAATTTTATTTTCATAATACTACAATATATGCACCCTCCGGGTGGCAAGTATTTAAGTTTTTAATGTAATAAATATTATATTAAAATTAGAAAAGTCTACGGAACAAAATTAAAGATAATCCGCCAAAGATTTGAAACAAGAGGGAGTAATAATAATAAGATTTGAAACAGAGGAGTATAATAAAAAATGGAACAACTGAAACTTACTCCTATCCATGCACTCTGGTCTTTCATTGTTTATTTTTTCTATGTTATAGTATTTAGTTATACAGAGGAAGTAAAGATAAAGACAGTTTATTTATCTGGTTAATGGATTTCAATTTAAAGATTCTTGAAGAGATTTTTGCTTATATTCATTAAAATAACCGAAACAAGTTAGAAAACCAATATACTAATCACCATATTTATTAAATTCGATTTTTTAATATTAATATGTCAAATTAGGCCTTCCCCGTTCACACTGTCAAACCGCTATTTTGTTGTATATTACAATATTAATTGCCATGTTGTTAAGTATGAGACATAGTAGGTATTAATAAATTACAGACAATTTTTATTTAATAAATTGAAGATTTAAGATAAAAATAAAAATCATGGAGAAATGTGATGTCAATAAACTAAGAGAGAATTGTGATTGAATAGGAATGTAGTTTTCGGTTACAGACAAAAAACAACACATCGTCCTTTAAATAAGATGTATTTTCTGATTTAAGTTTTTTAAGTTTTATATCTATTCATGAAACAAACTTTTTCAATCTTTTTATTTTTTTTTTTCTCATGCCCCCACCCCCCGCCTGTTCTAATGATAAATCATTCCTGACTGCCCTGATTCTCCTTTCTATACAAGTGTGAGGGAAAATTAATGTTCATAAAGAATGCCACAAGGTCAAGGGAGAACAATGATAAGTAAGAAGGGTTAAAAGAACGTATTTTTCTTAAGTAAGTTTTAATTCAGACTAGCTTTTTAAACACCCCAAAAAAACAGTGATAAAAGATGAATGAATAAGAAGCCTAATTTGAAGAACAAGTGATAAAAAGATGGAATGAATAGAAGCCCTCTAAATTTTGGAAAAAAAAAATATTTGTACTGTAATTGCTGCTAGAAAATGAACAGGCGGTCTTTGATTATAAGCAAATCCACAGTAAACACTCACAATTCAGTCAGAGCATCCCCATAAATTAAAATGGCCCCCTTCTTTTTTTTTTTCAAATTAGGGCTTCTATTCATTGCATCTTTTTATCACTTGTCTTCAAATTAGGGCTTGCTATCATTCATTCTTTTATCACTTGTTTTTTTGGGGTTTTTTAAAGCTAGTCCTGCAATTAAACTTACTTAAAAAAAATTACGGGTGCTCTTTTAACCCCTACTTACTTATCATTGTCTCCCTTGACCTTGTGGCATTTCATGAACATTAATTTTCCCCTCACACTTTATAGAAAGGAAATCAGGGGTCAGGAATGATTTTATCATTGATATCAGGGGGGGGGGGCAGAGAAAAAAAAAATAAAGATTGAAAAAAATGTTTGTTCAGAAATAGATATAAACTAAACTTAATCAGAAATTACATCTTATTATAATGGAGATTGTGTTTTTTCTGCTGTAACCGAAACTAAATTCCTATCAAGTCACAATTCTCTAGTTATTACATCACATTCCCATATTTTATTTTTATAAACTCAATTATTAATAAAATTGTTTACATTATTAACTCTTAACTATGTTACATATACAAATGCAATTATATTTATATATACAACAAAATAGCGGTTCATGTGAAGGGAAGGCTAATTTGCATATTAATTTAAAAAATATTTAATAAATATGTGCTTAGTATTATTGTTTCTAATGTTTGGTTTTATTTTAATGAATATGAAGCAAAATCTTTGATCTTAAAGAAATCCATTAAAAGAAAAATAACTGTAATATTTATTCTTACTTCTCTTATAACTAAATATTAAATTAGAAAAAATAAGCAATGAAAGACGGAGTATGGAAAAGTAAGTTCAAGTGTTCATTTTTTATATACCCCTCTGTTTCAAATCTTTTATTTACTCCCTCTGTTCAAAATTTTTTATCTGCATTCTTATTAGTTCCTTAGCTTTCTAATTTAATTATATTTTATTAATTAAAACTTAAATACTTGCACCCGGAGGGTGCATATATTTGCTAGTATAGAAAATAAAAATTCACCACTCTAAATGACAATCTGATTCTACCTGGGTAGAGTATTTGCATGGGGTGGGAGTACTGCTGAATACCCACACTCACCTTTATTTTGGAAAACTGTGCCACATATTGATCAGTATATGTGTGATCACTTACTGCATCCAGGTATCAGTAAAAAGAGGGCTGATATACCATAAAACAAAACAACCAAAAAACTAAAAAAAATATCTAACTGCTCTTACTCCTATCACACAACCTTTCATTAAGACAAAACAAGACACTGCTGGAGAAGCAGAAGCGAACTCATAATATGACATTTCTCCTTGTATAATCAAAATATCATAATCACCTTTAGGTCTGTAACTAGCATCAGGTTACCAGACAAAAAAGTGGACAGGCAGTGACCGAATACATAGATATATTTTGGGTAGTTAGTACAGGGCCTGTATTTCAGTTCAGCCTGTCCCCTTCCTTTTGTCGCTAATGGATGCTGCGTTACAACCTTTCTGTAAAGTGAGTCACTCCTGTATACACCTACCATATGACACACCTGAGTGGCGCTGACTAAACAAAGACCTTACATTGATCAACTCTGTGAATAAGTATTTACTGGTATCTCACTTTCAAGGGGAACAACGCACAAACTGAAGCTCATGCGTGGCAACCTCGGCACTGGGCAATAAACTAGCCCTGCCCCCTTTAAATTGAGGTTGTAAGTGTTGCTGGGAGGGATACGTCCCTGGGATCAGTTGATATTAAATATATCTTATCTGTCCAATTGACTGAAAGACTGGACACAGGACCGAAAGGTCAGGTAAGTCAAGTATACTGAATGTCTTGTGGAGGATTTGCCAGAAGGAATGACTGCGTAGGGGGAAATGGGGTTTGTATATTCAGGGTGTATAATTCAAGGAGTTACATTTTTATTTACTCTCGGTGTGTATATCATAACTAGGATGCAAAAATATGTCTGAAATCATGAATAGAAATATAAGATGAATATATAATTATTTTATACTTATTCAGACTATTGTCCTCATCTTCATTTTATGTGTACCAACGTTTCGTGCTCTCTGGCCTTCTTTCAGGTATTTTCTTTCTGCAAACTTGGAACCATCTCGACTCGGAAACCTTCTTTTTCGAACTCAGCGAACCTTCTTGTCGTAATCAGGAGCCATCACGTAACTTTGAACCCAACCCTTTATTCAGTCCACAGGGGTATGCTGTTTTCAATTCCGCTAACCATAGCTGGGTTAGAGAGAGGCATTAAGCTGTGTTAATTATTATTTTGAACCTGCAGTCTAGAGATAACTGTCACTTAGAACTGTCTTAACCTAATCCTTTATCCACTAAGCCATGTGTCCATTGGACAATCCAGTGTGAATATTGGGAACTTATAAACTAATGTCTTGTTTTGGCTAGAATATTACCTATTCACTTATGTATGATTTTTTTTACCTAGTGTTTTTGGGTGTTTTTTTTTAATACCTGAAGAAGGCAAGCTGAAACATTGTACATATAAACAATGAAGATGAGGACAATAGTCGCGAATAATACAAATTATCAGCATCATCTAAAAAATTCAGAGCGAAAGATGAATATAGCTTAAAAATAAATAATAAAAACTGATCCTTTTAGAGCAAACACGGCAACAAGGACACACGACAAATATTCATGCATTTACACCCTCTAAGGAAAAAATTCTCATAAAAATTAATTGGAAAAATATTCCACAAACCATGATTTTATTTGGGCAAGAAGGGGTTTTGGGGAATTGATGCTACAAAACCAATGCAACTTTGGTGGTCATTTTTTTTATATAGAAAATAAGAAAAACAAAAGAAAAACAAACCAACTATCAACCATGCACTGAAATCCTTTGATAGAACGTCATGTTTTTAAGATAAATATTTAATGATATAAAGACAATGAGTTACTCTTGTGATAACAATTTAAAAGATGATAATCATATATTGATGTACTCAGACTAGTGTCCTCATCTTAGTTGTTATTAGTCACAAATCTATTGTATTCCCCAGTTGGTTGGTTGGTTGGATTTTTATGGCATATCAATCATTATTGGGTTATTTTATGCTGCAGATGCTTTTTTTTGGGGGGGGGTTCATTCTTGTTGGATTTTCAAAATTATTTTAAAACATTTTTTAAAAACTCACTGTTTGATCAATTTAAACCCCATAGATGTGACCCTAAGATGTGGACCTGGGTGTAATGGCAATAAAGGGGTACTCCACACTCCCAGAGCTCCAGAATTGGAACCTCACCATTAGATTCAATTTAAATAAGACACTAAAACATAACCACCACCTTCTAGCACATATATATAAATGGTCAGGATAATCATATATATATTACCAACCCCTCCGCATGAGCAGGATGTGCACAAGGTCAATTTCTTAAGCGGAGTTCAACAGGTTTGAATTCAGATTTTCCTTCTCCTAGACCGGTTACCTAACCAAGGTTAAAGAGCCTGGTCTGCCCTACTTATTTACCCATAGCTGGAGGGAGAATTGGATTCATACCTTTCCCAAGGGTATTAGCGCTAAGTGAAAATGCAGTTAACCGCGTCCAGAATTTGAACCTTGTAAGTGATCGAGTCACATTTTCCATAACTTTTTAAAACCATTACACGACCACACGATTCCGAGATATCATATAGGTGCTGGGCTTGACAATGACCAACACAGAGATTTGAGGGGTCCTATTGGTCACCCGTCTCCCAAGAGTAGTTTGCCATGTCCATGGATGCTTATCTACTAGGAATCCATCTTAAGATTACAGGTGCCCATCTATGGCTACAAGGTGCCCCATTGTTAGGGGGGTATCTTTAAAAAAGTTAAGTAGCAATGATTTTTGAGTACTTAGATGATGACCCTTAGGAATTGCAGGTCCACAAGTAATTTGAATCCTGTGTACTGACTAAGTAAAACTTAGTAAATATCACACAAATACCTGAAGAATGCCAAAGGGGTAACCACAGCCCAAAAGATATGACTAATTACAACCGAATAGGACAATAGACGCGAGTACATCACTGTGTAATAATATTTTGTCCCGGAAATTCAGACATAAGATTTAGGGAATTCCAGAAATCATGAAATAATTCTCTGGATTTAAAATAAAGGTTCACAAGTATTTGAATCCTGTGTGCTGACTTAAGTCAAAACTTAGTAACTATTGAGTCAGTAAGTCTAACTGTGGGTTTGAATAACACAGCTAAGACACTTGGGCAGTGTCAAGACAGTTGGTGTATTATATAAGATCAAGAATGACCATATCATAATTTGGGTGAATTTGGGTCATTCCATTCCTTGAGTTCTGATTGAAGCTTGGACTGAATGACATTGTGAAGTCTTATATATATCCTGTCATTCTGCAGTAACCTTTGTGAATTTGGGTTTGTATTTCAGTTACAACCGTTTGTTGCCTTGTCCTTCCCAGTTCGACGGGTAATTGAGAACTTTAATTATTACTCAGTAACAATCCACACAGATACCTGGAGAATGCCCAATGGGGTCCGCCATCAAGATCTATGACCTAGAATTACACCAAGATGAGGACAAGCTTA
Organism: Doryteuthis pealeii; assembly: GCA_023376005.1. Taxonomy (NCBI): domain Eukaryota; kingdom Metazoa; phylum Mollusca; class Cephalopoda; order Myopsida; family Loliginidae; genus Doryteuthis; species Doryteuthis pealeii. The sequence goes on along the minus strand of CM042179.1, from coordinate 10,844,751 downwards.
GACGGTACAGTCACTGTGATAATAATTAATTACTTGTCCCGGGAAATTCAGCCGTAATTTAGGAGTTCAGAAGTCGCAGACGTAATCGGATTTAAATAAAGTTCTCGAGATTATAAAAAACGTCTTGAAGACTGAAGTAAAAATAGTAAATAAGTGTTTAAGAAAATAGGAATACAATTGAGCGACGATCGACAAACACATATGTATTATTTGATTTTTTAAGACTGTCATCTTCATCCTTATAGCGGTCTAGTCTGCTTGTGCTGAAGAGAAGAAGTTAATGCGCTGCTTTGAAACCAGTGGTAACAAAACCCTTTGATTTTATTGCTTACCATCAGAATTATTGCTCTTACACCTGTAATTGAGCATTTTATTTTCCTTCCTCCAATAGAAAATACCAATATATATATATATATATATATATATATATATATATATATATATATATAATAAATATATAAAATAAATGCTCTGATATTGCAAAATATTGTTTTAAAAATTCTTGATGTTTTTGTTTTTACCAAAAAGGATATATTTGTTTATATTGTCAACAGAATGGAAAATAACTTGAAATGGACAGTATTGTTCACTCTTGTTCATTTGTCATTGCACATAGTGATGCATTGTAGGCTAAGTGGGGGACATATTAAAATCTTTTGAAAATAGATGACCTTCAAAGAAAAATAAAGAATATTTACCTTAGTTTACAATGGTGCCTAAGAAAGAAAATTTCTGCTGAAGCCCTCCATATATGAATCGAAAATCTTTTTGAATTAGCAAAGGTGAAATAAAAACAACCTTAAAACTTTTGTTTTATTTTTTTTTTTAATAATAAATTAATATAATTACATAAAAAATCATTTAATAATTTATTTAATAATATAATTTTTTAAAAATATTTAAATGAAATAACAAAATATAAAATCTTAATAAGTATATGTTTATATTTTTTTCGCAGTTATATTTTCAAATATCTAATAATTTATTTAATAATAATTTTTTTTGAATTCACAAAAAATTTTGAATATAAAACTCATGAAAGATTGGATTAATGAATTTGAAAAAACAAATATGGATAATAAAATGAATTAAAAAAAACAACTTTGAATATAAAAATCATGATGGACTGGATTAATAAATTTGGTGAAAAAAAAAATAGCTAATGAAATAAATTTTCAAAGGAATATTTACCAAAATCTTTTTGTAGAATGACACCTTTCATATTTCTCTAAGAAAGAAAATTTATGCTGATGAACTTTTAGAAAGACCTTCATATATGAATTAAAAATATTTTCAATTATCAAAGGTGAAAACCACCTTAAATCTTTTTTTTTGTCTTATTATCTTTCTTTTTTTTTTATTCACAAAAAATTTTGAATATAAAACACATGAAAGATTGAAATAATAAATTTGAAAAAACAAATATAGATAATGAAATGAATTAAAAAAAAAACAACTTTGAATATAAAAATCATGATGGACTGGATTAATAAATTTGAAAATAAAACAAACAAACAAAAAGCAAAAACAAACAATAAACAGAAATATAGATAATGAAACAAATTTTCAAAGGAATATTTACCAAAATCTTATAGTAGAATAATGCCTTTCTTATTTCTCTAAGAAAGAAAATTTCTGCTGATGAACTCTTAGAAAGACCTCCATATATGAATTGAAAATTATAAAAATTAGCAAAGGTGAAAACAACCTTAAAAGTTTTTTGTTTTATTTATCTTTTTTTAAATTCACAAAAATAGGTTTTATTATCAACTGTGTCCAAACTTAAAGTGAAAGGATCATTGTCATTTATAGAATTTTCCATAAATAAGTACATCTCTAACAATTTTTATAAAAAATTAATTTTCTTCTAAACCAAAGATACCAAGATTTTATCATTTCTAGTGGAACATTATACAATCAAAATGGATATTATTAAGTACTGCAGTATCGCCATTAAATAAGTACACCCCCAACAATTCTTTATAAAAAGTGAATTTTCTTCTAAAACAAAAATATTAGGATTTTATCATTTCTAGTTGGAATATTATAGAATCAAAATGGATATTATTAGGCATTATTTATTGCCAAACTCTATAGCATTGAAATTCTGTTACCAAAAATATAAATATATAGCAGTTTGAAAATTAGTGTACCACTCATTTATGCAATTATACTTTTGTTTAAAGAATTCAAATGCTGTAGAGTTTGGTCATAGATAATACCTAATAATATCCACTTTCATTGTATAATGTTCCATGAAGATTCTAGCATTTTTCTTTTAGAAAAATTAACTTTTTAAAAAATTGTTAGGGTTGTACTTATTTATAGGCAATACTGTATATTCCTTTAAAGTTTGTAAATTCAAAAATATGTTTTTATGATTATCTAAATTCTATTGAATATTAATTTCTTTCTCTATAAAAATTGAATGGATTCATTTTTTCACTGAAACTAAACATGTTACATAATCTATGTGGTTGCATAAGATTATTGTCAATCTCCTGTAATTCTGAGGGGATGACCTCTTTCATACCATGGCTGGGTCCTTCTATGGAAAATTACAGAAGCCCGCCAAATATGTGAAGTCACGTGGGACCTTTTTCAGAGTCCCCAGTTTGCAGTTATACATCAGGCAGAGCAGCAGCCATTTTATGCTCTGCCTAAAACTGGAACTCACGCGCGCTATGTTATGTCTAGGTTGGGGATTTACCGAATAAAGAACATTAAAAGAAAATCGAAGTCTTGTGTTTACTAAAAACTACCAATGACACAGGGCTTCTGATAAGGAGAAATCCCTAGCATGGAAAACCAGACCGAAGTCCCCAAGACAACTCCAGACGCAAGATGTTAGAACCAAAGCCGGCCAGAGGAGAAGACGACTAGAGTAAGAAGTAAGAAAGGGTATACAACATTATATCGATTTGGGACTGTGAAAACGTCACTATGTAACAAACAGAACTATTGAGTTGGAAACTGTTTAGTCTTCTTATTACTTTTTACTTATAAAAATAAATGATCAGAACTAGCAAGAATTTGTGCCCACCAGATATAAGTATTTAAGTTTTTGATATATCCGGGTTAAGGGATATATTATGAAGTTGGTATTTGGTATATTATCGCAGTAGTAGCTGGTGCATCGAATAGCAGTCCATCTTCCGAGCAGTCGTGGTGTTATTCTACTGGTAGGCGAGTAAGCATAGGCTAGTAGGATTAGGCACTTGTACCACCACAGTGTCGAATATTTATAGATGACACTGTCCAATCAGATTATAGTGAGGGGGAACCAAGGTTTTTACATATTCATTACATCATTTAGTAACATAACTTTTAGTAAAATCTTTTATATCTTATCAATAAAAAATTGACATCAAATCTATTGTCAAAAAGATGAACCCACATAAGACTTAGCAATATCTTTTATATTATGTATATCCTAAGAAGTTCGTATTCGGTGAAAAGTTTGCAAAAAATTTTGAACAGAAATTTTTTTTTTTTTTATGTAAGTACAACTTTAAGAGATTTACTTACATTTTTATTTTGCCCAGGATTATTTATCCCAAGTTATACTATGACAACTCGTTACTTTTTCCTTTAGAAATTTTGTCTTTTGCAAATTAAACATTTGAACCTATTATTACAAACTAATATTTTTCGGTATTTTTATTTTATCTTAATATATCTATTTCCAACAATCAATTACAAATAAAAAAAAATCAAAATATTTAGATATTCTTTTTTTATTTTAACTGAAGACCCTAGCTGTTGTTTTTTTATTGACAAATTATTTTTTTTTAGTGTTAAAAGTAAGCCATATTTTTTATCGACAAGTAAATGTAAATATTTATCCCCCTCCCCCAAAATATTTCAAAGTGGGGGAGGGTTAAAATATTTACATTTTATTACTTTTTACTTATGAAAATAAAAGAATTTGTGCCCACCGGATGTAAGTATTTAAGTTTTTGATATATCCGGGTTAAGGGATATATTATGAAGTTGGTATTTGGTATCTTATCACAGTAGTAGCCGGTACGTCGAATAGCGGTACGTCGAATAGCAGTCGTCTTCCGAGCAGTCGTGGTGTAGTCTGGTGAGTAAGTTTAGGCTGGTAGGCTGGTAGGCTTACATTGGAGAATAAAATAATAATATCAGAGGTCAATAACATCAAGTAATTATTTATTAAAACTGGTTTTGTTAAAACCATTATGCAAATTAACCACACCATATATTATGTAAACCTTTATTTTTAGTTATATATAAGACACATTGCAGGGTTTTTTACATGCACTAATAGCACGGGCCTTTCGGGTCTTGTGTCTATTAATGAAATTAACAGCGTCGATCCCAGGGGGCTATCCCCCCAGGCAACACCTGCCCCCTCGATTTAAAGGGGCAGGGCTGGGTTTATTGCCCAGCGCCTGAAGTGCCCCCCTCGAGGGGGAATGCCGACAGGATCGACGCATTCTTTGTGTCTACCACCCATGAGCTTCGGCTTGTAGGTGGGCCCACATAAAAATGTCCTTGTGTCACGCCCTCATAAGTGGAGTGAGAGGCAAATACCCTAATAACATGGGCTGTTTTGAGGGAAATCTAACACAGATTTTCATAGAGGCATTGTTGATAAATAATATTTATTCTATGTATTAATGATTTTGACTATAAATTAAATACTCATTGATAAACTTACACAATTCCTGAGGGTATTGTGATGTAAGCAGCAACATAGTTTTCATTACAGAGAGACAACGAATCTCTATTATAATAAGATCTCTGAAGATATTACCTAATTTCTATCTTTTGTCTGAATTTTTGTGATGAGGCTTGATAATTTGATAATTTGGCTGATGTTCCCTCCAGCCTTCTTCAAGTGTTTCTGAAAACACCTGTAGAAGGCCAGAGGGCACATCAGCCCAAACATTGTATATATAACAATAAAGATGAGGACAACAGTTCGAAAAATCTAAATAATACAAATTATCAAGCCTCATCTAAAAAAATAACCAGAAACACCTGAAGAAGGCCGGAGAACACATCAGCCAAAACATTGTGTATATATAACAATAAAGATGAGGACAACAGTCCGGAAAATCTAAATAATTTCAAAGAGAAAGAAAAGTCATTATCATAAAGTGATTTTGTTACAGTCATGGTGTTTTTTTTGTTACTGCACCTAATGACCTTCTTTAGGTACCTATCATATTTGGTAACATACTTAATTTGTCCTTGTGGTGCTGCTTCTGACTGTTGCACTGAACTAGAAGATACAACTTTTACTGCCTGATGCAGGGATTGAACCCATGACCACCAGGTAAACTGCATACATCTAACCAATACTTATATCCATTGGGTCATGAGCACCTCACATGGTGTAATGGTTATCAAACTAGATTCACAGACCATTGTTAGTTAGTTAAATTCTCATTGGGCGCCCCATACTTCTGGCCTTGTGCCATATCTCAGTTAAGCTTAGTAAATAAAGGCACTTTACATGGTGTAATGGTTAGCAAGCTAGATTGTAGACCATTGTTAGTGAGTTCAATTCTCACTGGGTGCTCCATACTTCTGGCCTTGTACCATATCTAAGCGAAGTTTAGTAAATAAGGGCACTTTACATGGTGTAATGGTTAACAAGCTAGATTCACAGACCATTGTTAGTTAGTTAAATTCTCATTGGGCGCCCCATACTTCTGGCCTTGTGCCATATCTCAGCTAAGCTTAGTAAATAAAGGCACTTTACATGGTGTAATGGTTAGCAAGCTAGATTTGTAGACCATTGTTAGTGAGTTCAATTCTCATTGGGTGCTCCATACTTCTGGCCTTGTACCATATCTAAGCTAAGTTTAGTAAATAAGGGCACCTCATATGGTGTAAAGGTTAGCAAGCTAGATTTGTAGACCATTGTTAGTGAGTTAAATTCTCATTGGGCACCCCATACTTCTGGCCTTGTGCCATATCTCAGCTAAGCTTAGTAAATAAAGGCACTTTACATGGTGTAATGGTTAGCAAGCTAGATTTGTAGACCATTGTTAGTGAGTTAAATTCTCATTGGGCACCCATACTTCTGGCCTTGTGCCATATCTCAGCTAAGCTTAGTAAATAAAGGCACTTTACATGGTGTAATGGTTAGCAAGCTAGATTTGTAGACCATTGTTAGTGAGTTCAATTCTCACTGGGTGCTCCATACTTCTGGCCTTGTACCATATCTAAGCTAAGTTTAGTAAATAAGGGCACCTCACATGGTGTAATGGTTAGCAAGCTAGATTTGTAGACCATTGTTAGTGAGTTCAATTCTCACTGGGTGCTCCATACTTCTGGCCTTGTACCATATCTAAGATAAGCTTAGTAAATAAGGGCACTCACATGGTGTAATGGTTAGCAAGCTAGATTTGTAGACCATTGTTAGTGAGTTCAATTCTCATTGGGTGCTCCATACTTCTGGCCTTGTACCATATCTAAGCTAAGTACAGTAAATAACTATATCCATTGGGTTATTGACCTTTATACTAAATACATATACCTAAAGAAGGTCGGAGAGTAAAATGGCTAAAATAACAAGATGAGTACATTAGGGCCGGTTTAGCTCAGTCGGTAGAGCGTTCGGCTAGGAATCACAAGGTTCCTAGTTCGATACTGGTCCTCGCCAACTCAGCATATGAGTAGCACAGGGATCTGTGCGGTAAGGTGAGGAGCTGATGGTAGGTGTGGCGCTCCACCTCAGACGCTAAAATAATCTCCTTGGTCTAGCGCTATTGAAAAGGGGATAGACTCCCTCGCTGTCTGGCTGATACTGACATTGGGCCGCCCGACGACTTTACTTACTTACATTTTGATAAATTAATTTGGTTCTTTTTTTTTTTTTTTTAATGGCATATCAACCTTTGTGGGCTATTTAATGCCACAGCACTCCTTGTAGAAGAACAGTTGTGGTACTATTTAACCCATAGCTGAGAAATAAATCAGTGTATAACAGTATTAACCAATACTATATCATCATCATCATCATCATCATCATAAAGGTGTGTCAACAGAATGTATTCCCTTGACTCTCTCTCACCACCCATCCCATCACTTGGTAAATCTTCTATATATTTATTTATTGTTACCCAAGGTGTAATGATTATCGTCACAAGAAATGGACATGGCGACACAAGTTCAAATCCTGGACAAGGCTGTTGGTATTTCACATAGCACTAATGCCCTTAGAAAAAGTATGAATCGAAATATTCTCCTTCCAGCTATGGATAAAATAGTAAGACAGACTGGGCTCTTTAACCTTAGTTAGGCAACTGGTCTAGGAAAGAAAGGATAAGAAAAGGACATGCTACATGAAAAAAATATAATAAGAAAGAAAGAAAGAGTATTGGGGAAAGATAGAGAGAGAGGGTGAGCATGCAGAAGCAATAACGATAATATGTTTCAATTGAACATAATGAATAATGAAAATATCAAAATAAGGAAAGAAAGAAAGAAAGAAAAAAACAGTGAGAGAGTGTTAAATCAAGATTATTATACTTTTTACATATTGAACTATTTTGCAATAGCTCTTGGGTAAACATATCACAAACATTGTAATAATTAAATTATCATACTGTAGTATATACACAGGTCCTGCTAGTATCTTATAATATTGATAATATTGTTATTCAGATTATAAGAAATATTATGCATCATCTCTTCCCTCTTTAATTATTTGCTTACCTTTCTTAACTATATTAAAATTATCTATGTTATCATTACATCTTATTATAATGGAGATTGTGGGTTTGTCTGCCTGTAACCGAAACTATATTACTATACAAGTCACAATTCCCTTTAGTTATTTACATCACATTCCCCATTATTTTATTTTAAACCTCAATTATTAATAAAATTGTTTTACATCATTAAGACTGTTGACCATATCTGCATATTAATAACATGCAATTGTATTTATATATACAACAAAATAGCGGATTACAATGTGAATGGGAAGGCTAATTTGCATATTGATCTTAAAAATTTTATTTTAATAAATATGTGCTTAGTATTATTGATTTCTAATTGTTTGGTTTTAATTTAATGAATATGAGCAAAAATCTTGGGGGGGTATCTTAAAAGAAATCAATTAAAAAGAAGAAATAACTGTAATATTATTCTTTACTTCCTATTTTAACTAAATAGTTAAATTAGGAAAATTTAGCAATGAAAGACGGGAGTAATGGAAAAGGATGGAAGAGTTAGTTTCAAAGTTGTTCTATTTTTTAATCATACCCCCTCTGTTCCAAATATTTTTTATCTGCATTCTTATTCAGTTTCATTAGCCTTTCTAATTTAATATATTTTATTATATTAAAACTTAAATACTTGCACCCGGAGGGTGCATATATTTGCTAGTATATGATATAATATAATATTGATATTCTTATTCAGGTTATAAGAAATATCATATGTATATCATCATTTCCTCCTTTGTATTACCTATTTGTTTCTGGCTTGCTTATCATTCTTACCTATATTTTCACTTGCAATTTTGCTATTCACTGCTAAAAGTAGCACACCTGTTTTTAATTTTTGTCAAAAAAGTTTTTTTTTTAAATTTTAGGTGAGTTGAGGTTAATAAAGCTGTACATATATCCTGGAACCATGAACTTTTACCTTAGGGCGTACAGTCTTGTATGTGGAAATGTTGGCAATAATATTTCCCCTTGTTTTGTCTATAGGTAAAAGGTCACAAAATAACAATTTTGTTTGCTGTCAATTCAAAGTGTCCTTAATTGTGAACCTTTTTCAAAGGAAATGATGTGCAGGATGACCCAAGTAAATGTCAACATGTCGAAGCTTTTTTGATTTTGATTTTTTACATGTTTCTGTACATTACATATATGCATACATTTGTATACAAAATATTGAAGATTAGGTATATTGTGTGTGTGTGTGTGTGTATGTGAGTGTGTGTATGTGTGTGTGTGTGTGTAAAATGTTATAATTTGTTATATATTTATATATGTAAGTAAAGAAGATGGAAATAAATCCAACATATGTTGAGAAGATAAAAAATGGAAAAATATAAATATGTTTGTGTGGATGAAATTTATTATATGTTGACATATATATGCATACATTTATATACAGAATATTGAAGATTAAGTATATTTTGTGTGTATGTATGTGTATGTATGTGTGTGTGTGTGTGTGTGTGTAAAATGTTATAATTTGTTATATATTTATATATGCAAGTAAAGAAGTCTGACATATGTTGAGAAGATAAATGGAAAAATATAAATATGTTTGTATGGATGAAATTTATTATATTCTGACGTGAAAACCATATGTGAACAGGTTGTCTTCACATATGTTTTTCTATTATTATTTTATTTTCCTTTTAAAATAAATTTTATAATTTTTAATTAGAATGACTTATATGTAAACAAATTCCTGTCGAAACGCATGCCAGCATATAATAAATTTCATCCATACAAACATATTTACATTTTTCCATTTATCTTCTCATAATATATATATATATATATATATATATATATATATATATATATATAGAAATAAATCCAACTGTATGTAAATATATGAAAATATAAAAAAACAAGGTATTCTGAGGATGATTTTATCATAATAGGAGCCAATGTTGAAACGTTTCGGTTTGTTTAATAAACCATCATTGGGGTATGAATATTTGAATATTACTTAGAAGTCACAATATATCAACGATGGCCCTGATGATATGGTTTATTAAACAAACCAAAAAGTTTTAACATTAGGCCCCTACTATAATAAAATCATCCTCTAAATACCTTGTTTTTTCATTTTCTTATATATTTACATATATATATATATATATATATATATTATATATTTCCAGGTATCAATTGTGTGTGTATTCATAAACAATGAACTGTTGATAATTGTTGTTTTTTTTTAATAATTAATGCTTTTATTTTATTTATTAAAAAAATCAATTTTACCTTTTCATGAAATATTGAACAATTATGAATTATTGGATTAATAAATTAAAAAAAAAAACACCATAAAAAAAAAGAAATAGACAATGAAATTAATTTCTAAAATGAATTTAAATATGAAAATCATGAAGGATTGGATTAATGAATTTGAAAAAAGAAGAACAAAAAACAAAACAACAACAACAAAAAAAAAGAAAAAAAAAGAAATATAGATAATGAAATGAATTGAAAAAAAATTTTAAATATAAAAATCATGAAGGATTGAAAAAGCCAAGACAAACAAACAAAGAAAAAAAAAGAAAAAAAGAAATATATATAATAAAATGAATTGAAAAAAAAATATTTGAATATAAAAATCTTGAAGGATTGAATTCAGAAATTTGAAAAAAAAAAAAAAGAAGAAAAAAAAAGAAAAAAAAAGAAAAAATATATATAGAAATAAATTTTAAAAAATGTTAAATATAAAAATCATGAAGGATTGAAAAAGCCAAGACAAACAAAGAAAAAAAAAAAAAAAAAAAAGAAATATATGTAATGAAATAAATTTCTAAAAAATATTTGAATATAAAAATCATGAAGGAAATTTTTCAGAAATTTGAAAAAAAAAAAAAAAAAAAGATAAGGAAATAAATTAAAAAATATATTAAATATAAAAATCATGAAGGATTGAATTCAGAAATTTGACTCTCCCTACCTGCACCCCCCCCCCGAAATATAGACAATGAGATAAATTAAAAAAAATTAAATATAAAAATCTAATATAAAAATGTCCTTTCTTGCAGGCTCTTTCTATGTAATGTATTAGATATAATTTTATTTTGTTTGTATTACTGTTGTAAAAAAAAAAATGATAATTTCTTAGCGGTTCAAAATACTTCAAGTTAATGAATATAAAAAATATAGTTAAACATTTAAATTCATATTTATTGTAGTTGAAAAACACACAGATAGTATAAATTGTAGCAATCACCTATTAAGTGAGACAATTTCTATTTAGAGTGTTTTGACTGTTGCAGCTTACTTTATGTACAGTACTTCATGGACTCTATTCTAAGTTATGATAATAGATGATACATAATGGGTCTCTATTAATGTGAATTTTCTGTTCCGGTGTGATTCTTTTTCTGTGTGATCTGAACGTGAAGAGAGAACAGGAAACAAAACATAAATAGATAATTCTCAAGAAATAAAACTCTTACGCACTAAAAGAAAATATGGAAGAACAAAAAATGAGTTAAGGATTTTGGTAATCTTTAAAAAAAAGAAGGGATTTTTATATAATGAAAAAAGTGTTATAGATGCAGTAATTCCCTCAAGGTCTGATAGTCAGAGAATGGAGTTATTATTGGTATTGATTCCAGTTCAGTTTTCAGGCCAGTGTTGATGACCTCACTAGTAGTCGTTCAATAATGAATTTATGTCAACATATTCTATAAGAATAAGGTATATTACATATATTGGGTGGGGCAATATATATATATATATTTTTTTTTTTCAGAATGGTTTCTATAGTCAATTGAATTTGGTGGAGGCTATGGAAAATTTGACCCATTATAAAGACAAGAAGAATAAGTACACTTGAATTCTTATATATTTCAGTAAGTAAAGTAAAGTAGGCAGAGTGGCTTGTTGTCTGTATTGACCTGGGAGATTATTTTATGTCTGAGGTGGAAAACCACACCTACCATCAGCTCCTCACTTTACCAAGTTAAACAAAAGTAAAGTATGCAGAGTGGCCTGTTATCAGTATCAGCCAGACAGCAAGGGAGTCTATCCCTTTTCACTAGCACTAGACCTGGTAGATTGTTTTGCATCTGAGGTGGAACATCACACCTACCATCAGCTCCTCACTTTATCGAATTAAACAAAAGTAAAGTATGCAGAGTGGCCTGTTGTCAGTATCAGCCTGACAGCAAGGGAGTATATCCCCTTTTCACTAGCATTAGACCTGGTAGATTGTTTTGCATCTGAGGTGGAACATCACACCTACCGTCAGCTCCTCACTTTACCGAATTAAACAAAAGTAAAGTAGGCAGAGTAGCCTATTGTAGTATCAGCCTGACAGCAAGGGAGTCTATCCCCTTTTCACTAGCATAGACCTGGTAGATTGTTTTGCATCTGAGGTGGAACATCACACCTACCGTCAGCTCCTCACTTTACCGAATTAAACAAAAGTAAAGTAGGCAGAGTAACCTATTGTTAGTATCAGCTAGACAGCAAGGGAGTCTATCCTCTTTTCATTCCCTAGCACTAGACCAGGGAAATTGTTTCTATGTCTTACGTTGAGCACCCCACCTACCACCAGCTCCTCACTTTACTGCACAGATCCAAGCTGTGCTACTCAAACACAGAGTTGGCGAGGGCTGGTATTCAACCTGGAACCTTGTGGTCCCAAGACAGATGCTCTACTGACTGAGCTAAACCGGCCCTTTATACATTTTAAAGTACAGGATTGGACAAAAAAAAAAAAAAAATAAACAGTGAAAAAACTTAACCATTTTTATTATAATAAAACTTAAATGGTTTAGACACACATAGGAAGTGATTATTTTCTTTGATTATTATTGTCAACATTCTATAAGTTGTAGTGAAAAGCCATAATTTTCTAAAAATCAATCAAAGACTTCAATTTACAAATTATTAATCTTTTTCTTCAATCTCTTTTTGTTTTTTTAAGAAAAAGTATCAATTTGACTGAATTTTTGAGACGAGGCTTGATAATTTGTATTACTGAGATTTTTCAGACTGTTATCCTCATCTTTATTATATTGTTATATACAATGCAATCTTATCCAGGATTTGAACTGCCCTGTCGGTGGGGCGTTAGAATGCACTGAACATTATAAGAATATGTTGAGTTGTTTTATTCTTTGATAGCGGAAAACATTTCACATTTATAAGTCGTCACGCCGGTCCCCTGGAGGATGTACTTTCACCTTAGCCCCACGATACAGAAGTTAACTCTGTACTCTCCCGGTGCCAACTGTCACTTTTCAATTGCCCTACAAGTTTTGCCCAACTAAATTCTGACATGTTGACATTTCCATGTCGATCATAGCGGGTCGCTTAGGTCGATGGTTGTGTTGTAGGGGCATTATTTATATCACGATGTTAGCACCGTGTGTAATCTTAAATCGATGAATCAACGCTCGGACCGCCCTGTCGACTGGGGTGTTAGAATGCACTGACTGCACCTCTGCAGAGGGTAAGACTACCCCTATGGGGCCACCTTTTGGCCATGGGTGGCGACCCGTGATGCTTACGGATGGAACCCAGGTGGATGAGCAGTTCATTGCAATGCTCCACTTTGGCCCTATCTTGGGCTAGACGAGTGGTCGGAGAAGCCCCCTCTGATCAATCGGTTGGTCACGTCAAACCCTAGTACCTATACGATTTTCCCAACCCTGTTGCCCTTATCGAAAGCCCCAACCCCTTTTTATCGTATGGGTGATAGAAGGCGGTGACTGACATGTCCTAGGAATGAAGTTAAACTCTATCTGATGGTGAGGTTCCAGTTTTGGAGGTTTGGGGAATGTGGAGCACCCCTTCATCACCATTGCTCCCTGGTCCACTCTGACCCGGAGTAGTAGTACCTGTTAGGGTCCCATCTATGGGTTAAATAGAAAAACGTGAGTTGATAAACAAAATTGTATTATCCATTAAGAATTGATTTATTTCAAAACTTTATCGGCATTAGATGACCCACTGAGGTTGATATGCCGTAAAACAAATAAACAAACAAAAACCCATGAAGTTTTATATGCCTTTAAACCAAAACAAACTTATAATAAAGTGATGTCTAAACAATGCCAAATCAAATTAAAAAACAAAAAATGTTAACCTTGAGTCTTTTTGAACAGTAATACTTGTAGAAACACTGAATTGTGAAAGTGCAGTACAATCTCTACTCATCAGACCTATATCTGTAACTTTTTCTTGTTTCTTTTCATCCCAGGATTTGAAGGACATAGAAAAACATGAGTTGATAAACAAAATTGTATTATCCATTAAGAATTGATTTATTTCAAAACTTTATCGGCATTAGATGACCCACTGAGGTTGATATGCCATAAAACAAACCAAACCAAACCAAACCAGGATTTGAACTTGGAGTGCTTAGTCCATTTCGTACGATGATACCCATTACACCATGCACCACCATAATGAAAAAAAATGAGCATATAAAGTATTTTTTTGGGGGGGGTTGTTTTTTTCAGATATCTTATACTAAGTAAAGTCGACGGGGCGGCCTAAAGTCGGTATCAGCCAATCAGCGAGGGAGTCTATCCCCTTTTCAATAGCTCTAGACCATAGGAGATTGTTTTTTAGCATCTGAGGTGGAGCGCCACACCTACCATCAGCTCCTTACTTTACCACAGATCCTATGCTACTCGTACACTGCCGGTCTAGGAACCTTGTGGTTTCTATGCTACTTTTTCGCACAGATCCCTATGCTACTCATACACTGAGTTGGCGAGGACCGGTATCGAACTAGGAACCTTGTGGTTTCTAGCCGAACGCTCTACCAACTGAGCTAACCCGGCCCCATTTTGGCAACTATATTTTTATTTAATCTCTTCAGATCTTATTATAATGGAGATTAAGTGTCTGTCTGTATCTGAAACTACATCACCACTGACATCACAATTTCCACTATGTGCCTGAGTCCAGTGGGAATACACTAACTTTCCGGACAATCTTTTGTAGGACATGGAAAGACCTGTCAATTGATTTCCTTAAAAAAAAAAAAGGTGCAACTTTAAACAGTACTTCCTGTTGCCAACTCAGCTTATTTATTGAATGATCCACTTCTGGGATATGAAAGGATCCATCACTATTATTATTATTATTACTATTGATTTCCTTGAAAAAGGGTGAAACTATAAAAAGTGCTTCCTATTGTCAACTCCTTAGGCAAAATTCACTTCATTTATTGAAAGACCCTTTCTAGAAGGAAAAAATAGAGGGGGGAAAATAAATATTTAACTCAACAGATCTTTGTTGAGAAGCGAGTCCAACGCCTTCTCACAGGCTAAAAAAAACGACTTCGTCGTCGTCACAATCCTTAACAGCAGTAACACTCGTTACTGCCATCACCCCACTTCTGGGTGTTGCCTTCTACTTATACACTGTTTCCCCTTATCATCCAGGCGTCTGTGCTCCACACACGAGACTGTCAACTCAATCCCAGCCGCCGGGCATCTGGCGCTCACATATGGGACTGTGGCATCTTGACTCTGGTGCCCGCCAATGTGTCGCCCTTTCGCATTCTGAAGGACATGGGTTCAATTCTAGGTCAGTCCTACATGCCAGGCAAAGCCTAGCCCGCTTCCTTCGAGAATACGGCAAGCTTTCACGCCCGCCACTCACCTTGTGTTCTCTGTCACACCCTCTTGTGGGACATGCAAGGACCTATCACTATTGATTTCCCTGAAATAGGGTGCAACTGTAAACTGTAAACTCCTTAGGTGAAATTTACCTTGTTTATTGATGAATAACCCATGTATATATAAAGAAAAAGGTGCAACTGTAAACAGTGTTGTTGCCAACTCTTTAGGTGAAATTTACCTTGTTTATTGAATGACCCATATATATATATATATATATATATAAAGAAAAAAGGTGCAACTGTAAACAGTGTTTTCCTATAGCCAACTACTTAGCAAAATTCAGCTTATTTATTGAATGATCCTCTTCTGGGATGTGAAAAGACCCATCACTATTGATTTCTTTGAAAAAGCAGCAACATTAAACAGTGCTTCCTATTACCGACTCATCAGGTGAAATTTAACTTGTTTATTGAATGACCCTTTTCTGGGACATGAAAGGGCCTATCACTATTGATTTCCTTAGAAAAGGTGCAACTGTAAAAAGTGCTTCCTTTTGTCAACTCCTCAGGTGAAATTTAGCTTATTTATTGATGAATAACCCATGTATATATGAAGAAAAAGGTGCAACTGTAAACAGTGTTTTCCTATTGTCAACTCCTTAGTCAAAATTCAGCTTATTTATCGAATGACCCATGTATATATAGAGAAAAAAGGTGCAACTGTAAACAGTGCGGTTGCCAACTCTTTAGGTGAAATTTACCTTGTTTATTGAATGACCCATATATATATATATATATATATATATATATATATATATATATATATATATATATATAAAGAAAAAGGTGCAACTGTAAACAGTGTTTTCCTATTGTCAACTCCTTAGTCAAAATTCAGCTTATTTATCGAATGACCATCATAATCATTATGAATTATTGATTGGATACTATGCATTACAACAATGATAGTAACCTTGGTTACGAGTGGATCTTAAGCTACACATTCTTAATTATTTATTTTGGGAACTTCTGAAAATGGACACTTGATTACACTTTTAAAAAAATATCATAATAAAATTTTGTATAAATGATAAAAAGGGCTTATTCGTAATTGATCAAGATTATGGGATTATTGCTTCTGAAACATTAAGGGATTAATAGCTACTTAAACCCTTTTTTTTTTTAAAGTGTTGTCATTATTTGGATATTATGTTGTCTAGCTACAGTGTATTGGGTCTTCTGAAGAAAGGAAATTAACATTGTGTTTTTAAGAATTTTTTTATCATCATCTGATAAAGGAAAAACCTAAAGTTCTTATTCAAAAGAATATATATATATATATATATATATATATATATATATATATATATATATATATATAAGTACAGTTAAAATGATTATTAAGTATTACCATCTACTTATATATTTATTAAATTCTCACTATGATTGTGTGTGTGTGTATGTATATATATATATATATATATGAGTAAAGAAAAGAAAAGTAAATGGATAAAATGAATTTAATCGATCACTTACACATGTGTTTCGGTCAGTTTATGTGTGTGAAAATATTTCGCACACATACAAGAATCGACCTTCATCAGAGTGAATATTTATTTTTATGAAAAAATTCGTTAGGAAAAAAAACAAAAAAAAAAAAACAACAGAGATTTTTGGAAATATTCAAAAATCGAATTTTTTAAATTTGGAACGCTGAGAAATAGCTAAGATAGACCCTTATGATTAGGATATTTGTTTTTTTTTTGTTTTTTTTTAGGGGTTAATTGCATGTGTGTGAAATATTTTCACACACATAAACTGACCGAAACACATGTGTAAGTGATCGATTAAATTCATTTTATCCATTTACTTTTCTTTTCTTTACTCATTTTTCCTCATATTGTCGGATTCAATTCCTTTTCCATTTTTACATATATATATATATATATATATATATATATATATATATAAGAGAGTTTCATAATTTGCTTGAAGCATTGTGTATGTATTGGTTAGGCGGTTGATTTAGAAGGCTATCACAATGCAGTTTGGAATAAATAAAAAATAATAATACGGTAACAATGGTATTGTGTGTTGACCTGTATTTTTATTATTTCTTGAATTTTTGAGGTAATACCTCTTTATCAAAAGAATTGAACTGAAGCAGTCCAGCTATGGCATTTCTTCCCAAATTAATTTTTTTTTTTGAAAATGATGTTATTTTTAATGAAATTAAAGAATTAATTAATTAAAAAATAACATCATTTTCAAAAAAAAAAAATTAATTTGGGAAGAAATGCCATAGCTGGACTGCTTCAGTTCAATTCTTTTGATAAAGAGGTATTACCTCAAAAATTCAAGAAATAATAAAAATACAGGTCAACACACAATACCATTGTTACCGTATTATTATTTTTTATTTATTCCAAACTGCATTGTGATAGCCTTCTAAATCAACCGCCTAACCAATATATATATATGTATATAAGTTAATAGAAAGGAAAAGAATCCAACGGTGTGAGTATAGATAAAAGGATATGAAAACACCCAATGCTGTTAAAGTGAAAATATTTTATACCATATTCATAGCTAATATTGAACAATATTTTGATTTATAAAAATCATCTTCAGAGTTTGTTTATACTCCAGACTTAACAAGAGCAGAGACGAAAATAATATGAATTCAAAATGATATAATAAGATATACATGACTGTCGCTGACCGAGAAACGCGTTGGGCGGATGTGCTTATATTTGAAACTACCGCATAACTTTTTTGCAACATCAATGTTTTTGTTTTGAATTCATATTATTTTCGTCTCCGCTCTTGTAAAGTCCAGAGTAAAACAAGCTCTGAAGATGACTTTTATAAATCGAAATATTGTTCAATATTAGCTATGAATATTATATAAAATATTTTCACTATAACAGCATTGTGTGTTTTCATATCCTTTTATCTATACTCATATATATATATATATATATATATATATATATATATATATATATACAAGGTCCATTCAAAAAGTTGTAAGACAGAAGTTGTATTTACCAAAACAGAAATGAATAATGAATGTAGAAATGATAATTAAAAGAAAAAAAAAGTCCCTTTAGCATTCAGCACTCAAATTAAAAACTGCTGATCAAAATATATCAAGATTATTATCTACTTATATATTACTAAAATCCTCATAATGTATGTATGAGTGTGTGTGTATATATATATATATATATATATATATATATATATACACACATACCAACCCCTTCGCATAAGCAGGATATGAAAGAAGGTGAATTTCTTATGCGGAGTTTAACAGGTTTGAATTCAGTGTTTTCCATCTCATAGACTGGTTGCCTAGCTAAGATTAAAGAACCCAGTCTGTCCTGCTATTTACCCATATCTGGAGGGAGAGTAATTGGATGCCTACATTTCCCAAGGGTACTAGTGCTATGTGAAATGCAAACAGCCTAGTCCAGGATTTGAGCTTGAGTTGACTGTTCCATTTCCTATGACTCTAACCATTACACTACGCACCTCCAAAATATATATAAAAAATATATATATATATATATCTGGCAGTAACTAAAAGTCTAATCAGAGTTTGATGGTGCAGTGTTGTGGTTTGGCTTCCCGTGACTTTTGTCCTTGAGGGTGCCTATGTTGGTGTTTTCTAAGTAGGAGACAACATATCTGGGGGTGAGATGCCAAATGTCACGGTTCTTAGCTAGGAGCTAGGGTGGATAATTGGTGATGGTTGATGTGATGGACACCAAGTGAGAAATATATATGTATAAAAGCATTTTGTCCTTGGGGGTAGCCCTGTGGGTGTTTTCAAAGGAGGAGACAACATGGTTGGTGGTTAGATGGCGTCATGGATCTCAGCTAGTATGGATCATTGGTAATGGTCGATTTGACAGGCACCAAGGGATATATATATATATATATATATATATATACAGGGTAGCCCTGTGGGGTTTATAAGAAAAGCATTTTGTTCTTGAGGGCAGCCCTGTGGAGTATATAAAAAGCCTTCTGTCCTTGAGGGTAGTCTTTTTGGTGTTTTCAAAAGTGGTGACAACATTGCTGGTGGTAAGATGCCAAGCGTCACGTTTCTTAGCTCTGGTGGCTCATTGTCAATGGTTTATGTGACAAGCACCAAAGGTATATATATATATATATATATATATATATATATATATATGGGATGTGTTTGTGTTCCAGTTGAAAAAATTTGAAAAAAACTGGAACACAAACACATCACCCTGAAG
>CM042179.1:10760198-10822698 GCA_023376005.1 Doryteuthis pealeii | reverse complement strand
CATTTGATTTAATAATGAGAAGTGTGGTTATTGTTTTAAAATAACTTTTTTTTTTGTTGAAGGTGTCAGTTGAAAAATCAGTCTGTAAATGTTAATGAGAATATTTTTCATTATTTGAAATTAGTATCAGTGTTTATTAAAGATTACACATGCGCACACGTGTGTTTTGATTTTTTTTTATTAAACCATCTTCAGGGCAATGTTAGAATGTGATGTTAAAATGCTTCATCTGAAAATTATTTTCAAATTAAAAAAATAATTTAAAAAAATGAAAATTCTTAACGCTAAGAATTTTTTGTGCTTGAAAATAATTTTCAGATGAAGCATTTTATCTTTGTATCCTAACATTGACCTGAAGCTGATTTAACAAAAAAACAAAGTGTTGTCATAATCATATACAAAAAATACATTCTCTGAATATCAAGGTTCTTTTTTATTTTTATATTTATATAGTCAGATTTATTTCCATTTTTCTTATATGTATATGTATATAAGTTAAAAGAAAGGAAATGAATCCGAAGGTATGAGTATATATAAAAAGATATGAAAACACCACAAAATGCTGTTAAAGTGAAAACATTTTATAACTTAGCTGATATTGAACAATATTTCAATTTTATGAAAATCGTCCTCAGAGCTTGTTTATACTACGTGCTGTTAAGGTTTTTGTTTTGAACTCATATGACTTTTTTTTGTTTTGAACTCATATAACTTTTGTCTCCGCTCTTAACAGCACGTAGTATAAACAAGCTCTGATGACGATTTTCATAAAATCGAAATATTGTTCAATATCAGCTAAGTTATAAAATGTTTTCACTTTAACAGCATTTTGTGGTGTTTTCATATCTTTTTATATATACTCATATATATGTATATATATATGAGAAGTGAATAAACAAACAATGTGTTTGATGTGGCCTTAGCCTGTTCAACCTGTAACCTGTTCAAATGTAAGGCTAAACAAATGAGAAAAAGTCAGAGTTATAGACAGGAAGACTGCTCTGTGTGTAATTCGAACCTTGACTGTCAAGCTGACAGGCGGGGATTCTAACCATTACACTAGCTGGTTTTTCCAGATATTTTGTTATATTCCACTTTTGGTGACTTGCTACTGATTTTTTCTCGATTTGTTTAGCCTTACATTTGAACAGGTATGCCCAACTAATTCATTAATTATCAATTAATTAATTTTCAAAATTAGGTATGACTTCTATTAAGCACTTATTCTCCCAAAAATATATGTATATATATATATATATATATATATATATATATATATATATATATATATATATATATAACCTTAATTTATCAGATATAAATTCATTTTGGTTACCTTTGCCTCTTCAAGTCTGATTTCATAATCAAATATGTAAAAATATACAAAACACACATATATACGTGTATATATGTACATATGCAAAATCTTTATATGTACATTTGAGTTCTCAATTTTGGTTGAACCTTATAATGGAAACATTTGATACCATTCACCTATATATATATATATATATATATATATATATATATATATGATCTCTATATATATATTTAAGTCTCATCAGCGATGTATACATCGCTGATGAGACTTAATAAATAGCTCAGTCGGTAGAGCGTTCGGCTAGAAACCACAAGGTTTCTAGTTCGATACCGGTCCTCGCCAACTCAGCGTATGAATAGCACAGGGATCTGTGCGGTAAAGTAAGGAGCTGATGGTAGGTGTGGCGCTCTACCTCAGACGCCAAAAAACAATCTCCTTGGTCTAGCGCTATTGAAAAGGGGATAGACACCCTTGCTGACTGGCTGATACCGACTTTACTTACTTACTTTATAATAACCAATCTCTGCTGTATTTAAACTTTGTAACCAAAAATAAAATTATATAAATATATATCTGTGGTCTATTTATTTTTGGATTGCTGCATATTCATAATTTTGGTATACAGTGTTTCAATGCTGTAGAGTTTGGTAATCAATAATACCTAATAATATCAGTTTTGATTGTATAATGTTCCACTTGGAGTTGAGTAAAGAGATCCTGATAGTAGAAAATGAATATTTCATTTCAAAAATATTGGTAGAGGGGTACTTAATTAGGACTGAGCCTATTTTAGTAGTGACCACCTCAGCTATTTCATAAATTTTCAGATTTAGATTTGAAGAGATTGAAAGCAATTTTAAAATGTTTTAAAAGAATCAAATGTCTTAAAATCAATAAAAATATTATTGTTTTTTTTTTTGTTTGTTTTTTTTTTTTAGATAGATCCATTTAAAAAAAAATTTTTTTTACTTATTTTTCTCCCAGTTCTGAAAACCCCATACATTTCTATTGTTTTTTTAATTTTTTTTTTTTTAGATAGATCCATTTTAATATATATATATATATATATATATATATTGTATATATATATATATGTGGAGAAAGGTGACAAACAATGATGGACATTCTCAAAATGCTGAAACAGAAGGTCATCAGTATGGGGAGGGATCCCCATCTAGTGAGAAAAAAATCCACTAACCACCCCCAACCACCTACTGACGACCTTCTGTTTCAGCATTTTGAGAATGTCCATCATTGAAGCAAGTATATATCCAAGTCCTGAAGATGGTCTAACAGACCGAAACGTTGCATCGTCAACAATAAACATCCAGTTTCCATAACATCCCGTGTTTGTCTACCTTTCTCCATATATATATATTATACGCTCCCAATTTTGGTAGAGCACTCTATTTAGGAGGTATATAATTGCAGATTCACTGTATTCGGCTCAGCCAAATCTCACTTTGTTTACAAAGTTTGAGAACTCTAGGTGAAGGTCATTTCCCCTTAGAAATATAGCGATTAAATAGCCTGCTATACTTGGCGACTGACTGTGGATGTGTGGGTAAGAGGCTTGGTGAGCGTAAGTTCGTTCGGGTCTCAAACCCAGCCAGAGGCAGCTGCTAAAAATCGTATAACTATACTGATGAGAGGTGATACCTCGAAACACGTGTCTATAGTTTACCCTATATATATATATATATATATATATATAGCTTACTTTCCTCCCAGCTCTGAAAACCCCATGCATTTCTATTCTAACTTTGTGTAGTGAAAAATAACCTAGTCAACTGGACAATCTATGGGACAATTCCCCTTGGAAATCCTTATTTTCTGTTACAATGGGAAATAACATGACACTTTTCAGAAAATTACTTTGTTTTTTCAACAAACCTTTTTATAGATATTGATATACAGGTTTGCATAAAACCTTTCATGCGGTATTTCATAATTTGTGGTATCATATTGTTTCTAATTTTCTGGCATAGAAAAGGTGCAAAATATTGTTTTCAGCTAGCTTGCCTTGTTATGGGGGTGGGGTGAGGTGGGTGGGGGTTGCATTTGAACTCAGTAGATCAGACATGGGCTAAATTGCACCCCACAGGCCACTTATGACCCATGCTTCTTTCTAAATGCCCCCCCAAGACTTCAATTTTTTATAGAAAAATCTTGGTAATCCTTAACTTGTTCCTCGTAAATTCCTACCATAAAATAAACTGAACCCTCATTTTATGTCCGTGTTTTTGCAATAAATGTTTTATTTTTCTTGCACCCGTTATTTTACAATACTAAATATATTTTATTTATTTATTTAATATTCACTTCAATGTGTATATTCTAAAAGTTTTAAAACACGTAGGAATCACACGGTTCGATACGGTCCTCGCCAACTCAGCACATGAATAGTACAGCTTGAGTAATCTGATCTGTGCAGTAAAGCATCTGGGAGTTGAGGGTAAGTGTAGCGCTCCATCTCAGCAAAAACAACCTTCTTGGTATAGCACTAGCAAAAAGGGAATAAACTCCCTTGCTGTTCAGCTGATACTGACAATAGGTCACCTGCAGATGCCAAGTTCAATACCAGTTGTTGCCAACTCAGCGCATGAGTAGCACAGCTTGAGTAATCTGATCTGTGCTGTAAAGTATCTGGGAGCTGACAGTAGGTATGGCAATCCATATCATAAAAAAAAATCCCCTCGTCTAGTGCAAGCAAAAAGGGTATAGACTCCCTCGCTTTTCAGCTGATACCAAAAATAGGCCAGTTTAGCCCAGTTGCTAGAACATCTGTTTAGAAGTCGCAAGGTTCCAGGTTCAATACCAGTTCTTGCCAACTCAGCGCATGAGTAGCACAGCCTGAGTAATCTGATCTGATTTACCAGACATTTAAATCATGTTAGCAACTGCGCAGTGTCTTCTGAGAAAATTCTTCAGTGGCTGCTTTGAATGAAGTCAGGATATATATATATATATATTATTTTTTTATTTTTTTTTTTTTTACTTTTTAATTATTTTCGTAAACAATTATTAATCATTGAAAGATTGGCAGAATATAATTTCATCTGCCCCAATTAGTATATTCGTCATTTGTTAATTGTTTTTGATTTCAATTATGCAAACTATTTTTTAATTTTGTCTTCATAAAGCCACTAACTTTAAAATTGATGTATCTCATAGATTTAGATTAGTGAAATAGTCTATTTCTTATACTATTTATATTATAGTGTAAGTAAAGTAAGAGGATTGGAATGAATCCAACAGAACATGGTGGAGATGTGAGGAACACCAGAACATAAACAAAACAAAACTCAGACAAAAGTGTGTAGGATATATTTCGCTAGAGCATTGAGCTCAGCATCATCATTCGTTTTAGTGAATTATCAGGTTATCATACAAGTGTTTTATAGAAGGAGAAGTGTAGCGGGAGGAGGTGGATAGGAGAGGAGGTCAAGTGGGTGGGTAAGCGTTAGTGAGGAGAGGTTTTGAATGGTCAAGCAGGAATCATTGGAGAGGAAGAGAAGGAAATCAGAAGGGGAGAGAGATAGAGATAGTAAGCAGAGTGAAAGTAGAGAGATATATTGTAAAAGAAAACAGGTTAGGGGCGGAGGAAACACATGTATGATAACCTGATAATTCATTAAAACGAATGATGATGCCGAGCTCAATGCTCTAGCAAAATATATCCTACACACTTTTGTCTGAGTTTTGTTTTTGTGTTCCTCACATCTCCAACACATTCTGTTGGATTCATTCCAATCCTCTTTCCACAATGTAATGTTTTGTCTGAGTTTTGTAATGTAATGTAATGTAATTTATTGTGTACAGTGCTCAGGTGCACCACAACTCATCAAAGTCTCATGTCAAGTACACAGAATAATGTTG
This sequence comes from Doryteuthis pealeii, assembly GCA_023376005.1. Classification (NCBI taxonomy): domain Eukaryota; kingdom Metazoa; phylum Mollusca; class Cephalopoda; order Myopsida; family Loliginidae; genus Doryteuthis; species Doryteuthis pealeii. The sequence goes on along the minus strand of CM042179.1, from coordinate 10,817,498 downwards.
TGTCAGGAACATGAACAGTTCACAGTAGTAATATGCATGTATGTGTGTGCATGTGTATGTGGAGAGTGGCATCAGGTATAGTGCTGGCGGACTACAGGAAGCATGGAGGCTTTGAAAGATTCATTGCTCCGGCAGCCTACAACAGATGCAGGCAGTTTATTCCATGTCTCCGCAATTCTGAGTGTGAAAAAATGTTTCCGAAAGTCACGTGAACAGTGCTGTTTTCTGACTTTGTAGGCATGCCCGCGTGTATTGGAGAGATGGAGATCAAAAAGGTGCTCAAGGTTGCTGTTGTTAAGATGATTAATGACCTTATGAGCATTTACCAGGTCAGTTGCCAGACGCCGAAGTTTCAACGAATCCATTCCCAGGGCTGCGAGACGTTCAGAGTATGGCAGATTCCTAATGGAGGGTAATCGCTTGGTTGCACGTCTCTGTACAGTTTCTAGGAGGTTAATATTCTGAGAAAGATAGGGGTTCCAGACTGGTGATGCAAACTCCAAGTGTGGCCGTACCATAGCTTTTGTTCTTGTATTCCTCACATCTCTACTACATTACATTGTGTATGCCTAGCTATCAATCCATGACAAAATCAGTAATGAACCTGTTCAGATTCATATCTTATTGTTCTAGTGTGGGAAATAGAGATAAGATTATGTAAATTTCTCAGGGTTTGACACAGTTAAGAAAATTGCAATGTTGCATATTTTATATGATAACTATTAGGGGAAGTCTCCATGGTGTAGTGGCTAACGTGCTGGACTTGACATCATGGGAAGCGAGTTCAAACTCCATTCATAGTATTACAATCACTTTCAGATTAATACCCTTGGGAAAGGTATAAAGCCATCACACCCCCAGGTATGAGTTAAATAGTAAAAAAAAAAAAAAGGTTGGCATGGTGGCTTATTGTTGGTATCAGCCAAACAGCAAGGTAGTCTATTCCCTTCTCACTAGTGTTAAACCAGGGAGAGTGTTTTTGCTGAAGTGGAGCGCCACACCTACCGTCAGCTCCCCACTTTACTGCACAGATCGGATTACTCAGTCTGTGCTATTCATGTGCTGAGTTAGTGGGGACCAGTATCGAACCAGTAACCTTGTGATTCCTATTTAAATACTACCACTACTACTACCACAAAGTAGAGCGTTCGGCTAGAAACCACAAGGTTCCTAGTTCGATACCGGTCCTCGCCAACTCAGCGTATGAGTAGCACAGGGATCTGTGCGGTAAAGTAAGGAGCTGATGGTAGGCGTGGCACTCCACCTCACACGCTAAAATAATCTCCTTGGTCTAGCGCAAGTGAAAAGGGGATAGACTCCCTTGCTGATTGGCTGATACCGACTTTAGGCCGCTCCGACGACTTTTTTTTTTTACTACCACAAATATGACTCTGGCATTAAATAACCCACGAAGGTTGATATGCTATTGTAAGGAGTCAAATATAATTGTCTACCCTGGGATTGTAAGTGTGGCTCTCCATGACATGTGCCTGTTGGTCATGTGATAATTCAATCCTTTCAAACTCTCTCTTCTGTTCCCTGTCTTAGAAGGGATATCACCTATTTGTTTTCAGTCCTTGCTCAAATAAAGGACATTTATCCCAGCTCTGTTCATAGAGCTGATCATTATTGCACCCTCACAGAATAACCATTAAAGACCTGTTAGTCTTAATCAACCTTTTCTTTATTACTCTCTGTTTTGTTCATGGAACATATTGTGCAATTTACTTTTTTTTGGGGGGGGGTGCATTAGGGGAGGTCAATTTTGGAACTGTAATGTCTCCCATGTGGCAAAAGCTGCAAATTAGCATAAAGAATTACACCACAAAATAGTTTTCTTAAAAAATTTGCCTTCATTTAAGGAAATAGATTTCAGTCTTTTAAAATGTTATCCCATTACAGCTTAATTAATGATGTAAAAAGCAGCATATTGGAGGTGTCGGTGATGATGGGTGGGGGTGGGGGGTATTTTCAATTTCAATTCTAATTATATCTTATTCATTTCATCTTAGTAAAATAAATTTCTGTTTTAAATATTTAAATTGCTAAATTTGCTAGCCAAATGTTGCAAAAACAAGGATATTTTTTAGTGCATTTTAACTTGCGATCTTTGATGCTATTTCCTCAAACAATTGTGCAAGTAAGAGATCTAGTTTTTGGTATCAGTATTCATTATATAACCATACAACTTTTGCTCTTTGAGAGAATTTGATGTTTTCAAAAAAGTGAAAAATCAACCTGCCCTAGTGTGCATCCTGTATCTGTTATTACATGTTATGTACATTTGGTAATGTGAGTTAGTTGTTTGTCTTTCCTTACTGATTATTCAGTGTTGGGTTATCTATGGATGATTATAAGAACTTTGTGTAGAAAGCGCGTGGTGTAATGGTTAAAGTCATAGGAAATGGACTCGTCGCCCCCGAGTTCAAATCCTGGACGTGGTAATTGCATTTCACTTAGAGTATAATACCCTTGGGAAAGGTATGAATTCTACTCTCCCTCCAGCTATGGGTAAATAGTAGGGCAGATTGGGCTCTTTAACCTTGGTTAGGTAACCGGTCTAGGAGAAGGAAAACTCTGAATTCAAACCTGTTGAACTCCGCTTAAGAAATTGACCTTGTGTCACATCCTGCTCGTGCGGAGGGTTGGTAAATATATATAAGAACTTTGTGTTGGTTTCAAACTAATAGAAGGAAAATATTGAATTCAAACCTGTTAAACACCACTCGTGCAGAAGGGTTGGTATATATATATACATGAATGATAACTTTATAAAGTTGAAATTTAAACGTAATGGGAATTCTTGAAGCAGTGTAGGTGCTAGGGTCTCATGCCCCCTCTCTCAAATCTATGATACCCCCCCAATCTATTCTTATAAAGTAGTATTCATATAAAATATATGGAGGCACGTGTGGTGTAATGGTTATCTTTGTAGGAAATGGACACAGCTACTCGAGTTTAAATTCTGGATGAGGCTGTTTTCATTTCATATAGTGCTAATACCCTTGAAAAAGGTACGCACCCAACTATTTCCCTTAGCTATGGGTAAATAGTAGGGCAGACTGGGATCTTTAACATTGGTTAGGCAATCAGTCTAGGAGAAGGAACACTCTGAATTGAAACCTGTTAAACTCTACTTAAGAAATTGACCTTGTGTCAAATCTGCTTGTGCACAGGGGTTGGTAGATATGTATATGAAACCAGCCCTCTTGAGTCCCCCCAAGCAGCACCCCCTGTCAGGTGGTTCAGGGTAGTACATGTCGGCTCTGTCTCAGTGCAATCCTTTTACTTCAAAAATCAATTCCATGAATTAATGATTTCATCACCCCAGAAATCAAGGATCAACAAGTATGTCCAATATTTGTTTTTGCAAAATACATCTCTTAAGATGTAAGTAAAGTCGGCCTAAATTCGGTATCAGCCAGACAGTGAGGGGGTCTATCACCTTTTCACTAGTGCTAGACCAAGAAGATTGTTTTTTTTTTAGCCTCTGAGACAGAGTGCCACACCTACCATCAGCTCCTCACTTTACCATACAGATCCCTGTGCTATTCATCCACTGACTTGGTGAGGGCTGGTATCGAACCCAGAACCTTGTGGTTCCCAGTCGGATGCTCTACCGACTGAGCTAAACTGGCACTTTCATGTATTTTGCATTATTATCATTACAGTATTGAATCTTTTACGTTGATATTAGTTATAGATTAATGTAATTTTCTTTCTTTTTCTTTTTTTTTTTTAAAATCTCTTTCTTTTAAAAGCTTTATTTTACAATGTGTATTTTTTTAATCACTATTTCTAATTGTGAAAATGGTACTAATGCAGAATAGCGCGCAAGAGATAATATTATTAGATTAAGATTGCGTAAAAAAGCATTACATTTATTTCACGGAAATACCCGAAACGTTTGAGATGCTAGGATTAGGGTTAGTTTTAGGGTTAGGGTTAGTGTTGTTAGGCTACTTCGGGAGTTTCTATAATCTAATACTATTTATACGTAAAATGCGATTCTAATGATATTATGTCTGCGCGCTATTCAGCATTTGTACCGTGGTTCTAATATAAAAAAAAAAAATGTTCAATTCAAATTATTTAGACTGTACTATTTTAAAAAAATACTAATTTTGTTCTGTTTATTTTTTTATTCCCTCCTACCGAGACACCGGTGTCCCGGTCGAATTTACATATTTTTCATTTTAACACTTAAAATGTCGTACGTACTCAAAAGTATAATTTTGTATATCCAAAACTAAAAAAAAAAAAAAAAAAAAAAAATGGTAGCGAAAGGGTTAAAGATGGAGCTTATCTGCTAAACACTAGCAACACCAAGATTTTTTTTTTAATAAATTATTGCTATACAATTTTAATAATCTAACTTAGTAAAGTGGGGGTTAAAAAAAATCAAAGTTGAATTATTATTTCATAACAGATTTGTTGTGTGTGCGTATATGTGAGGAGAGCGGACTATTTCGAATATTTCTTGGAATCGAGTAGAGATCAACATATGACACTGCTGTTTAGTGTTTTTTTGGCATTATTATTATTCACAGATATTAAAGCAGGGAGAAGTTCGAGTTAGTTAAATTGGTATGTCTGGAGAGTTCTGTGGAACCAACAGTAACCATATAACACTTGCTTTCGAATAAGATAAGATTTTACAAGCATTATAAACAAGTCACAGAAGAATCGTACGAAAGACTTGCTCAAGTCCTGTCGCAACTCGAAATATATAAAGAATTAAATTTTATTTTACTTGTCATACCATGAACTGTAGTATAAAAGATTAGTTATAATAATAATGGTGGTGGTGGTAGTAGTTTTAGTAATAGTTATAGTAGTAGTTGTAGTTGTAGTACTAGCACGTCAGCAACTCTGATATTATTACTAAAAATAATAATAATAATAAATAAATAAATAAATAAAGTTACTATGCAGTTGTCAAAGTGGTATATAGACAGCATAAAGGCAGTAATAGTAGTAGTTGTAGTAAATGTGGTAGCGCTAGTGTTGCTTGGAGGCTGACATTCCTGAAATAGAATACTTTTCAATCTTGTTTTTCTCCCTAAGCTGATTTTACTACTACTACTACCACTACTGTTACCACCACTACTACTACTATTACTATTATTACTACTACCACCACCACCACCACTACTACTACTACTATTACTATTATTACTATTTATTCCTCCTCCCTTTTTCTCTGTCTATTCTTTCTCATATTCTTCTGTGTGTAGAGATTCCATCTGGGCATATTTCATTAGTTTTTCCCCACTCTAAACTTCTTTTAGCGGAGTAGCTCGTCCTATCCTTTCGGGTTTATTTTTTCCGACTCCAGACCGACCATATGACCCCTGTGGGTAAGTACTCATTCAGAACGTTACTTGTTGATAAGTTTTTCTGTTTTACTTACGTTTTGTTTATTATTATTTTACTTGTTCATAGCCTTCACGGTTAACTTAAAACATTTCTCCAAGGTTGTAATTAATTGTAAGATTGACTGTTGCTCTCACTCTTTAAAAAAAGTGGAATTACGTTTCTGAATTCAAGTTTGTTTGGTTTTTCTTTGGTTGTTATACAGTACACTTTATATATTATACATAGTAATTTATGTGCTTGTATTTTTAAATATGTTTCTAAATATGTTTTTTGTTGTTGCATTTTTAAACTATTTAATAACGAACTGAAAGAAAGAAAACTTTAATAAACTTTGTCATATTGAATTTTTCGAAATTCTCTACTTCCATAATTGATTTGATTTGAATTTAATTTTTTATTAACGTTTAATTCCGACTGCAGTAACAAAACTTATTAAAGTTTAAAAGTTAATTTAATTTTTTAATACATACTGTTATACGAAAAAAAATTCTTGAAGAATGGAAATTCTTCAATTTTAATTTATTTAAAAAAAAATTATTCTTTTACCAACTTATCGTTTTAATTCCTTGTTTTAGATAATTATTAATAGTAAGTAGTATGGCAGTAAAGAATCCTTCTGGTTCTATCTATATCTCCTCTTGTCTGTCTGGGACTAATTTTCATCATTATATTGGTTAAATTTCTTCTGGTTTATTGCATCAATGCCTTTTCATCATAGGCACGTCTCGTTCTTGACATCTTGAAATCAACTACATTCCATATTTTCTTTTAGAACAAAACAAAAAACGTGTTGAAATCAGTTGCACCACAAAAGTTATATATATTCCATTTATTACATCTCTCCTCATTCTTTCGCTTTCTCCTCCTTTCACTTTTTTTTCTCCCCCAATTGCGTTTCTGCTTTTTAATTATTTATTTAAGCATCCTATGACATTACTTCTTTCTTACTTTCTTTCTTTAAATAAAGTGGTAGTTTTGCTAAGAATTTTTCTTTATATTCTTTTACACCATTCTACGCAACCATTTCTTCTCTTTCTTTTTTTTAATTTTTTTTTTTTTTTTGCATTCCTTCCACAATGTTCTGTCTTTATTTTATTTTTTCTCCTTGCAGTTTGCAACTTTTTTTTTTTTTTTTTTTTTACTGTTTAGTTTTTCCATATCTTCACTTGTTTTTTGTGAATCTATTGTAAGATTTCGAACTAAAGTTAAAATATAACTTTTTCTCTAAAATAATACTAATCACCCTATTATTCTTGCAAATAGTCGATTTGCAAGAATTTTTTTTTTCTCTCCAAATAAATGCCAATATTCCTCTCAACTATTTACCATGCAGCTTAAAGCACCCCCCTCCCGACACGCACTCTTATTTCATTTTTTTTTTCTTCAAAAATCATTGACTCCCCTACCTGTCCCATATATAATATCTCTTGTCTATTTCTCCATTCTTCCTTTTTTTTAATGAGATCTGTCTTTCTTACTCATCATCTTGGGCAATTTTGTCTCATTCCTTCACCCTACACCCTTTCCCCCCACTTTACAACTTTGTTTCTCTTTTTCAATGTTTTCACTTGATGATTTAAAAAAAAGAAAATAAATAAATAGAATAGAAATATATCAAAGGATTTTCTTCATTATTTTTCATTTGGTCTTTTTTGGCAGTATAAAAAAAGAAGATAATTGAGGTCCTTTTGAAGATGTGTGAATTCATTTTTTTCATTATTTTATTTTAATTTTATTTTTAGTTTTTTAAATCGACATTCTTCTTCATCTACCTCACTGAATTTTTTAATTCTATTTATAAGCATGTTATAGAAAATTAGCTGAAAGTTGTTCAGAACTATAGCTCATTAGTTTATATATATATATAGTGTGTGTGTATATTTAGCTAAGAAACTGATTAATATTGGTGGAAATAAATTTATAACTGTTGATATGACCGGCATTTTAAGCCTTTCCTTTCCTTTAGCTAAATGTATTGCCCTGAATATAATTCCCCAATTATGGTACATTAAGCTTTCAACATAAACTATGCCAATTCTAATATTTTGATGTTAAAAAGGGCCCTGCTTAGAATCATTCCTAACACCAACTAACCTGGTTATGTGTGTGTGTGTGTGTGTGTGTGTTATATGTATATATTAGTAAAGAAATAACAAAAGACTTAGAGATTTAGCATTATAGTCTATTTCAGGGAGCTTATATAGACTATAATGCTAAATCTCAAAGTCTTTTGTTATTTCTTTACTCATATATTTGCTCTGTGACTCTAACATTAAGAGCACACATTGAGCTCTCAAACTGCGACTTGGTTTTGTTTAAATAAAACACTTGTGTCGTAAGGAAGATTTCTTCTCTGGACTTTTGGAATATATATATATATTTGTGAGAGTGAGGAATGCTTAGGTGAGAAACTGACAGTTACCAAGCACTGTTAAAGTTATGTCTGCGATACCCTAACACACACACATGCTTTTTAAAGCCTTTGCAATTTCATGGTTTGACTTATTTTCCATTTTATTTAATCTTATTAAAAGTGTTACCAAATTTTCATTACAAATTATCCAATATTTCTGGTTCCTCTTTGATTAGAAGAACTTTGGCATTACATCAAGAGAGACTATCTGTTGTTGATAACATCTGTTTTTAGGAAATTATAACCTTCATGGATAATTTACTTATCAGGTATTTAGTTTTTTTTTTATAGCATATGAAAATCTCCATTTGTTTTTGATCCAATATTTTATTTTCTTAGAATATATTTCTATTTCTCTGTTAAGTATGAACAATGATCTGATACAATTAGATATTTGTATTCAATTAATAAAAGTTCTATTAGTAAGGCTGGGTTTTAGTATAAGTTTTATTTCCTAAACATTTCTTATAGTGACTAAATATTGTATGTCTTTTATATGGATATAGCTTTTAGAACAGTGGATTCATCATTAAAAATATTTTACCCCCCCCCTTTCCTGCCATTGTGACTTTCTTGGGTTCTCTATTGTTCTTCCTGTGGTAATCATCTGATGAGACTCGGATGAAAACAAATTGTTAAAGATTAATTTGCTCATTGTTGCCATTCTCAAATTTTGTACCTACAAAAAACTGTTTATAACTTTAGGTTAGTTCATTTAGCAAATATTTTTCTTTTTTTTTTCTTTAATTTCTCATGAAATTTACTTATGGGTGAAGAATTTTAGTAACCCTACTTACATATTTTACATAGGAATGATATTCTTTCACAATCCTGAACAACTGAAATATATTAAAATTACTTGTATTCTTCCATTTAAAAAAAAAAAAAAAAAAAAAAAAAAAATAAATAATAAATAAATAAATAAAAAAGTACTTAATATATTTAAGTATATGTAAAACTGCATCTGTAGAGTGCCCCTTCATTGCCATTACTTCTAGGTTCACTCTGACCCAGAGTGACAGTACTTGTTAAGGTACTACTATGGGTTAAATAGATCTGTTTAAGATAGAAATACTTGATATCATATAACTGTACAGAAAAATTCTTAAACTCAGAAGGGGGATATCCCTATGGTGTAATAACTAATATGCTTAACTGCAACATTGTAGTAAAACTAGTTCAAACTCCAGTCATGCTGTTACATTCAATTTAGGAATAATACCCTTGGGAAAGGTATGGATTCCCTCATCCCCCCCAACTGTGGGTTAAATATTACCAGTACTATTCTTCTACAAGGACGGATTTAGTATTAAATAACCCACAAAGGTTGATCTGCCATTAAAAGAAACAATCTTAAACTGCACAAATATAAATGTATAGTGTATGCAATTACCTAGTCTCTAGGCATAAAATAACCTCATACAGGTTGACATGTCATTTAAAATCATTGATATTTAAAACTTATTATAGAATCTGAAATTCTTAAAGACTTGGAACAGGAATACTGTTTGACACAATCCTGTTGGCTGGGGCATTAGAATACACTGACTGCACATCTGCAGAGGGGTGAGTCTCCCCCAATGGGGCCATGGATGGCAACCTGTGATGCTTAAGGATTGAACCCAGGTGATTGAGCAGTCCATGACATGCAGCACTGCACTTTGGCCCTTACATGGGCTAGATGGGTGGTCGGAGATCATAAATAAAAACCCTTCAATTCGAATTTTCCGGGGACTCCTTCAAAGCCAATGTGTATCCCAGGATGCACTAAATCAAAAAGCTATCAGCATCACTGAATATCCCGCCAGCTTTTGATTAAATAGTACCACCACTGTTCTAAAATGATGGTTTTGGCATTAAATAACCCAAGAAGGTTGATGTGCCATTAAACAAAGAAACCCATCCCATATAATTGTTTGCAAAAGATTCTTTGGCATTCAATAACCCAACAGGGGTTAGGATACCATAAAACCTAACTGCTTTAAATTTTGGAATCTTTCATTTTCATAATTCAAAGAAATAAAAAAATACCCAATATAACAATGGGAAGTTTAAAGCTTTTTGTCCCCCTAATCTAACAATTAGGGTCGGTTTAACTTGGTAGAGCATCCACTTAAGGAATCGGAAGGTTCTTGGTTTGATACAGGCTCTCACCAACTTGTAGAAGAACAGTAGTGGTACTATTTAATTCATAGCTATGTGTGTGTGATAAGGGGGTTCATACCTTTCCCAAGAGTATTAGCCTAAAAGTGAATGTAATAGTATGACTAGAGTTTAACCTCACTTACTATGATGTCACAGTCCACCACGTTTGCCATTATGCCACAGGGTCTCCCCTGGGGAGTATGTCTGAGTTACCTATAAAGCAGTGATCAGTGATAGAATCTTGGTATTTAGAATTTTTGCCAATGATAAATAATTTGTAAAGTTAATGGGGGAAACCATGTGACCAGTTGAATGATGCAATAGTAGAATAAAGCCCGAGACCCACCCGCCCCCTCCATTTTATAAATTTGCATGGTGGCTGCATTGCAGTGATAAGCCTAAAAAAATTCACACTTGTTGCTGGACCCCCCCCCGCCCCATCCAATTTGATGCCATCAGACACCCAGAATTAAGAGATATTGGAACGTATTTTTTTTTTTTTCATTTGAAGTTGCTCATTATGAGATTCATTAAAAGTAAACCAGAAACTATATTCATGGACACAATGAAAAAAAGCAGATAAAAACAGTGAGATGCCGATAGGTACGCATCCTGCGTCTCTGACACACAAAAATCTAAAAGGACGCAGTAAAATCGTATCCATGCATCCCAGTGTTTTTCTTTTTTCTTCCCTCACCATTTCAAGCTAACTTTAAATACATTTCAATAGTTTCTTGAAACAAACTACACAGGATAGGTTACAAGGTAGGAGTTAGACTGCTTTAGTTGGGACCCGTAAATTTTCCTGGGGTCTCATTCAAAGCAAATATGCGCATCCTAGAATGCACTAAATTAAAAAGCTATCGGTATCACTTTGAATATATTGGCGTTTTCTGCATTTGTATTTTCCTAATGGGTTGACTGGTGACATGCCTGTTATAATGCTTACCAGTTTTAACAAAACTGTGTTTAATAAATAATTACTTGGTGTTATTGATTTCTAATATTGTTTTATTCTCAAGCATATTAAAAAAAAAAAAAAATAAAATTACTTGGTGTTATTGATTTCTAATATTGTTTTATTCTCAAGCATATTAAAAAAAAAAAAAAAAATTTTTTTTGCTGAGGTGGGTGCCACACCTACTGTCAGCTCCACACTTTACTGCATAAATCGGATTATCCAATCAGTACTACTCCTACGCTGAGTTGGCAAAGACTGGTATCAAACCTGGAACCTTGCATTCCTAGGCGAGTGCTCTACTGACTGATAATTTTAAAAATAACAAAACAAACCACAAAAGGAATCCATATTCCTTCCTTAATTTTAAAGCTAGAGCTTGATAGCGTTTGAGGTTACTATGGTAACAAGTTTCCAACCTTTTCTGCTCTGCTGGTTTTTGTATTGATGATTATTATCGGATATGAATAGATTTACAAATGGATCAATGAAAATGTAAGTAAAAGTAAAGTCGGCAGAGTGGCCTATTGTCGGTATCAACCAAACAACGAGGGAATCTATCCCCTTTTCACTAGCGCTAGACCAGGGAGATTGGCTGTCAATTTCTTATGTGGAGTTTAACAAGTTTGAATTCAGAATTTTTCTTCTACTAGACTTGTTGCCTAACCAGGGTTAAAGAGCCCAGTTTGATCTACTATTTACCCATAGCTGGAGGGAGAATAGTAGGATTCATACCTTTCCCAAGTGTATTAGCACTATGGGGAAATACAAACAGCCTCGACAAGGATTTGAACTAGTCTCACCATGTCCATTTCCTAAACATTACACCAGGTGCCTCCAATAACTATTTTATGTTTACCAGCTTTAAGAAACATGATTTAACATTTTTTTTTGTTCTTGTGTAGAAATAAAGAGGGATTGATGAAAGAGTAGAGAAATAAAGAGAGAAGTACAAAACTTGAAGTTAGAAAGAGTGAAGTAGAGAAATAAAGAGAAATAAGGAAGGAAGAGAGTGAAATAAAGAGAAGTACAGAAATAGAGAAATTAGAAAGAAAGAGTGAAGTAGAGAGGAAGAAAGAGCAAAAGAAATAAAGAATTAATAGATTCAAGAAAATATTTCAAGGGTAAAGACAGATCAAAGGTATGGAATTCCAACCCCACAAAAATTTAAAAAAAACAAAAAAACCTCCAAAATTTAAATTTAATTCATATTGAAAAAAAAAAAACAAGTAAAGGAAATGTTAGAAAAAGAAAGCATGAAAGAAAAAAAGATGTCCAAAAAGATAGAAAGATTTTAAAATGTCTTAGTCTAAACTAAGCAATAAGGCTATGTAATTATTTCATCTCACCAACCTACCTTAACTACCTATAAACCTAATTAGTAATGTATAATTAAATGAGAATAATTATTTTACTTAGACAATTTGTTCATTTTTTTTTTTCTTTTTCTTTTGAAGTTTGGTAATTTAAATTCTCTAAGATTAATTACATCTTGCAGCAATATGGCTTCCCCACTAATTATTTGATTTTCAAAGACAACTTAGATCCTTTTTATCCTAAACAAAAACAAAATGGGATTTCACTTAGAATAAGTGAATACCACATGAAATCAATTTACACAACAAACAGCCTCATCCAGAATTCAAACTCGGGTCACCAATTCTATTTTTCTACAATGATAACCATTACGCCATGAGCGCCTCTTACATTACTTAGACCATAAAAAAGTAAGTTGTTGGCAGAGTGGCTTATTGTATTTATCAGCTGAACAGTGAGGGAGTCAATCCCTTTTTCACTAGCACTAGACCAGAAGGGTTTTTTTTTTTTTTTTTTTTTTTTTCTGAGGTGGAGCACCACACATACTGTCTGCTCCACACTTTACTGCACAGATTTGATTATCCAATCTGTCTCTCCTGCGTTAAGTTGGCCGGTGTCAAACTCTGAACCTTGCGATTCCTAGGCGGCTGCTCTAAATCAACCCATACACACTCCAAAAGTGATATTTGACCTATGCTAATTCCAATAAGCAAATACACATCCTCTCCATTTCCAGGAGGAACTCTATAAAAATTCAAGAAAACTATCTCTGTCATACACTCATCCATACAGATGGCTCCAAACCTGAAAATACAACAGGAAGTATGGCAATATATCACAAGAAAATAAGCAAGAAACATCTCCCCAGTGCTTGGCTCAACCCACCCTGGGTGAATGCTGCCACACACAAGACATTCTATGTTTGTACATAATTTCTAGTCGGGTTGTAATTCTTGTATATTCAATATTTCATTGTTAATGTAGGTATTTACTGAATCCATTCGCCACGGATAGGTTGTCACAAGATCGCAAGTATGGAGGCATCCAGTGAGGATCGAACTTGCATCTAGCCAGGATCAAACTGGCTATAGTAGTAATGGGTCTGCTAGACAAGCTTGCTAACCATTACACCACGATGTGATGCCCTCTTACTCAACCTGTTTGAAACAGCATCATGTATGGGGCATCCAGTGAGGATCGAACTTGCTATTCAGTAATATTGGATATGCGAGACACACTTGCTAACCATTACACCATGATGTGATACCCTCTTACTCAACCTGTTTGAAATCGGTCAAATGGGATGCATGGTTGCACATATGGGGCATCCAGTGAGGATCAAACTTGCTATTTAGTAGTAATGGGTCTGCGGGACTAGCTTGCTAAGCATTACACTCTGATGGGACATCTAATTTCATTTATGCATTTGATATGTGTGAAATTCAAAAGTTGTAACTATATTCTTTTATTTGTATGTTTACCATTTAAGGAAAATGGGAATTATAATGTTGTTTTTCAAATTACAAAGTTTAAATTATTTAAATAACCAGCCAAGTAAATAAAGACTTGTATTTCTCGTATTACAGAGTTATTTTGGGATGTGTTATTTGCTTTTGAAGAAAAAAGTAGTTTGACCAAATTTTATATTCTAAAGTCGGTGTGGGCAACCTTTTTAAAAAAAAAACAGGCCACATGAGACCTGAATCATCATCAGGTGGGCCACACTACTTTTCTATTAGAAAATTTGAAGTCTGGAGGTGGGGTCATTCAGGAAACACCATGGGTCACACAGGGGCTGCAGTTAGCCTATGACTGTGCTAAAGACACTAAAAACACTAAAAATAAAACCAGTAATTCACTTTTTCCAAAATCAGCAACAGATATCTAGAAATAAAATTTTTATTATTTACTGAGGCACTTGTGTAATGGTTATCATTGTGAGAAATGGACACTAGGACTCGTGTTCAAATCCTGAACGAGGCAGTTTGCATTTCACATAGCACTAATACTCTTGTGAAAGGTATGAATCCAGCTATGGGTGATTAGTAGGACAGACTGGGCTCTTTAACCTTGGTATGGCAACAGGTTTAGGAAAAGGGGTTGGGTAAATACACATATATTTATACTATTGTAGGGCAAATTGGGCTCTTTAACCATGGTATGCCAACTGGTCTAGGAGCTGGAAAAACTTTTAAGCTCTATTTAAGAAATTGACCTTGTGTCACATCCTGCTTATGTGGAAGAGTTGGTCATACACATTTTTCAAATGTTCATACTGTATCATATCAGTAGGCCAGACTGGGCTCTTTAACCTTGTTTTGGAAACCAGAGTATACAGCAACTGAAACATGTTTGTTTACATACCACAATAAAGATGAGGACAACAGTCTGAAAAATCAAAATAATACTCATCAAGCCTCATGTGGTGGTGGTGGTGGGGGATTGGATAAATAAAATGAAACTAATGTAATATATATATTTGTGGCAGTTGGTTGATATACAAAGTATCAGAGGACACAGTATATTCTTTAGTAAAAAGCAAAACACTACCACCTAGAATGACATTTGATACTAATACATTGTTCTATTTTTAGTATTTAAAAAGCCATTTTGAGGTCTATAAGGAAGTAAATATATAAGTTAATTATGATTGGTCAAAATAGATTCTAAAAACTGATTCTCAGATTTTTGCTATAAATAAAATAAAAAAAAGTTAAAACATGCTTTTAAAAAAAAAAAATTTTTTTTTTATTCCTTCATTGAAAAAAAACTTTTTAAGGAATATAAAGTTGTCGGGGTGGCCTAAAGTTGGTATCCGCCAATCAGTGAGGGGGATCTATCCCCTTTTCATTAGCGCTAGACTGATTGTTTTTGCATCTGAGGTGGAGCGCCACACCTACCATCAGCTACTTTACAGCATAGATTCCTGTGCTATTCATACAGTTAGCGAGGGCTGGTATCGAACTAGGAACCTTGTGGTTTCTAGCCAAACGCTCTACCGACTGAGCTAACCCGGCTCCTGCCGGAATCATATAATGAATAATAATTCAAGATTTTAATTAAGATTATTCTTGTATAGGTTGAATTTTGAAGACCTAATTTTTAGACAAAAACTTCAGCTTTGAAGAAATCATTTTTGTCAGGCTGATATTCAAACATAATAGGAAGGACTAGTTACAAATTTTGCTTTCAAAAATTAATTCTATGAATTAATGATTCGATGACTGAAAATCAAGTGCCAACAGTTTTCAATTAATTTATGGAATTAATTTATTATTGGCCGATAAAAATTCTGTCTAGAAAAGGCAGTTTGAGTTTTGGTCTATAGAAAAGGCAGTTTGAGTTTTGGTCTATAGAAAAGGCAGTTTGAGTTTTGGTCTATAGAAAAGCAGTTTGAGTTTTGGTCTATAGAAAAGGCAGTTTGAGTTTTGGTCTATATCAGTTTGAGTAATAGAAAAGGCAGTTTGAGTTTTGGTCTATAGAAAGGCAGTTCGAGTTTTGGTCTATAGAAAAGGCAGTTCGAGTTTTGGTCTATAGAAAAGGCAGTTCGAGTTTTGGTCTATAGAAAAGCAGTTCGAGTTTTGGTCTATAGAAATAGATTACAAGTTTTAGAGTTGATAATTACGCTGGCTTAATTTTCTATATAATATTCATTTCTCTGAGACTTATCAGATGTTCCTTATATTTAAAACATTTATCTTATTTTCATTGAATATTTATATTCTTTCCATAATTCATCCAGCCTTGCCATAATAATATTTAGTAAATAATGTTAAAAGAAAATGAAGCAAGTGTTTATTTTGTCTATATTAATCTTGAGAAAGATATAGATGCTTGTAGGTACATGACCTGCCATCAATTTTAGAGTTGATAATTATGCTGGCTTAATTTTCTATATAATATTTGAACAATGTTAAAAGAAAATAGAACAAATGTTTATTTTGTCTGGACTAATCTTGAGAATATATACATATATTCCGTTTTATGATGTGAGAGTTTATGGTTTTCTTGTGTCGAACGTTTTTCCCTGTTCTTATTCATATCCTTGTGCTCTGAAGACTACTGGTTTATACAATACCTTCTATTATTGTCTCCTTTTACTTTTTAGAATGATTTTAACTAGATTGAATTATATGTAACATTTTATCATTGAGACGCACATGTCAGCACTTATTAAATTATATTTTATCCATATAACTTTATTGTTTTTTCCTTTTATCTCTCTCGTTATATATAAATAAACCCTAGGTAGGTACATTCTGGCTCTTTTAGGTTTAATAGTTTTCCTCTACTTAGTGAATTGCGCCACTTTTTACATATTTAACTTAGGCAACTCTTTCGGTTATTTTTTTTCTTTTGGTCATTCATTATGATACTGGTTGATTATTTTCAGACAGTATAGATTTTTTTCATCTTTTCTTATATATATATATATATATATATATATATAATTCTCGTTGATTTTTGACGCATGAGGGTTCACACACACAATGAATACTCACACAGTGATTTGTTTATAGTGGTGAAGGCTTGTGTTGGACCATTCACTTTTTGGCATAGTCGATAGGAAAGAATTGGTGCATCAAGGGTTGCCACAAACCCAATCAACGACTGACCTCAGGAATTCTGAATTCAGAGTTATCCCTCTCCTAGACTGGTTACCTACCCAAGGCTGAAGAGCCCAGTCTGCCCTACTATTTAACCCATAGCTGGAGGGAGAATATATGCATTCATACCTTTCCCAAGGGTATTAGCGCTATGTGAAATGCCAACAGGAATTGAACTCGAATCGGCGAGTCCATTTTCCACGACTCTAACCACTAGCCCACGCGCTTATATATATCTATCTATCTATCTCTTAGATATCAGTTTATAATAAATCTTCATTTGAAAATTGAATTTTTTTTTTTTTTTTTCATGACACCGGTTCTAGAAATAGCAATAAAAAATGTTGGGATATTTTGAGGTGTACTATTATAGGTATTTATCCAACCTATTAGCAAACAGATAGGATGTGACACAAGGTCACAAGAAAGGGGCATCCAGCAAAAATTGAACTCAGTATTCAGTAGTAATGGAGCTGTGAGACTATCCTTTTAACCATTACACCATGATGGGATGCCATCAACTGTACTAATGTAACCATTAAAGATTAACTATGTACAGCAATATCTGGAATAGTGCAGTTAATTTGTTCAGAATCTTTGACCATACTGTTCAAAGCCAAGACTTTTGAAGTTGCATTATTTCAATGTAATTAGTTCTAAAAAAAAAATGTGATAAAAAAAATCTAAAAAAAAACTTCTATGATTTTATACCCGGAAGTAAAAACCATAAAACAAAAATGAAATTTAGAAAAAAAAATCTTTTGTAAATGGAAAAACCTGGAGAAATAATCCTTGCTTATAATTTGAACAATTCATTTCTTGCCTTCAAACAGGATTTTTAAAAATATTGTTTTAACTTTCATTATTTTTTTTTTTTTTTTTTTTTTTTTTTTTTTTTAATAATATAGTATATAATATCTTTAATTATGATAATATAATTTTCTATTTCATTTCCAGCGGCTTATTTCGTATAATTATAGTTAATTAATTAGGAGTTGTTTTTTTTTTGTTAGTGGTGACAAGACTTTACGACCACCTTGTACATTAAAACTAATCAAGGAATTGATTGCTGGATATCATTGATTTACTTGATTACAAAAAAACTTCAAATCATTTTTTGTTATCAAGTTTTGTGTGTTATTCTATAAGGAAAATCCAAATGGTTAATAGACTTAGTTTTTCAAATATGCCTTGACAGTAAATTTACAGTTCTGTGTGTGTGTGTGTGTGTGTGTGTGTGTGTGTGTGTGTGTATATATATATATAATCACACACACACACACAGAACTGTAAATTTACTCTGAGGAAGGTCGATATTTCTTTGTGTGCGGAACATTTCTACATTTTTTTTTCTATTTCATTTCATTTTGTTATTTAAAAATAAGATTGAATAATGTACACATGGATAAACTCCTGACCGAAACCTGTGTAAGTAAAATATCCTATTTTATACTTTCTTTCCTTTATTTCTCATATATATATAATCTCAATAGTGTATGGTTATCACTATCTTGGTGAGTTTGTGGTGGGCCAAGATTTTGCGATATTATTATAGGAGTGCTCAATATCAGTGATAGAGCATACACTATATATATATTATATATATATTGTGTGTGTGTGTGTGTGTGTCAAAGGATTATCATCAATTGTTTACTAAGCTTAGTTTAGATATGCCATTAGTGAGAATTAAACTTAGTGCTTAGTAATAATAAAATCTTAGTTTGCTGCCTCATAGGCTAATTGAGTTGCAAACTGCTAAGATTTCATTATTACTAGAAGTGGCTACCCAGCAGCACCTTAGTCACTTACTAAACTTAGTTTAATTTGGCACAAGACCAAATGACACCCAGTGGAAAAAATCACTCATTGACAATGGTCTGTGAGTTAAGCATTGCACTTCAGGGATGGGGACAGGGGGGGGGTACACCTTATTAATTATTAAAAATAATTTATTGTTCCTATACTGTAAGTTGAGGGTGATGTCACTTCCTGATGTGTTACAACTAACTTATGTACCTTTTTCTTTAGTATCTTTTTTTTTTTCTTTTTTTTTTTTTTTTTTTTTTTTTTGTAGATTTTTTTCTTGCTGGTGGGCATCATCATATTTGACCTGCAAATAACTTTTTTTACCTTCTTTCTCTTCTGGTTATAACCATATTTATTTTGCTGAGAGTTTATATCCCTGCATACCCCCCTGCCCCCCAGTAAATAATACTTGCCTCATTATCTTTTTTCCTTAAAGGTTAACATTAATCATATCTAATAATCCATATTTGTAGCTAAAGGAAAAAAAAAAAGAAAAGTAGACCCCAAGTTGGTATTTACCATGATGACACAATGATGTTAGTAATGACTTACAGGACCTGTGGATATACCACAGTATGATTAGAAGAGCTGATGGTTGGTGTGGCGCTCCAACTCGGACACTAAAATAATCTCCTTGATCTAGCACTAGTGGATAGGGGATAGACTCCCTTGCTGATACTGATGATTAATTATTACAATGTTTGATACGTTTACTTAAGAGCTATTGCAGAATATTTCAATGTTAAAAAGTATGATCTTGATTTAACTCACCTTTTTTTCCCCTTCTTTCCTTTGTTTGAAACGGATTGGCATTTACCCCGTATCTTTGCCTGTCCTCTATCTCTGCCTTTCTTATTGTATTTGTTCTGTATAGCATGTCCTTTTCCTTCCCTTTCTTTCTTTATAATAAAAACGGAATAGTCCCTTATTTAGTGACAACACTCGTAAGAAATATGGTGAGTAAGTGACTTTAGTTAATTAGGATTCACATTTTTGCATTTCATCTTGAACAATTTGGACAGTCTCATTTTTAACCAGAGGGTGTTGCAGGATGATAACAGAAGGAAGATTTAGGAACACCAATATTAATATATAGATACTATCTTTTTTGGCTAAATATATTAGGTCTGAGACCTGTCAGCTGTTCCTTTATATTTAAAAGATTTCTTATTTTCACTGAATATTTATATTCTTTCCACAATTCATCCAACATTGCCTAAAAAAAGTTCAAAGATGGGGCTTTCAATACTGATGATGGTAGTTTATTCTATGAATCTCCTACCCTGTAACTGATGTAATTTTGTCTTTGATTTGTTTTGCAATATTTTTTGTAAATTGTATCCATGCAAGTATTCTCAAACAGAGTTTAAATATTCTCTTTCTGATTGAAGCAAAAGCACCATACTCTATGAGGATATGTTTGACATACCCCATACCATTGTCCATACATATACATTATATACACTAGCAAATATGTGCACCCTCCGGGTGCAAGTATTTAAGTTTTAATGCAATGAAATATTGTATTAAATTAGAAAGGCTAATGAAACTAAATGGGAAATGCAGATAAAAAAAGATTTGAAACAGGGAGTATAATTGAAAGAGAGAACAACTGAAACTTACTCTTCCATCTCTCTCGTCTTTCATTGTTATTTTTTCTAATTTAAGTATTTACTTAAAAGAGTAAGTAAAGAATAAAATTACAGTTATTTTTTCTTGTTAATGGATTTCATTTAAGATTCATTGAAGAGATTGTTGCTTATATTCATTAAAATAAAACCAAACAGTTAGAAATCAATAATACTAAGCACATATTTATTAAAATCACATTTTTAATATCAATATGCAAATTAGCCTTTCCGTTCAAACTGTAAACCGCTATTTTGTTGTATATGTAAATATAATTGCATGTTGTTTGTATGTAGATATGGTCAACAGTAATAATAATGTAAAACAATTTTATTAATAATTGAGGTTTAGATAAAAAATAAAATCATTGAGAATGCGATGTCAATAACTAAGGGAATTGTAACTTGAGTTGTAATATAGTTTCGGTTACAGACAGAAAAACAGACAATCTCCATTATAATAAGATATACATTATACAGTCCTAGACCCCTAGTATTGAAACAAGGTCGAAAGTATGGGGCATCCTACAAGGATGGAACTCGCTATTCAGTAGTAATCTATCTATCTATCTATCTATCTATCTATCTATCTATCTATCTATCTATCTATCTATCTATCTATCTATCTATCTATCTATCTATCTATCTATCTATCTATCTATCTATCTATCTATCTATCTATCTATCTATCTATCTATCTATCTATCTATCTATCTATCTATCTATCTATCTATCTATCTATCTATCTATCTATCTATCTATCTATCTATCTATCTATCTATCTATCTATCTATCTATCTATCTATCTATCTATCTATCTATCTATCTATCTATCTATCTATCTATCTATCTATCTATCTATCTATCTATCTATCTATCTATCTATCTATCTATCTATCTATCTATCTATCTATCTATCTATCTATCTATCTATCTATCTATCTATCTATCTATCTATCTATCTATCTATCTATCTATCTATCTATCTATCTATCTATCTATCTATCTATCTCTATCTATCTATCTATCTATCTATCTATCTATCTATCTATCTATCTATCTATCTATCTATCTATCTATCTATCTATCTATCTATCTATCTATCTATCTATCTATCTATCTATCTATCTATCTATCTATCTATCTATCTATCTATCTATCTATCTATCTATCTATCTATCTATCTATCTATCTATCTATCTATCTATCTATCTATCTATCTATCTATCTATCTATCTATCTATCTATCTATCTATCTATCTATCTATCTATCTATCTATCTATCTATCTATCTATCTATATCTATCTATCTATCTATCTCTATCTATCTATCTATCTATCTATCTATCTATCTATCTATCTATCTATCTATCTATCTATCTATCTATCTATCTATCTATCTATCTATCTATCTATCTATCTATCTATCTATCTATCTATCTATCTATCTATCTATCTATCTATCTATCTATCTATCTATCTATCTATCTATCTATCTATCTATCTATCTATCTATCTATCTATCTATCTATCTATCTATCTATCTATCTATCTATCTATCTATCTATCTATCTATCTATCTATCTATCTATCTATCTATCTATCTATCTATCTATCTATCTATCTATCTATCTATCTATCTATCTATCTATCTATCTATCTATCTATCTATCTATCTATCTATCTATCTATCTATCTATCTATCTATCTATCTATCTATCTATCTATATCTATCTATCTATCTATCTATCTATCTATCTATCTATCTATCTATCTATCTATCTATCTATCTATCTATCTATCTATCTATCTATCTATCTATCTATCTATCTATCTATCTATCTATCTATCTATCTATCTATCTATCTATCTATCTATCTATCTATCTATCTATCTATCTATCTATCTATCTATCTATCTATCTATCTATCTATCTATCTATCTATCTATCTATCTATCTATCTATCTATCTATCTATCTATCTATCTATCTATCTATCTATCTATCTATCTATCTATCTATCTATCTATCTATCTATCTATCTATCTATCTATCTATCTATCTATCTATCTATCTATCTATCTATCTATCTATCTATCTATCTATCTATCTATCTATCTATCTATCTATCTATCTATCTATCTATCTATCTATCTATCTATCTATCTATCTATCTATCTATCTATCTATCTATCTATCTATCTATCTATCTATCTATCTATCTATCTATCTATCTATCTATCTATCTATCTATCTATCTATCTATCTATCTATCTATCTATCTATCTATCTATCTATCTATCTATCTATCTATCTATCTATCTATCTATCTATCTATCTATCTATCTATCTATCTATCTATCTATCTATCTATCTATCTATCTATCTATCTATCTATCTATCTATCTATCTATCTATCTATCTATCTATCTATCTATCTATCTATCTATCTATCTATCTATCTATCTATCTATCTATCTATCTATCTATCTATCTATCTATCTATCTATCTATCTATCTATCTATCTATCTATCTATCTATCTATCTATCTATCTATCTATCTATCTATCTATCTATCTATCTATCTATCTATCTATCTATCTATCTATCTATCTATCTATCTATCTATCTATCTATCTATCTATCTATCTATCTATCTATCTATCTATCTATCTATCTATCTATCTATCTATCTATCTATCTATCTATCTATCTATCTATCTATCTATCTATCTATCTATCTATCTATCTATCTATCTATCTATCTATCTATCTATCTATCTATCTATCTATCTATCTATCTATCTATCTATCTATCTATCTATCTATCTATCTATCTATCTATCTATCTATCTATCTATCTATCTATCTATCTATCTATCTATCTATCTATCTATCTATCTATCTATCTATCTATCTATCTATCTATCTATCTATCTATCTATCTATCTATCTATCTATCTATCTATCTATCTATCTATCTATCTATCTATCTATCTATCTATCTATCTATCTATCTATCTATCTATCTATCTATCTATCTATCTATCTATCTATCTATCTATCTATCTATCTATCTATCTATCTATCTATCTATCTATCTATCTATCTATCTATCTATCTATCTATCTATCTATCTATCTATCTATCTATCTATCTATCTATCTATCTATCTATCTATCTATCTATCTATCTATCTATCTATCTATCTATCTATCTATCTATCTATCTATCTATCTATCTATCTATCTATCTATCTATCTATCTATCTATCTATCTATCTATCTATCTATCTATCTATCTATCTATCTATCTATCTATCTATCTATCTATCTATCTATCTATCTATCTATCTATCTATCTATCTATCTATCTATCTATCTATCTATCTATCTATCTATCTATCTATCTATCTATCTATCTATCTATCTATCTATCTATCTATCTATCTATCTATCTATCTATCTATCTATCTATCTATCTATCTATCTATCTATCTATCTATCTATCTATCTATCTATCTATCTATCTATCTATCTATCTATCTATCTATCTATCTATCTATCTATCTATCTATCTATCTATCTATCTATCTATCTATCTATCTATCTATCTATCTATCTATCTATCTATCTATCTATCTATCTATCTATCTATCTATCTATCTATCTATCTATCTATCTATCTATCTATCTATCTATCTATCTATCTATCTATCTATCTATCTATCTATCTATCTATCTATCTATCTATCTATCTATCTATCTATCTATCTATCTATCTATCTATCTATCTATCTATCTATCTATCTATCTATCTATCTATCTATCTATCTATCTATCTATCTATCTATCTATCTATCTATCTATCTATCTATCTATCTATCTATCTATCTATCTATCTATCTATCTATCTATCTATCTATCTATCTATCTATCTATCTATCTATCTATCTATCTATCTATCTATCTATCTATCTATCTATCTATCTATCTATCTATCTATCTATCTATCTATCTATCTATCTATCTATCTATCTATCTATCTATCTATCTATCTATCTATCTATCTATCTATCTATCTATCTATCTATCTATCTATCTATCTATCTATCTATCTATCTATCTATCTATCTATCTATCTATCTATCTATCTATCTATCTATCTATCTATCTATCTATCTATCTATCTATCTATCTATCTATCTATCTATCTATCTATCTATCTATCTATCTATCTATCTATCTATCTATCTATCTATCTATCTATCTATCTATCTATCTATCTATCTATCTATCTATCTATCTATCTATCTATCTATCTATCTATCTATCTATCTATCTATCTATCTATCTATCTATCTATCTATCTATCTATCTATCTAGATCTATCTACCCTATCCTTCTATAAGTTTAGAACTTTTTTCACAGTATTTTTAAGTCTGATAGGGAATAAATTTCATGAGTCATCATCTTCATAGAAAGTGTAAGATTCAAAGTCATAATTGAACATACAACTCCGACAAAGGTTGAGAGACAAAACATTTAATAGGTATACAGCACATGGATATGACGAGATACATAAAGAACAGAAGATAGATTAGTGTACATATACAAGAGTAGAGATAATGACACATTCATGGTATCAAAGAGATACCTAAATGTACATAAAAACGTAGTTACGGATACATGACTAAAGGATAGTTATATATCGTAAGAGACTTACTAGCAGTGAGTGGCCAGTGTTAAGGACTGAAACCCCAACGAGAAAGGGGTACACCGTGTCTAACCCATGTGGTCTCATAGCGAGGAAAGAGTGGAAGAGAAATTCAAAACGGCCGCTTAAATATACGAGGCCCTTAGCAGGAACCAGCGACATTAAACGGGCAGACAACTCCCCAGGCAAATACGAAAATAACCCCACAGAAGTATTGAATATTCTTTGGTGTCCATGTCCACTCTTACTCTATTTGACCTGGAATGAATTTAAAAATGGCACAACTACAGTATGTAATGTATATGATGTATATGTATATGATATATATGTATACAGTGAGAAAAATAAGTATTTCACCCCCTGCTGATTTTCTGAGTTTGTCACCTTACAAATATAGGAATGGTGTATAATTTTCAGAATAGGTCTGTCTTGAAAATGAGAGAATATAAAAATTTTTTTTTTTTAAATCACATATCAATTTTTTAACATTTGTATTTTGTTGAAAAATTAAGTAATATATAAGTATAAATGAAATACTTATTTTCCCCACTGTATAATGTAAGTAAAGGCGTCGGGGCGACCTAAAGTCGGTATCAGCCAGTCTGCGAGGGAGTCTATCCCCTTTTCAATAGCGCTAGACCAAGGAGATTGTTTTGGCATCTGAGGTGGAGCGCAACACCTACCATCAGCTCCTTACTTTTCCACACATATCCCTGTACTACTCATACGCTGAGTTGGCGGGGACCGGTATCGAACTAGGAACCTTGTGGTTTCCAGCCGAACGCTCTACCGACTTAGCTAACCCTGTATATGTATATAATGTATATGTAAGGACAATTATACGGGACCTTTGTCAAACACCCTACACTGTGAAACATATCCTCATAGAGTATGGAGCTTTTGCTCCAATCAGAAAGAGAATATTTAAACTCAATGTTTGAGAATACTTGCATGGATAAAATTTTATCCTTCTAAATATACCAAAAATTATGAATCCGATATAAAATACATCCACAAAAATTACACCTGTAAAGGAAATTTGAGTACCAACTTTTATCTTGCACCCTAACAGTTTTTGGCATTAAATAACCCACAAGGCTGATATAACATTAACTAAAATGAAGTTAATGAAAATTATTTATATCAATTTGAAGATATTATGTACTTGAAGCGTAGAAACTTTTATCAAAATGACTTGTTTCAGCATTAAATGACCTGAAAAGGGTTGATATGCCATAAAAACAAACAAAACCATATTGTACACAATATTGTATGATGTCATCTTTTGTCGAGTACATTTCTTCCAGTTCTAAACAAATGACAAAAATTGCTGAGGAGATTTTCAGCTAGATAACTTTATACTGTTTTAACAAAAAAGTTATTATTCCTGGTTTAGTTAAGTTGAGTCAAACAAAAGATCCACTTTATACAACCAGGATCTTACCATCCTTGGAATAACCAAACCAGTTTAACATGTTGGTCCAGAACACGAAAACTTTCAGTGTTCAAAACTTTTAAACTAAAATTACTTTGCAAGGCAACTATTACTCTTACTGTTTTAAAATAGCTGGCACTACAGCTGCAGCTTCTCAGTTGGTAGTGTCCGGCTAGGAACCACAAGGTTCCTGGTTCGCCAACTCAGTGTATGAGTGGCATAAAGATCTGTGTGGTAGAGTGAGGAGCTGATGGTAGGTGTGGCACTCCACCCCAGATGCTAAAAACAATCTCCTTTGTCTAGCTCTATTGAAAAGAGGATAGATTCCGTCGCTGTTTGGCTGATACTGACTTCAGGCCACCCCGACGACCTTTACTTATATATATATACTGCAACCAATCCCCACCAACCACATTGTAGTCCACCACAAACAAACAGCAAAAAAACTCTTACCCCACCCCCGCTATTTCCAACTGAGTGAAGAATCCAGAGACCCCAAAAAATATCCAAGACAGCCAACTGACCACTAGGCTGACACCCAAAGAAAAGGAAACCGATAAGGGAAAGAACAGTCAATCTAAAAATCAACCTTTGAGAAAGAGGAAGGTACCTCGAAATATAAGGAAAATAAGATTAAGAACATAATTTCCATCATTTTGATTCTGATCTTAACTCTTTTCCATGCTTCTAAGACAACTAAAAAAAAATGTTTTCCAATACTTACCACATGTACCAATAAAGTATACTTGGACTCCAATAATATCACACACACACACACACACACACACACACACATTATATAGAATTGTAACAAAAGTGTTGTCCGATACAAAATATATATGTAAAGAGTATATAAATTTACATGTAAATTGAGAAATATAAACAAAACCTCATCATCAGTGTCTCTAAAATGTTGAAAATAGTCTCCCTTATGGTCTACACATCTTAACATGTCTTTATTGGTTAAATAAATGTTACTTTGTATTGGACAAGACTTTTATTACAATCCTTGTATATAAATGATGTGTTAGAAAATATAGTGATCTGCTGCTTTGAAGTTGGGTATTTTAAAACTGCAAAAGTGACAATTCCCCTTTAAAAAAAAAGAAAAGATTTTGAAAGAGTAGAATATAAATGGAAGATTTTTTGAAAATATATAAAAAGGATTGATCGACTCAAATGTTCTTAAATCCATAAAAGTCTGAGTCATCGGATCTTGAAGGGAAAAGCTCAAATTGATAATTAAAAAATGTTTGGTTCATTGATTTCAATTTATTTCACTTTTTTTTCCTTTTTCAATTTTTTTTCACTTAAAAAAAAAAAAAATTTCTTTATTTTTTATTTTACATAGGTTTGTTGCTAGTCTATTACATCCTAGTGGGTGAGGGAGGAAGTATTTTGGCTCTTTTTAAAAAAAAAATTTTATACTTAAATGGTATTAAGACAAAAAAAAAAAAAAAAAAAATGAAAAAAAAAAATTGATGTGAAAGAAGAAGTCTTAGAATTATGAATGAACAGAAAAGCAAAGCCAGGAATGCAGGCATTACAAAAAAAAAAAGTCTTTAGAAAGATTCAGGAGGCAAAGGAAAAAAAAATTAAATATAATTCTTATTCAGATAAAAACAAAGCATTAAAGTAGCCTGTATGTTAACTACAATATTAGAATCTTTGCAGGAGTATGGATTTTTTTTTCGGGGGGGGAGGGATGTTGGAAAATTTTTCACAAAACAAATTTCAAGTACAGGGAATCCCAACCATCAATATAAAACAAATTAATTAGCTATCAGTAGATATGATTTAATGTTTCTTTTAATGCCAATTAAAATAAACATTGTCTTTATAATAGTCCAATTCTGTTATAATTTGTGTGTGTGTATATATATATATATATATATATATAATATATATATATATATATATATATATATATATATTTACCAAACCCCTCTGCACGAGCAGGATGTGACACAAGGTCAATTTCTTAGGCAGAGTTTAACAGGTTTAAATTCAGTTTTCCTTCTAGACTGGTTACCTAGCCAAGGTTAAAGAGCCCAGTCTGCCCTATTTACCCATAGCTGGAGGGAGAATAGGATTCATACCTTTCCAAGGGTATTAGCGCTAAGTGAAATGCAATTACCACATCCAGGATTTGAACTCGGGGCGAGTATTGTATATGTTATGTATATATATATATATATATATATATATATATATATATAATGGTGAATGATAGATGAGGTTCAGCAGTGAGTGATTTGTTTCCTTGAGTGTGATAGCAGCCCGGCCTTGCTGCAAGCTATTGAAGCCTCACAGACAGATGAAATGTTTCTAAGTCAGGACTCAGATTTTTTTTTGTTTTAAAGTTAGACGGAGCTGATCTTGCTTCAGTCTATTTTCTTCAAAGCTCTTTAATCTAGCAAACACATTGTTTCCGATTCGATGCTAGATTTTCCCAAGCACTCAGGTTAATATTGACATTTCAAATTGAAATATATATATATATATTTATATATATATATATCTATAATCTATCTATCTCTGTGTGACAAATTTTTCCCCAATCTTTTCTTGCTCTCTAAAAAAAAACTCCTAATTGTTCTTAAAATAGGGTATTAATTTTTCTATTGATTTTATTTATGCATACTAGTATATGATTTCCTATTGGATTTCTCCACCCACAGTTATGGGGTGGGGGATCAGTTATCTTGGAATTTTCTATAGTAAAAATATTTTATTTATTTATTTATTTATTTTTTTTATTACACTATTAGTGCCTCCTTGGTCTCATTAGTAATCAGAAAATTTGATGGCTATAGCTTAAATCATCATTGGGTTATTCAATTACGCCAATAGGACAGACCCCTTCATTGCCATGACTCCCAGGTCCACTCTGGAGTGGTAGTACCTGTTAGGGTACCATCTATGGATTAGATAGAAAAAAAATGTGTTAAAAAATATTTTGAATACCCATCAACCATTTTTAGAACAAAACGTCTTTGGCATAAAATAACCCAACAAGGGTTGACATGCCGTAAAATCCACCAAACTAGATAGAGGGCAGAAAGTTGTTGAATTATAGTATTTAGTCGGTAGAGCATCAGCTTAGGATTCACAAGGTTCGTGGGGAGCTGATGGTAGGTGTGGCGCCTCACCTTAGATGCTAAAATAATCTCCTTGGTCTTGTGCTATTGAATAGGGGATAGACTCCCTTGCTGTCTAGCTGATACTGACATTAGGTCGCCCTGCCGATTTTACATACTTTATAGATCAGTTATTAAGATAGACATTACAATTTATTTTCTTTGTTATTACTTCCTAATACAATTATTATTCTGATTAATATAAACAGCATAATCATTATAAAATTTGTTTCCTTATCAAAATTTCGTCATTACTATCATCGGTTATTTTTTAGAAATATGTTTCTGTCAATTGTAATGTTGAATATTTATCTTTCAGTAACGTTATCATTATTATTATTTGGTCATTCTTATAACTATCTTTATATTTTCAGTCATTATCTTGAAACTGATTTTTGATGAGTCCGATTTTTGATATCATCATTAAATATCTTTGTTATCATTATGTAATATTCTCATTTTATCATTGTCATTCTATTATCAGTTTGAATTTTTTGGATGAGTCTTGATAATTTCTTTTATTTACATTTTTTTTTAAAATTTTTTTTTACTGTTTTCCTTTTTATTATATATATTGAAGGTGTCAAAAAGTATAGATTCTTTGTACTTTTTGACACCCCTTGTATTCTGAAAATTAACGTTCCATTCATTGTTCATTTCTATCTTGGTAAATACAGCTTCAATCTGGATACTTTTTATGATACACCTTATATATACATATAAATTATTCGTGCACAAACACAATAAAAATGAGGACAACAGTTTGAAAAATCTAAATACAAATTCTGTTATTTCTTTGACAGTCATCATCATCATCATCATTGCTGTATGCTGACCAAATTTTTTCCTTACATTTTGATTCTAATTTCCATATTAATGTACTTATTCCATTATTCCAAGGCTTACCTGTTCCTTTTGAATCCCAATTCTTTTCTTCCTTTTGAACTTGCATAAATTCTATGAAAATGTTTTCTCTAAAGATTTAAAAAGAAAAAAAAAGGAAATTTATTGTCACTAACTTTTGAGAAGATTAACATACCAGAAATTGTAAGGACAATTGAACTTCGTTTTCTTTTTTTGTTAGCACAATATTTTGATGAATTCATTCAGGTGTTACCTTATCAAAACTGGAGAATGGATCAATGAAAATGTTGTGCTGAGAGAAAAATAACTTTCTTCATGGATTATGCACACCTGAACAATAATCTCCAAGTTGTGCTGAGCATAGATTCCCCTCTATCTCTCTATCTCTCTATCTCTCTCTATCTCTCTATCTCTCTCTATCTCTCTCTCTCTCTATCTCTCTCTCTCTCTATCTCTCTCTCTCTCTCTATCTCTCTCTCTCTCTCTATCTCTCTCTATCTCTCTCTATCTCTATCTCTCTATCTCTATCTCTCTATCTATCTCTCTCTATCTCTCTCTCTCTATCTATCTATCTCTCTATCTATCTATCTCTCTATCTATCTCTCTCTATCTCTCTATCTCTCTATCTCTATCTCTATCTATCTCTCTCTATCTATCTATCTCTCTCTATCTATCTCTCTCTATCTCTCTCTATCTCTCTCTATATCTCTCTCTATATCTCTCTCTCTATCTCTCTCTATCTCTCTCTCTATCTCTCTCTATATCTATCAAGAATACAAAGTTGTTCAATTGTCTGAATAATTAAAAAAAGTGAAGTAGGCAGAGTGCCCTATTGTCAGTATCAGCTGGACAGTGAGAGTCTATCCCCTCTTCACTAACGCTAGACAAGAGTGATTATTTTTGCATCTGAGGTGAAAGAAACATGTACGTACAGAGAAAACATTTTGATAAAACAGTTTTTTTTTTTACTAATAAAGTGTCTCATAATCGAATAAAAAGTTTCTATAGTATCTTAGTCATGGGAGGATGTTGAAAATGTTGTCTTTTGTCCTTTTTTTTTCTTTTTTTTTTTTTTTTTTTTTTAAGGAAATAAGACATGGATTTCTGAAAACATTTTTTTCCTCGTTTATAACTAAATGGCATTTTGAAATTTTCTGATGAAGAAATAAAGTAAAAAGAAAGTATTGCTTGTATACATATTGATTTGGTGTTGCTTGCAAAATAGTAAATTCTATTATGAGACGATTATAATTATTATATTATCATTAGGATATATCTAGATTTTTTTTTTTCTTCTTCATTAAAAAAAATTCATAAAAAAATTTTATTATAGTCTCTACCCTTTTTTATTTATTTATTTATTTTTTTTATAGATATTCTTTATTTGTTTATATAGATATGAGTGTTCTGTTGTTTTTATTTTTATAGAAATATTTGTTTTTGTTTTACTAACACTGTTGCCAGTTTATTTTTATTTTTTAAAAAACTAGTTAGTTGGTATGTGCTCAAAATGCAGCCAAATTTTTAAATATAATATTGCCAATTTATTAACAAAAAAAAAAAAATTGAAATCCAAATATTCCAATTTTGATCTCAACATTTTATTCCATTCTATTTACAAGTTATCAGTTCCTTTTTTAATTTATTCAAGAACCAATAAATCCATTGAATGTATCTTCAATTTGTTCCTATTCTTCTCCATGAAATGCTTTATTTACTTTTAAAAAAAAATTTAAAAAAAATGTTTATCAATGAACAATAAGTTTTTTATCGTCAACTGATTTGACTTTGATAACCCCATTTCTTTTGTTGGTATGAAAAAGGAAAACACTTTTCTGTTCACTAAAAATGGTGTTTGAGTTTTGATTAAGCTGTTTTGTATATCAACGTGCATTGTTAACTTTGAAGGAATCTGAGATATAGATAAATATTTTAGTTTATATTTATTTACATGGGAACAAGTCTGGTACCATTGGTTTCTTACTGACCTGTTCCCATGTAAATAAATATAAACTAAAATATTTATTTATTTATCTATTAATGCTCTATCACAGATATTGAGCACTCTTCTAATAACCTGTACATTAGATTATTACCACTTCTTCAAGTATAATAGTGCCAACCATACCTGCATACGCACACATATGTAGCATATTAAGAAAAATGAAAAAACACAGGTTTAAATGGGTTAAGTGGTGAGTTTAAACCTGTGGTTTTTTTTCTTCATTTTTCTTAATATACTACATATCGTCAGATTCACTTCCTTTCTTCACCCACACATATGTCATCCACAGACGTGTTTTGCCTCTTCAGTGTGGCTAGACACTACTATCTTTGGCTAGAGCTGAACTCAGACTGACCGTTTTGGCAGCCCAATATATATTATCTGAATATATATCAATGCTGAATACTTATTTCTTATGAGTGTCATCACCTCAGTTAAATAATTGACCATTACGTTTAATATGTAAAAAGTATATTAATATTCATTTAATTCTCTTTCTTTCCTTTTCATCTTTACATTGTTTGATTGAAACAGAAACAGCATTATCACTTCCGCGTGCTCACACCCACTTTCTATCTTCACCCACTCTTTCTTCCTTTCTTATATTTTTCTGTGTGGCATGTTCTTTTTCTTTTTTTTTTTTTTTTTTTTTTTAAAATAAAAAAGCAGAATGGTCCATTATTTAGCTGAGGTGACAACACTCATTTGGATGGTCTCATTTTTAATCAGAGGGTGTTGCAAGATAACTATGTATTTTGTAGGAACACCAGTAGTATTATATAGATTTGGTAGATTGCTTTATAAAATATATTTACCTATTTATCATATTTGTATATACAATAATCTGTGTAGAAAGTTTTGTAGAAAAAACAAGTTTAAAGTTTTGCTGACAGAAATCTGTTTCGACCATATGAGGTCTTTATCAAAGCAACATTGTAAATAGAAAAACTAAATAAATATATCATTAATCATGAGGCACAGAACGCTCTCGATCAGTACCAGAATTTTCAAATAATTTTAAAAAATGCGTATTTTATTTTAAAAATAAAATAAATTTTATTTTTAAAAATTATAAGCATTTTTATCATTAAAAAAACTCAGAGTTTGCAGTAAAGGTGAATATAAATATAAAAAAGTTCAGGAAAATGTTCCGGTTATTTTAAAAAAATATTTGAAAATTCCGGTACTGATTGAGAGCGTTCTGTGCCTCATGATTAATGATATATTTATTTCGTTTTTCCGTTTACAATGTTGCTTTGATAAAGACTGCATATGGTCGAAACAGATTTCTGTCAGCAAAACTTTAAACATCTTGTTTTTTCTACAAAACCAAGACAATAGAAAATATTGGCATATTTAGAAAAGTTTGTGTAATGGTTATCGTCGTTAAAAATACACATCATAACTGAGTTCAAATCCTGGGCAAGGCAGTGTGCATTTCACACCGGGCTAATACCATAGAGAAAGGTATTCAGCCATCCTTCCTCCAGCTATGGGTAAATAGTAGGGCAGACTGAGCTCTTTAACTTTTAGTATGGAATCTGGAAGGAAAACTGAATTACCCCCCCCCAAAAAAAAAAAAACAAAAAACCTGTACCGTCCCGGTCTCCTGCCTCAAAACTTGCTAACGATGAAAAAACCAACCCCAGCTACGATGAAGTTCGTATAGATAGATATGAAGACGACTAGATAGATAGATAGTTTTTATTTTTTATTTATGAATATCTAAAACTCAGATTTTCTTTTATTCATGTTGTTTAATGTCTTGTTTTTAGTTAAATAAGCAAGAATATCTAAATATTTTTTTTTTTTTTTTTTTTTTTTTACTTTACTGTAATTGATTGAAATAAATATATTCAAATAAAATGAAAATACCGAAAAAAACTAAACGTCGGAAAAAAACAAAAACAAAAAAAAAAAACACCCCAAGTGGTTGTTTACTTCACACTGCTTCGGCTACGGACTTCAATCGTAGCTGGGTGGTTTTTCAGCAATCATAGCAATTTTGAGCAGGTCTTCCTCATAAATTACAAAAAAACCTTGTTGCATCCTGCTTGTGCGGTGGAGTTGGGTAAATACATATTTTCCAAAAAAGCTATACAAAAGCATAAAATGGTTATAAGGATGGTCTCAGGGTGGCATTGGGTACAATTGCATGCCCAAAAGGGATGGTCTCAGGGTGGCATTGGGTACAATTGCAAGCCTAAAAGCAGGTAGTTATTATTAATGTTGACAGTCATGTCTACAATGAGTACCTGGTATTTTGGGGTAGATAGTTGGTGTCACTCTTGACAATACCCCCAGAGGTAGTAGTCCAGAAGAGCTAGGAGGCCATTTATTGAATGACATGGTAGCAAAAATTCTCAGCCAGCCACTGAGGGGTCACATGGATAATGAGGTAGATAGTTGGTGTCACTCTTGACAATACCCCCAGAAGTAGTAGTAATATTAAACATATTTAGAAGTCTTTATTTTTTAGGGAAAATAACAGGTAACTTTAAATGAAAAGGAAATGTTTAACCATTTTTTGATAAATTCTTATAGGAATGGGGCTCTGGTCTTAAAAAATTCTTAACAGGATGTTAAGAGTTAAAGAAAAGTCAAATAAGTTTGCATACCAAATTTAATAGCTCAAACCATTTAGTTTGTCTGAGAGGCCACCACTAATCAATCGGCTGGTCATGTCAAGCTTTAGCATGTATATGATTGTCCCAGCCTTATTACCCTTAGGGCAAGTCCCAACCCTTATTATCATATGTGCTAGAAGGTGGTGGCTGAGAGTTTTCATGTCCTGGGCATGACATTAAACTCTATCTGGTTCCGATTCTGGAGTTCTGGGTTAAACAGAAAAAAATGAGTTTAGAAAAAAAGTGCGTAAAAAAAAAAAAAAAAAAAAAAAAAAAAAAAAATAATAATAATAGAGTATCCATAAAGAATGAGTAAAACAAAATGTATTCAGCATAAAATAACCCAACAAGGGTTGACGTGCCTTAGTCCTCCTGGATGAACTCCGCTGTTCTTATGTCTGAGAGACCACAAGGTTCCTAGATTGATACTGGTCCTCGCCAACTCAGCGTATGAGTAGCACAGGATCTGTGCGGTAAAGGAGCTGACGGTAGGTGTGGCACTCCACCTCAGATGCTAAAACAATCTCCTTGGTCTAGCGCTATTGAAAAGGGTATAGACTCCCTCACTGACGGGCTGATACCGACTTTAGGCCGCCCCGACGACTTTACTTTTTTTTACTTACTTAATGTTACATATCATCTGTGGCCAAGAGAAAGTATCCCCCAGAGGCTTCCAGCTTGTTTATGACCCTGAACTTGAAAGATCTAACGATTTTCAAGTTGTTGGTTATGTTTTGATTGGTGGCGATAGCAACAAGCATGGCATACCTTTTTTTTTTTTACTTTTTCTTTTTTTTTTTTTCTTTTCTTTTTCTTTTTCTTTTTTTTTTCTTTTTTTTTTCTTTTCCTGTGATCTATTGAAAGCTGCTATGTTAAAATGCTTGATACACCTGCAAGAGAAATAAGTAAAAAGTAGTAAAGTCGTCAGGGTGGCCTAAAGTTGGTATTGGCCAATCAACGAGGGAGTCTATTCCCTTTTCACTAGCGCTAGACCAAGGAGATCATCTTATCGTCTGAGGTGGAGTGCCACACCTACCATCAGCTCCCCACTTGACCACACAGATCCCTGTGCTTCTCATACGCTGAGTCAGCGAGGACTGGTATCGAACTAGGAACCTTTTGGTTTCTAGCCTAACGCTCTACCGACTGAGCTAAAAAAGGGCCGGGTTAGTCATCACTACATCAACTTAATTCTCTTTTAAGAAAAACTTTATTAAATATGATGCCCTCTATTACACAAAACATCTTAGTAAAACTATTTGAATTTTAAAATATGCCATTTATTTTTTATTTAATAAAAGAAGAGTTGGCGAGGGCCGGTATTGAACACAGAACCATGTGATTCCGAGACAGTTGCTCTACCGATTGAGATAAGCTGGCCCTATGACTACTAAAAATAAGTAACAAAAGTAAAAATATATTATTATATTTTTCAGACTGTTGTCCTCATCTTTATTGTTATATACACAATGCTTCAGAAGATATGACCCCCACCCCCGGCCTTTTTCAGGGGTTTCTTGTTGAACTTTGGGAACCTTCTGGTCAAATTCCCTGAACTTGAACCAAACCCTTTATTTAATCCATTAGTAAGACTATTTGAATTTTAAAATATGCCATTTATTTTTTTATTTAATAAGTTATTTTTATGAATTCAGATTAGTTTTTAATTTTCCTGAACTTTGATAACAATTCTATATATTTATGACCAATTACTGATTGGTGATGACAGTGATGACACAACAACAACAAACAGGTGTTAATTGTTTTTTAAAAAAAGTAGATCAGTACAAACTCTTAATCTATTTGCCAGAAGTGATGAAATGATTTTCACATGCAAATGTATAGAATTATATAAATATGATCTGGAGTGCGAGGGATAATGTTACTTTTAAAACTATTTTTATATATCTGAAATGTTGAAAACTATAATTAAATATTGGTGAGTTTGTTTTTTTTTTTTCAATTTTTTTTTTTTTTTTTTTTTTTTTTTTTTTAAAGGACTTTATTTTTTTTTAATGACTTTATATTTTTTTTTTAATGACTTTATATTTTTTTAATGACTTTATATTTTTTTAATGACTTTATATATTTTTTAATGACTTATAACTTTACACACTAATCTAGGGCCATATAAAGTGTAAATTCAACTGGAATCTGGGTCGGTATAATTTTACCAACTCTGACTAGTGACCCCTTAATTCCAATTCAGACTTGACAGCCCTGCTCTTCTGTAGTGTACATAATGTAAGGGTCCTTTTGAAGGTAAATAAATACTGTCAGGTAGTTATCAGCTGACTTTTAATCTGAAAATTTAACTTTGTAGTTCAATCTCTGATTAATATTTTGATTAATGACTTATTGATGTATCCATGTTAACTATATTCATCAAGAGTTGATAATATACAACACATCAAATAACAAAACAGAACCCTCATGTTTTTATACTTTTTTTTCTCCTTCTTATAATGTAATTTCTATTGTCATTTTTCTTTTGTTTTGTAAACACTTTGTCTTTTTTATTTATTTTTCAGTCAAGCAGTGTTGATAAACGACACGCTGTGGTCACCTTTGACCATTATGTCAACAAATTTAAGATTAAAGATCTAAGCACAATACATGGGGTAAGTTTTTTTTTTTTTTTAATTTTTATTTTCATAATTTTTGTTGCAGCTAGGGAAATATTCATTAGTTTTTATGCTTGCGCATAAACAGCTGTCCTGTAAATGAATAGATTATAAATATACTGTAATGTGTTTGTCTAGTATTTCTATAAACTTGTGTGAAGTTTTATTATAATGGAGATTATGTAACTGTCTACCTGAGTTCAAATCCTGGACAAGGCTGTTTGCATTTCGCATAGTGCTTATACACTTGGGAAAGGTATGCATCCAATTACTCTCCCTCCAGCTATGGGTAAATAGGCAAACTGTACTCTTTAACCTTGTTAGGTAACGGGAAACTCTGAATTCAAACCAGTTAAACTTTGCTTAAGAAACTGACCGTATGTCACATCCTGCTTGTGCAGAGGGGTTGATATATGGAGGCACGTGGGCTTGTGGTTAGTCGTGGAAAATGGACTCGTCGATTCGAGTTCAGTTCCTAGACGAAGCTGTTGCATTTCACATAGCGCTAATACCCTTGGGAAAGGTATGAATCCATATATTCTCCCTCCAGCTATGGGTTAAATAGTAGGGCAGACTGTGCCCTTCAGTAACAACTCTGAATTCAGAATTCCTGAGATCGCTCATTGATTGGGTTTGTGGCAACCCTTGATGCACCAATTCTTTCCTATCGATTGTGCCAAAAAGTGTGGATGGTCCAACATAAGCCTTCACCACTATAAACAAATCACTGTGTGGATGTTCATTGTATGAACACTCGTACGTCAACCGATGGGAGAGTCAATCATATATATTCAACCCGAATGCATTAAAACTAATTTTTTCCAGTGATCAAATCGACATGTTAAGGAAAGAATATAAACCTTTTTATTCATGAGAAAAATGGAAACAAATCAGATTTAAATATTGAAGGAAAAAAAATAAATAAATAAAATGAATATTCAGTATTCATCTAAGTAATAATGTGCCACCCTTAAATTTTTTTATTTTTTTTTTATCATTATCATATTCAGCTTCAGGTAAATGCTTAACCTGAAAATTAATTTTTTTTTTTTTTTTTTTTTTTTCTCAGATGAAGCATTATAACATTTATCTGAAGATGATTGAATCATAAAAAAACCCAGTGTTGACGTATGATCATTTATAAATAAATCCATTACTCATGAACACACATATGCCCTCCTTTCTGTTTTCAATTATTTCTATTATCTCCTATAACTTGGGTATCTATTTGCAGATAGTTTAACTGATTGATAAAAATTTGCTGTATCATGACCACAGCTGTGTCATGAGTATTAACTTATAGTATGTGTTTGTTTACATTTAGGAATTCTTTCATTATTTTTGTCCACCCTGTTGGCTACTGCACCACTATAGAGAGCTAAGACTGCCTCAATAGAGCTACCTGTCGGTGGCAACTCGTAATGACTGAGGACAGGACTGTGGTGGCTGAGCAGTCTGTGACCCATGTGCTAAGTGGTCCTGTAACTTGAAACACTCCACTTCGATCCTTACTTGGGCTGGATGGGCAGTTAGAGAAACTCCACTCAATCAATTGGCTGGTCATGTCAAGCTTGAGGAACTATATGATTGTCGGGATTTTGTTCATCAAATTGCTCTTTTGACAAACATCTGCTCCTTTTTATCATATAGGTGCTAGAAGGCTGTGGCTGAAGGTCAACCACCAGTATCTATTAAGGGAATTCGCTTCTGGTTTTTGTCTGTAACAAAAACTGTCATTGCTTATGTCACTATACCCGTCATAACAGAATAAACACACTCAAAATTTGAGCATGCAACATTAGACAGTCCTCATTGTTTTTTAAAACAAGTTTTAATAGATACATCCCCAGTATCATATATTTATATATAGTTTGTTTTATTTTAATAGATATTCAAAGTTAATAGAACTTAGTTTCGATTTCAAATTGTTTTTTTAAATTTTTTTTTTTTTACTCCTTTTAATAAATTTGATTTATGGTTCAAACTCTCTGACATTTAATTTTTAACTTCCACCTCCTCAAGCGATATCTTTCAAAAATTTATTTTTACATCGCCCGGAGGGTTTTTTTATTTTTTTTATCTTGCTAGTACATATAAAATTAATGAAAATGATTCCTTAAACAAATCATTATATATTAAAGAAAACATGGAGTTGTGGTGTAATGGTTACTGTCATAGGAAATGGGCATAAGGAGACAAGTTCAAATCCTGGATGAGGCCATTTGTATTTCACATTGTGCTAATACCCTTGGGAATGGTATGAATCTAAATATTATCACTCCAGTTTTGGGTAAACAAGGACAGGCTGGGTTTTTAACCTTTTTAGTCTTGGAGAAGGAAAACTCCGAATTCAAACCTGTTAAAACTCCACTTAAAGAAATTGACCTTGTGTCACATCCTACTCATGCGTAGGGGTTATATAATATTTATATAGTATAATAACACAAGTTATTTATATATATTTATATAGTATAAATTTGAATTTGGTGCATTTGTTTATAAAATTAGAGGGATAGATAACTGGATTGGTAAATATGTGTATTAAAAATATATATTATTTACTATAATATATAGTAATTTTAAGTATAATTATGAAGTACCTTGTTAATATTTCATTCCATGTCAATAATACTATATGTAAGATTATGCAATTTGGCTATTTGTTTATATAAATAGGGTATATATTGTAAATTTTATTAATAATTGTTTAGATAAAATACAATATGTGGCATTGAATAACCCACAAGGGTTGACATGCCATTAAACCAAAGAACCAAACCTATTTTTGTTTTTATGAATTAACATGAAATTGTATTCAGTATCGTAAGTTGGCGGGGGCCAGTATTGAACCCCTAGTATGGTTCTAGTAGGATAATTTACCCGCTGCGCTAAAATGGCTTCTAATGTAATGGTTATTAAACATAACTTATTTTTATTTACTTCTTCTTCATCCTATTTTATTTACTTTTTTTATTTAATTTAAAAATTAGTTATATATGATAACCATCTGTTTATATTTAGATTTTTTTCCTGTTGAATGAAGATAATGTTCTGTAGAGTACATGTGACTTGCAGTGCTTAGTCATCCAGTTCCACACCTTAGTTCTAATAAGGAAACTATGGCATAGGAAATATTAAGTCGAGCTAGCTAATTAAAACAGTTTTTATAGTAAATACCAAGTAACATGATCACTTATATAATTTTAAACCAACGTATAATTCTAATTTTTCCATAGAAGGCAAGATTACTCAATCCAAATGGATATATCTTGACGTAGGTGTATGTGTACATAGCTATATTATACCAACCTCTCCGCATGAGTAAGATGCAAGACACGGTCAATTTCTTAAGCAGAGTTGAACAGGTTTGAATTTAGAGTTTTTTTTTTTTTTTTTTTTTTTTTTTTTTTTTTTTGTTAGACCGGTTACTTAGCCAAGGTTAAAGAGCCCAGTCTGCCTTACTATTTACCCACAGCTGTTCTTTTCCCATGGGTATTAGCACTGTGAAATGCAAATGGCCTCATCCAGGATTTGAACTCTGTGTCAACGAGTCCCTTCCCTATGCATCTAACCATTATACCACTTGCCACCTGATATGTGTGTGTGTGTGTGTGTGTGTGTGTGTGTGTGTATATAAGAAATATTATTCTTTTAGTATTATCCTATCAGTAAAAAGTAGTTGTCAGGGTGGCCTAAAGTCGGTATCAGCGAGGGAGTCTATCCCCTTTTCACTAGCGCTAGACCAAGGAGATTGTTCTTGCATCTAAGGTGGAGAGCTCCTTAGTTTACAGCACAGATCCCTGTGCTACTCATACGCTGAGTTGGCGAGGGCCGGTATCAAACTAGGAAACTTGTGGTTTCTAGCTGAATGCTCTACTGACTGAGCTAACCCGGAGCCCTATCCTATCAGTAAAACTTTGAGCAAAATAATCTTAATTTTTTTTTTCATCAAATGTTTAAATAAAATTAAACTATAGATTGTACACATTTTCATAATATAATTAACACTGGTTTAACTGTGCCATCAACAAAAATGATGAAAAGCTACTTGGATACATAAAAGAAGCATACATCTACAACAAAATCTAAAAATCTTCCAAAAAAATGAAAACACAAAAATGTTAACTGAAGAATAATTAAAGTTCCAATTACTGTCGAACTGGGAAGACAAGGCAGCAAACGATTGTAACTCAATACAAACCCGAAAGCCACAAAGTCCACTGCAAAATGACAGTATATATAAGACTCCACAATGTCATTCAAATCAAGCAGTCAAGCAGCCAATCAGAACTCAAGGAATGGAATCACCCAGATTCATGGATGGATCATTCTTGAGTCCTATTTATACCAACTGTCTTGGACACTGCTTCAGTTACACTTAGCTGCTGTTATTCAAACCAACAGAAAAACATCTAAAAGTTCCATTCACAAAAGAAAATGTCAAAAAAAGAAAAAAAACCTTTAGAAAATTAAACATTATCACCAATTCATTTCAAAAATGTAGTCGGCATTAAATGACCCATTGAGGTTGATATGCCATAAAACAAGAACAAATCAATCAATTTTGCAATTAAATTGTCCTTTTTAAAATAACAAACGTTGTTACTTTGCATTTTCTTGTTTTATCTTCAATAAAGCAAAGCTAATTATCCTACAACTTTGTCTCTCCTTTTTTTTTATTTTTTTTATTTTTTAGATGAAAAACAAGTAGGATAAATCTTATTATAATGGAAAATCTGTGTCTATCTGTTTTGAAAGGTGAAAAAAAAGAGCAGTTAAAAAAAAAACCAATCAATTACAACTGAATGGTTTTGAAATGCTGAAAAAGATATTGTGTTGTGTAGTACCCTTACTTACAATTGGCCTCATGGCACCAGATTGTAATGTGATTACTATTGAAGTCAGTTAGTCTACTGTTGGTTTTAATAACAGCAGCTAACTAAGTACAACTCGAGCAGTGTCCAAGATAGTTGGTATAAATAGGAATCAAGAATGATCCATCCATGAATCTGGGTGATTTGGATGATTCCATTCCTTGAGTTCTGATTGGCTGCTTGATTTGAATGACATTGTGGAGTCTTATATATACTTTGACATTTTGCAGTGGACTTTGTAGCATTCGTGTTTGTATTTGAGTTACAACCGTTTGTTGCCTTGTCTTCCCAGTTCGACGGTAATTGGAACTTTAATTATTCTTCTATTTATTTTATACTTATCATCTTAGTTGTTGGCAG
Source organism: Doryteuthis pealeii (assembly GCA_023376005.1). Lineage (NCBI taxonomy): Eukaryota > Metazoa > Mollusca > Cephalopoda > Myopsida > Loliginidae > Doryteuthis > Doryteuthis pealeii. Next base: position 10,774,599 of record CM042179.1, on the reverse strand, counting down.
GCGCCCAACTCTTCACTTTTTCTGATCTTCACATACTCTGTTTGAGTCTCGGTCATCCACTCATTGCTATCTTAGTCTGGTCTGGTCTTTTTCTTGTTCATTGTCTTCTATGGCAAAATGAAATTTCAAATTGGTAGAAATAATTTTCCTAAACTTTGTGTTAATGAGAATTTTTATTACATGTCATCCAATAAATGGTCTCCTGGACTACTACGTCTGGGAGTATTGTCATGAGTGATACCAACTAGCTGCCCCAGAATACCAGGTACTCATTGTAGACATAACTGTTAACATTAACAAGAACCACCTGCTTTTAGGCATGTAATTGTTTCCAATGCCATCCTGAGACCATCCTCATAACCATTTTGTTTTTGTACAACTTTTTTGAAAAATATGTATTTACCCAACCCCTCCACAAACAGGATGCGACATGGTCATTTTTTATTTAAAAATTTTTTTTTAGCAGTTTAACAAGTTTTGAATTCAGATTTCCTTCTCCTAAACAGCTTGATTAACGAAGGTCAAAGAGCCCAGTTCACTCTGTTATTTATCCAGAGCTGGAGGGAGAATAGTTGGTTGCATACCTTTCCCAAGAGTATTAGCACTATGAAATGCAACCGGCTTTGTCCAGGATTTGAACTAGTGTTGCCACGTCCATTTCCTACAATGATAACCATTACACCTTGCGTCTCTACTTTCTTTATATTATGAAAAAAATATAAGATCCCACCAGGTAACAAGACACTGGTGTATAACGACACCTGTTACTTTGGCAAGCAATATTTAAGACTAAATGGATCATATGACCTTTAGGCACCCCTTTTGCTTTGCTGATTCATAAGGACATTCTTTTTTTTTTCATTTATACCATCAACATCCGGTTGTTTTTTAAAGGATGATTTCTAGTTTTTCTGTTTATAAAACTAACCCCTAACAAACAACCGAATGTTGATGGTTTAAATGAAAAAAATGTACTTATGAATCAGCAAAGCAAAAGGGGTGCCTAAAGGTCATATTGTCTGAAGAAATCATAAACCTACGATTTTCATGAACTTTATAAGACTTTACCCCAATAGTTTTTGTTCAAGAATGTGAGTTACTGGATATTCTCCTCCTAAACACGTTCAATAAAACATGTAACTAAGAGTATAAATACTAGTGTATCCCCCCCCCCACTTATAGTTACTCTGATTTGATTGGCTTGTTTGGGATTTATAGGCTTGTAACATTGGTGCAAAGTTATACATACTTTGAATACAAATAACTCCGAAGGTTAATAGACAAACATTTAATAAACACAGCACATGGATAACAGTTGATACAACGTTCATAGTAAAGAGTACATACAAAAAGAGGTACACAAATAAAGATAGACACATTCATGAATGATACAGATATACAATAAAAGGCACAGACATGAGACTAGGAATAGTCCATGCTGTGAGGACTTACAGTAATGTAAGGGGGGGGGCGGAACCCCACGAGGGCTTAGATAGAATCTACCCCATGTGGCTCGTAGTTGCTGAAAACAGGAAAAGAGAGCGACAGTGTTTGAAACCGGCGCTTAAATACTGGTGCCCCTGATGGGCATCATCAAACTAAAAAGGGCAGACAACTCCACCAGGCGAATACAAACTAACGCTACAGGCTCGTTCACAGGACAACAGCATTGTTCAAGTAGTACAAGATTATACACCTATCACTGGAGGCATGTGGTGTAATGGTTAGTTGTAGAAAACCCTTCACTTTCACATAGCGCTAATACCCTTGGTGTAAAAGTATGCATCTAACTACTCTTCCTCCAGCTATGGGTAAATAGTAGGGCAGACTGGGCTCTTTAACCTTGGTTAGGTAAACCGTCTAGTTGAAGAAAAATTGAATTCAAACCAGTTAAACTTCATTTAAAAAATTGACCTTGTGCCCCATCCTACTTGTGTGCAGGGGTTGAGATTATATATATATATATATATATATATATATATATATATATATATATATATATAATATAAGAAAAGGTGGCATGAAAACATCACACAATGCTGTTAAAGAAGAAAACAATTTATAATATAATCATAGCTGATACTGATTTTACAAAAATCATCATCAGAGCTCATTCACTCATTATATTATAAATTGTTTTCTTCTTTAACAGCATTGTGTGATGTTTTCATTCCACCTTTTCTTACTCATATTGTCGGATTCATTTCCTTTCTTTTAACTTATATATATAAGCAGGATGTAACACAAGGTCAATTTATTAAGTGGAGTTTAACCGGTTTGAATTTGGTTTTCCTTCTCCTAGACTGGTTGCCTAACCAAGGTGAAAGAAACCAGTCTTCCCTACTATTTAACTACATATGGGAGAAGAATAGTTGGATGGATACCATTCTCAAGAGTATTAGCACGGTGTAAAAAGCAAACAGCAGATAGTATGGATTCCCTTGATTCTTTCGGCAGATCCTAAAGACACACTATCAGCACAACTTTATGATAGGTAAAGCAAAACTAGATAAAAGAGATATAGATATATATATATATATACTCTATGGCCCTTTTTTTTTTTGAAAATTGACTTTGGGTGTAACAGGTTTTTGCTTCTACCCTTTGGGCAGATAAGGCAATTATAGTAAAGTGGTTTGCCTAACGATTCACTCTCCCATTTTATTGTCAAACATTCATGGTAAAATGTCTGGTCAGTGACATATCAAGATATCTGGCAATGGGTTAGAGAAGTGAAAAGTACAATCATGCCTTTTTTTTCAAGAGCATTAGTGCAAAGGGAACGTAAGCAATGCCAGATTAAATTTCAAAATAATTTAGTCATTCTGATTACTCCACTGGTAACCATTATTCCACTACTTACGTGTGTGTGTGTGTGTATATGTATTGTGTGTGTGTGTGTGTGTGTGCATATGTATTATAGTGTGTGTATATAATCATGTTATTTACAGATTTGATCTCTCTGGTGATCGTAAAATATATGAACAAATGTATTTATTTAATAGTTAAAACACTGCTCCTTAATGGCAGCTGTCAATCGCTAAAGAATCAGACTGATGAAAAATCAGTCAGGTTTCTCACTTTGTTGGTAGTTGCTGAGTCTAGCCATACTAATGAGACATGAAATGTCGAAACACTGTGGATGACTTTATATATATATATATATATATATATATATATATATAAAATTAAAGTTGAGGCGGCCTAATGTTGGTATCAGCAATACGGTGAGGGAGTCCATCACCTTTTTACTAGCACTAGACCAAGGAAATTATTGCAGCATCTTAGGTGGAACAACATACCTACCATCAGCTCCTCACTTTACCTTTTTAGTTCCTTGTGCTATTCATATGTTTAGTTGGTGAGGACCAGTATTGAATCTGGAACCTTGGGATTCTTAAGCAGACACTCTACCGACTGACCTAGTGTGTATGTTTTTGCGCATATATATATATATATATATATATACCAACCCCTCTGCATGAGCATGATGCGACACAAGGTCAAGGTCAATTTATTAAATGGAGTTTAACAGGTTTGAATTCAGTTTTTGTTCTCCTAGACTGGTTTCCTAGCCATTGTTAAAGAGCCCAGTCTGCCCTGCTATTTACCCATATCTGGAGGGAGAATAGTTGGATTCATACATTTCTGAAGGGTATTAGCACCATGTGAAAGCCAAACAGCTTCATCGAGGAATTGAACTCGGGTCGACAAGTCCATTTCCTACGACTCTAACCATTAGGCCACGCGCCTAATATATGTGTGTGTGTGTGTGTATAGATAGATAGATAACAACAACATGCACACACAATAGTGTTGAAAAGTTTAGACCTAAATAGATAACCTTTTTTTTCTTTTTTTTTTTTTTTTCTTTTATTTGTTTTTTAAGAGGGGAACTTTGAAAATATGCATAAAGTATTGAACTGAAGGATAAATATTTAGAATTGCTTGACTCGTTATTCTCATCTAGGTTACCTGACCCCTGAACTTTTCAATTTGTGTGTGTTTGTGTATCCTCATCATTTGGCTGTACTGGCAGCAAGGATATCCATGACTCTCTTGGCCTCTCTCTCTCTCTCTGCCTGCCTCTCTCTGTCTGTCTGTCTCTCGATTCTTCCTCTGATTTCCAGTTTCTCTAGTCTTTTTTTCTAAACTTTTGGGGACTGTACCAAGAGCACCAACTACAATTGGTATCACTTTCACCCTCATATTCCAGTTTTTTTTTTTTTCATTCTCTAGCAAGGTCTTGGTATTTGTCTGCTTTGTTTTCTTTCATATTCACTCTGATCTGCTATCACTACAAAATTTCCCAGTTCTCTTTTTCTTATTAATCAATACTAGGTCTGGTCTTCTGGTTGGGATAAGGGGATCTGTCTTTATCTCAAAGTGCCAGATAATTTTATGTGTTTAATTCTCAAGAACAGCTTCTGGTTTATGCAAATATCATTTTGTTGTATGGTCAAAATTTAGTTTTTTGCACAATTCCCAGTGGATCATCTTTCCAACCCAGTCGTGCCTAGCCTTGTATTCTTGTGCTAGTTTTCTGCATTCACTTAATACATGGTTCATTCTTATCTCTGTTACCACACACCCTACATTTGCTGTTCTATTGTGTCTTGTCAATTTTTGATTTGATATTATTATATATACTAGCAAATGTATGCACCCTCCGGGTGCAAGTATTTAAATTTTAATGTAATAAAATTTGTATTAAATTAGAAAGGCTAATGAAACTAAATAAGAATACAGATAAAAAGATTTGAAACAGAGGGAGTATAATAAAAGATTTGAAACAGAGGGAGTATAATAAAAAATGGAACAACTGAAACTTACTCTTCCATCACTCTCGTATTTCATTGTTATTTTTCTAATTTAAGTATTTAGTTAAAAGAGGAAGTAAAGAATAAAATTACAGTTATTTTATCTTGTTAATGGATTTCATTTAAGATTCATTGAAGAAATTTTTTGCTTATTCATTAAAATAAAACCAAACAGTTAGAAATCAATAATACTAAGCACATATTTATTAAATTCGATTTTTTTAATATTAATATGCAAATTAGCCTTCCCGTTTACACTGTAAACCGCTATTTTGTTGTATATATAAATATAATAGCATGTTATTAATATGTAGATATTAATATTAACAATGTAAGCCAATTTTATTAATAATTGAGGTTTAGATAAAAATAGAATCATGGAGAATGTGATGTCAATAACTAAGAGAATTGTGACTTGAGTAGGAATATAGTTTCGGTTACAGACAGAAAAACACACAATCTCCATTATTAGATTATAAGATTTTTGGCTGTTTTAGCTCAATCAGTAGACCTTCCGCCCGGGATCTGTGGGTAGCTGATGGTAGGTGTGGCCCTCCACCTCCAGACACTAAAACACAATCTCATTGGTCTAGCACTAGTCAAAAGGGGTAGACTCCCTCGCTGTCTGGCTGATACCAACATTAGGCCACCCTGATGTCTTTACTTATATATATTGTTACAATATATTTTGCCATCCTGTAGCACTTGTCCAGTGGAATTGGATCCTTGGTAAAGAGTCCTTCGATAATGAATCCTTTGGTTCTTCTGGTAAAGAGTCCTCAGTTCCTTCGTCAATGGTCGTAAGTTCCTCAATGATTGCAAGTGAACTGTGGCAAATATTGGTGTTTAAGTAATGTATCAGCCACACAGTATGGCTTGTTGATTGGCTAGAGGAGTAAACCACGTGACCTAGGCTAGTCTATAAATCCAGGTGGGGAATTAGAGCACACCTTATATCACCAAATATTGGGCACCTCATGTGGTGTAATGGTTAACAAGCTAGCTTAGCAGACCATTGGTAGTGAGTTCGATTCTCACTAGGCGCTCCATAATCTGGCCTTGTGCCACATCTAAGCTAAGCGTAGTAAATATGTATATCACCAAATATTCCAACATATATATTATATATAGAATCTTTAATTGTCAACTAAAGACATACATTTAAATAATACTTTCTCATTAAGAGAATTAATGTATTGTTCAGAAAATCATCTATACATATATAAAGGGAAGTTGTGTGAATCTGTATGTCTGGAGGAAACTTGGAAAATAAAACAATTAATGACAAAGTAAATATATATATATATATATATATGTATGTGTGTGTGTGTGTGTGTGTGTGTGTATACATTAAATATCACCAGGGCTTGGTTTTTGAGTAAAGATTTGATTTGATTTATATTCAGGAATATAATTAGAGAATAAGAATTAAATAGTAACAGCATAGAATTTTTTTTTTTTTTTTTTTTTTTTTTTTTTTTTTCAGAGTGTCTGTGTACTTTTTTTCCTAATGCCCCACCAGGCCAGATCAACGCAAAATCTTTTCGTTTTTTTTTTTTTTTTTTTTTTTTTTAAATTGGGATTTTAATATACAATGTACTTGTTCATTTCCATGCTTCATAATACCAAAAAACATCATTCACAAGAACAAAGTTTATATGCAATCAACTTATATATATATGTGTGTGTATAGTATATATCCATGTGTACTTTAATGGTTCTTAAAACTAGCTTGGATGGGATACCTAAAAATATGAGAACAATTTAATGAAAAAGGTTTTCTTTTTGCTCCTAAAACTAAATTAATTTTGAATATTATATATCTATATCTCAGTTTGGACTTCTCAGTTGTTCCTAACATTTTTTTGTCTTGCTCTTTTGAAGATTTAACAATTTAAAAAAAAAAAGAATTTTAATGATTTAAATGCATTACTCATACAAAATCATTGCTTATATTAATTTCTCTATCACTTGACTTGACTTCTATTCATGAAGCTTTTCTTTGTTTGACGCAGGCATGCCTGTTTGCTAATGAGGTCTATACAAGATAGGTAGTACCTGCCACAGTGGCTACAGAGGAAGGTCTAATAAGGCACTAGTGCTGTTGGTAATACTTTGGTAGTTTTTTTTTTTTTTTTTTTTTTTTTCTCCATGCTGACTTAACAGCTGTTCCCGAAGAGTCGGGTTGCTCTTCTGATAACTTTAACATTTTCATGTCTGTCTCAGATTATTCCAGTTGGCTTGCTGCCATGATTCACTGTTTGGCAGTCTGGTCTGTCCACTATCAGTGGTTAATCTCATAGTAGATGAATGCCCCCCCCCTTTTATTTTTTTTTTTTTTATTTTTTTTTAAGGTGTCTTTGTTCCTATTTTCTGTTCTTTTGACAGCTCTCCCAAAAAGGTTCCCACCCTGTCGGCTGGGGTGTTAGAATGCACCGACTGCACCTCTGCAGAGGGGTAAGACTCCCCCAATGGAGCCGCCTGTTGGCCGTGGGTGGCGACCCGTGATGCTTAAGGATAGAGCCCAGGTGGATGAGCAGTTCATGACATGCAATACTCCACTTTGGCCCGATCTTGGGCTAGACGAGCGGTCGGAGAGGCCCCCTCCGATCAATCGGCTGGTCACGTCAAGCCCTAGCAACTATGATTGCCCCAACCCTATTGCCCTTATGGCAATCCCCAACCCCTTTTTATCATATGGGTGCTAGAAGGCGGTGGCTGCGGGTCTACATGTCCTGGGAATGACGTTAAACTCTATCTGATGGTGAGGTTCCAGTTTTGGAGGTTTGGGGAATGTGGAGCACCCCTTCATCATCATTGCTCCCTGGTCCACTCTGACCCGGAGTGGTAGTACCTGTTAGGGTCCCATCTATGGGTTAAATCGAAAAATATATTCATAAAAAAAATTGTATTATCCGTTAAGAATTGATTTATTTTAAAACTTTATCGGCATTAAATGACCCATTGAGGTTGATATGCCGTAAAACAAAACAAACAAACCAAAAAACAAAAAGGTTCAATCTTTTAAGATGCTTGTGTTCAAACATCTGGGACTATCTTGGTATAAATATTTACCAACCCCTCCGCACAAGTAGGATGTGACACAAGGTCAATTTCTTAAGCAGAGTTCAATAGGTTTGAATTCAGAGTTTTCCTTCTCCTAAACCAGTTGCCTAACTAAGGTTAAAGAGCCCAGTCTGCCCTGCTATTTACCCATAGCTGGAGGGAGAATTGGATTCATACCTTTCCCAAGAGTATCTGGGTATAAATTGTATGCCAAATTGCCACTCCTATTTATGAACTTTCTCAACAGCAGCAGGTATTTTCAGAAAAAAATTGGCCAATCAGAGACGAACACAGAAAGCATTTAAGATTGTTGGTGATTGTCTTCAAATCGATTGCTAATTGAACCTTTTGTTAGCAAGACCTAATACTTACCCGGCCTTCAGGCCCTGTGTTAGTGGCTTCAGCATCTAGACTGGTAAGAAATCTTGTATATTAAACAGGTGATTTTAAAAAAAAATTTTTTTTAAAGGTGTCTTTGTTCCTCTTTTCTGGTATTCCTTTGACTTTAGACACCTCTCCCAAAAAGGTTTAATCTTTTGGACTATTTGGGTATAAATTGTACACCAAATTGCCACTCCTATTTATGAACTTTCTCAACAGCAGCGGGTACTTCCGGTAAAAATTGGCCAATCAGAGACGAACACAGAAAGCATTTAAGATTGTTGGTAATTGTCTTCAAATCAGTTACTAATTGAATCTTCTGCCAGCAAGACCTATCCTTTGTATTACAAGGAAACCTACATATATAAAGAAACACTACAAACTAGGATTTACAAGGAACACTACAGGTTGGCACTGATGCATATCACAGGGGAAACCTATAGACTGAGGTTAACCAAGTGAAACCCTACCATAACAACAAGAATTCTAACCGGGCGGTCGGAGAGGCCCCCTCCGATCAATCGGCTGGTCACGTCAAGCCCTAGCACCTATATGATTTTCCCAACCCTATTGTCCTTAGGGCAAGCCCCAACCCCTCTTTATCATATGGGTGCTAGAAGGCGGTGGCTGCGGGTCTACATGTCCTGGGAATGACGTTAAACTCTATCTGATGGTGAGGTTCCAGTTCTGGAGGTTTGGGGAATGTGGAGCACCCCTTCATCACCATTGCTCCCTGGTCCACTCTGACCCGGAGTGGTAGTACCTGTTAGGGTCCCATTTATGGGTTAAATAGAAAAATGTTTTTATAAAAAAAATTGTATTATCCATTAAGAATTGATTTATTTCAAAACTTTATTGGCATTAAATGACCCACTGAGGTTGATATGCCGTAAAACAAACCAAACCAAACAAAGAATTCTAACAAAAGCTTTCACAAAAATTTCATTCACAATGTTATTCATTTGGAATCATGTGGAGAAGAAAAATTGGCCTCTACGATGAGTGATCATGGATTCAAAATCAATTGAGCATGACGAGTTGACAGCTATTGATGCTTTTTGGATTGGAGCTGATTTAGCTCAGTCAGTAGAGCGTCTGACTATTGTTGCAGATTGTTTTGCGCGGGAAGTTCGAAAAGACAAAGAAAAATTGAACTGAGAAGACAATGGCTAAGGTAGACAGAGGGTCTGGTGTGACAAAGGACTTCCTCTATACAAGCGGAAAATTGAACAAAGAGACTGGAAAGGGAAGTAAGGACTTCCGGCTGAGGGACAAAGAGAAAGATTAAAAAGCGTGGGCGGTCGTCAATACTTAAGCGGTCATCAGTCAGCCCAGAGTCAGTCCGGAGAGACAGCCGACGAGAACGTACTTGACCGCAGTCACGCACCATCGCTGCCAGCGGGCAGTGAGGTTCATTCACCCCTCTGTGCCTGAGATCCCAGCAGTAGTAGTTCCGATTGTCAACGCCGCCACTCGCCATCCACCACGTACAGCCGAGATGAGAGAAATAAAGTCAAATCTCCTACTACATAGAGCATGCCTTGTGATTTCATTTAAGTGACCACTAGATACATCGTCCAGGGGTTAGAAACGATCTCCGCTGTATACCAGCAACGTATACGATTCAGAGTAGCGAAGAAGGGCTATGCAACACTAGGATACCGACCCTTGCCAACTCAGCATATGAGTAGCACATGGGTTTGTGTGGCAAAGCGAGGAGGTGTGGTGCTCCATCTCAGATGCCAAAACAAACTTCTTGGTCTAGCACTAGTGAAAAGGAGATAGACTCCTTCACTGTCTGGCTGATACCAACAATAGGCAACCCCAACGACTTATTTAAGAGTACTCAGGGGCTGGTTTACTTTGGTTGCTGGAGCATTTGCCTAGAAACCCCAAGGTTCTGGATTCAATGCTGGTCCTCACTAACTCAGCATATGAGTAACACACCTTGGGTAATCTGGGCTGTAAAGTGAAGAACTGACTGTAGGTGTGGTGCCCCACTTCAAACACAAAAACAATCTCCCTGGTCTACCGCAAGTGACTATCGCTGTCTGGCTGATACTGATAATAGACCACTTAGCAGACTTTACTTTTACTCATCAGTAACTTAAGAAAAAAAAAGAAAAACTATTTTAATTCAGTTTTTTCCTCCATATTTATATGAATTAGAATTTTCTCATTTATATGCCAAAGAAAAAACAAAAAAAACATTTATTTCCTATAACTCAAACCTAAAAAAAAAGGAACCACTCTGAATGCATTTTATCTGTTAATTAATCTACCCATTATTTTCCCATTAAACTAAACCTAAACCTAACCCCATCTTCTTTTTTCCTAGATCAATAAATAATTTATAAAATTCATTCAGAGTGGTTCCCCCTTTTTTTAGGTTGGAGTTATAGGAAATAACCAAAAATAGTTTCTATTGTATTATGCATTAAGAATGAATTTATTTCACAACCTTGTCGGCATTAAATGATCCACCAAAGTTGATATGCCGTAAAACGAACCAAACCGATCAAATATTCACCTTTTTGTTTCATGATTTTGCTTACAAATATTAAATCTAGAACACTTTGCTATGGACTGTGATGCATAATGAAAACATCGAAATAAGGGTTGTTTCTTATTTACTATAATTGTAAATGAGCCTGGGTAAAAGAAAAAAAAGGGGGTCACGGGTAGATATATATATAATATATATATATTATATATATATGAAATGCTAGAGGGTGAGCAGTACTATTCATTGATAAACATATCCTCTAAATAATTAAATTTTTTTTATTTATTTATTTATTTTTCTTTAAATATTTTTTCATACTTACATACTGTTGGGTTTATTTCCTTTTTCCTTAAATGTGTGCAAGTATATTTTCCTGTGTGTAAAAAAAAAAAAAAAAAAAAAAAAAAAAAAATCCTTATCAGACAATCACTCTGGGGTCAGGGATAGTTTTGGGGCCAAAGCATTATTACCACTAACCCAGAATATCCTAGCAGTAACTTACAACGCTGCCAGATTTCTTCCCTCACCCCTCCTGTCAAAGTTGGGGGAATACCAGGTGAAAATGTGCCTGCATTGGGTAATTCCCAGTCAATATAAATTATCCCAGCAAGGTAGTGTTAATTCAATCATATAAGATTTAAATTAACTAATGAGATGTCAAGGAATTTGGATGTTAAATTCACCAGCAAAGTCAGTGTATAGGAATCCAATAATAAAGCTGTTCAGTGTTAGATTTGAATTAAAATGTCAATTTCAATTTTCTACATGGATAAAATTCAAAGGATTATTTTTAAAATGTTAACTCATGCTGATGTGTGTGTGTGTGGTGGTGGTGGGGGTCTTCAAGATGTGACACAAGGTCAATGCTTTAGCAGTTTTAATAGGTTTGAATTCAGGTTTCCTTCTGGATCATTTGCCATACCAAGGTTAACTTCCTGTTGAGAATTTTATAAGTCCAGAGCCCCATTCCTATAAGGATATATAAAAAAATGGCTAAAAATGACCTTTGCATCTAAAGTTAGCTGTTATTTCCCTTAAATCAAAGACTTCTAAATATGTTTAAGCAAAGGTGGATTAGGAAAACAAATGTGACTTCCAGCCAGGTGAAATGAGGCGGTATAGGACGTTAAGAGTTAAAGAACCCTATTTGCTTTATTTGCTCATACCTGGAGGGAGAATAGTTGGATTCATACCTTTCACAAGGGTATTTGTGTTATGTGAAATGCTATCAGCTTTATCCAGGATTTGAACTCTTGATGCCATGTTCATTTCCTACAAATGTTTAATGTGTGTATATATATATATATATATATATATATATATATATAGGGGGATGTAAATGGATCCGACAGATAAGTTGAAAAGATAAATGGAAGAAAAAGATATATATTTTGGTATGGATTAAATTTATTATATGTTGACATATTTTGACTTGAATTTGCTTATATATACAGTATTTTATTTAAAATTATTTCCAATATAATAATAATAATAGAAAAACGCAAAATTAAGTATGTAAACAATAATCATCTTGGCAGTGTTTTATTTTTTTTAAAATATTTTCTACATAGTCTCCTTCTTAATCTGATTATTTCAGTGATAAAGACCATGGAATATTTATTTATAATTTTCAAGTGGTAATCCATCTAGAATGAAAACTCTGGATTTGAACCCATAAAACATGGAAGAAACTAGAAAGAAACTAACAAATAATAATAATGAAATTTATTGTTTACAGTGCTCAGGTGCACCACAACTCATCAAAGTCTCATGTCAAGTACACAGAATAATGTATTAGTGTCAGGAACATGAACAGTTTACAGTAGTAATATGCATGCATGCATGTATGTGTGCGCATATGTATGTGGAGATGTGTATCAGGTATAGTGTCGGCAGACTACAGGAAGCATGGAGTTTTGAAAGATTCAGTGTTTTCAGCAACCTACAACAGACACGGGCAGCTTATTCCATGCCTCCGCAATTCTGAGCATGAAGAAATGTTTCCGAAAGTCATGTGAGCAGTGCTGTTTTCTGACTTTGTAGGCATCCCCACGTGTGTTAGAATGTGTTGAAAGTTTTATCATATAATTTTAAAGACTTAATACTTTTCTTAAAATAATGTTTTTTGTTTTTTGTATTTTTCAGACTTTCATCAATGAACAGCGTATCCCTGAACAAGAATACGTAACACTTGAAGAACATGATTCTATACGTCTCGGTTATGATATCCTTTTTATGTTTATATTGACACAATTACTGCTTTTAAGTCGTGAGAAATCTGTCACAGTTTTTTATTTTATTTTGTAAGTTTATTTGTTTCTCTCTCTCTCTCTATCTCTCTCTATCTCTCTCTATCTATCTATCTCTATATCTCTATATCTATCTATCTATCTATCAAGGACATAAGTTAAAGGAAAGGAATCCGACGGTATGAGTATATAAAAAAAAGATATGAAAACACCACAAAATGTTGTTAAAGTGAAAACATTTTATAACTTCGCTGATATTAAACAATATTTCGATTTTATGAAAATCGTCATCAGAGCTTGTTTATACTCGGTGTTGTTAAGAGCGGACACAAAAGTCATACGAGTTGAAAACAAAAAACAACTCGGAGAATAAACAAGCTCTGATGATGATTTTCATAAAATCGAAATATTGTTCAATATCAGCGAAGTTATAAAATGTTTTCACTTTAACAGCATTTTGTGGTGTTTTCATATCTTTTTTTATATATACTCATATAAAGGACAGTTGGTGAGTATGTATGTCCAGAGGAAACTATGAAAATAAAACACTTGATGACAAAATAAATATACATACACATTCACCAGAGCTTTAAGATTTTATTTGTATCTGGGAAGATATTTAAAAATTAGGCTTTGAATAGTAAGAAGAGTCATTAGTTGCATTTATGATTAAATCTAAATCACTGAATGTTTGAGATGAGGCTTGAAGATTAGTATTATCTGCGTTATTCGGACTATTGTCCCCATCTTCATTGTTATTTGTACAACGTTTTGGCCGATATACCCTCCGGCCTTCAAGTATTTCTTGTTGGACTCTGGAACCTTCTTTTCAAACTCGGGAAGTTTCTTGTCGTATTCGGGAGCCATCACGGAACTTTGAACCTAACCCTTTATTTATTCCACGGGGGTATCCTGTTCTCATTCCGCTAACCATAGCTGGGGTAGGAGTTGTGTTAATTAATTATTTTTCTAACTGCTTTCACTCAGGATTGAACTCGGGTACCAGAGATAACTGTCACTTAGAACTGTCTTAACCTAACTGCCTAATCCACTCGGCCATGTGTCCAATTGGACAATTGAGTGTGAAATACCTGAAGAAGGCTGGAGAATATATCGGCCAAAACGTTGTACAAATAACAATGAAGATGGGGACAATAGTCCGAATAACGCAGATAATACAAATCTAAATCAATTAGTTAAGGTCAAAACAATCAATGGATCTGTGAGACTAACTTTTTTATAACCCACCCCTCTACCCAGGCAATGCTGGGTAGTTGCTTCTAGTTAGATTTTTAGTTTTTTTTTAAATTTCTTTTTTTATAACTTTATTTTTAAATAATGAAGTCCTTTGCAAGGAATATATTTTTTTATATCATACC
>CM042179.1:10725198-10755198 GCA_023376005.1 Doryteuthis pealeii | reverse complement strand
TTTATTTTTATTTATTTTTTAATATGAAGGCAATGAATACACCTGTTAATTGGATTTCATTTTATAAACTTTGACACTAATTTGTATAAAACACTCATAAGACACATTCAAGTAGAACTGGTTTTACATTTAAAAGAGCAAAATAGAGTTGGATACATTATGCAAATGTCACTGATGTTTATATAGAAAAATTACTTCTTATACAACCAAATTGAGAACTGATCTAAACACTTATCTCACTCAATGGAATTCCGCTTTCTTTTCCTTTTATTAAGATAAAACAAAAAGCTAAAAGAAACTTAAGTGGAAAGTGGTCTTGGCAGTGGTACATTTTTTTTTTTTTCTTTTTTAATTTAAAAAAAAATTATTTTAATTTTAAATTCCCATTTGTATTGACTAGTCCTATATTCACAATTGGTGTAAAGCTGGCCGAGCTAGTTCTAATATTCACTTAGTCAAGTGCTAGGTATTCAACATGAGGTTGTAAACTATTTTATTCTTGAACTTGTTGGATTTAGCATTAATTCTATCAACACTTACTTAATTCTACACACACTCACACTCTCACACACACACTCACACTCTCACACACACACTCACACTCACACTCACACTCACACTCACACTCACACACACACACACTCACACTCTCACACACACACTCACACTCTCACACACACACTCACACTCTCACACACACACTCACACACACACTCACACTCTTCACACTCTCACACACACACTCACACTCTCACACACACACTCACACTCTCACACACACACTCACACACACACACACTCTCACACTCTCACACACTCACACTCACACTCTCACACACACACACACATACTCTCTCTATGTGGCTGAGGGTCTTATTGTCTTGGGTATGAAGTGAACTCTTAACATTCTGTTAAGAATTTAAGTCCATAGCCCAATTGCTATAAGGATTTATAAAAAAGTTGACTAAAAATGGCCTTTTCATTTAAAGTTACCAGTAATTTCCCTTAAATGAAAGACTTCTAAATATGTTTAATATTACATTTAAACAAAGGCTATCATTTGGGGTAGATTAGGAAAATTATGGTGACTTCCGGCCGGGTGGAATGAGGCAGTATAGGATGTTAAGAGTTAAACTCTATCTGATGGTGAAGCTCCAGTTCTGGAGGTTTGGGGAATGTGGAGCACCCCTTCATCACCATTACTCCTTGATTCATTAAGAATGAATTTTTCAAAACTTTATCAGCATTAAATGACCCACTGAGGTTGATGTGCCACAAACCAAACCCATCTATGGCTTGAATAGGAAAAATGAGTTTTAAAAAATTGAGTTTGAACAAAATGGTCGTTACCCATCGAGAATGAATAAAACTAAACGTCTTTGGCATAAAATAACCCAACAAAGGTTGACATACTGTAAAATCCAATCAACGAGAATAAAAACTGGTAATCTTATCTGCGAAGTAAAGTATATGGAAGTTGACATTAGGTGTAGCTCTCCACCTTAGGAAAAGAAAAAAAACAATCTCCCTGGCCTAGCACTAGTGAAAAGGATATAGATTCTTTTACTGCCCAGCCAATACTGACAATAGGCCACTCTGTCTTTACTTAGTCGGTCATAACAGAAGACGGTATGACATACTTAACTAAGGTACACTGGTTCTCAGACATATCAAACCCTCACCGCACTGGTGGTAAAACTCTCGAATATATTATCAAAACATATACTAGCTATATCCAAATATTTTGGTTGTATTTGTTGTGTAATAGTTATCATCATCATCATCATCATCATGTCGCGCTATTAGCACGGATATCCATGACAATCTCTCGCCAACCTTTCCTATCATTCATTTTCCCAGGGAGGTCCACTGTGCAGCAACCTGCATCTTTGCTTAGTTGGTCAATATAGGTCCTTGCTGGGCGGCCCACACTAGCATGTCCGTGTGTTGGCTTCCACAGGAGAACGTCACTTATGAGCTCATCCTTGCTTCTCCAGCAGTGCCCGGCATGTCTTGTCCGTCTCACTCGAATGGTTTGTGAGATGGGGGGCAGGTGACCATATAGCTGTTTCCTCGTGGGGTGCTGCTTCCACGATTTATTCAGGACTGCATGCAGCATTCTTGTGCAGCTCCCATCCAGCTTATTCTCAAGGCGCCTCGTTAGGGTCCATGTGGTGCATCCGTACAGCAACACTGATACAACCACCGCCTGGAAGAATTGTCGCTTTAGCTTGTCAGTGAGATCGGATTTCCATATTACTGATAATTTATTATCATAGAAAATGGAAAACGCAGCAAACAGTTCAAATCTTCAACAATGGTGTTTGCATTTCACATAGTGCTAATACCCTTGAGAAAGATATCAATCTATCATCTTTTTAAGCTTTTTTTTTTCCCCTTTCTTTTGAAGTCTGTCGCAGACAATGATGACATCACTCCATGTCTTCATTTGTTGACCCTATGGTGGCCCATTAGACCAATTCCGGATTTGCAGATGCGGTCACACATATTGCAGGGGGAAATTCCCATCTACATCTTTTTGTTGTTCACGATGACGAAGACATCACCACTTTGCAGTCCTGTTTATCTCATTATTGAGCGGCTTAGCTCCTGTGTGGCAGGTGTCTCGCCAACTATTGTCTGTTGGAGGCCAGATTGTCCACGCTTGAAGGTGTCATGTTACATTTCTTCAGCGTTTGTCTTAATACGGTCTTTGAACCGCTTTTGGGGGGGGGGGCTCATATCCTTCGAGTGCCATCTGTGAGTTTACTGTAAAGTAGTTTACGGGGAGTCTGTCTGCAGGCATACGGATGCTGTGATCTATACCACCTTCATCCTTTAAGCTATGGGTAAATAAAACGGTGAACTGGGCTCTTTTAATCTCGATATGGCAACCAGTCTAGGAAAAGGAAGACTCTGAATTCAGAGCTATTAAACTTCATTTTAAAATTGGCCTTGTCGCATCATGCTCTTGCGGAGGGGTTAGGTAAATATATGTATCCAAATGTTTTCATTAAGGGGGCGTATATATTAATTATATCCAAAGATTTTTTTTTGGGGGGGGGGTTAAAAAATTAATTAAAAAAAATACTTAGCCCTAAATGATTTGTATTCATGCCACTACCCAGAAGTACATAAATTTATCTGGGTGGCCAGACCTACTGTCAGTTCCTCACTTTACCGCACAGATCAGACCATTCAATCTATGATACTCCTGCGTTGAGCTGGTGGGGATGGTATCAAACCAGGAACTTAGGTGGGTGCTCTTTGATAAGTTGTTAATTCTGAAAGATTTGACAGGCTAACTGAAGCAAATAGTAAAACAGGTTGTAAGTAAAGTAAAGTCGTCGGGGCGGCCTAAAGTCGGTATCAGCCAGTCAGCAAGGGAGTCTATCCCCTTTTCAATAGCGCTAGACCAAGGAGATTGTTTTGGCATCTGAAGTGGAGTGCCACACCTACCATCAACTCCTTACTTTACCGCACAGATCCATGTGCTACTCATACGCTGAGTTGGCGAGGACCGGTATCGAACTAGGAACCTTGTGGTTTCTAGTCGAACGCTCTACTGACTGAGCTATCCCGGCCCCTTCAAAACAGGTTGTAAACTTGTATATTTTTGTATTATTCAGATTTTTCAGATTGTTGTCCTTATATTTATTGTTATATACACAATGTATATACACAACGCTGATGTGCCCTCCACCCTTCTTCAGGTGTTTCTTGTTGAATTTGGGAGACCTCGTGGAACTTTGAACTGAACCCTTTATTTAATCCATTGGGCTAGATTGTTCCCATTCCATTAACTATGACTGAATATATATGAAGACTTTATGACATTGAAGGCTCCTAGGTCTGAAAAGCAGTCAGAAAAATCTAAATGATAAAAATTATCAAGCATTATCTTAAAAATTAAAATAAATCATTCATATATGCAATATATATGTTATTGTTTGAATAAAAATTTCTCATTAGCCTGATTTTATTTATTCAATAGTTTGTCAGTAAAATTGATATAGATGTATGTATCTCGGTTAAAAAGAACTGGATTAAGTATGCAGGAAGTATTGTTTTGAGATATAGATATACATAATGTATGAATTCCTTTTTGTAAACTTTCTTTTTTATAGTATTTATTTTATTGTAAATAGATATACCAAATATTCACACAAAATTTTCTAATAAATTTTAGTACTTTTTTTTTTTTTTTTTTTTTTTTTTTTTCAATTATTAAAAAAAAAATTTTCTGAATTAAAAAAAACAAACAAACAACAAATAAAAAAAACACATGTTTATGCATCTGCCAGAGTATTTTATAGCATATTATTTTGCTGTGAACAAATACATAAAATAATCACAAAATTTTCTAATGAAAATTTTTAAGTTTTTTTTTTTTTTTTTCTTTTTTTTTTTTTTTTTTTTTTTTTTTTTTTTTTTTTTTTTTTACATTTAGCCTTCAAGATAGATTTCTTTTTCATATTCAGTTATTTTTATTTATCTATTTTATTATTTTCATTCAGTTATTTTTTATAATTTCTGATTATTAAAAAAACAAACAAACATTGTTTATACATCAGCTAGAGTATTTTATAGCAGATTATTTTGCTGTGAACAAATACATCAAATAATCACAATTTTCTAAGGAAAATTTATTTAAAGTTTTTTTTTATTTATTTTATTTATTTATTTTATTTTTTTTTTTAATATATTTAGCCTTCAAGATAGATTTCTTTTTCTTATTCAGTTAATTTTATTTATCTATTTTTTTTTCTTCAGTTATTTTTTTTTTCTTCAGTTATTTTTTATTTCTGAACTAAAAAACAAAAAAACAAAACAAAACAAAAAAAACAACATTGTTTATACATCTGCTAGAGTATAAATAATAATACAGGTTGTCTTTGTCAAATTTATTTTTAGTTGAAGTTGTTGTTTCCTATCAATATGAAAAAAAAAAAAAATCTGTTCTGTCATATACAGATTGTTATTTTCATTTGAATTCCCAAATTCTGTATATATAACAGAAAAATATGCAATTTCTTTTATTTTCCCAAACTAGCTGGCCTACGATGATGAGGCATATAACTATTATGAATATGAGTTGGTAGGTTTCCCCTTTCATTCATCTTCACAACTATTTTGTCATCTTTCATTTTATGTTGTAAAATGTTACTCACTGAATCACACTACATTGCAACTCGTTCTTTTTTATACTTTTTTTTTTTTTTCTTATTACAATATGTGAAGTAAGTGCACATAATACTACTCATTATCTTTTTTTTTTTTTTTCTTTTTTACCTTTACCTACCCAACCCACTAGATCAATTTTAATCTGATTTGATCTTGAGTAGGGATTTATGCTCTATTTTATTTTATTTTTTTTCTCATTTCTTAAACAAATTTTTCTAAATCTTGTCGTTTCTCTTTTTAAATTTTTTACCTGACAATCTATTTTTTGAAAAGCTTGCTTTATATCATCTTTTTTATATCAAATTTCATTGAACTTCTTCTGATTTATAAGAGACTTCAGGAGATTGTAAGTTTAAAATAGACATGAAACAAGATCCTTATGCATGCATACAAATGCTTGGGAAATGTATGAATCTAACTACTCTCCCCCCAGTGTGGCCACCTGTGGGTGGCGGATTCGTGATGCTTAGGGATGTAATCCTGGTATCTGAGCAGGTCAATGACATACAACACTGAAATTTGGCCCTTACTTAGGCTAGACAGTCAGTCAGAAATACCCCCTCTGATAAAATCAGCTGGTCATGTCAAGCTCCAACTCTTTTTATCATATGTGCTAGACGGCGGTGGCCGAGGTCTTTGTGTCTTTGGTATGATGTTAAACTGCATCTAATGAAATTCAGATTCTGGAACTCTGGGGAATATAGATTACCCTTTTATTGCCATTACTCCCAAGTCCACTCTGACCCGGTGTGGTAGTACCTGTTAGGGCCCCATCTATGGGTTAAATAAAAAATGTGTGAATAAAAAAAACTGAGTTTGAAGGAAAGAAAAAATTGAATACCCAACAAGAATGAATAAAACGTCTTTGGCATAAAATAACCCAACAAGAGTTGACATGCCATAAAATCCAACCAACCTTTCTCCTTCCATCTATGGTTAAATAAGGTTGATAGGTGCTTTAATCTTGGAATAGCAACCAATCTTGGAGAAGGAAAACTAAATTCAAACCTGTTCAGCTTTATCTAAAAACTGACCTTGTGAAGGAAATTTTGGGTAAATATGTACAAATGCAGAATTCAACTTGGTTTCTTTGGAACCCTGTGTCCAGTGGCTTTGGCCTCTGAACCAGTAATATATATAATATCAATTGAATACCAGAGGGCCACCCCCCAGGTAACACCTGCCCCCTCATCTAAAAGAGGTAGGGCTGGGTTTATTGCCCAGTGCTTGAGACGTCTAAAAAGAGGAATGCTGAGGGGGGTACACAGAATTTTTTACACTGGCCACTGCATGAGTCCGTTTGTGCATGGCTCCCTATATTAATTGGACTTTATTCATCAGACATGGTGGGAGATCAGAAAATTGATACAAATGCCTAATTCAACTATTTCCCCAAGCTCAGTCGGTAAAGACTGGTTGCTATATCTGTGCTACTCGTACACTGAGTTGGTGAGGGCCAGTATCAAACCAGGAACTTTGCGATTCTTAGGCAAGTGCTCTACCGACTGAGCTAAACCGGCCCTACTCTACTAGTAAATGGTCTATACTACACAAGTGCATTGCTTATATAAGTTCTTCCAGGTTGTGATTGTATCAGTGCTGCTATATGGCTGCACCACCTGTACCCTAACGAAGCATCTTGAGAATAGGCTAGATGGGAGCTGCACAAGAATGCTGCGTGCAGTCTTGAACAAGTCGTGGAAGCAGCACCCTATGAGGGAGAAGCTGTACGGTCACTTGCCCCCCATCTCACAAATTATCCGAGTGAGACGAACAAGGCATGCAGTTGGATATTTCACTTGGAAAGGGATGTGCGTGTTATACTTGATGAACCTGACAGTATTGACAATCACGTGCAGGTCTTTTTGGATTTTCCTGACAAGCAAGTTGTGTACGAGCATAGATATATGCCACTTTTTTTGTATATTTTTGAAGGCTGACTCATTTGTGAAGATGAAATAGGTCATATATGTATGCTGCAATACAATTTGGAAAAGCTTTGATTTTGATTTGATTCCCCCCCCCATACCATCCAACTCCCCCACCACAAAAGATGGGTTTAGCAGGTGCCCAAGAAATTCACCTGATCTAAGACCTGAAGTTATTACAAAGGAGCATGCTATCTTTGATTTATCAAAGAACATTCGTACTCAGCTGCATTCGATTTTTTTTTTTTTTTTTTTTTTTTTTTTTCTTTCTCCGAGTGATTGACAAAATTTGGGGGTGGGTTGAGGGAATAACAGTTCAGAAACTACCTTCACTTGTTTAAAAATAGTCTTGATTTTGTAATTGATTTTGGTGGGAAATCACTTTAAAAAAGAAAAATTGTTAGCATGTTGGTGTGGTGTTGCTTGCATAGTCATTATTTTTAAAAAATTTCATTCATTTTTTTTTTTTCATTTTTTTTTTTTTCTTTTTAATTTCATTCATTTTTTTTTTTCTTTTTTAAATTTCATTCATTTTTTTTTTTTTTCATTTTTTTTTTTTTTCTTTTTTAAATTTCATTCATTTTTTTTTTTTTTTCATTCATTTTTTTTTTCTTTTTAAATTTCATTCATTTTTTTTTTTTTTTTAAATTTCATTCATTTTTTTTTTTTTTTAAATTTCATTCATTCATTTTTTTCTTTTTTTTTTTTTTTTTTTTTTAAATTTCATTCATTTTTTTTTTTTTTTAAATTTCATTCATTTTTTTTTTTTTTAAATTTCATTCATCATTTTTTTTTTTTTTAAATTTCATTCATTTTTTTTTTTTTAAATTTCATTTTTTTTTTTTTTTTTTTTTTTTCTTTTTAAATTTCATTCATTTTTTTTTTTTTTTTTTCATTTTTTTTTTTCTTTAAATTTCATTCATTTTTTTTTTTTTTTTTTCTTTAAATTTCATTCATTCATTTTTTTTTTTTTTTTTTTTTTTTTTTTCTTTTAAATTTCATTCATTCATTTTTTTTTTTTTTTTTTTCTATTTTTTTTAAATTTTTTTTTTTTTAAATTTTTTTTATTTTTTATTTTTTTATTACACACACTTTAGCATAGCAAGGCCTTTGACTTTGAAGGTTTTGTTGTGATGGTCTGGCTATTTTTTAAATTTATTTATATCTGCCCATGAATTGAAATTAACTATCAGTGACACAAGCTGGGAAATTATTTTGATCAATCAAATTATTCAAAATAATTTCCAAGGTTGGGTCCTTGCTATGGACAGGAAACATCTGAAGAAGGTCGGAGGATACAGCATCCGAAATGTTTTTTTTATATACCAAAATAAAGATGAGGATAACAGCCTCATGTGTATTATTCTGATTGTTCAAATCAGAATAATAAATAGATAACATTTGAAAAGAAAGAAACCCCCCAAAATGCCTGTCATATTCCATTTTAGTAACACTTCCTCGCTGTCCACTTTTTCTTTTCCTGACCCTTAAATTTAATCTGAGCATTATTGTATACTAGAGAAGTGGCTACCCAGCATCGCCTGGGTAGAGGGCGGAGGGAGTTTGAAAAACAAAACAACTAGTGTATTGATTTGCTTACTTAGGAGATTTACAATAGATGGACATTTCTAAGTAGAATTTCAATGCTATTTCAATGCAATGTATATTTTAATTTTTAAACATCTTTGAATATAAATCAAATCTTCATAATTTTTGCACAAAAAGCAAGAACTGCTAATATTTGTGTGTGTGTGTGTATATATATTGTTGTTAATTGATTTATTTTCGTAGCTTCATCCGGACATACATACACACCAACAGCCTTTTTATATATGTATAGATAGATAACATAATTTTTTGCCTTGTCTGCCTCCAATTTAATTTAATTTTTCATAAATAATCTTCAAAGACTTGTACATTTTTGAGTAAGAGGCATGCTACTAGACATAAATAAGTAATGTCTAAAACTAATGGTAATTATAGTTTGGTGACACAACTTATATACACACACACACACACATTGCTTAACCACATTAAGCCATGTGCAAAATTAACCAATATATATGGGGTATTTTCTGTTAGATATAATAGTTAAGTGGTGTCATATATATATATATATATATAATATATATATATATATATATATACACACACACACGCTGCTTAACTCTTAATGTCCTATATAGTCTCATGCCACCCATGCGAAAGTCACATTTGTTTTCCTAATCCACCCCCAAACAATAGCCTTTGTTTAAATGTAATATTAAACATATTTAGCAGTCTTTGATTTATGGGGAAATAACAGGTAACTTTAAATGAAAAGAACATTTTTAGCCATTTATTGATAAATCTTTATAGGAATGGGGCTCTGGACTTATAAAATTCTCAACAGGGTGTTAAGAGTTAACCACATTGAGCTATAAGTGCAAAATTAACCAATATATACAAGGCATTTTCTGTTAGATATAATAGTCAAGTAGTTACACACATACACACACACACACACACACACGCTCTGCTTAACCACATTGAGCAATAAGTGCAAAATTAACCAATATATATACGAGGTATTTTCTGTTAGATATAATAGTTAAGTAGTGTCAAAGGGATAATTACATGGTTGTTATTTTGACAACACAATTTTACATAATATATTTAAGTATATGTACACAACCAACTTATATAGAAATAAAGATAATTAATTTGATTAGGTGTTATTGATAAAGTTAATTGAGTGCAAAAAAATGACTTGTTTGTTACTCTGAACCCAAAAATCATGATCACTTAAGGAAACCTGAGTAAAATTATCATATTTCTCATTTAATATAATCACATTTTATTGTGTTAGCCTATCAGCTGGGAATGATTAAATTATAATTATAATCCAGGATTACTCCCATTTGTGCAACTCTATGGAACACCCATCGAGAATTCTGGGAGTAAAAACTATTTATTTATTTATTTTTATTTTTTTATTTTTTCTTGACCAACCCAATCTGTCTTAATCTTTATTTTCTTGCCTATACAGCTCTCTTGACTATGTTCTATCTCCCTTTCTTTTTTTCCTTTTCTCTTTTCTCTTTTTTCTCTTTCTCTCTTTCTTTTTTTTCTTTCTCTCTTTTTTTTCTTTTCTTTTCTCTTTTTTTCTTCTTTTTTTTTTCTTCTTTTTTTTCTTTCTTTTTTTTCTTTTTCTTTTTTTCTTTTTCTTTTTCTCTTTCTTTTTTTTTCTTTTTCTTTTCTCTTTCTTTTTTTCTTTTCTCTTTTCTCTTCTTTTTTTTCTTTTCTCTTTTCTCTTTTTTCTTTCTCTTTCTTCTTTTCTTTCTTTTTTCTCTTTCTTTTCTCTTTCTTTTCTTTTCTTTTCTCTTTCTTTTCTCTTTCTTTCTCTTTCTTTTCTCTTTCTTCTCTTTTCTCTTTTTTTCTCTTTTCTTTTTCTTTTTTTCTCTTTTCTTTTCTTTTCTTTTTTCTCTTTTCTTTTTCTCTTTCTTTTCTCTTTTCTTTTCTCTTTTCTTTTCTTCTCTTTTCTTTTCTCTTTTCTTTTCTCTTTTCTTTTCTCTTTCTTTTTTTCTTTTCTTTTCTCTTTCTTTTTTTCTTTTCTTTTCTCTCTTTCTTTTTCTCTTTTTCTCTTTCTTCTCTTTTTTCTCTCTTTTCTTTTCTTCTCTTTTTTTCTTTTTTTCTTCTTTCTCTTTTCTTTTTTCTTTTTCTTTTCTTTTCTTTTTTTCTTTCTTTCTTTTCTCTTTCTTTCTCTTTTTTCTTTTTTCTCTTTTCTCTTCTTTTTCTCTTTTCTCTTTCTTTTTCTCTCTTTCTTTTCTCTTTCTCTTTCTTTTTTTCTCTTTTCTCTTTTCTTTTTCTCTTTTTCTTTCTTTTCTTCTCTTTTCTTTTCTTTTTTCTCTTTCTCTTTCTTTTTTCTCTTTCTCTTTCTTTTTTCTCTTTTTTTCTTTTTTCTCTTCTCTTTTTCTTTTCTTTTCTCTTTTTTTCTTTTCTTTTCTTTTTTCTTTTCTTTTCTTTTCTTTTTCTCTTTCTCTTTCTCTTTCTCTTCTCTTCTTTTTCTTTTCTTCTCTTTCTTTTCTTTTCTTTCTTTTCTTTTTCTTTCTCTTTTCTCTTTCTCTTTTCTCTTTCTCTTTCTCTTTCTCTTTCTCTTTCTCTTTCTCTTTCTCTTTTTTCTCTTTTTCTTTTTTCTCTTTTCTTTTCTCTTCTCTCTTTTTCTCTTTTTTCTTTCTCTTTCTCTCTTTTTCTCTTTTTTCTTTTCTTTCTCTCTTTTTTCTCTTTTTCTTTCTCTTCTCTCTTTTTTCTCTTTTCTTTCTCTTCTCTTTTTTTTCTCTTTTCTTTCTCTTCTCTCTTTTTTCTCTTCTTTTCTCTTCTCTCTTTCTTTCTCTCTTTCTCTTTTCTTTTCTCTTTCTCTTCTCTTCTTTTTCTCTTTTCTTTCTCTTCTCTTCTTTTTCTCCTTTTCTCCTTTTCTCTTCTCTCTTTTCTCTTTTCTCTTTTTTCTCTTTCTCTTTTTTCTTCTCTTTCTTTCTCTTTTTCTCTTTTCTCTTCTCTCTTTTTTCTCTTTTCTCCACATATCCCAATCTCTTAACTTTAAAAAAATCCTATTTTCTATAAACTTTTTCCTTTTTTAAAAATCTTGAGTAGCAAGTGTTGAAGAGAATCCTTTGATTATATAAGCATCTGTATTTTCAAGTTCCCTTTTTTCACTCCTTTCTAATTGTATGATGTTATTTACTTTTAGATAAATCTTTATAGATGTCATCTGTGTTTCTCAACTTCATTTTTCATACTCTTGTCTTAGCTAGTTAAGATTAGTAACCTAAAGGAATGTCTGTTATTGCTGATGCAACTTTTTTCTTCTCTCCTCCCCCCTCTCCCCCTCGTCCCTCTCCCACCCCTCTCACTGCTGGTGAAGATGAACATTACCCAGCACTCCTTATTGTTTTTTTTTTTTTTGTTTTTGTTTACCTGTTTTTTTTTTTCTTACCTGTTTTTTTTTTTTATTTATTTTTTTTTTCCCTCTCTTCTACTTCATTTCTTATCTTTTTAATTTATCATATTTTTGTTTGTTTTCGAGTCCAAGGTTCTCATCCGTGAGTCATCCTTAGAACTCTAAAATGGTACAAAGAAGATGTAATTTTTTTTGTTTTTATTTTTCATCCTGTGAAGATGATAATAAGAGGCTTTTTAAATATGCTGTGTATGGTAGTTTTTTTTGTTTTTTTTTGGGGGGGGGATAACGAGATGGGTTCTATCTCTCTGTAAGGGATGATTGATATATCATTATAGAAATAATGTATTGGAATAACTGTTAGGAATGCTAAAGCAGGGGAAAAAATAGGACCACATTTCCTATAAGTATTAAATATGAGTGATATATATATATATATATATATATGAGAGTAAATAAACAATGTGTTTATTTAATATGGCTTTTTAGCTGACAATTTTTGGAGGAGATGTGCTTAATTTAAGTCATACATAATTTTGAAAATCAATTAGTTAATAAATTACGCCTAAATTCATTAATTATTAACTAATTAATTTTCAAAATTAGGTATGACTTCAATTAAGCACATATCTCCCCCCAAAATAAATATATATATATATATATATATATATATATATATATATCATCCGCAGGCACCATTCTGTTTAATTAAATTTGTTTTTTATGTGTGTGTATGATTGATTGATTTTTGTGTTGATTCTGCATATACCAATTTGTAATATTTACAAAAAATATCAACCACTAAGAATCCAATTCTAAGACAAATTTAAAAAAAATTTTTTTTTTTTTTTTTTTCTGCTTCTCCATTCCATGCCAGAGGATGATGAAAAAAAATTAATGCTTTTTTGAAAATTTTTCTTACTTTCTTTTAATCCCCCCCCCCTTTCCTTTTTTTCTGATTCAATGATTTTAGGATGCATTCATCTTTAAGAATTTATGGATATTTAATTTTATACTTGATTGATTTTTTTTTTTTTTTTTTTTTTTTTCTCTTTTCTGTATAATCTGTAAATTAGATTAATTTTATGGCAGATAAAATTATGTATGTCTTATGCACATAGTATGTTTCATAGCATCGTGTTGGGAATTTGTATATAAAAAAAAAAAATTCTTTAACATATCTGGTTTGTCCTCTGTTATTTGATAATAGTAAAGGAATAGATAAGTGGGACAGAAATAATAGAACATTCAATAAAAAATGTTCTTTTTGCCCTACTAATTCCATCACACGTGTGTGTGTGTGTGAAGAAAATTTAAATTTGTTATTAATCAAGAGTATTTTTTCCAAAGATGTTTACATTTCAAATCTTTTCTTTTGTTCGATTCCTCCTCATATAAATGTGTGTTCATTTATGTATATATAATAGCGTGAGTGTATATGTGTGCATATGAATATAAAAAAGAATCCTTCAAATATTATAAATTGGTTATTAGTTGAGAGTATTTATTTCAAGGGTGTTTACATTTCAAATCTTTTGCCCTGTTAATTTCACTTCATAAGTGTGTGTGTGTGTGTGAGTGTATATTTATTACAGTGTGTGTGTTTGTGTGAATATAAAAAAAAAACATTCAAATGTCAAACGTTGTAAATTTATTAATGAAGAGTATTTATTTCAAGGATGTTTACATTTCAAGTTTTTTTTTTTTTTTTTTTTTTTGCTCAATTAATTCCACCTTAAGTGTGTGTGTATCCACATATGTATATATAAGTGTTTGTATGTATGTATGTATGTATATAGTTTGTGTGTGTATATATATATATGTATATATGTGTGTGTGTGTGTGTGTGTTTGTATGTTTATGCACATATATATATAAAAATGTATGCACATATTTATAGGTTATACAATGTGTGTATATATATATATATTACTGTGTGTGTGTGTATATATTACTGTGTGTGTATATTACTGTGTGTGTATGTATATTATTGTGTGTGTGTATATATTGTGTGTGTGTGTTATATATTTACTGTGTGTGTGTATGTATATTACTGTGTGTGTGTTGTATAGTGTGTGTAATATAGTGTGTGTAATATTGTGTGTGTGTGTGTGTAATATAGTGTGTGTGTGTGTGTGTGTAATACAGTGTGTGTGTACATGCATATGTACATATAATACAGTATGAATATAAAAGAAAATCATTAAAATATTAAATGTTATAAATTTATTAATAAACAGAATTTATTTCAATTCTGTTTACCTTTCAAGTCTGATAAACTTACAAATATTTGGATGAGTGTTCAGAATTATGAAAATTTAAATCTTTAAATCTTTTTAATGTCATTTAATATAAAAGGCTTAGTTTATAGTTAAAAAATACTTTCAAACTATTAGTATTATGCTGATAATAATAAAAAATTTCTCTTATAAAGAAATTGCACGATTCGTGTTCAATCTATCAAGTATACCCATATAATTTCCAGTATGGGAATTGCATAATCTTGGTGCAAATATCTTGCAGTGTTAAAATACTTTTCTCCAAGTTCTTGTTCTTGCATTTAAGTAATTCCTCAGTCTGGCTGACTAATTAAAAAAAAAAAACAAACAATGAAACTTCATTAAAACTTCATTAGTCTCTGTTAATTGTATCATTTTTATGATTTGCACATCTTAAAACCTTTTGTAAGAAAATGTTTGGTAGTGGAAGTGGTATTAATTAACAAATTATACCTCTAAACTGATAGAATTAATAGAATTTGGTTTTGATATTTGACATCTATTATTATACTAAAGCTGAGCGAATCAATGTTTGTCTCCTAAAGGCTTTTTTGTTTAATGAAATGAAAGTTATACTAAATTATTCCTTACTTTTAGGATTGAGTTATGTTTGAGAAATTCCATTTTAATTGGTTTTAATTAGTCGTAATTTGCAATTAAGTTAAAAACTGACCCATCTCTTACTTCACATTATGCCTGTCACTCCTCCCCCCCCCCTCCTATGTATATTTTGATTACCTCCTCGTCATATATGTTAGTTTCTCTGTGAGTGTAGAGAGAGAATTGAGTTTGAAATGGATTTGTATATCAAGTTTCATAAGCTGCCAGCCTGGCCAACATCTTGGCGCTAAATAAATTCAAATTAGGTCACACATTCCCTCTCTTAGAAATCTTACAAAATGATTTTTGTTTTTAATTCTCAGGCCATATTTTATAATTTAAAAATTTTTATTTTTTTAAAATTTTTATTTATTTATTTATTTTTTAAAAATTTAATTCCCTTTGCAAATTCACTGTTCCCTAATCCCAATAATCTACCCAGAGCTCAATTGATGACCCAACAGGTCATGTTTTGTCTAGTAGACACTTAAAAGTTGATTCCACCATTACTGAGGCTGAGGTCAAGTCACATTGAAAGCACAGGTTCCTGATAGATTATCGAAGTTAAGCAGTGATGAACCTATTCAAGACTTAGGTGGGTGACCATTTAAGCAACCTAATATCAAAATGACTTGATTCGGCATTTAAGGACCTAAAAAGTGTTGACATGTCCTAAAACAAAACCAACCAACTATTACTAAGGTTTACAGTCAGTCACGTTGAAATCACTGGTTCCTGTTAGATCACTGAAGTTAAGCAGCAATGAGCCTGTTCAATACTTAGATGGGTGACCATTTAACCAACAGCAGGCTGTAAGCAAGCTGATATCAAAATGACTTGATTCGGCATTTAAGGACCTAAAAAGTGTTGACATGTCCTAAAACAAAACCAACCAACTATTACTAAGGTTTACAGTCAGTCACATTGAAATCACTGGTTCCTGTTAGATCACTGAAGTTAAGCAGCAATGAGCCTGTTCAATACTTAGATGGGTGACCATTTAACCAACAGCAGGCTGTAAGCAAGCTGATATCAAAATGACTTGATTCGGCATTTAAGGACCTAAAAAGTGTTGACATGTCCTAAAACAAAACCAACCATCTATTACTAAGGTTTACAGTCAGTCACGTTGAAATCACTGGTTCCTGTTAGATCACTGAAGTTAAGCAGCAATGAGCCTGTTCAATACTTAGATGGGTGACCATTTAAGCGACAGCAGGCTGTAAGCAAGCTGATATCAAAATTGCTTGATTCAGCAATAAGTAAAAGTAAAGTTGTCGGGGCGGCCTAAAGTCGGTATCAGCCAAACAGCGAGGGAGTCTATCCCCCTTTTCATTTGCGCTAGACCAAGGAGAATATTTTAGTGTCTGAGGTGGAGTGCCACACCTACCATCAGCTCCTTACTTTACCACACAGATATCTGTGCTACTCAT
Source organism: Doryteuthis pealeii (assembly GCA_023376005.1). Lineage (NCBI taxonomy): Eukaryota > Metazoa > Mollusca > Cephalopoda > Myopsida > Loliginidae > Doryteuthis > Doryteuthis pealeii. The sequence continues at coordinate 10,738,838 of CM042179.1, read as the reverse complement.
ACGCTGAGTTGGCGAGGATCGGTATTGAACTAGGAACCTTGTGGTTTCTAGCCGAACACTCTACCGACAGAGCTAACCCAGCAATAAATTACCCAGAAAGGGTTGATATGCCACAAAACAACCAATAAACTATTACTGAGATTTTTTTTTTTTTTTTTTTTTTTTTGTAAATATTACCAATTATATTAATAACTTGTGGATTTTGTAGTGTTTTAGCTCGGACATTAGAGCATCTGCCTGCGGACCACAATGTTCTGGGTTTGATACTAGCCCTCACCAAAGCAGTGCATGAGTAGTACAACTTGGATCTGTGTAGTAAAGTAGGGAGCTCATAGTAGGTGTGGCATTCCACCTCACTCAAAAAAAAATCTTGTCCCAACCATTTTACTCTTATGGCAAGCCCCAATCCTTTTTATCATGTATGTTCTAGAAGGCAGTGGCTGAGGGTCTACATGTCCTGGGAATGATGTTAAACTCTATCTGATGGTGAGGTTCCAGTTCTGGAGCTCTTGAAGAATGTTGAGTACTTCTTCATCACCATTACTCTCAGTTTCACTCTGACCTGGAATGGTAGTACCTGTTAGGGTCCCATCTATGGGTTAAATAGAAAAAATTTGTTTATAAAAAAAAAAAAAAATAAAGTTTAAAAGATTTTCTACCAAACTATCGCTACAAATCTTTCAAAACTTTGTTGGCATTAAATAACCCACCAAGTTTGATATACTGTAAAACAAAGAAGCAACCAAAACTAGTCCAGAGCTGGAGTCCCTAAAGGTGGAGTAACACTGAACTTCAGTGCTACCCAGCAACTCCTGCGACACTACCGCTGCCAAATGGTATTGGCTTCTTGCCTTTCCCTTGGACCACAGCAGCAGTGTGGAGAGGGGGACCTGCTGCTTGGGTAACATCACATCCTCCAAAACAACCCGCCCAGGCTATGTAGTTAAAAAAATTTGGTCACCATGCCATCATCTTTTGCAGACGGAAGGATGCCAACCATGGTCTAGCACTATTGAAAAGGGGGTAGACTACCTCGTTGTTTGGCTGATACCGACAATAGGCCACTCAACTGACTTTACGTTTTACTTAACTGTTAAGCTAGAGGTTAGTTTTGTGTCCCCCCCTCTTATTAGGTCACTTCATCCCTTTGATTGTTGTTCTCTCCCTCTTCTGTTGGTAAAATTCTTCTTCTATTAATGATTGACATAACTGGCATTGTCTTTTTTGTACCTGATGACTGTTGTATTCTTTTTCTGGCCTCTATGACATCTTAAGTCTCTTCTACCATCTTTTCTATCGTCTTGGTGACCGGTCGCACTTAACTCATTTCTTATTCTAGATCAGTCTTGGTACCAAGACATTCACCAACCACAAAACCGTGTTATTTTCTTAAGCTTTTATTTACTTAACTATACATTTCATGTAACTAAATATCTGACTAACATAGCGCGCGTATGCAGTGTGAGTTCCAGTTAAGGTAGGACATCTTCTCTGCCTGACGTCTAAACTGAGGACCCAACCAGGTCCCACGTGACTTCACGTATTTCGTGGGCTTTCTGTACTATTCCATGGAAAGTCCCGCCCATGATATGAAAAGGGCCATCCCTTTAGAAATACAGGGGATTGACAATAATCTTATGCAAGCGCATAGATTATGTAACCGTGACAAAACCACTTCAATCTACAGTAGCATTCAAACCTTCTTCATTTGAAGCCAGTCCTTTTCATTGCGAGTGTTCTTAGCTTCTACAGTCACTTACCAGAACTTAAGACACCCAGTCCAGTATTTTGAAGCTAATGTGTAGTTATTAGCTTCTTTGTTACTTTTTTTTTGGGGGGGGGGGGAGTATTTAAAAAAAAAAAACGCATGCTATTATTATTTTCAAATTGCTGACTGGATTTTTGAAATTTTACTTTTAGGAACACCCCCTGGTGTTTATAAAAATATTTTCGTCCAGTCATGGACCAGGTACTTTTTGCTAGTGTTTGTATAAATGTGATAAACATGAAATTAACACTACAAAAATTAACATTAAAATGCTCTTAGAGGAAGTAAATTCTCATCCAATTTGTAGCATGTTATATTTTGTCAAGGAGATTTTGTCATTGATAAACTTACACAATTCCTGAGGGTATTGTAATGTAAGCAGTGATGTAGTTTCAATTACAGGCACCAAATCTCCATTATAATAAAACTAGCCCCCCCCCCAAAAAAAAAAAAAAAAAAACGCCATCCAGGCAGTGTAAAAATTACACTTTTAAAGATATTGCCCGAGGAGGTGGGAGTTAAAAATTCAATACCAGAGAGTTTATACAAAAGTAAAATCACCAAATTTATTAAGAGTAAAAAAAAAACAATTTGAAATGGAAACTTAATTCTGATCACTTTAAATATATATCAAAATAAAAACAAACTATCTATAATACCGGGCATGTATTTACGGTATGTGTATTAAAACTTGTTTTAAAAAAACAATGAGGACAGACATTGCATGCTCAAATTTTGGGTATATTTATTCTATGTTATAACGATTTTAGGTAATGTGACATAAGCAATGACATAGTTTCGGTTACAAATAGATCAAATGTCCATTATAATAACTAGTACAAAATAAAACACGCACTCCAGGCGATGTAAAAATAGATTTTTGAAACATATTGCCTGAGGGTTGGGAGTAAAAAATTCAATGTCGGCAAGTTTGTACCCTAAGTAAGTAAAATCATCAAATTCATTAAAGGATTAAGAAATAAAACAATTTAAAATGTAAACTTTAAATATGTATTAAAATAAAACAAACTATAGATATATAATACCAGTCATGTATTTACTAAAACTTGTTTTAAAAAAAAACAATGAGGACTGTCTAATGTTGCATGTTCAAATTTTGAGTGTATTTATTCTGTTATGATTTTGGGTAATGTGACGTAAGCAGTTAGATAATTTTTGTTACAGGCAAAAACCGGAAGCAAATCTCCATTATTAATACTAGCCATAATATGCACCCTCCGGGTGCAAGTATTTAAGTTCTAATGTAATGAAATATATCAAATTAGAAGTACTAATGAAACTAAATTAGAATGCATATAAAAATATTTGAAACAGAGGGGGTATAATAAAATAATAGAACAACTTTGAAATTAACTATTCCATCATTGTTCCATCAACTATTTAGTTAAATTATGATTTATTTTTGTTAATGGATTTCTTTTAAGATGTATTGAAGAGATTTTTGCTCATATTTAAAAAAAATAAAACCAACCAATTGGAATTCAATAATACCAAGCACATATTTATTAAAATCAAATTTTTAATATCAATATGCAAATTAGTCTTCCCATTCACTCTGTAAACTGCTATTTCGTTGTATATATAAATACAATTGCATGTTATTAGTATGTAGATAAGGATAACCGTATATAAATAATATAAAACAATTTTATCAATAACTAAGGTTTAAATAATAATAAATAATGGAGAATGTGATGTAAATAACTTGATACTGATATAGTTTCGGTTACAGACAGATAGCCACACAATCTCCATTATGATAAGATAATAAGACTGATTATATTTTGTCAAGGGAGATAACTAGTAAATGCCAATTATAGAATACTTGTACTTTATTGTATTTATTAATCATAATATAAAATCTATAAAAAAGATGTAATTTGTGATCAAGATTAATGAGATGTCCTTTAATTGAGTTTATATATGAAAATAATTTTGAAGAGTCATGAAAATTATGACAAAATTGAATTGAATCAACCATAGGAAGGAAGGAAGAAATAATTTTCCTCTTTATTAGTCAGACTTTTTAGGACTTTTTATGGTGTCATCTACTTAAGTACTATAACTTGAAATATCTAATGAGATTGTGCTGACATAAGTCCATTTGCAATTGGGAATAATTAGATATAGAAATTTAGAAATTTGGCTAGAATTTTTTTTATATTCAATAAAGATGTATATATATGAGTTGCTAGTTGTGTAATGGTTATCATCATAGAAATGGACATGGCAACCTGAGTTCTCCCTCTAGCTATGGGTGAATAGTAGGACAAAACTGTGTTACCATGGACACGAGACAAGTGATTCTGCAATTACTGTATTGAGGGGGAAGGTGCTTGTGGTGTAATGCCAATAGTAGGAAATCAACTCTATTTCCTGATTTCAAATTCTGGATGAGGCCATTTGCATTTTACATAGGTGCTAATATTCTTCGGAAAGGTACACATCCAACTACTCTCCCTCCAGCTATGGGTAGATAGTGGAGTAGACTGGGCTTTTTAAAATTGGTTAGAAAACTGGTCTAGGAAAAGGAAAACTCTGAATTCAAACTGGGTAAACTCTGCTGAGAAATTGATCCCGTGTCACATCCTGCTCATGGCGGAGGATTAGTAAATACATACTGTATTTGGAATTTAGCTATTTTTATTTTTTAATCTAATGTAGGAGTTGTTGGTTGTGTAATGGTTATCATCGTAGGAAATGATCATGGCATCCTTGAGAGGCTGTTTACATTTTCACAGTGTTAATACCCTTGGAAAAGGTATGAATCCAACTATTCTTCCCCTAATTATGGGTAGAAAGTAGGGCAGACTGGGCTCTTTCACCTTGGTATAACAAGTAAACAAACAGGTCTTTATAGTCTTTGAAATGGCGATAGCCGACAATTTTGGGAGATTAAGTGCTTAATTGAAGTCATACCTAATTGAAAATTAATTAGTTGATAATTAATGAATTAGGCACTTATTCTCCCAAAATTGTCGGCTATCACCATTTTAAACAGACTATAAAAACCTGTTTGTTTACTTTCATACTGTCGTGCAGAAAGTCACCCAAAAATGTAGTATATATCAGTTCAAAAACAAACGAGAAATATAGAACCAGCTAGTGTAATGGTTAGAATCCCTGCCTGTCAGCCTGGGTTTCGAATCCCACACAAAGCAGTCTCCTGTCTATAACTGCTGATGAGGCATAATATACCGAAATGTACATACAGAGATTGACTTTTTCTCAATTCATTTATGCCTTTACATTTGAACAGATATGCTCGCCTAATTCATTATCAACTAATTAATTTTCAATTAGGTATGACTTCAATTAAGCACTTGTGTGTATGTATGTATGTATGTGTGTGTGTGTGTGCTTGAAGTCGTACCTAATTTTTGAAAATTAATTAATAATTAATGAATTAGGCGGGTATACCTATTCAAATGCAAGGCTAAACAAATCGAGAAAAATCAATCTCTGTATGTACATTTCGGCCAATTAGGCCTCATCAGCATAGGTATAGACAGGAAGACTGCTTTGTGTGTGATTCAAACCCTGACTATCTAGCTGACAGGCGTGGACTCTAACCATTACACCAGCCGGCCCTTCCCAGATTTTCCGTTTGTTTTGAAGTAGGTTAATATTCCACTTATGGTGATATGATTGTGTAATAAACACGAAACTTGATTAATAGTAATATAGTCCCATAATCTTGTATTTTAGGTTTAAACCTGCTCTTCTAATTTAGCCTTGAACCCTTTTCTATGTAAACACTTTTTTTATTTGCTATCTTTTATTATATCATATATATATATATTTATTGCCTTGTTGTTATGGTGTATTATTCTAACGACTAAGTCAGTGAAGTCCATAGACATTTGTTATAGCAACAGTAGTTTACACAAACTTTTTCTTTTCTTTAATCTTTAAATGGGTTCTTTCAGGGTTATAAAAAAAGAAAAGAAAGTAGTTTCTTTGACGTTCATTTTTATGAATTCCATGTTGATTTGCTGATGTGAAATACTCGTCTTATATGGTATGCCAAAATGAAACTGGTATTTGTATGGTTAGCAAAAAATGTCGCCAGAATACATTGTTGTTCATCTTCGCCAGATGATAAACTTTGTTTGCATGCCATGGTTGGGCAGGCATCTCTATGACTCAATTCAGAAACATTAAGAAGAAATAAAATAAAGAAATAATAATAACGATAATAATAATAAAAAATAAATCTTGGAAGATGAAAAGAGGGATTAAAAGAATAAAGTGAGCAAAGAGAGGGAATTTTCTATTTATTTATCTTTTTATTTATTTATCTTTTTTTTTTTTTCAAATCCTTTTTGTTTCCTACTACCTTATATAGTAATACATCTTAAGATTCCTCTTCCACTTTGTAGCCAAACTTGGGAAATCCTTTTTTTTTTTTTTTTTTTTTTTTTGTCACTCTTTCTAATCCCCCACCCTACCCCACAATTCATAATGTTGCTTTTTTTTTTTTTTTTTTTTTCATTTTCTTTATTTTTTTAATGCATTTATATTAACAAATATAACTGTGGGATCTACTGACTAAGGAATTTTATTTTATTCCTTTATTTTATTTAATCTTAACACGTTTTTACCAGAATATTTTGATTCTGGAATTACTAGCTAGAATATCGGTTTTCCAATGAAATAAGAGGTCAAGATTTGGACAGAAAAAAATAGGAAAGATAGTGGGGGACAGAGAGGGGGGTGATCGCGCTGAAGTGATAACACTAATCTGTTTTGATTGAACATAATGAAAAGGGAAGAAAGAAAAGAGTTAAATCAAGATTCAATATTTTGCATATTGAACTATTTGGCAATAGCTCTTAAGTAAACCTATAAAATGTATTAATCAAATTATCATACTGTTATATCCACAGGTTCTGCTAGTATCTTAATTATTGTCACACTGCATTCTGCTTGTGCGTTCTTACAGTTGGTACTGTTGTGATGTGATCTAAGTTTGAGCCTGATCGTACCATTTTTCAAAAGAGTGTGAGAGAGTTGAATCACGATTATTATACTTTTTACATATTGAACTGTTTTACAATAGCTCTTAAGTAAACATATCAAACGTTTAAATGATTAAATTATCATATTGTGGTATATCCACAGGTCCTGCTAGTAAATATATATTACCTTTTCAGTTGTAATGTGTTCTATGGTTCGTCTTATTTTGCGGCTCTTTTTATTTCAAAACTTGTGTGTATATTCAGTACATTTTCTAATTTTCTGTTTAATATTTCTTCAGCTTTTTTTTTTTTCTTCAAATTTTTTTCAAATTTTTCTTTCTTTCTAAAAATGTTTTGTTTTATTTTTTTTTTTTTTTTTTTTTGTACATATTGTATTTTTTGTTTTAATAATATACTGTTTAAAATTTAAAAAAAAATCCCTTCAGTTTTTATTTGAATGAATTTCTCTTGGTAAGTGATAGGGTGTGTTTTTGTTTTAGGTAATTTATTCAGTTCTAAGTTTATAGTTGGTTGCTTTATGGTCCATGGTGCCGTGTTGGAGAGTATGGTATGGTGTACTATATTGGTGTTGATTTTGATCTCGTTGAGATCACTTATTCTTAAGTTAAAGGGTCTGATTTTTTTTGATTTTTTTTTATTTATTTTTTTTAGTTATTTTGGTACAAGTTTTTGTATTTTGTTTTGGTGGTGCAGTCATAAGCAGGATTTTGGGGGGCAGGAGATGAGTTTGATGTAGTATTGTAGTCTTTTTAAAGTCTTTTGTCTTCTTAAATAGAGAGGGGGTTCATTTGTTTCTGTGTACAGACTTTCCTTTGGAGAAGTAGTAAAGGCTCTTAATGTGAGGCGGAGTCCTTGATAAATTGTAACAGACTTAAACATATCCGTGCAAATCACTATCAAGCAAGAAACCTGAAAGACATCTTTAAGAATACAAACCCTGAAAACATTTTAAATTTTATTAAAAAAAAAAAAAAAAAAAAAAAAAAAAAAGCAACCTTTTCCACAAAATATAATGGCACATAACCAATTATCTCCATAGAACCACTACTTTAAAGACTGAAATCCAAAATAACCTTTTTGGCATTAAATGACCCACAGAGGTTGATATGCCATTAAACAAAACTCAAACTCAGTTTTTATAATTATTCACTCTTTAATATTTTCTATAAACTAGCAAATATATGCACCCTCCGGGTGCAAGTATTTAAGTTTTAATGTAATAAAATATTGTATTAAATTAGAAAGGCTAATGAAACTAAATAAGAATACAGATAAAAAGATTTGAAACAGAGGGAGTATAATAAAAAATGGAACAACTGAAACTTGCTCTTCCATCACTCTCGTCTTTCATTGTTATCTTTTCTAATTTAAGTCTTTAGTTCTAAGAGGAAGTAAAGAATAAAATGACACTTATTTTATCTAGTTAATGGATTTCATTTAAGATTCATTGAAGAGACTTTTGCTTATATTCATTAAAATAAAACCAAATAGTTAGAAATCAATAATACTAAGCACATATTTATTAAATTCGATTTTTAAATATTAATATGCAAATTAGCCTTCCCGTTCACATTGTAAAGCGCTATTCTGTTGTATATATAAATATAATTGCATGTTGTCAGCATGTAGACATAGTTAACAGTATTAATAATGTAAGACAATTTTATTAATAATTGAGGTTTAGATAAAAATAAAATCATGGAGAATGTGATGTCAATAACTAAGAGAATTGTGACTTGAGTAGGAATATAGTTTCGGTTACAGACAGAAAAACACACAATCTCCATTATAATAAGATATACTACCTATATCAATAAATACTAAATCTAATGTATGATTGCTTATATTTTTAATGCAAATATAACATCTCTTTTATAGAATGGTTAATATTTCATATCTTCAGATAGACATCATAATACTTGACTTATATAAGATTATGGGACTATATTTCCATTACTTCAGTTTCATGTGTATTGCACAATCCTCAGACACGTGAATAGTGGTTGGACTGAGAATTATTCATTTAAAGTTACCTGTTAATTCCCTTAAAATAAAGACATCTAAATATGTTTAATATTACATGTAAACAAAGGCTGTCATTTGGGGTAGATTAGGAAAACGAATGTGACTTCTGGCCGGGTGGAATGAGGTCTTATAGGATGTTAAGAGTTAAAAATCCTGATTATCTTGTGTCGCTTATCTGCTGAATTCTTATTTCTTATGAGTTGTCACCTCTGCTAAATAATGGACCATTCCAGTATTTTGAGACTTTAGGTGGTATTAGTTTTGAGGGTTTAGTAATTTTAGTTTTGAAAATAATCTACTGAAATCTGTTGCTGCAAACTAGTCTTTAGTAATCTATGTTAATACTCTTGTTCCTTAATCTTTCAATCATTATCATCTTGCAACACCCTCTGGTTAAAAATGACTGTTCAACATGAAATATAAAAATTTAAATTCTGAAAATAATCAAATTTGAAAATAATCTACTGAAATGTGTTGCTGCAAACTAGTCTTTAGTAATCTATATATATATCAATACTCTTGTTCCTTAATCTTTCAACCATTATCATCTTGCAACACCCTCTGGTTAAAAATGAGACTGTACAAGATGAAATGTAAAAATTTAAATTCTGATTATCTTGTGTCGCTTATCTGCTGAATTTTGTTTTCTTATTATGAGTGTTGTCACCTCAACTAGATAATGGACCATTCCAGTATTTTGAGACTAAATTTGCTGTTAGAATGTGTATCATAAGTGTTGTTAGTATTGAGTGTCGTTACAAGACTTTACTTTCATTTCCTTGTAATATTTTCTATTGCAGTTTTATTAGGTGGTCATCGTGTATTGGTAAAGTTCTGTTTTTTTGTTTTTTGTTTTGTTTTTCCTTGTATTTTCTATTTTGGCATGTCTCGTTACAATTTTGGTTTGCTCTGATGTCAGATTTATTCTTCTTCAATGCTTATTGTGTAATAGAATATCCAATGTCGTCACCGCCCTGTTGGCTGGGGCATTAGAATGCACCGACTGCACCTCCTGCAAAGAATTTTTTGAATACCTATCAATATGAATAGAACAAAATGTCCTCGGCATAAAATAACCCAACATGGGTTGACATGCTATAAAATCCACCAAACCAAACTTTATTTACTCAAAGAATAATATTGGTCTACAATACAAGATTTGTGACAAAAGGGGGAGTCTTACCCCTCTGCAGAGGTGCATTCTAACGCCCCCAGCTGACAGGGCAGAAAACTCATTTTAAAAATCAATTTTAATATAACACTATTTATATAATATAGTGTTAAATTAAAATTGATTTTTAAAATGAGTTTTCCGCTCTGTCAGCTGGGGCATTAGAATGCACCTCTGCAGAGGGGTAAGACTCCCCCCAATGGAGCCACCTGTTGGCTGTGGGTGGCGACCCATGATGCTTAACGATAGAGCCCAGGTGGATGAGCAGTTCATGACTTGCAATACTCCACTTTGGGCCTATCTTGGGCAGTCAGAGAGGCCCCCTCCAATCAATCGGCTGGTCACGTCAAGCCCTAGCACCTATATGATTTTCCCAACCCTATTGCCCTTATGGCAAGCCCCAACCCCTTTTTATCATGTGGGTGCTAGAAGGCGGTCACTGAGGGTTTACATGTCCTGGGAATGACGTTAAACTCTATCTATGGTGAGGTTCCAGTTTTGGAGGTTTGGGGAATGTGGAGCGCCCCTTCATCACCATTGCTCCCTGGTCCACTCTGACCTGGTGTGGTAGTACCTGTTAGGGTCCCATCTATGGATTAAATAGAAAGACATGAGTTGATAAACAAAATTGTATTATGCATTAAGAATGAATTTATTTCACAACTTTGTCTGCATTAAATGACCCACTGAGGTTGATATGCTGTAAACCAAACCAAACCAATGTTGTCACTAACATAAAAACTAGGGTATTTTTAAAACTAGATTTTACTTATTGTTTTAACTCTGTCGGTAGAGCAGCAACCCAGGGTTCCAGGTTCAATACAAGTCCTTGCCAACTCGGTGCATGAGTAGCACAGCTTGGATCTGTGCAGTAAAGTAGGGAGCTGATAGGTGTGATACTCCACCTTAGATGCAAAAACATTCTGCCTGATCTAGCACTAGTCAAAAAGGGATAGACTCCTTTGCTGTCCAGCTGATACTGACAATAGGCCATTACTCACACTTTACTACTATAAAGTGTGGGGGTATATATATATGTATATATGTGTGTGTAGTATATTATGAAAAAACACAGGTTTAAAATTTTTTTAAACAGACTGAATAACAAGGACTACCACTCGTTATTCTGTGATAAAAAAATTTCTTATTACCTTCCATATACCAACAAATGCCCTAAAGATGATCTAATTAATAGATCGAAACACTGCAGCGTCGGCCAATAAACTCATCACTTAACCCATTTAGACCTGTGTTTTTTCATTTTTCTTGATATACTACATACCGTTGGATTCACTTCCTTTCTTCACACACACACACACACATATATATATATATATATATATATATATATATATATATATATATATATATATGCACTAATGGTGTAATGGTTATTGTCTTAGAAAATGGACACAGCAACCAGAGTAGTGAATCTTGAATAGTGCTAATACCCTTGGGAAAGGTATGCTTCCAACTATTCTGCCTCCAGCTACAGACAAATATTAAGGTAGACTGGGCTCTATAACCTAAGAGAAGAAAAACTCTGAATTCAAACTTGTTAAACTTCACTTCAGAAACTGACCTTGTATTACATCCTTCTCTTGCAAAGGGGTTTTAAATATATATAAAGGATATATATCTTATTATAATGGAGATTGTGGGTTTTTATGTCTGTAACCGAAACTATATTACTATTCAAGTCACAATTCCCTTTGTTATTTACGTCACATTCTCCATGATTTTATTTTTCATTTAAACCTCAATTATTGATAAAATTCTTTTACATCATTAAGACTGTTGACCATATCTACATACTAAAAACATGCAATTGTATATATATACAACAAAATAGTGGTTTACAGTGTGAATAGGAAGGATAATTTGCATATTAATATTAAAAATTTGATTTTAATAAATATATGCTTAGTATTATTGATTTCTAATTGTTTGGTTTTATCTTATTGAATATGAGCAAAAATCTCGGGGATAAATCTTAAAAGAAATCCATTAACAAGAAGAAATAACTGTAATATTATTCTTTACTTCCTATTTTAACTAAATAGTTAAATTAGGAAAATTTACCAATGAAAGACGGGAGTAAGTGCAAATGATGGAAGAGTTAGTTTCAAAGTTGTTCTATTTTTCAATCATACCCCCTCTGTTCCAAATATTTTATCTGAATTCTTATTCAGTTTCATTAGCCTTTCTAATTTAACATATTTTATTATATTAAAACTTAAATACTTGCACCCGGAGGGTGCATATATTTGCTAGTATATATAATGAAGACACTTTTTGGTTTGTCTTAGCTGTTAGAAAAATGAACTAGTGTGCCTCCCATCTACTAAGCTTATCTGAGTCATCATAGGAGGACTTATAGAATTAATCAATATTATTGACTTAGGAAAGAAAAAAAAAACTTCATATTAGTTTAACAAATTTTTTTGAAAAACAAAAAAAAAATGAACTATTGTCGATATGATCCTTTTTAAACCTTTCACTCCTACTGGGACGCTGGTGTCACAGTCGAATTTCATTTTAATTTTAACCCTTAAAATGTTGTACTCTATGCATAATTTTGCATATCCAAAACCTTTTTTTAAAACTTTGTTGTGAAAGATATTATTGAGGGGGTAAGGGTATAAGCTTTTAATGTGTCTTGTTTCTGCTTGTTCAATGTTTTCCCCCTTTTTATAACATTCTGTGTCTGAATTATTATGACTACATTTGATGGATTCTTATTAGCGTACTATCATAATATAACATTCTGTGTCTGAATTATTATGACTACATTTGATGGAGTCTTATTAGCGTACTATCGTAATATAACATTCTGTGTCTGAATTATTATGACTACATTTGATGGATTCTTATTAGCGTACTATCGTAATATAACATTCTGTGTCTGAATTATTATGACTACATTTGATGGATTCCTATTAGCGTACTATCGTAATATAACATTCTGTGTCTGAATTATTATGACTACATTTGATGGATTCCTATTAGCGTACTATCGTAATATAACATTCTGTGTCTGAATTATTATGACTACATTTGATGGATTCCTATTAGCGTACTATCGTAATATAACATTCTGTGTCTGAATTATTATGACTACATTTGATGGATTCCTATTAGCGTACTATCGTAATATAACATTCTGTGTCTGAATTATTATGACTACATTTGATGGATTCCTATTAGCGTACTATCGTAATATAACATTCTGTGTCTGAATTATTTTTTTTTAAACTTTGTTGTGAAAGAGATATTATTTAGGGGTTGGGTTATAAGCTTTTAATGTCTTGTTTCTGCTTGTTCAATGTTTTCCCCCTTTTTAAAACATTTTGTGTCTGAATTATTATGACTACATTTGATGGATTCCTATTAGCGTACTATCATAATATAACATTTTGTGTCTGAATTATTATGACTACATTTGATGGATTCTTATTAGCGTACTATCGTAATATAACATTCTGTGTCTGAATTATTATGACTACATTTGATGGATTCTTATTAGCATACTATCGTAATATAACATTCTGTGTCTGAATTATTATGACTACATTTGATGGATTCCTATTAGCGTACTATCATAATATAACAAGTTTTCTTATACTTGTCCTCACTTGAATTTATGACCTTAAAAACTTACCGATTAAAATAT
>CM042179.1:10690198-10715198 GCA_023376005.1 Doryteuthis pealeii | reverse complement strand
TTAAAAATTTTTTTAATAGAAATATTTTGAAAATAGAAAACAATTTTCTTTAGATATTAAAATTTTTTTTTAATAGAAATATTTGGAAAATAGAAAACAATTTTCTTTAATTATTAAAATAGATATTAAAATTTTTTTAATAGAAATATTTGGAAAATAGAAAACATTTTCTTTAATTATTAAAATAAAAATTAAAAAGATAAAATTAAATTTTTTAAAAATCTACTGTTTAGATATTCTCTTTTTGACTTCAAGAAATTACATTTTTAAATACCAAGTTGACCTTTGGGACACCCTGTACAAATTATTTCTTCAATTTAGTTATTTGATCAGGAACAATTTTACTTTCACTTAAGGTGGGGTGTCCCATCATGGTGTAATTGTTAGCTAGCTAGTCTTGCATATCAATTACTATGGAATAGTGAGTTTGATACCCACTGGATTTTCCATACTTCTGACCTTGGGTCACCTAGGGCATCCAATCCTAGTGTAATGGTTAGCAAGTTAGTCTCGCAGATCCATTACTACTGAATAGTTTGATCCTAGCTGGATGTGCCATACTGGTGACCTAGTATCACATCCTAGGGCACCCAGAGTGGTAGTACCTGTAAGGGTTCCATTTATGAGTTAAATAGAAAAATGTGTTTATAAAAAAAAAATTGAGTATCCATTAAGAAGGAACTTATTTCAAAATTTTGTCGGCATTAAATGACCCACCAAGGTTGATATGTTGTAAACCAAACCCCCCTAAAGCTCCCCCATCAGGGTGTAATGGTTAGCAAACTAGTCTCGCAGATCCATTACTACTGCTGGATGTCCCATACTTGTCATAACCTAAGGCGTCCCATCAGGATGTAATGGTTAACAAGCTAGTCTTGCAGATCCATTGTTACTACTTAATAGTGAGTTCAATCCTCACTGGATGTGCCATACTTGTAATCAAGTGTAACATCCTAGGGCATATCATGGTGTAATAGTTAGCAAGCTAGTCTCAAAGATCAATTACTACTGAATAGTGAGTTTGATCCTTGCCTCATATTTTGACCTTGTGTCACATCCTACTCATGGGTTGGGTCAATACCTACTTTCACTGCTTACGGTTAAGCCACATTGACAGCACTGGTTCTAGCTAGATCACCGGTTAAGCAGCAATAAGCCTGTTCAGTACTTAGATGGGTGACTATTTAAGCAACAACGGGTACTGTAAGTAACTTGATATCAAAAATGATTATATTCAGCATTAAATGACCCAAAAGGGGTTGATATGCCGTAAAACAAAACAACCAGCCAACCTACTTTCACTTTGGGTGGCAGATATTTTAAAGTTTCTGGGTTTAAGATCCTTATCCCATCTTAGAAAAGAAACTTTTTACTTCAACCTTTATTTGCAGGTCCAGCTGTAAAACTAAAACTTTTGGCGGGGGTCCAGTGGCTTTGGCCCTGGACCATTAATGTAATTAACAGCGTTGATCCCAGGGGGCATCCCCCCAGGCAACACCTGCCTCCTTGATTTAAAGGGGCTGGGTTTATTGCCAAGTGCCTGAGGCGCCCTCCTTGAGGTGGAATTCCGACGAGATCAACACATTTTTTTGGACCTGCCACCCATGAGTTTCGGTTCAGGGGTGGTCCCACATTCATAGGGCCTTGTGCCTGACCCATATCCGTGGGATATGCGGTAAATACCCCATCTGTAATACTGTTAAAGTTATATAGGATTGGAACGAAAGTTACAAATTTTCAATGTTTTATTAAATATTTAGTTTTTATGTCTTTTGGTTAAATTAATATTATATATCAGTATTAATATATAGTTATAACATGTAACTATATATTTTTATAATACATATGTTGTATTTTTATAATGCATATATATACATATATTCAACGTATATATAACAAATTAATATTTTTTATACATATATATTTAACTATATATATATAACTGTATATATATATAATATATTATATACACACACACACACATTAATATATAATAAATATTATTTTGTATCGGACGAGACTTTTGTTCCAATCCTATATTTACATCTAGAAATGTCGGTATCATCACCTGTCTTGTATTATTAGTAAATTAGATATCTGAAATTGTATATTTAATTACAAATACGATGGTTATAGGTATGATCAAACTTTTGGTATGACAGCACCTCGCCCCTCTCTTTAAACTTTTATAAAATAAAATAAAATAAATTTTTTTTTTTTTTTTTTTTTTTTTTTTTTTTTTTTTAAATTTCTTTTCCTTAAGAACATTCTGAATTTTATGTAAAAAAAGAAATTCTATGAATTTCTAAATTATAACAATGAAATAAATAACATTAAAAAGAACTCTTCTTCAAGAGATAAAAAAAAAAATCCCTGCAAAAATATGCCATTTTGACAGTTACAGATTTCTTATAATATTCTCCCATTTTAAAGACTGTAAAACAAAGTTTTACATGTGATTTTTTTTTTTTTTCATCTTTCCGATCTATAATACAAAAAAAACCATTGAATTTCATTCATTTTTTTTTCTCATTTTTTTTTTGTTGAATTTAATTCATGGCAGGCTTTAAAAAAAGTGTAATTTTGGATATACCTAGATAATTATACACTTATGCTCAGTTGTGTTCCCAGCATCTCTGGGGTGGATGTTTATTTGGCCACCCCTTAAAAGTTCTAATAACACTTCAAACAGTTGAAAACAGAATAATACATGTATGTAAGTATGCACAATAAGTAGACAAACTGTATCAACTATTTATTTTCCCACAATTTAATTTTATGTTTATAAACAAATAAAAAATAATAGGAAAAATATGTTTAAGAACAAATGAAAGAATTACAAAAATAAAAGATGAACAAGTGGATTTTACCTGCCTTACTCTTCATGAAATCTTGAATGACTTCATCAAAATCAATTTTATTTGCAAGGTCACGTTCTATGAATAATATTGCTAAAATTCTATGTTACTGGATAGGACATTGTGATTTTTTTTTTTTTTTTTTTTTTTTTTTTTTTTTTGGTGATGGATAGAAAGTTGTAAACTTATCAATTTTTACTTTCACCAAATGTTCACGTAGTACTGGATCAAATTTTCCAATCATTTGAACAATTTCCAGAAAATTTCCGTTATTTTCTTTATTTGTATCCTCAACTCGAGTGTTCTGCCCTGGAGGAATTGCACTCCCCACCCCCTACTTTAATAAACTTGATCTAAATATTTCCTTTTTTTTTTTTCTTTTTCTTTTAGGCTAGTTTTAAGAAAGACAATCAACTACCCCCAAAGAACTTTGAAGACCACGCAAATTTGCCCCAGACATATAATGAAGATGGCTATAATGGATATGCCTTGGGTGACCCGAACCAAACATGGTCAAGGAAACAGCGGCCGAAGAGCTGGACCTCTCCATCGACATACAGTGCTCAATCTCCCGAATGTGTCGAGGAGAGGAAAAGGTCTTCGTATCATTTAGAGTCGAATGTTGACGCGGAACACAATTATTTTGACTCTACATCGCCGTCCTTGATGAAATCCTCTCATTCAGCCATGATGGACTTGCCGAGTGTAAGCGACTGTGGCACGGAGTCTAGAAGTAATTATGTTTCAATGGATAGCTTACCTGCCTATCAGAGGATGCCGGACGAAGCTAGCCGCGAAGGACACTTTGTAAAGTCTCCCTCTTCGCAGCATTCAGCAGAATTAACTGGAGGAAAAAATCACTGTGACAATAACAACTACAAACCAAGAAATGGTAAATTTTTACCTTTTTTTTTTTTTTTTTTTTTTTTTTTTTTCTTATTCTCTATTCTTTATTATATAATGTGTGTGTGTATATATATGTGTGTGTGTATATGGTGGAGATGTGAGGAACAAAACTCAGACAAAAGTGTGTAGGATATATTTCGCTAGAGCTTTGAGCCCAGCATCATCAGGCATTTTAGTAATATATCCTACACACTTTTGTTTGAGTTTTGTTCTTTTGTTCCTCATATCTCCACCACATTGCTAGATTCATTCCAATCCTCTTTCCACACACACACATATATGTGTGTATATATATATGCAGTGATGCTTTTTGATTTAATGTGTCCTGGGACTCGTATATTTGCTTTGAATGAGTCCCCATGAAAATTTAAGTCCCAACTAAAGCTATCTAACTCCTACCTTGTTAGCTTGAAATTGTGAGGGGAGAAAAAAGAGAAACACTGGGATTGTCTCTTTCAATTAATTTTATTTTCAGTATCACACAAATGGGATTCAATAGAATTATTAGAAACATTTCGAGGGCCATTTTGCTCAGTCTATAGGGCATCCGCCTAGAAACCACAAAATTATTAGAAACATTTCGAGGGCCATTTTGCTCAGTCTATAGGGCATCCGCCTAGAAACCACAAAATTATTAGAAACATTTCGAGGGCCATTTTGCTCAGTCTATAGGGCATCCGCCTAGAAACCACAAAATTCTGGGTTTGATACTGGCCCTTGCAAACTGAGCTAAACAAGTTAGCTGGGATCTGTGTGCTAAAGTGGGGAGCTGATGGCAGGTGTGGCATGCCATGTCAGACGCAAAAACTATCTCTAGCCTTAGCTAAAAAGAGATAAGCTTCCTCACTTTTCTGGCTGATACCCACAATAGGTCAGTCTGTCAACTTTACTTACCTCAAATTCAGCTCAATCTGCCTCCTATTCAGGATATAAACGTAAACCTACTTGAGTTTCACTGTAAGATCGTCAGGACTATTAATTAATATTATAGAATATATAGGCAGTGGCCTATTGTTGGTATCAACCAGACAGTGAGGGAGTCTATACCTTTTTTATTGGCGCTAGACCAGGGAGATTGTTTTTTTTTTTGTGTTTGAGGTGGAGCACCATATCTACCATCAACTCCCCACTTTATTGCATGGATCCAAGTTGTGTGTTACTCATGTTCTGAGTTGACAAGGGCAGGTATTGAACCTGTAACCATGCTTTTTAAGCTTTAAAATTTGAGTACAGATTTTTTTTTTTTTTTTTTTTCCAATGAATTAAGGAAATATTTTCAGGTCAACTGTATATGTGAGGGGTCAACTGTTGGTTAAGTATATTTATTAAAGATTAGAATTTTATTTATTATTTAAGCCAATATTCTATAATGTATTAATAGCCCTGATGATCCTACGATGAAACTAGAGTAGGTTTACTTTGACTATCAGTTTTCTAAACCGAGCTGGTTTAGAAAACTGATAGTCAAAGTAAACCTACTCTAATTTCATTGTAGGATCGTCAGCTCTACAAATGTATTGATTACTTTTAGAATTTTGGTTAATGGCAAATAGTAAGGTAGTAGTATAGCCTGTGGAGTGACCTATTGTCAGCATCAGCTGAATGGCAAGGGGGTCTATCTCCTTTTCGCTAGCACTAAATCAGGGAGATTGTTCTACTGAGGTGGAGCAGACATATGTCAGCTCCCAGTACTTTACTGCACAGATCCAATTACCCAAGCTGTGCTATTCATACGCTGAGTTGGCAGAGACCAGAATCAAACCCAGAACCTTGTAATTTCTAGGCAAATGCTCTATCCACTGATACTGCAATTTATAGTTATTTACTAAGCATAGCTTAGAGGTGGCACAAGGCCAGAAGCACAGGACACCCAGTAAGAATCAAACTCCCTAATAATGGTTTGCTAATCTAGCTTGATAACCATTACACCATGTAAGGTACCCTAGTTATTTACTAAGCGTAGCTTAGAGGTGGCACAAGGCCAGAAGCACAAGACACCCAGTAAGAATCAAACTCCTAATAATGGTTTGCTAATCTAGCTTGATAACCATTACACCATGTAAGGTACCCTAGTTATTTACTAAGCGTAGCTTAGAGGTGGCACAAGGCCAGAAGCACAAGACACCCAGTAAGAATCAAACTCCCTAATAATGGTTTGCTAATCTAGCTTGATAACCATTACACCATGTAAGGTACCCTAGTTATTTACTAAGCGTAGCTTAGAGGTGGCACAAGGCCAGAAGCACAAGACACCCAGTAAGAATCAAACTCCCTAATAATGGTTTGCTAATCTAGCTTGATAACCATTACACCATGTAAGGTACCCTAGTTATTTACTAAGCGTAGCTTAGAGGTGGCACAAGGCCAGAAGCACAGGACACCCAGTAAGAATCAAACTCCCTAATAATGGTTTGCTAATCTAGCTTGCTAACCATTACACAATGTAAGGTACCCTAGTTATTTACTAAGTGTAGCTTAGATGCAGTAGAAGGCCAGAAGTATGGGGCACCCAGTGAGAATCGAACTCCCTAACAATGGTTTGCTAATCTAGCTTACTAACCATTACAGCACATGAAGTCCCCGATACTGCAATTTATATGCGGTTAAGATGAAGAGTGGATGACTGTCAAGTAGAAGTGTTTTCATTGAAGATAGAAAAAGGTTAATTAAAATTGCTTAAGCAGCACATACATTTCTTGTGCCCTGAAGTTACGTTCTAGTGCAGCACTTTCTGTGACTGTGAAGGCCAGCATTTGAAAAAAAGTGTTTCGACCACAGATGTTGCATGTGAAGGCCAGTCCTGAAAATGCTGATGGTGTGACTCTTGCTCTTGCTTTTTCTTTGACCTCTTTGCTTCATAGTGTTGCACCAGGGTGACTTCTGACATGAATAGCCCGCTACGGAGAGCCTGCTGCCACCAAAGGTGGTCCTGAGCCAAATTTTCCCAGTTGGCAGGGATGATGTTAAAGGACTTAAAATTGTATTTGCAGACATCCTTGAATCACAGCTTGGTGTTTTTGTTTTTTTTTTAAAAACCAAAAAATAAAATTAAAAAAACAACCAAATAACTAGAAAAATTACCCTGTATTAAAAGTATAAGGTTTTTTTTGGTTTTTTTAAACCAAAAAATAAAATAAAAAAACAACCAAATAACTAGAAAAATTGCCCTGTATTAAAAGTAATAAGTTTTTTTTTTTTACATCATCTTGACCAAGTAAATTACAGCTATCAAGCAAATAAAACAAACTATTATTTCCCAAATTTTTCTTTCTGTTACTGTGATGGCATTCACTCTAGGTCGGTTGATTAGGCTCTATCCAACGAATTTACCTGTGGCGAATTCATGGAAGGAGCAACACGGGAATAGAAAATTCACAAGCAGGCCCCAAACCTCACATGCATATTATAAAATGACTTAAAGAAGAATAAAAAAGCATCAGGAGGAGTATTACAAGATAAGACTAAAAGCAGGAGTAATAAGGGAATAGAAAATGTAACAAATGGTCCTTAAACTCCTCATGCATATCATCATAAAATTAAAGGAGGATAAAAATGCATCAGGAGTATTACAAGATAAAACTAAAAGCAGGAGTAACATGGGAATAGAAAATTTACAAGCTGTCCTTAAACCCCACATGCATATCATCATAGAATGAAAGGAGGATAAAAATACATAAGGATTATTATTATTATTATTATTATTATTATTATTATTATTATTATATAGAATGACTTAAAGAAAGATAAAAAAAAAGAAAGAAAAAGCATCTGGAGTATTATTGTAAGATATGACTAAAAGTAGGGTAAGAAAGTAATAAAAGTTTTAATGATTAATATGGTATTTAATCAGTAAGATCTGACAAGTCATCCCACAAGTCTACAGAAATTCATTTGTTTTACACGGAGGTTCTAAATGCACAGCTTACCGACTTCTCCTCTATGGCCTGTGAGGTAGTTGTTTTTTTTTTTTTTTGTTTATTTTTCTATTTCAAAAAATTTTTTTTTTTTTTTTTTTTTTGGTAAAAATTTTTTTCCTGAAATTTGGACATATTAATCAACAAATTACAGTGGTACCTTAACCTATGAGTTTAATTTGTTCTGCGCGTAACTCGATTTCTTTATATAACAAATCAATTTTCCCTATCAAAATAAACTGAAGTTTTAATCCGTTCTACTCCCCCCAAAAGAACACTAGTTTTTTATTTTTTTATTTTTGTTTTTTTTTATACATATTTGAATTAGAAAAAATAGCACTATTGTATAAAAACATGTAAAATAAAGTTTGGCATAGTGGCCTATTGTCTATATCGGACAGTGAGAGTCTATCCCCTTTTTTGTTAGTGCTAGACCAGGGAGATTATTTAGCTTAGGTGGCATGCCACAAAATAGAATTTAATGATTTATGTTCTGTAATATTTTAATTTTCTTTGGTCTTGTGGTTCCTAGGAAAGACAGTGAGAGAGTCTATCCCCTTTTTGTTAGTGCTAGACCAGGGAGATTATTTAGCTTAGGTGGCATGCCACAAAATAGAATTTAATGATTTATGTTCTGTAATTTTTAATTTCTTTGGTCTTGTGGTTCCTAGGAAAGACAGTGAGAGAGTCTATCCCCTTTTGTTAGTGCTAGACCAGGGAGATTATTTAGCTTAGGTGGCATGCCACAAATAGAATTTAATGATTTATGTTCTGTAATATTTTAATTTTCTTTGGTCTTGTGGTTCCTAGGAAAGACAGTGAGAGAGTCTATCCCCTTTTTGTTAGTGCTAGACCAGGGAGATTATTTAGCTTAGGTGGCATGCCACAAAATAGAATTTAATGATTTATGTTCTGTAATATTTTAATTTTCTTTGGTCTTGTGGTTCCTAGGAAAGACAGTGAGAGAGTCTATCCCCTTTTTGTTAGTGCTAGACCAGGGAGATTATTTAGCTTAGGTGGCATGCCACAAAATAGAATTTAATGATTTATGTTCTGTAATATTTTAATTTTCTTTGGTCTTGTGGTTCCTAGGAAAGACAGTGAGAGAGTCTATCCCCTTTTTGTTAGTGCTAGACCAGGGAGATTATTTAGCTTAGGTGGCATGCCACAAAATAGAATTTAATGATTTATGTTCTGTAATATTTTAATTTTCTTTGGTCTTGTGGTTCCTAGGAAAGACAGTGAGAGAGTCTATCCCCTTTTTGTTAGTGCTAGACCAGGGAGATTATTTAGCTTAGGTGGCATGCCCAAAATAGAATTTAATGATTTATGTTCTGTAATATTTTAATTTTTTTGGTCTTGTGGTTCCTAGGAAAGACAGTGAGAGAGTCTATCCCCTTTTTGTTAGTGCTAGACCAGGGAGATTATTTAGCTTAGGTGGCATGCCAAAATAGAATTTAATGATTTATGTTCTGTAATATTTTAATTTTCTTTGGTCTTGTGGTTCCTAGGAAAGACAGTGAGAGAGTCTATCCCCTTTTTGTTAGTGCTAGACCAGGGAGATTATTTAGCTTAGGTGGCATGCCACAAAATAGAATTTAATGATTTATGTTCTGTAATATTTAATTTTCTTTGGTCTTGTGGTTCCTAGGAAAGACAGTGAGAGAGTCTATCCCCTTTTTGTTAGTGCTAGACCAGGGAGATTATTTAGCTTAGGTGGCATGCCACAAAATAGAATTTAATGATTTATGTTCTGTAATATTTTAATTTTCTTTGGTCTTGTGGTTCCTAGGAAAGACAGTGAGAGAGTCTATCCCCTTTTTGTTAGTGCTAGACCAGGGAGATTATTTAGCTTAGGTGGCATGCCACAAAATAGAATTTAATGATTTATGTTCTGTAATATTTTAATTTTCTTTGGTCTTGTGGTTCCTAGGAAAGACAGTGAGAGAGTCTATCCCCTTTTTGTTAGTGCTAGACCAGGGAGATTATTTAGCTTAGGTGGCATGCCACAAAATAGAATTTAATGATTTATGTTCTGTAATATTTTAATTTTCTTTGGTCTTGTGGTTCCTAGGAAAGACAGTGAGAGAGTCTATCCCCTTTTTGTTAGTGCTAGACCAGGGAGATTATTTAGCTTAGGTGGCATGCCACAAAATAGAATTTAATGATTTATGTTCTGTAATATTTTAATTTTCTTTGGTCTTGTGGTTCCTAGGAAAGACAGTGAGAGAGTCTATCCCCTTTTTGTTAGTGCTAGACCAGGGAGATTATTTAGCTTAGGTGGCATGCCACAAAATAGAATTTAATGATTTATGTTCTGTAATATTTTAATTTTCTTTGGTCTTGTGGTTCCTAGGAAAGACAGTGAGAGAGTCTATCCCTTTTTTGTTAGTGCTAGACCAGGGAGATTATTTAGCTTAGGTGGCATGCCACAAAATAGAATTTAATGATTTATGTTCTGTAATATTTTAATTTTCTTTGGTCTTGTGGTTCCTAGGAAAGACAGTGAGAGAGTCTATCCCCTTTTTGTTAGTGCTAGACCAGGGAGATTATTTAGCTTAGGTGGCATGCCACAAAATAGAATTTAATGATTTATGTTCTGTAATATTTTAATTTTCTTTGGTCTTGTGGTTCCTAGGAAAGACAGTGAGAGAGTCTATCCCTTTTTGTTAGTGCTAGACCAGGGAGATTATTTAGCTTAGGTGGCATGCCACAAAATAGAATTTAATGATTTATGTTCTGTAATATTTTAATTTTCTTTGGTCTTGTGGTTCCTAGGAAAGACAGTGAGAGAGTCTATCCCCTTTTTGTTAGTGCTAGACCAGGGAGATTATTTAGCTTAGGTGGCATGCCACAAAATAGAATTTAATGATTTATGTTCTGTAATATTTTAATTTTCTTTGGTCTTGTGGTTCCTAGGAAAGACAGTGAGAGAGTCTATCCCCTTTTTGTTAGTGCTAGACCAGGGAGATTATTTAGCTTAGGTGGCATGCCACAAAATAGAATTTAATGATTTATGTTCTGTAATATTTTAATTTTCTTTGGTCTTGTGGTTCCTAGGAAAGACAGTGAGAGAGTCTATCCCCTTTTTGTTAGTGCTAGACCAGGGAGATTATTTAGCTTAGGTGGCATGCCACAAAATAGAATTTAATGATTTATGTTCTGTAATATTTTAATTTTCTTTGGTCTTGTGGTTCCTAGGAAAGACAGTGAGAGAGTCTATCCCCTTTTTGTTAGTGCTAGACCAGGGAGATTATTTAGCTTAGGTGGCATGCCACAAAATAGAATTTAATGATTTATGTTCTGTAATATTTTAATTTTCTTTGGTCTTGTGGTTCCTAGGAAAGACAGTGAGAGAGTCTATCCCCTTTTTGTTAGTGCTAGACCAGGGAGATTATTTAGCTTAGGTGGCATGCCACAAAATAGAATTTAATGATTTATGTTCTGTAATATTTTAATTTTCTTTGGTCTTGTGGTTCCTAGGAAAGACAGTGAGAGAGTCTATCCCCTTTTTGTTAGTGCTAGACCAGGGAGATTATTTAGCTTAGGTGGCATGCCACAAAATAGAATTTAATGATTTATGTTCTGTAATATTTTAATTTTCTTTGGTCTTGTGGTTCCTAGGAAAGACAGTGAGAGAGTCTATCCCCTTTTTGTTAGTGCTAGACCAGGGAGATTATTTAGCTTAGGTGGCATGCCACAAAATAGAATTTAATGATTTATGTTCTGTAATATTTTAATTTTCTTTGGTCTTGTGGTTCCTAGGAAAGACAGTGAGAGAGTCTATCCCCTTTTTGTTAGTGCTAGACCAGGGAGATTATTTAGCTTAGGTGGCATGCCACAAAATAGAATTTAATGATTTATGTTCTGTAATATTTTAATTTTCTTTGGTCTTGTGGTTCCTAGGAAAGACAGTGAGAGAGTCTATCCCCTTTTTGTTAGTGCTAGACCAGGGAGATTATTTAGCTTAGGTGGCATGCCACAAAATAGAATTTAATGATTTATGTTCTGTAATATTTTAATTTTCTTTGGTCTTGTGGTTCCTAGGAAAGACAGTGAGAGTCTATCCCCTTTTTGTTAGTGCTAGACCAGGAGATTATTTAGCTTAGGTGGCATGCCACAAATAGAATTTAATGATTTATGTTCTGTAATATTTTAATTTTCTTTGGTCTTGTGGTTCCTAGGAAAGACAGTGAGAGAGTCTATCCTTTTTTGTTAGTGCTAGACCAGGGAGATTATTTAGCTTAGGTGGCATGCCACAAAATAGAATTTAATGATTTATGTTCTGTAATATTTTAATTTCTTTGGTCTTGTGGTTCTAGGAAAGACAGTGAGAGAGTCTATCCCCTTTTTGTAGTGCTAGACCAGGGAGATTATTTAGCTTAGGTCATGCCACAAAATAGAATTTAATGATTTATGTTCTGTAATATTAATTTTCTTTGGTCTTGTGGTTCCTAGGAAAGACAGTGAGAGAGTCTATCCCCTTTTTGTTAGTGCTAGAGTGGCCCAGACCAGCAGTGAGAGTCTATCCCTTTTTGTTAGTGCTAGACCAGGGAGATTATTTAGCTTAGGTGGCATGCCACAAAATAGAATTTAATGATTTATGTTCTGTAATATTTTAATTTTCTTTGGTCTTGTGGTTCCCAGGCGGATGTTCTACCAACAGAGTTAAACTGGTACCTAAATTACTCAAATTTAACGTTTTATTATTATATTGATGTACAAAATTCACTCAATCAAATTGCTATTTAATAGTAGTACAAATTTGAATGCAATTTATGAATTGCATTATATGCCCTATTTTAAAAAAATGTTATTTAGCAATTTAAAAAAAAAAGAAAAGAAAGTAAAAATTGGGTGTGTATAATTTCTTCTAGGTATTTTTTATTATTTTTATTTTTATTTTGTCTCATTTCTCTTCAGTTTTCCTTTAAAGTAATTTTCAGCTTTGTGTTTTAACATTTTGCTGCTGCTGCTGCTGCTATTACCACTAATAGTCTTTTTAGTAATGTTCCCTCTAAAAAAATTTCCAAAAGAGCCTATGAGCAGCTGAAGAAGTGCACTGGAAATATTTTTACCTACAAGATAATCATTGTTTGTTTTTGTTTTTTTGTTTTTGGGTTTTGTATTATTTGTTTTGTTTTTGTTTTTTTGTTATAGGGGATTTTCTTTTATTTGTTTTTATAACCCTTTCACTACCAATTTTTGTTTTTTGATTTTTTAAAATTTTGGTTGTGCAAATTTTTGCTTTGTCAACAACATTCTAAGGGTTAAAAGGAAAAAGTGAAATTCAACCGGGATACCGGTGTCCCAGTAGGAGTGAAAGGGTATGAATAAAAAGCAATATGATCGTGCTTATTTGACTGCGTAGTTTAATTTATTATTGAAATGTATTATTATATTATTATTATTATTATTATTTATATTATTATTATTATTATTATTTATGAGAAACTTTGAAAAATTTTATGCAGCATTGAAATCTTACTGTACAGCATTTATCTTTATACTGCAAACCTGCAGTTTAGAGGAACACTGGAATTTTATTTTGGATTCTGTTCATAATCTTTTAGTTTATTTTTTAAACCAATCTTCAGAACAAACATCTTTTTTGTATAAAGTTATCTTTCATTTTTAATTTTTTTAAAAATTTTATTTATTTTTCATTATTGTTGCTAGCTCCTTAGTCTAAGCCTATTAGATACATTAACCTATATCGTAACAATCCAGGTTTTTCTTCTCATATAATTTCCTAAGTTATTTCTTTTTCTATAATCTTTGTTTACCTTTTTTTTTCTTATCTGTAATATTCTTTGATTTAAAAAAAAAAAAAAAAAAAAAAATTTTTTATTTTTTCTTAGAACTGACCACAGTTAAGAAAGGTACACCCATTATATGGACAGCCTGCATGGTGGGGAGAACCTGATGACCCAGACGGGGAGCATGTAATCTTAAACAAAAAGTCTTGTGCCTATGAAAAAACGGACCAAGGCAATTGTAAGTTCTTTAAATATCGTACATGTTTTTGCTTTCAAATTTAAACGTTACTTTATTTATTTTCTATAACCACATCTGTGACTTTAAAAAGGTCTAATTTTAACTTATTTTTTCCTTTTTAAATTAGTGTACATGGTATAACTATTTGGTAATTTAATTTTTTTTTTTCTGGGGTTTTTTGCTAATATCATTTGAAAAAATTTTAAGCCTAAGAAGGGATTTTTTAAACTTTTCTTTTAAGCTTTTCTTTTTCTTTTTTCTTTTTTTTTTTTTTTTTTTTTTTTTTTTTTGTTGTTGTTGTTACTGATTTGTATTGATTTAATCTGATATTGATCTATTAGCAAATATATAAACTGAGAAGTCATTCAAGCTGTCATACTGCTAATATCTTAGTGTAAAATCTCAATTTTCAAATCCAGACCAAAACTGGACTATTCAATACTGGAGTGGGGAACTTGTAGCCTTAAGACCACATTCCACCTTTTAAATTGTGTCCTTCCATGACCTTGTTAAAAGGTAAATTAAAATTGTTCACCCTCACTTTAGAACCTAATAACTCAATGCTTTCTTACAAAAAGTAATCTTAAAGTTATCAAAAGGTTGTTAAGTTTGTCGTTTCTTTCAAGTAGTTTTCTCTTATTCCATTATTGGCCAATTTATTCTTATCTTTTACACATCACTGGCCTCAATGGACTTTCAAGTTGGCCCATTGTCAGTATCAGCCAAACAGTGAGGGAGTCTATTCCCTTTTTTGCTAGCGCTAAACCATTGTTTATTTTTTGTTTTTTTTACTGTTAATCTTTTTTTAAATTCTTAGGCCCAAGAATTTTTTTTTTTTTTTTTTTTTTTTCCTTCTTCCAAATTCAAATTTTTATCCCCTTTTTGCTAGCACTAAACTGTTTTTTTTTTTGGGGGGGGGGTACTGATATTTTTTTGAAAAATAAGTAGAAAGGGATTTTTAAAAAATTTTTTTTTTTTTTTTTTTTTTTTTTTTTTTTTTTTAAATTCAAATTTTTTTAATTAGATAAGTTTAAAGAAATTTAACAATGATTTGCTCGGGGGTGGGGGTAATAGCATGTATCCTTCTTGGTTGGGACAAGAACCTTTCAGTAACTCCTTATGTATAAAAATATATATAATTATGTACATGCATAAATAACTGTAGATACTGGTTTCAGTGCACTATTTTGTAAGTAATTTAAAAAAAATTTTTTTTTTTTTTTTTTTTTTTTTTTTTCAGCTTCAAAGTATGGAACTGCATTAGGAAATGCAGCCAGTGAAATTTCCCAACCTCTGGAGAAGTATAAGAATGATCCAAAATACGCTTGTACATACATGGAGATTTCACATAGAGATATTGAGTCGGAAAATATAATCCCATGCCGGGGAAGTCTTTCATCATCCATATCTAAAGACAGTCTAATATCCCCTGATAGTCGGAAAGGTTCCCTTGAAATAATTAGTGACATAGGAAAAAAACAGCCCTCTTCGGAACGAGAATTATCCGTGGAAAAAACAGAAGCAGTTGGTAAAGTTATTGATGGAGGGGGCACAGCATTTACTGTGGAACTTGGAGATCTGAAACCACGAAAGTGGAATGCCTCTGGCAGTTTGAGTGAATTCATGCCATCAAAAATTCGAAGGAGCTTCAGGGAAAGAGCTTTGAAACAGTCAACCAAAGATGGAACACCTCCAAAAACTGTTGTAAGTATTCCAGTAACAATCTTGAATTTTTATTCTGTTTATTCATTAGGACTGAAGTATAATTTTTGAAGTTTTAAAACGATGATAAAACTGTATCTTAAAAAGAAATGAGAAAATTTGTCTCTTAAAAAGAAAAGAAAAATTGTCTTTAAAAAAAAAAATTTTTTTAAAGAGAATTTTTTTTCTTTAAATGAGAATTTTTTTTTTTTTCTTTATGAGAATTTTTTTTTTTTTTTTTTTTTTTTAAATGAGAATCTTTTTTATGAGAATTTTTTTTTTTTTTAAAAATGAGAATTTTCTTTTTCTTTTTTTTCTTTTTGTTTTTTTAAATGAGAATTTTCTTTTTTTTTCTTTTTAAAATGAGAATTTCTTTGAGATTTTTTTTTTTTTTTTTTTTTTTTTTTTTTTAAGAGAATTTTCTTTAAAAAAAAAATAAACTTGTTAGTCTTTTAAAACAAATGGTGATAAAATTGAAGTCTTAAAAAAAAAAAATTGACAGGCTTTTGATAGTATGAACTCATTTTTCTTTTTTCTTTTTTTCCACTACTAGATAAATTTATTATCCTGATACTTTTCTGTGCTTTTTTTTTTTAATTTCCTAATATTTTAACATATTCTTTTAATTCTAATGAATTTTATGTTTTACTTTATTTTTCAATGTTCAAATTATTTGTATTGCAATTTTGTCACAAAATCTTTTAACTGGACAATCTTGTTGCCAGGGCTTAGAAAATGCTGACTGTCACCTGCTGAGGTAGACCTGTAACCTCCAAAAATGATGTCCTGGGTATGACACTAAACTGCATCTGACCCTGTGGCTACTGTTCTGGAGATGATCTATGGAGTACCCCTTCATTTCCATTACTCCCAATTCAACTCTAAATAAGGGTCCCATCTATCAGTCAAATAGATCTGTTTAAAAACTATTTGTATTCTATAGGACTAAAAAATGTTTAAAAACCAATTGTATTCTATGTGACTAAAAAAAAAAAAAAAATCTCATAAGAAACAGTTACACAGAAAATGTTTATATGAATGTACAATAAATGCAGTTCCCTAACCTTTGGGCATAAGATAACCCTAGACAGGTTGAAATGCTGTTAAATCAATCAATCAATCTACTGCATGTCAAGTTTCATAAAATAGTATTCATAGAAAATATATGAAAACCACCCCTCAGGAGCCCTAAGCAGACCCCCCCCCTCCGGATAGTATATGCCAGACCTGTGTACAACTGTGAATGATTTTTGTTCAGTCCATCTTTAGAAGAATTGACTATTTTCAAATGTAGATTTTCTTTGGCTGATATAAGATAATTTGACATATTGATGAAGTTCATTATTTTTTTAATACATCAAATATAGACATCAGGAAATTAACTTGATGCAGTTCTTTGACTTATATATATATATATATATATATAGGAAGAGGGGGTTGGAATGAATCTGACAGAATGAGGTAAAATATAAGGAATGAAAGAACAAAACTCAGACAAAAATGTGTAGTATATTTCGCTGGAGTGTTGAACTCGGCTTCTTCTGCTTTTTATTGAATTATTCGGATGATACAAGTGTTTTATAGAAGGTGGAAGTAGGTAGGTGGGTAAGTTTTGTGGTGAGGGAAAGAGAGATATATAAAAGTATATAAGTATTGACCATGAATAAGTACACAAATGTTTTGTTATTGATGTCATAATAGTTAATATATTATTTATTTTATATTTTTTATTATTACTTATTTTTCATTTTTAAAATTTATTTTTCTCTTTTTTAGTTTATTTAATATTAATTTATTATGATATATATATACTCATTTTCTATGTTTTGATATAATTTTCCTATACTTCATTTTGTTTACAAACCACAGCATTGAATGCTTACTTTATTTTATATGTATGTATACTGGGTTTAGGTGTCATTAGAGCACTTGCCAAAGTAATCACAAGGTTCTAGGTTTGATACTGGTCCCTGGCAATTCAGTGTATAAGTAGCACAGATTAAGTGGGGGAGCTGACGGTAGGTATGGTGCACCACCTCAGCAAAAATAATCTCCCTGGTCTAGCGCTAGTGAAAAGGTGATAGACTCTCGCTGTTTAACTGATACGATATAGGTCACTTTGTCAACTTTACTTAAAAAATTTTAAATATGCAAGTAAAATAAAATATTTTACTTGCATATTTAAAAAAAATTTAATTCTTACTATAATGGAGATTCTGTTTGTCTGTAACCGAAACTATATCAGTACCCAAATCACAATTCCCTTAGTTATTTACATCACATTCTCTATTTTATTTTTATTCAAACCTAAATTATTAATGAAATTATTAATGAAATTGTTTATGCAATTGTATATGTATATACAACAAAATAGTGGTTTAGCGTTAACGGAAAAGCTAATTTGCATATTGATCTTAAAAATTTGATTTTAAAAAATATGTTCTTGATATTATTGATTTCTAATTGTTAACTCTAACTATTTAGTTAAATTAGGAAAATTTAGCAAGGAGAAAGACGGGAGTGATAGAAAATGATGGAAGAGTTAGTTTTAAAGTTGTTCTATTTTTTTCGATTATACCCCCACCTGCTTCAAATCATTTTATCTGCATTCTTATTTAGTTTCATTAGTCTTTCTAATTAATATATTTAATTATATTAAAACTTAAATACTTATGCCCGGATGCATATTCTTACTAGTACTTTTTAATTATAAATACTAGTAACAGAAAACACCCTCAGGGCATCGTAAAAATTAATTTTTGAAAGACATTGCCTGAGAGGGTAGGAGTTAAAAATTCAATGTCAGGGGTTTGTATCATATTCCTCATATTCATTAAAGGAGTAAAAAAATAAATAAAACAATTTGAAATGAAAACTGAACCCTGTCCCTCTCAAATAAAATGTTGCGTGCATGTAATAATCAAACAATTATTTTGAATATTTTCCACATCAACTTTACACAAAATCGTAGGTATTTATTTATTTGTAAACTTTTTAGTTAACTTCTTGTTACTGTAAAAAAAAAAAAAAAAAGGGACGAAAGTAAAAACAATTTTTAAAATTGCTTACTCAAATTTTGGGTGTATATAGCATAAGAATATTGTGATGCAAGTTGTGACGTCGAGCTATGACGTAGTTTTTGTTACAGACAGAAATACAGACAATCTCCATTATTAATAGATTTGTTACTGACATCTTAAATACTCCCAATTCAGTTGTTTATGTGATTTGTAGTTCTTACCTGGCCTAGACTGATTGCCTGGGGAGGGGGTCATTTGACTCTATCTTAAATAAGTTCTCTTTTCTTTTTTGAAACTATTTTGTCATAAAGGGAGTGAAACTTGAATAAAATACCATTCACTAGACAATCCCCTATGGCATTAAAACTCCTTTTGAAAGGAGCTGCTTAGTGTGTGTGCCAATTAGTATACTATCGTCATCCAAATAATCCAATGTAATCTTGTATAATTACTTTTTTTTTTTTTTTTTTTTTTTTTTTTAAAACTTATTGGGTTATGAGAAGGGAGTGCACGTTGTAAGGTTGGCCTAAAGTGCTGAATACTCTGCTGCTGGTCTGTGAATATCATCATTATACTTGAAAGTATAAGTAGTTGTAATTATTCATTGAAAAATGTGCGTGTGTGTGTGTATTATATTTTATATTATGATATATTTAAGAGCCAGTTTAGCTCGGTTGCTTGGGTGTGATATTTAGTAGTGGGAGAGCTGCTGTAAGCAGTTTAAAGTAAGCAAAAAGATAATCATTGAATAGTTTTCCTTCTAGACTGTTTACCTAGCCTAAGTTAAAGAGCCCAGTCTGCCCTACTATTTACCCATATCTAAAGAGAGAGTAGTTGGATGCATACCCATCTAATACCCAAGGGTATTAGCACAATGTGAAATGCAAATACCCTCATCCAGGATTTGAACTCTGGTTGACAAGTCCATTTCCTACGACTCTAACCATTACACCACTGTTTATCTATATGGATGGCTTTGGCATTAAATAAAATAATAAAAAATGATAAATAAAAATGAAAATAAAAATAAACAATTTTTTTTTAAATCTTTAGAAAATTAAATTATCACAAAAAAAGATAAAATGAAAATTTTTAAAAATAGCAGTAGCAGCAGCAGCAGCAGCTTGAATTTTTACTATCAGGGATACATCAGACAATTAGTGTCATTTTCTTTAATACAACATAGTTATGTTAATAACTTTGATAAAACCTTAAGCAATTCTAATAAAATCTAGATCATCTTGTAGAGAATTTTATACTGAGTAACTTTGTATTACACTAAATCACAAATAAAAAATTTATCAATGTATGATATGCCATTAAACAATGAAATTGAAACCAAAATTTCTAGTCGCACCAAAGCAAAAATGAATGGATAAAATTAAATGAAACTCTGTTGAAATTTGAACATCTGTTTTTGAGACATTAACACATCCTTTATCTTAAAGAGGATAGAATGGTATTTGTCCAGAATATTCCACAGGAAATGTCTGTGGTAATGTACAAAGGAATGTAATACTTATATTCACCATCCAGATAAGAGGAAACTTTACTTTCTTTTTCTTTTCTTTTTTTTTTTTTTTTTTTTTTTTTTTATTACTGAATAGTTACATTTTAAACCCCACCAAAATTATGTATCGGCTATAGGTTGCCATCTTCTTGGCATGGGGGTGGGGTAAACAAATATAGCGGGTGTGCAAATTGTAGAGTTGAAAATGTGGTTTCTAATTGTAAAAAAAAATAAATAAATAAAAAATAATATTCTTAACTGGATAAAGATCAGTTGTGTGTGTTTGTTTTTGACATTTTCTCGATTTGTTTAGCCTTACATTTGAACATATATGCCCACCTAAATTCATTAATTATTAACTAATTAATTTTCAAAATTAGGTATGACTTCAATTAAGCACATATCCTCCAAAAATTGTTGGCTTAAAGCCATATAAAAATAAACACGTTTGTTTACTTAACCTCATATATATCTGTATGCGCACACACACCCAACTGATCTTTGAGATAAATCTTAATTTTTATTTTAAAAAATTTTGTAACAGTGTTATTTAGCATTTTTTCTTTTTAAATCTATAATTTGAAATAGTCATTTAAATTTTTGTTTTTTCCCAAACTACTGATCAGATTTAAAATGAAAACCGATTTGATTATTTTCTTTGTAATTTTTTTATTACATTTCAACAATACCTCCATAAGTGTATCTATTATACATTTATTATTTGTTGCTTTTTAATGTTTTACTTATACAATAGACATTTAAGTTTAAATCTTTAGTCCATAGCCCCACAGATATCCTGTATCTAAGCTCAACATAAAAGAATTTAAAAATGAAAAAAAAATTAGCAAAACATTTTTAAACTTCATTAAAGAACATAGATATTTTTTTATCCTATATTCCATTAAGTTATCCTATCATTCCATTAAGTTATCCTATTATCCATTATTTTATCCTATTATTCCATTAGTTATCCTGTCATTCCATTAAGTTATCCTGTCATTCCATTAAGTTATCCTGTCATTCCATTAAGTTATCCTGTCATTCCATTAAGTTATCTGTCATTCCATTAAGTTATCCTGTCATTCCATTAAGTTATCCTGTCATTCCATTAAGTTATCCTGTCATTCCATTAAAAGTTATCCTGTCATTCTCAATGTGTTTTATATATAACTAAAAAATAAAGGTTTACATAATATATGTAGTTAATTTGCATATTGGTTTTAACAAGATTGGGTTTAATATATAATTTCTTGGTGTTATTGATCTCTAATATTATTGTTCTATTCTCCAACGTATTAAAATCAATCCTATGAATGATCTTATATAGAAACCAATTAAAATATAATTAAATAAGTAATCTTTTTTTAGGAGTTCTTATTCAATTTTGTTAGTCTTTCTAGTTTAATATATTTCATTACAATAAATCTTATATATACTTACACCCAGAGGGTGGATATTCTTTCTAGTTCCATTAAAAAAAAAAAAAGGTTGTGAATTATCTCTTTATAGAAATTCGGATATATTTTTGAAAAGTTATCCTATCATTACATTTAAAAAAAAAAAAAACGGTTATCCTATTATTCCATTAAAAAAAGGTTGTGAATTATCATCTTTATAGAAATGCAAATATATTCTTGAAAACTTGTGTGTGTGTAATATATATATATATATATATATATATATATTGGAAAAATAAAGCAAATTAAGGGCAAAACAATGGTTATATATTAGAACTGTTTTTTTTGTTCACTTTTTATATATTTCCTATGCTTCTAATATTACCAAAAACATTCACAAGAACAATAAATTAATACACAACTAATTAGTGTAATAAACCTCATTGATTTTGAATTATATGGCCTTCAGACCTATGTTATAACACTAAAACAATCATGCAATTGCAGGCTTTCCTTCTTTTTTTTTTTTTTTTTTAATAATAGGTTACCAACTTTTGTAATGACTCCACTACATTCTTTGTCCTGAAGTGTGTACTGTAAGTTTGGTGTCTAGCCAAACAATGTTAAAAATAGCTTCTTTTTTCTTTTTTTTTTTTTTTTTTTTTTTTTTTTTTTTTGACTTTCTGACTTGTCAGCTGTTTAGATATTCTCTCTTCTCTCATTTGTATTCTTTCTTCTGTTTCTGGATCAAGCTTCACCAATTCCTTTACAGTTAATCTTTTCACACAGTTACTTATATCCTTTTTTTCTGGTTATTTTTCTTTTTTTTTCAAATTCATGGTAGTAGTAATCATTTTTAGTACATTGTATTCTTTTTTTGTTTTAATAGAACTCCATTATATCAACATTTCTCCACATATCAAAAAAAAAAAAAAAAAAAAAATAGCAGTTTATATGAATATTACTTTCTCACATTTGTTTAAGAGTATTCATTATATATTTATTCAAACAAATTTGTTTAAAAATAATGGAATTAGAATTGTTTTGGCTTTTTTTTTTTTTTTTTTTTTTTTTTTTTTTTTTTTTTTTCTAACAATCTTCATTATTTGTCTAAACCAGGGATCACCAAGCTTTTTTAGTGGTGGGCTGGATCATTAAAAAAAATCACGAGCGCATTATTATTGTGTTAAATACGTCAATACTTGTTAGGCAGAACGAAAGCTCTGAGATTTTCTCAGACCTTTCGTTCTATATAAAACAAAATTTATCTTTCCATGCTATATTCATGGATGAGTGGCGTAAGATGCACAAAAACAAATTTAACCAACATATTTATTTTCAAAACATTACAAATTAAAGTACCATTAGCAGTCCTGATAAAATGCCTTTGCGGGTCGGATCCGGCCCATGGTGATCTGTTGTCTAAACTATCATTATCAGGACAGTGTTCATTAGTCTAAATCAGGGGTTCTCAAACTTTTAAGTTTATAGACCCCTATAAAAACTTGATTGACCTATCATGGACCCCCTCCTTATATACCCCAGTCCACCTTGCAGTTGTTTGTTGCCGCCAATTATGTAATTAATGAATTCTGCACAAACGTTTATGTAAAACTGTTAATTGTAAAATAAACAGTAAAGTAAGCATAACATGTAAAAAGAAAAACAAAAGCTGCAAATATTTAATACTAAATAACTTACCAGAAAAGCACATTTCCTAATGTGATGGGTGAAGTTCGTGAATATTGGGCTTAAACTTTTAAAAATATATCGACATGAGCATGTTTTCCAGGATTCTTATGGAATTAATTTCTTCTAATTACTAAAAAGGTTTAGTAGTTTGCATAGACCCCTTGTAGACCCCAAATGCTTACAGACTCCCTGAGTTGTTGTATAGACTCCGGGGGGGTATGTAGACCACCCCGAGAAACCCTGGTCTAAAGTATTGTTTTGTTTTAGTTACTAAGGTAATGCTGGCAATTTACTTTTTAAATTTATCTAACGAGCTGGGTAAACGTGATTTTAGAATTTTAAAAAAGGGAGAAAAAAAGTTGTTCTATCTATATAGCTGGGGAGATGATGGGTTCATACCTTTCCCAAGAGTATTAGTTTGAAAGTGAATGTAATAGTACAACTGGATTTAGGCAAACGTAATTTAGAATAAAAATTTATGAATTAATGAAACCAGCGAAAATATTCTAAAATGCTTTAAATAGATTAAAGTAAAAAAGTAAAGTCATCAAGATGGCCTAATGTCAGTATCAGCCAGACAGCGAGGGAGTCTATCCCCTTCTTACTAGCACTAGACCAAGCGCACAGATCCCTGTTATACTCATATGCTGAGTTGGTGAGGGTCGATACCGACTAAGCTAAACTGGCCCTATTTAAATAGATAGAACAAAAGATTAAACTTATTTTAATTGTATTATAATTGGTTTCTATATAAAATATGTTGGAGAATAAAACAATAATATCAGAGGTCAATAACACCAAGTAATTATTTATTAAACCCGGTTTTGTTAAAATCCGTATGCAAATTAACCACGCCATATATTAGTTAAACCATTATTTCTTAGTAATATATAACACACATTGCAGGATTTTAAACATTAGTAACATGGTGTGTTTTGAGGCAAATCTAACTCAGATTTTTATAGAGACATCGTTAATAGAATAAGATTTATTCTATGTATTAATGATTTTGACTATAAATTAAATACTCATTGATAAACTTTAAGTGACGTAGTTTCAATTACAGACAGAAACCAAATCTCCATTATAAATACTAGCAAATATATGCACCCTTCGGGTGCAAGTATTTTAGTTAAATTTTATAATAAAATGATATTAAATTAGAAAGGCTAATGAAACTGAATAAGAATGTAGATAAAAAGATTTGGAACAGATGGGGTATGATTGAAAAATAGAACAACTTTGAAACTAACTCTTCCATCGTTTTCCGTTACTCCCGTCTTTCATTGGTAAATTTTCCTAATTAAAATGTTTAGTTAAAATAGGAAGTAAAGAATAATATTAGTTATTTCTTCTTGTTAAGGGATTTCTTTTAAGATTTATTGAAGAGATTTTTGCTCATATTCAATAAGATAAAACCAAACAATTAGAAATCAATAATACTAAGCACATATTTATTAAAATCAATTTTTTAAGATCAATATGCAAATTAGCCTTCCCATTCACACTGTACACCGCTATTTTGTTGTATATATAAATACAATTGCATGTTATTAGTATGTAGATATGGTCAACAGTGTAAGTAATGTAAAACGATTTTATTAATAATTGAGGTTTAAATAAAAATAAAATCATGGAGAATATGATGTAAATAACTAAAGGAATTGTGACTTGTATAGTAATATAGTTTCGGTTACAGACAGACAAACCCACAATCTCCATTATAATAAGATTTTAATATGTGGGGAACTCAATGTATAATATTTATCAGCATAGGAAATATAGAACATTGATTTTTACTATAAATTAATTACTCATTGATAAACACAATTCTTGAGGGTATTGTGATGTAAGTAATGCTGTAGTTTTGGTTACAGACAGGCAAGCACTGAATCTCCATTATAATAAGAGATATATGTATTTTTTATTTTTTATTTTATGTATTTTCATTTATTTTTCTATTTAAAAAATTTTTTTTTTTTTTTAAAATTACAAAAAATTATTT
>CM042179.1:10630198-10685198 GCA_023376005.1 Doryteuthis pealeii | reverse complement strand
TTTTTTTTACTTTATTTATTTTAATTATTATAGGGTGTTTCCCAAAATTTCATATAATTTGAGATTTACACTTTCACAAAAATTGATATCATTTTATAATCTAATAACTTGGCCAATTCTCATTCAAAATTATGTTTTAATGTTTGTTTGTTTTGTTTTTTTTTTTTCTCTATTTTCAGGTATAGAAATATAATTCAGTGGAAAAGAAGTGTTTTAGTAAACATAGAATTCTGTCTAAACACTTTTATTTTCCAGTGAATAAAGAGAAACAAAAAATTAAACAGAATTTTGACTTATTTCTACACATGCTGCTAAAATAGCTAAAGTTATTAGATTATGAAATTATACCAATTTCTTCTGAAACACCCTGTATATCATTTTTATCTGTATTGCTTAACACTTGTCTTATAGCTCTAAGTTGTTTTTTTATTGTTAGATGATTTCAATTTCCTTTCTTTTTTTTTCTTTTTTCTTTTTCTTTGCTCTTTTTTCTTTTTCTTTTTCTCTTTTCCTTTTCTCCTTTTTTCTTTTTCTTTTTTCTCCTTTTTTCTTTCTCTTTTTCCGCATCTTTTTTCTTTTCTTTTTCTTTTTTTCTTTTTTTCTTTTTCATCTTTTTTTTTTCTTTTTCATCTTTTTTTTCTTTTTTTCTTTTTTTTTTTTTTTCATCTTTTTTTTTCTTTTTCATCTTTTTTTTTTCTTTTTCATCTTTTTTTTTTTCTTTTTTTTTTTTTTTTTCTTTTTTTTTCTTTTTTCATCTTTTTTTTTTTTTCTTTTCATCTTTTTTTTTTTTTTTTCTTTTTCATCTTTTTTTTTTTTTTCTTTTTCATCTTTTTTTTTTTTTCTTTTCATCTTTTTTTTTTCTTTCTTTTTGATTTTTCTTTTTGATGTCTAAAAATTTAATTTTTTTTCTTCAGCAAAAAAAGACATTTCTCCTGGAAGTAAAAATGGTAACCAGTCCCTTTCCAACTCCAAAGGTACAAACAATCATAATGACCCTGAAGAACGTTCACCACCCTCTTGTTCTGGTGCTGCTTCATTCCTTATCAACAAGATGTTTCAAGGCACCTCATCAGGCATATCTCCTTCAGGGACAAATCCCGCTGGCGGTTTTGAAGATCAGAAAACGGAACAAGACCTTTACTCCGAAGCCAGAGAATACAGCAAAAAGATATTTCAAGAGCCCCAAAGTCCCGAATCCAAAATTCCTAATTCTGAGGAATTTCCCGAGGATCCGGCAGTTGACTGTGGTGACGATAAAGCCAGTGAAACTGGAACCTACACCATTGAAGGTGACGTAGAATCAAAAGAAGAAGAAATGGCCAGGATGCAGATTGACAATGTATTTGGCGTTGGACAAGATATCCAGAGGCCGGTTATCAATGCTGATGAAATAAAAAAAGATAAAAAAATAACTTTAGATAAAAATAATACTGAGATATATCCTGGTGAAAACCATTCTCCAGAAGATTTGAAGTGCTATGCCAACAATTCATATGCAGAAGAAGCTCCCGAAAAAATTTCTGTTGATGATGAAAAGATTGTTTCGCCTGTAAGTTGGTCAGATTCTTTTACACTTACAAATATTTTGATAAGTTTTTTTTTTTTTTTTTTTTTTTACCTTATGACCGTTAGGCACCCCTTTTTGATCTCGATTCGGAAGGACATGTTTTGATTTACACCGTTAATATCCAGTTGTTTAACAGACGATTTTTAGTTTTTTTGTTGTTTTTTGTTGTTGTTTTTTTTTTTTTTTTTTTTTTTTTTTTAATTATAAAACTAACCCCTAACTAACAACTGGAAATTGACAGTGTAAATGAAAAACCTGTCAAAAAGAGGTGCCTAAAGGTCATATGGTCCTTTTTTTTTTTTTTTTTTTTTTTTTTTTTTTTTCTTTTTTTTTTATTTTTTTTTTTTAATTTTTTTAAACTCGTGTAAATTTAAATTTGTGTTTTGTTTATTTCTCTCACATCCGAATATGTCATGTACAGTAATACCTAAGCACGTTACATTTTTTTAAGTAAATGTCTCCCATAAAAAGATCTAACCACGTGAATACAACTCTCACTATACAAGTGTTTCACCTGTGAGTTGGTCATATTTTTATCTTTACAAATATTCTGATACATGTCTTTTGTATTTTTTATGTATTTTCTTTTTTTTTTTAAACTCCTGTAACTCCAACTTTGCGTAACTCCAACTTTGCGTAACTCCAACTTTGCGTAACTCCAACTTTGCGTAACTCCAACTTTGCCTAACTCCAACTTTGCCTAACTCCAACTTTCCATGGGGCCACCTGTTTACTGTGAGTGGTGACCCGTGATACTTAAGGATGGAATCCTGGTAACTGAACACTCCACCTTTGCCCTTACTTAGACAGTCGGAGAGGTCCATTTTGACCAATCGACTGTCAAGCCCTAGCACCTATATGATTGTCACAACACTATTACCCATATGGAAAATCCTCAACCCTTTTTATCATATATGTGCAAGAAGGCAGTGGCTAAGGGTTTTAATCTCCTGGGTATGATGTTAGACTGCATCTAATGGTGAAGGGTGCTAGAAGGCAATGGCTGAGGGTTTTAGTCTCCTGGGTATGATGTTAGACTGCATCTAATGGTGAAGTTTCAATTTTGGAGTTCTAGGGAGTATGGAGTACTTCTTTATCTCCATTACTCCCAGGTCCACTTTGATCTGCAGTCATAGTACCTGTTGGGTTAAATAGAAAAAAATGAGTTTAGAAAAAAAAATGTTTTAAAAAAGATAGTTAAAAAAAATGTTGAATACCCATCAAGAATAGGTAATGTCTTCTACTTTCTCATTACTTATTAACTTAGTATCCCTTCATCACCATTACTCCCATGTCCACTCTGACCTATAGTGGTAGTACCTGTTAGGGTCCCATCTATGGGTTAAATAGGAAAAAAAGAGTTTGAAAAGAATATGTTTAAAAATATTCAGTTTTAAAAAAATTTGAGAACCCATCAAGAATCCATAAAACAATGATCATTCAGGATGTTTGCATTTCCCATAGAGCTAATACTCTTGGGAAAGGTATGTATCCAACTATTCTCCCTCCGGCTATGGGTAAATAGAAGTGAAAACAGGACTCTTTAACCTTGATATGCCAACCAGTCTAGGAGAAGGAACATTCTGAATTCAAACCAGTTGTAGACCTGAAGTGGGATAGGATATACATTAGTTACACCCCAATGACCAAATCAGGTTACAGGGACAGTGAAATATATATATATATATATATATATATATATATATATATATATATATATATATATATATATATATATATATATATATAAACAATGTCTTCAGCATAAAATAACCCAACTAGGGTTGACATGCCATAAAATCCCACCAACCAACTTTGTGATTCAAATTGTTGGGGGGGGGGTCTTGCATGGTATAATGATCAGCAATTTAGACTGGCAATTACCAGTGAGTTTGAGTCTTACTGGGTGCCCATCCCCTATACACCTGACTTTGTGACTCAACTAAAAAAAAAAGTAAATAACTATTCACATTTTTTGCTTGGCAATTTCTTAACAAAGAATGGTCTTTCATCAGTGGAGGTTTGTAACCATAAACAATCAGTGGGAAGCCATGTTGCTTCAAGATTGTAAGTAATCATTATTAAGCTATTAAGTAGTAATATATCTGTGAAGACTAGCTTGCTAACCATTGCCCCACTATGGGACGCCCTCTACAAAAGATAGGTATTTACCTAGACCCTTTACCACAGGTAGGATGTGACCTAAGGTTGCAAGTATAGGACATCCAGTGAGGATTGAACTTGCTTTTCCGTTATAATGTAGCTGTGAAACAAGCTTGCTAAACATTACACCACAATGAGACACCCACATGATAGGGTAATAGTATATGGTAGATGAATAGGAAGAATGACTGGAGGGTGATGGATGAATGCAGATAGGAATGGGGTGGGACACAGGTGTGTCCACAAATACTGTGCATGCTTTCAAATACCTTGTGCTCCAATGTGTCAACTACACCTACTTTACTTTAACTTATAGGTATATTTATCTTATTATATAATATAGGTATATTTATCTTATCAATATAGGTATATTTATCTTATTAATACAGGTATATTTATCTTATTAATACAGGTATATTTATCTTATTAATACAGGTATATTTATCTTATTAATATATATTATCTTATTAATATAGGTATAAAAGTGTTTTATAATTTATAAGCATTGTGTATATATTGGTTTGGTGGTTGGTTTTGAAGTCTATCACAATGCAAGTTTAAAGAAAAATAAGGTAACTATGCTGTTGTTTG
Organism: Doryteuthis pealeii; assembly: GCA_023376005.1. Lineage (NCBI taxonomy): Eukaryota > Metazoa > Mollusca > Cephalopoda > Myopsida > Loliginidae > Doryteuthis > Doryteuthis pealeii. Next base: position 10,680,877 of record CM042179.1, on the reverse strand, counting down.
TTAACCTCTAATTTGTTCTTAATATTTCGAGATAAAATCTCTTCGACAGAAGATTTCTGAAACTGACACTGTTGTTAGTGACTGTCCATTCTGTTTTGTGTTTTATATCTTCCAAATTCTGTGTGTCTGTTCAACAATGTCTGAATATCATTCTAGTTTGGCCTACCCTTTTCGTTTTATTATTAAGCAGTAGCCTGTTTATTTGTGTGTGTAATTTCCAGGCCCATCTGATCCTTTTTTCTTTTTTTTTTTTTTTTTTTTTTTTTTTTCCAATTACATTCACCTGTTGGGGGTCTTGCCTTTGTGTGCATGTATGTGTGCGTTCTTAACACCCAGTTGATTTTTATAAACTACATACATACATATATATAACACACACACATACATATTTTTACTTGTTTGCCATGTGAATGTGTATTATTTATTTGTGTGTGTGTGTGTGGGATTTAAAAAAGGTTAGAATGAAACTAATTTATATAAAAAATTATAATTATAGATTCTGCTAGATTTTATTTTATTTACTTATTTAATTTTTTTTAAAATTATATATATTCTGTGTATGTATATTTATATATAAATATATATTGCCTTATTGTGGGTCTATTGTATTATGCGCTGAGTTCGGTTCTGCTATTGATCCCTGGGTGCAATTTAGCTATCAATATAATTGATTATATATTATCCTTAATTCGAAGGTTGCCTAAATTTTCTCTCTCTGGCTTCAATTTTGACTGTTATGCTTCTATCCGTGGTGCTACCTATATAGAATTTATTACATTGTGTGCGGTATACCACATTCACTTCATACCTGTGCTGTGGATAGGACTGTTCACTAGCGTGCAACTAGTAGTGTCTCTATGACGGTTTTTGGATAGTTGTCTCCATAGAGAGGGTCTGTAATGGACAAATTGTATGTCCAGGCCCTCCTTCCAGGTGGATATATTTATCTTTTTATTAATATAGATATATTTATTTAATCGTCAACATGATAGATATATTTAATCGTCAACATAGATAGATATTTATTTAATCGTCAACATAAATAGATATGTTTATTTTTATATTTAATCGTCAACATAGATAGATATGTTTATTTAATCGTCAACATGGATAGATATGTTTATTTAATCGTCAACATAGATAGATATGTTTATTTCGTCAACATAGATAGATATGTTTATTTAATCGTCAACATAGATAGATATGTTTATTTAATCGTCAACATAGATAGATATGTTATAGATTGTTTATTTAATCGTCAACATAGATGATATGTTTATTAATCGTCAACATGATAGATATGTTTATTTAATCGTCAAACCAAACCAAAATATCCAGAAAAGAAGTAATATTATCCAGACTAAGAATAGGACACTCATACATTACCCATTCATACCTCCTCAAAAAAGAAGCAGACCCATATTGCATACCATGCCAAAAACCCTACACAATCAAACACATATTAACAGAATGTAGCAACCTAAAACAAAAACAAAAACGAAAAAAATACTACCAAACAACAAATCTAAAACAGATATTCTACCAAATAAACCCAGAAAAACTACTCGGATACATAAAAGAAGCACACATCTACAACAAAATCTAAAAATCTTTCAAAAAAAATGAAAACACAAAAATATGTTTTTTAAAAAATCATCTAAAAGTTTCATTCACAAAAAATGTCAAAAAAAAAAAAAGACCTTTAGAAAATTAAACATCAATTCATTTCAAAAACGTAGTCGGCATTAAATAACCCATTGAGGTTGATATGCCGTAAAACAAGAACAAAATCAAAAATCAAAAACGTCAACATAGATAGATATTTATAAGCTGTTACAGATTTCCATTTCTTAATTTTATTTATTTTTTTTTTTTTTTTTTTTTAATGACATTTTAATAGTTTTAAATTACTAAACAAATCTGTTGCCGTTTTTTCATTTTGAAGTTTTTTAAAACAGGTTAACAGATTGTATAAAATTTTGATAGTTGAAGGAAGAATAAATAATTCAATTAGGGAATAATTGGATCATGTCAATTTTTCCTAATAGTCAGCATACTTTGTGGAGGATATAATAACACTAACCATTGGGAAAGTTATGAATCAAACTATTCTCCCTCCAGCTATGGGTAAATAGTAGAGCAGACTGGGCTCTTTAATTTTGATTTAGCAAACCAGTCTAGGAGAAGGGAAATTCTGAATTCAAACCTGTTAAACTCCACTTAAGAAATTGACCATGTGTTACATCCTACTCATGTGGAGGGGTTGACATATAGATAGATAATTTTATGATTTTGTGTAATGATTTCAAGATAAATCAATTAAGTAGAAATAAATACATTCAAGAATTTCTCTTTCAGACTAATGCTCACATCCCCCAGCTATGGGTTAAATAGTACCACTACTGTTCTACAAGAATGGCTTTAGCATTAAATAACTCCCGAAGGTTGATATGCCATTAAAAAAAAAAAAAGGGCAAAATCAAAAACTAGCTTTCAATATAAGATAAAATATCTGTAAAAAATGTTAACTCGTGCACTGAGTTACACAGGCCAGGTATTGAACCTGGAACCTTGCAATTCCTAGACAGGTGCTCAACCGACTGAGCTACAACTTTCCCAAATTTTTCAATTAAAAAAAAAAAAAAAAAAAAAAAAAAAAAATTAAGAATCGATAGTTTATTGATGAGGGGAAAATCAAGGCAACATATTTTTTCACATGAGTGAGTATTCCACAGCTGTTCAGTTGTTTTAAAAAAAAAAAAATAAAACATTAGCAGTTTGTTGGCGCTATTAGAAGGAATTCCTGCGATATGTGCTGTAGATAAGTTAAAACCCGGGCTGATCCTTCATTTTTTGGGGGGTGTTTTTTAAGTGTTGAAAGCAGGTATTACTTACTTACTTATAATCTTGATGATCATCACTGTATGTATTTTATATCAATTATTTATTTTTTTTTAAATTTTCTCTTTTAAGGAAACCACTAGAACACCAATATCTGATAGTCAAGTTCAGAGTTCAGGAAAAACATCTGTGGATATGGATTATCGGCCACATTCAGGTAAGGTTTTTTTTTTTTAAATGCTGTTTATAATTTAAAACAAGTGTTGTTTAAAATTACTCTGAAAATTATCTTCAGAATCTTTTTTTTTTTTTTTTTTTTTTTTTTTTTTTTTTTGGTGGGGGGTTAAATGCTGTTTATAATTTAAAACAAGTGTTGTTTAAAATTACTCTCAAAATTATCTTCAGAATCTTATTCGTTTTGTTTTGTTTTTTTTTGTTTTTTTTTTATTATCAAAATTTTTAGGATTAATTCTAGTATTTTTTCTTTCCAATATTTTTCTCTTTATTTTATTTATTTTTTTATTTATTTATTTTTTTAAACATTTTAAAACCGTATTTTACTGCTGTAATTTTTGTTTCACTCCTTGTTTAATTTATCAGTTTTGTATACAACTTTCTACTTATTTGTTTATTTATTTTAATACCACTGCAACATTTATATTTATAAAATGTTATCTGCAATACTGTCTTTTTGTTGTATTTAATGTTAATATTCTAGATTTACTTTTTATTCTTTTATTTGTGTATTTGAGGACAGAAAAAACAATCTAACAAAAATGCACACCCACAATGTTTTTAAAACAAAAAAAAAACAAATTTGATATACTGATCCATATTAAACATTTAAACTTTTAAAAAAGTATTTATACAGTTTGAAGGGTTAAGTATTGTAAATACTTAATTCAATCTGGATAATCTTAAAGTATTAAAAGAAAGTGAGCTTTATTTTCTCAGAAAATATTTACTTACTTTAAAAAAAATCTTTTTATTATTCTCTTAAAATATCATTTACTTTAAAAAAAAATCTTTTTATTCTCTTAAAATATCATTTACTTTAAAAAAAAAAAAAATATCATTTACTTTTTAAAAAAAAATATCATTTACTTTTTTTTAAAAAAATTAAAATATCATTTACTTTTATAAAAAAAAATATTTACTTTTAAAAAAAAAAAAATATCATTTACTTTAAAAAAAAAAATATCAACTTTTAAAAAAAAAAAAAAATTCTCTTAAATATTATTTACTAAAAGAAAGCAAATATTTTCTCTGAATATATTATTTACTAGATAAAAACAAAAGAAAGCAAATACTATTTTCTCTGAATATATTATTTACTAGATAAAAACAAAAGAAAGCAAATACTATTTTCTCTGAATATATTATTTACTAGATAAAAAAGCAAACATTATTCTATCAGGAAAAAAACAAGAAGCTAATATAGAACCCTAACCGGTACTTATAACCCAGAGTTAGTGTGGATCTGGGAGTAATCTCAGTGCTTCCTGTGACCTATTTGGGATCTGTGTGGGGCTCTCGAACCACATTTAAATAAAGGATAATATCTTGTGAAAACATGGGTAGAAACCTAATTTGCCTTGAACTGTGGAATATTTTTTTTCTTTCTCTTTTCATCTCCTTTTAATGATATGTCAAAATCCTCTGGGATAATTTTTTAAAATAATTACTTTGTATGGTATTGATCATGTTTGATTTTTGTTATAATTTTATTTATTTCAAGGAGAATAAAATATCATTCTAGTTGGCATTTTCAAATAGGCGTTTTATATTCTTTGCGTTGAAAAAAAAAAAAAAAAAAAAGTTGTCTAATGAGAGCTAAATATTTGCATTCTATAAGAAAATGTAGGGTGTTTGACATTCTATACACTGGTTGGTGCCATTATAGTATGTGGCCTACCTCCTACCTTTTTGATTCTGTTATAGTATGTGGCCTACCTGGTTTGAATGTGTCCTACCCCAGTAAGAGTATATTTATAGATATATAGTAGTAGGCAATTTATTGAAACTAATTATTTTTCACATATATTCAATTTCAAGAAATGCAATTCAGTCATAAGCTGTATAGAGTAATTAAGAATAATTAAAAAAGAATTTATCCATAATTTACATGAATCGGAGATCTATTTAATTCTAAAATTCTGAAATAAGATTAGGAGTTATTATAACTATATCTATAACTATAAATATTCTTTTTATGGTAGGCCACATACTATAAGAGAGACCTGATTTCGTAGGCCACATACTATAATTGTACCCACTGGTTGTTCTTTTTGTTTGAGAAACAACCACAGTGTATGGCTGTCCTGGGTATGATGTTATACTGCATCTAGTGGTGATATTCTAATTTTGGAACTCTGGGGAATGTAGAGTACCCCTTTAATGGCTTGGGGTTCCATCTATAGGTTAAATAGATAAGAAAAAGTTTTTTTTTTTTTGTTTTTTTTTTAATTATTTAAAAAATTGTTTTTTAAAAATTGAGTTTAAATAAAGAAAATTGAATACCCATCAAGAATGAATAAAACAAGTCTTCAACATAAAATATCCCAACATGGGTTGACATACCATAAAATCAAACCAATCAAAACTTGTAATTGGATAGTGACAATTTTAAAATCATTTGTAAGTCACCAGTTTAGCTCAGTCGGTAGAGCATTCGGCTAGGAATCCCAAGGTTCCTGGTTCGATACTGCCCCCCGCCAACTCAGCGTATGAGTAGCACATAGATCTGTGCGGTACAGTGAGGAGTTGATGGTAGGTGTGGTGCTCACCTCAGACGCTAAAAATAATCTCCTCGGTCTAGCGCTAGTGAAAAGGGGATAGACTCCCTTGCTGTCTGGCTGATAATGACATTAGGCCGCCCCAATGACTTTACTTACTTATGAAATCAAGAAAATTTAAATACTGTATGGGTTAAATAGATTTTTAAAAAATGGGTTTTAAGTGTTTTAATAAAATTTTGTATATGAATAAAACAAAACATCTTCGGCATAAAATAACCCAACAAGCGTCGACATGCCGTAATATTCAACCAACCAACCAACTACAGTGTATGGCATTAAATATTTTTTTAAATTATTTAGATGATTAAACTCTCTTGTTTTTGTTGTTCACAAAACTTTTGACTGGTATATTCTCCAATCTTTTCAGTGTAATATAAGTAAAAGTCATCTGGGGGCCCTAAAGTCAGTATCAGCCAGATAGCAAGGGAGTCTATCCCCTTTTCACTAGCACTAGACTTTCATAAAAGATTTCTTCTGGTCACATTCCTCAATAATACAAAACAATTTTTTTTTTTTTTTTTTTAACTAACATTTTTGTTTTTTTGCACTACTGAAGAAAGACTGTTCTCTCAGTGGGACTTACTGTATCCTCTGCAGAGGGGGGGGGGGACCCCTCCAATAACAAAAATGGGTGTCCTGGGTAAATAACATCTGGCAGTGAAGCTCTAATTCTGAAGCTCTGAGGAGTATTACTCCCAGTTCCACTTTGACCTAGGGTGGTAGTATCTGTTAGTGTCCTATCTATGGATCAAGTAGATCCATTCGAAAATTATTTGTACTAGCAAAATAAAAAAAAAAAAACGCCTTCTGGGTGACGTAAAATAAATATTGCCTGAGGGGATGGGAGTTAAAAATTTGATATCAGAGAGTTTGTATCATAAGTAAAGTAAAATCATCAAATTTATTAAAGAAGTAAAAAAATAAAATAAATTTATTAAAGGAGTAAAAAATAAAAAAAATTGAAATGGAAACTTAATTCTGATAACTTTAAATATATATTAAAATAAAATAAACTATATATAGATAGATAATACCAGGTATGTATTTATTAAAACTTGTTTAAAAAAAAACAATGAGGGCTGTCTAACATTGCATGGTCAAATTTTGAGTATTTATTCTAAGTTATGAGGATTTTAGGTAGTGTGACGTAAGCAGTGACATAGTTTTTGTTACAGACAAAAACCGGAAGCGAATCTCCATTATTAATAGATTAGATAGTTATATATGATATATTCCTAAGTGCAAAAAAAAAAAAAACTAAGAAATCGCAGAATAATGTAAATATAAAGGTATAATATACATAATTTGCTAATCTCTAGGCATAAAATAATCCTAGATGAGTTGGCATGCCATTAAAATCAATCCATCATACTAAAGAAAGATTAGAATTGTTTTTTTTCTGTTTTTTGCCCCCCCCCCTCATTTTACGAAGGTGCATATTACGACCGAAAAAGGCTGAAGTACCAGTTGAAACTATGTAAGCAATAAAAAGGTGAATAATCTTTATATTTTGGACTGTTGTCCTCATCTTTATTGTGTTATGTATAAACACAACATTCAGGCCGCTGTAACCTCGGACCTTGTTTACGTGTATGTATGTTTATACATGCCACAATAAAGATGGGGGTACAACAGTCCAAAATGTCAATTATTCACACCAAGCCTCATCTCATAAATACATACAAGCTATAAGTATAGCTACAAAACATAGCCTGTTTATTATGTTTTTACACAATAAAGATGAGGACAACAGTCTGAAATATAAAAATTATTCATATCAAGCCTCATCTCATAAATACATACAAGTATAGCTACAAAGCATAGCCTGTTTATTGTGTTTCTACACAATAAAGATGAGGACAGCAGTCTGAAATATCAAAATTATTCATATCAAGCCTCATCTCATAAATATAAACAAGCAATAAAAAACAGTTTGACTAATTTCCTCTTTTGAATTTTTATTCATTTTAAAAACAATTTTAGATACATTTATATCCCTTACAAGTGGGACCCATGGAATTTTCTCAAAACAAAACAAAAATCAAGGGCTATTTAAGCTAGAAACGATGATTTGCAATTTCATATAAGTCCTACCAAAATATCTTCTGTAATTCACTATCAATATTACAAATAAAACAAACGTAACTTTTTTTTTTTTTTTTTTTTTTTTTTTTTTACATTCATTTTAATTTTATGTTGGGCATTTAAGCAACACAAGACCATTTAGAATGTTTCATTTTTAAAATGTTAATGAAAAAAAAAGTGGGACAAATAAGAAATCTGCAATTAAGCGACACCAGATAATTTATTTTCACATTTTTACCTTTGCATCTTGGACAATTTGGACGGTATCATTTTTAACCAGAGGGGGTTGCAGGGATAACTAATGGTAGATTTAAGAACAAGTGTATTAATATATAGATATTTTATTTGTATTATACACCTACTATGGTTAGCAAGTGAGTGTTGCTGACCAATTTACCGATGTGGGTTCAATCCTCATAGGGGATTCTTACCTATTGTAGTCTTGTCAGATTAAGTTTAGTAAATATCTGTATTTTTTCTGGACTATCTTATTACCATAATTTTCATAGCTCAGTTGATAAAGCATTGGCTTAGGAATCGCAAAGTTCTGGGTTCAATACCAGCCCTCGGCAACGCAGCGCATGAGTAGTACAGTTTAGGTAATTTGATCTGTGCTGCAAAAAAATATGGGAGCTGACAGTGGGCGTGGCACTCCAACTCCGCAAAAACAATCTCCTTGGTCTAGCACTAGCGAAAAGAGAATAAACTCCCTCACTGTTCGGCTGATACTGACAATACCACCCACAGTCCCCCCCCCTTTTTTTTTTTAGTTCTTAAATTTATGCTCCTTAAATTTATGCTCCTTAGACTAATCCATTTTTTTAATTTTTTTGTTTATTAATTTTTTTAGTCATTGTTAAATTTATGCTTGTTCAAATTTTTTTTTTTTTTTTTTTTTTTTTTTTTCAATTTATGCTCCTTAGACTGATCCATTTTTAAAAAAAAAATTTTCTTTATTTTTTATAGTCATTATTTTAAATTTATGCTCATTCGACTAATCCATTTTTTTTTTTTTTTTTTTTTTTTTCCAGAATCAACTGGATCATCTCCTTTGATATCAAAACCTCCAATTGGATCAGCTGCTAGAAAACGAGCTGGCACAGGCCGAAAATTGCCTTCCCTGCCTCCAGACAATAGTAGCCCTAGTAGTTTAAGTAGCAAGTCTCAGCAACCAATAGTTACTCCGCCGTCGTCAGGTAAGAAAGATGAAAAGTGGACTGCAGCAGCCGATATAAGTAAGAAACCAAAGAGCCTCACCTCTTCCAGTCACGGAACAAAACCTCAGAGAACAAAACTAGACCCCGATTCGGATACTAACCTTTTGCTTAAGGATACAGAAATTGCAATGGCAGCCTTAGAGGCAAGGGTCACTTCTAGCAACCTAGCCGGGACGGATGATTCTGAATCGGACATCTCCTCCAGCACAAATCATCGAGAAGGTGTGTTTCGGTCCAGGAACAGAAGTACTGGGGAGCGACCTGGCAGTCGGAAGTCCTCGCTTTCTGATAGTTCTAAGCTGTCAACGAAAAGTCTAATGTCATCAAAGGAAAGAAATCCGCCAGTACAGAGGAATTATTCAAAAGGTAGTGAAAAGGGGTCTGTTAGTTCGGACGTGACCAGTGAGTCTGAGGCCTTGGAGACATTAAGCAACACCTCGGATTTTAGTCTTGACTGTGTAAGTGATAATGATACGTTCAACAGGCACGGATCCAAGGGCAAAGGTGGAATTAGTATGACCCGGCCGAACCGGGCATTCCAATTAAGACAAGCTAAGGCCCGAGGAACTGAAGCCGCTGACAAACCGCCACCGCACTCTGGTGGGGGTTCATCCTCACAGATGCCGAACGTTGTCTCCAAATCGAGCGCTGGCAAAGTAAAAAGGCTCAACTCGTTACCGACAGATAAGCAAACTTCCAGAAGAGGATCAGCTGGTACTGGCTCTGATTCCATCCACAAAACCACTGAAAGCTTAAGGATTGGTTCCAACACTAATTTTATGCGAACTGATGGTGGAAGGTATAGTCTCAGAGCTACTAGATCTGCATCAACGTCTTCTGCGACAAAACCCACTCTTGACCATCGGTCAAGAAGTGATTCAAAGTCAAACAAATCACAGTTGAAGGCTGCTCATAGTACGCCAGGATTAAATCTTGTCAGTCTGACCGGCAAGAGCCTGTCTCAACCGGTCAGTCGCTCAAACTCTCCGAGATCTTCTGAGAAAAATAGCTCAAAAAAACGGAAGGAATTCTCTCAGCGGAAGCAAAAGACTTCTTCCTCAAACATGTCCTCTGCTGCTCCCACCGACTCAAAAACTTCAAAATCCCACACCCACACGAGTGTTGCTGATTCATCCAAAATACTAGCTAATAGCCGAATGGTCAGATCTGCATCTTTGGAATTGTCCAAGCATAAAAACTCTGAGGTTCCAACAACGGACAAGTCATCATCCAAATCCTACAGAGATGTATCCAGTCTTGGAGAAGATAATGTCAAGTATGGTTTTGTTCCCTACAGTGGATATAAAACATCCCAAAGTGGCCTTCATCATGAGCCAGATGAATATGATATTAGTGACGAGGAAAGATTGCAACTTCCAAAATCAATACAGGTATGTAATATTATCTTATTTAAATACAATTCTTTTTTTAAAATTCTATTATGTTTTGATTGAAGAGTTTTTTTGGTTTGTATTTTTTCTGTATTGTATTTCAAATTATTAATCAAAAATTGATTTCAGATATTTGATTTGTACTTTTATTTAAAATGTGTGTAATAATCATAATTCCTTGAGTAAGGGAAAGTAAAATTAAAGGAGATCTTGCATAGTTAGATCTACTTCTATGCAATTTTTTTCTAATACTTGCAAGTTTTTAAATACTTTTTTCTAATACTTGCCAGTTTTTTAATACTTTTTAAAAAATATTTGTTTCTAAAAAATTTTTTTTAAATACTTTTTTTTTTAATACTTTTTAAAATTGCGTTTTTAAAAAATACTTTTTAAAAAATACTGTTTTTTAAATACTACTTTTTTTTTATTCTACTTTTTTTTAACTACTTTTTAAACTTTTATACTTTTTTTTTAAACTACCTTTTTTTTTTACTTTTTAAAAAATTTTTTTTACTTTTTTTTTTTTACTTTTTTTAAAACTTTTTTTTTTTTTTTACTTTTTTAAAACTTTTTTTAAATACTTCTTTAAACACTTAAAAAAAATATGTACAAGTTTTTTTTCTATTTTCTCTCCTTTTTTTTTTTTTTTTTTTTTTGTGTCTGTGTGTGTAAGTTTTATTTCTGTATACAAATATGTGAATAATAATTACATCTATTGAGAATTTGTTAGTGTCAAATACACAAATTAGTTTGGAAAACTGATTTTCTTTTTCATTTGATTATTTTCAACACTCAAGTTTATAAGAATGAACATTATTAGATCATCTTTTTAATGACTTCAGGTTGAAAATAATATATTTGAAGTATTTTTGGATTTGTACACATTGTCAGCTGAAAATGATCAAGTAACACAATTTATGAGTTCAAAAACCCAAAATTAAAAGTATAGAAAAATTGGTCAGTGTTTACCTCCAAGTGAATGAAAGTTATATATATATATATGATTTACTGTTTTTTTTTTTTTTTTTTTTTTTTTTTACTCGCCTTAATGATTCTGTTTGCTTTCATTTTTGACAATTCTCTACTTATAAATACTAGTTGATGGGGGGGGGGCAAACCTGTTTAGGGGATCCCTGGAAGGGCATATAACTATTTGCTTACTGTTCATTATATATATTTATAAACTTGATTAATTGTACATATGCTATATATATATATATATATATAAGGATATGAAAACAGCATATTGTGTTTTCATATCCTTTTATCTATACTCATACCGTCGGATTCATTTCCTTTCTTATAACATATATATATATGAGGAAAATAACTTACCAGTAAAAAAAATATTGAGTTAATCCTGAAGATCCTCATGGTGAAACTCGAGTAGGTTATTTCTGTACACACTGTAATTATATATATATATATATATATATATATATATATATATATATATATATATATATATATATATATATATATTAATTGATAGGAAGGGCCCCTGGATGGACAGATTCCATATATTTCCTATGAATAGTTTGGTGGGGGGTGCATTGAACACCTATTTTACTTCATAGCCATTGAATGTTTAAAAATCCTATTGTATTTTTATGATTAAATAATTTTTGCTTGCCTGGATAAAAAAAAAATGTTATGATCCCCAGTTGAGAACTATTGGCTCACAGTACCTGTTGTTGCTTAAGTGGTCACCCAGTTAAGCATTGAACAGGCTCATTGCTGCTTAACTTTAGTGATCTATATGTCTCACGAGACTCATGGGAAGCGCGTGGTGTAATGGTTAAAGTCATAGGGAAATGGACTCGTCACCCCGAGTTCAAATCCTGGACGTGGTAATTGCATTTCACTTAGCGCTAATACCCTTGGGAAAGGTATGAATCCTACTCTCCCTCCAGCTATGGGTAAATAGCAGGGCAGACTGGGTTCTTTAACCATGGCTAGGTAACCAGTCTAGGAGAAGGAAAACTCTGAATTCAAACCTGTTGAACCCCGCTTAAGAAATTGACCTTGTGTCGTATCCTGCTCGTGCAGAGGAGTTGGTAAATATATATATGTCTCACGAATAATGGCTGTCATTTTCTCTTAAATTTTCCATTCTTTGATTTCGTATTGCTATATCTTTTTTTTAAACAAGAGTACTAATATCTGTAAGATGTAGCAACAATGAAGTAGTAATAGTTGTAGTATTAGTATTTACACTAAGATACTTTCCAACATTCAATGTGAATACGAGTTCCTCCAGCCTTTAAAAGCCAGGCTCTTATATACTATTGGAGGTGGTAGATTGTATAGTTTAATGCTCCCTGTAGAAGCACCCATTACCTAATGGTGTTGAAGTCAGTATACTGTTGATTTGGGCAACAGCAACTGGCTAAGCACAACTGAACCAGCCAGTTAGTCAGTATACTGTTGATTTGGGCAACAGCAACTGGCTAAGCACAACTGAACCAGCCAGTTAGTCAGTATACTGTTGTTTGGGCAACAGCAACTGGCTAAGCACAACTTAACTAGTGCCCATGATATCTGGTGCTTATGGAACTCCAGAATAGTCCATTCATGAAATTGGGTGATTCCATTACTTGAGTCCTGATTGGCTGCTTGGTTTCTATATTATGAGGCTTCATAAATAATCTGGCATTCTGCAGTAGAATTGCAGCAAACAGGATTGCAGCAAGGTTAGATCTGTATTGAGTTACAGCTACTTGTTGCATTGTCTTACCAATTCAACGGTAATTAGATCTTAGTATGATTATTCTACAAATGGGACAGTCTGTTTCAACTCTACAATATCTTGTATGAATTGCGTAAGAATGATTTTTTGAGTTATTTTTGCCTTGTATCAGTGGAGAATTGTCAAAACTTTTTTTTTTTTTTTTTTTTTCAATCAGTTTTTGTATAAATTTGAGTGAATTGTATTTTTCAGTGCTTTTTTTTTTTTTTTTTTTTTTTTTTTTTTTTTTTTTGTTAAAACTATATCAGTAAAATATTTTAAAAATAGATCCTCCTGTAGATATCCAAAAGAATTGTCTACTATAAAAAATTTTTTTTTTTTTTTCGGGCCATGTGCCCAGGTTTGTGGTATCATCACTGTACCACCCTTTTCCGTAAACAAATTTTGACCGCATTGGTTACAGTGATGCTACCAAGTAAAATTTACCATAAATTATTCCAGTTTTTTTTACTGATAGAACTGAATAACTATTTAAAAGAAAAAAAAAGGGTAACTAAAAAGAATATATATATATATATATATATATATATATATATATATATTATATAATTGAAACAGGAATTGGATTCTGAATTTAAAAAAAAAAAAAAGTTTGGTATTTTTAACACTTTCACTGTTCAGGGCAAATTAAAGGTGCCTACTCATGTTTTTTCACAAGATTTATTTTTATTTTGAATGCGGTTTGAGAACCACAGAAAAAACACTGAGAGCCATGTGGCCCTCAAAATTGTGAAAGGGTTAAATTTCTTTCTATTATTATAAAACCAGCAATTATAATAGATAAAAAAATTACTTCTATAATGAAAACCTTTCTTTTTTTTTTTTTACTCTGTAAATAATAGTTGTAATGAGAATTTGAAAAGATTGACATTTTCATATTTGTTTTTATCTTATCAACACCAGCGTAAATATATATGCAATGAACACACATGTGAAATCGGCTGCTATTAATCAGTGTCTTGATTAATTCAGTGGATTTAACCCTGAAGATCCTCATGGTGAAACTCGAGTAGGTTCTCTTGTACCCATTATATATATATATATATATATATATATATATATCTCCTTAGATATTGTGCTAATACTTGTTTCAACCAATGGGGTTTATGAAATGTAATTCAATTGAAATCATTTTAAAATCAAAATGAAAACAATTGCAAAATACATTTTATAAACACTGGTCTTCATCGGAGCTCATTTTTTTGTTGAATATAAAAAAAAGTCAAATTTTACATTTGACACGAGAACGTGAGTGTTATTTGAACAATAACACTCACGTTCTGGGTTGGAATGTCTTTTAAAAAAAATTGTATAAAAAATGTATTTTGGTTTAAAAATTATGTAAATTTTATTTTTAAACCAAAGTCTCAAAAATCTATATCTATACCTTTATACTGTTGGATATATTCCATTTTTTAAATACTTATATATATATATATATATATATATATATATATATATATATATATATATATATATATATATAATTTACATGGTTTCAAGTATTCCTATCTAATACTAATAATTTGTATACAAATAAATTTTCATTATTTTCATTTTATGGATACAAATAAATTTTCAAAGATCTATAGATGGGTCCTTAATAAGTATTACTACTTTGGTTTCTTTGAAAATTTATTTGTATCCATATTAATATGTACAAATTATTAGTATTAGATAGGAATACTTGAAACTATGTAACTGTAAAAGTTTTTAAACTTAGTTATATATGCATGTTGAAATTTAATATATATATATATGTATATGTATGTTAGGGTAGCCAAGAATTAGTCAACAACACTTGGTAACTGTCAGTTTCTTACCTATCCGATTTTCAAACCAATTTAGTTTGAAAATCGCATAGCTGAGAAGTCTCTGCTACCCTAACTTAGATATACATGCTCAATCAATGATATTGAGCACTCTTTACTTATAATATACCAAACTATATATATATATATAAAAACCCAAGCAATTTGTCCTGAACATAAGCAGTTAATATGCTGCTTGGAAACCAATGATGAAATTCCAATTCTTGATCTCTGAGGAGTGTGGAGTACTCCTTCATCACTATTTCCCCCATATCCACCCTGCCCAGAGTGGTAGTACCTATTAGTGTCCCATCTATGGGTTAAATAGAGAGAAAAAAAAAGAATTTTCTATACCCATCTTACTGTCCTGGTTATGACATTAAAGTTCATTTAATGGTGACATTTTGGAGCTTTAGGGAGTGTGTAGTACCCTTTCATTGCTATTACTCCCAGGTTAACCCTGATCCGGAGTAGTAGTACCTGTTAGGGTCCTATCTATGGGTAATAGATATTTTTAAAAAAAGAGTTTGCAAAAAGTGTTTAAAAAAATTTAGTTTAAAAATAAAAATTAGAATCCCCAAAAAGAATGAGTAAAACAAAACATCTTTGGCATAAAATAACCCAACTATGGTTGACATGCCGTAAAATCTAACCAAGCAATCAACCTTAGCAAAAATCAATGTGTTAAATTGACTTTTTGCATTTGGTAGATTTTATTATCTTTATAAGAGAAATATTTTTTATTTTTTTTTTTTTTTTTTTTTTTTCAGAATTATTTAACTGGGTTACTAAATAGTTTCATTCACATTTTAGTCCCTAACATATGTACCCCACGTTGTACAGGTTAGGCACAAGGTCCTATTGATGTGGGACCACCCACAAACCGAAGCTCATAGGTGGCGGGTACACAAAATGCGTTTATCCCGTCTGCATTCATCCTCAAGGGGGCTGCCTCAGGCACTGGGCAATAAACCCAGCCCTGCCCCTTTAAATCAAGGGGGCAGGTGTTGCCTGGGTGGATGACCCCCTGGGATCAACGATATTAGCTTGTAAGGTCCAGGGCCAAAGCCACTGGACCCCCACCCTGGCTGGACTGCAACATTGTAGTATGCAAGTTTGAATTCCAATCATGCTATTAGGTTTACTTTCAGTCTAATACTCTTGGGAAAGGTACGAACCCCCCTCAACTTCCCAGCTATGAGTTAAATAGTACCACTACTGTTCTTCAAGTCAAATAACCCTTGAAAGATAATGCCATTAAATAAAGAAACCAAAGTTTAGTTATTTAAAACAAATGAATATCAATTTTGATGTTTAGGACTGTTGTCCTCATCTTTATTGTGGCTAAATCAAACTTAACAGACCTAAATTCCATCATTGTATGTCACCCTGCTGGAAAAAAAAAAAAAAATAAAAAAAACAGGGAATTAACCGAATTTAATTAAATTTTCAGTCTTGATATATTAATAAATAAGATATAATGCACCAGTTATTTTATTTAAAAACTTTTATATTTTTTTCACGTCGGTTAACTTTGAGGCATAACGCAGATTCTCAAAGATATGTGGTTCAAAGTTAACTGACATGGAAAAATGTAAAAATTTTAAAATAAAATAACTGATGCATTATATCTTTTATTCATTAATGTCAGCACAGAGAATTTCATTAAATTCAGTTAATTCCCTGATTTTTGGTATTTTTTTTCTTTTGGTGAGGTGACATACATTGGTGGAATTTAAGTCCGTTAAGTTTGGTTTAACCTTTATTGTAGTAAGTATAAACACAACGTTTCGGCCACTGTATACTCTGCTCTTCCTCAGGTATTCTGACATCATTATTTTTGCATGTTTATAATTCCAACATGTGTCACAGGAAGACTCGCGATCATTTTTTTTTTTTTAAATAAAAAGTAGCCATGCAAAAATGATGTCATTATTTGAAGGAGATCTTCAAAAGTTCTTTGACGCCTGTTTGATCAACAGTCAAATTATTGAAAATGGTTTCCCAGGCTGGATCATTACTATGCTTGGATATATGAGGAACTCCTGAGAAAGGCTGGAGTATACAGTGCCAAAAGAATTTTAAAGAATGAAATTTATTGCGTACAGTGCTCGGGTGTACCACAACTCATCAAAGTTTCATATAGAGTACATAGAATAATGTACTAATGTCGGGAACATGAATAGTGTACAGTAATAATATACATGTATGTGTACATGTGTGTGTGTGGGGGGGGTATCGGGTATTGTTTTGTTGAATTATATTATACCTGGAAAAAAAAAAGATACCTGGTACCTCCCTCCCCACACATATGCACGCATGCACACACATACATATATATTATTGCTTAATTTGAATGATATTCAGAAAATAGTACATTTAATGTACTTTTTGGCTATTTTCTAA
Organism: Doryteuthis pealeii; assembly: GCA_023376005.1. Taxonomy (NCBI): domain Eukaryota; kingdom Metazoa; phylum Mollusca; class Cephalopoda; order Myopsida; family Loliginidae; genus Doryteuthis; species Doryteuthis pealeii. The sequence continues at coordinate 10,663,579 of CM042179.1, read as the reverse complement.
ATATGCTAATTTGAAATTTTTTTTTTTTTTTTTTTTTTTTTTTATAAATATGAAATATTACATTGTTCTTATTAAGAAACAAAAAAAAACTCCCCAACAAAAAACACAAAAAAAACCCCACAAAAACAGAAGGAAGAAAATACAAACTCTGTAGACACCACAAGTTATGATTTAAAGGCATCCATTGCATAATGGTTATCATCATAGGAAATGGACTTGAGCCAAGTTCAAATCCTGGATGAGGCTGTTTGTGTTTCACTTCACACTAATGTCTTTTAAAAAAGGCATGAATCCATCTGTTTTTCCCTGCAGCTATGGCTGAATAGAAGGACAGACTGAATTCTTTAGCTTTGATACAGCAACCAGTCTAGAAGAAAAAAAAATTTAAACTAAAAAAAAAAAAAAAAAAATGACCTTGTGTCACATCCTGACTGTCGGAGAGATTGGGTAAATAATACCAGTCATTATTTAGTCTCTTAATAGATAATGTTTGTTGTATTAGTTCATTTTTTTTTTTTTTTTTTTTTTTTTTTTTTTTTTCTTTCTGATATTAGTTTTTATTTTTTTTTTTTTTTATTAAGTTTGAATTGTAGTTTTTAATTTTATTTTATTGTATGTAACTATTTGTTTTTCACAAAATCGCCATAAGAAATTTTTTAGCCTACAGTATTTATATAATTTAATAATCTAAAACAAAGTTATTTTCTGACAATGTGAAAAAAAAAAAATTATATTTAAACACGTGAATGTTTTGATTGGCAATTCTGTAAATGGAAAACTTTATTGAACAATCACAAACTTTACTAAATCGCTAACTAAGCATTTTATATATATATATATATATATATATATATATATATATATATATATATATATATATATATATATATATATATATATATATATGCGTGTGATGGATGTTGAGAAACTTTTGGGATTGTCTTGGAAGCATGGAAAAATAAGGAATAGTAACCAAAATTCAAAGTGATGAATATCATGTTGTTTTTTAAATCTTTTTATCAATCCTAATATTTCAGGTGGTCCTCCACCCTTTTGTCAAATAAATGGTTCTTTAGAATTACTTATTTCCACTACCATTAATCTCACATATAAGATTCAACTACTAGTTGTTCTCACTGAGATGAACACTAGGTACAACAAGAGCAACCCTTCCCTAGTTCCACTGGAGTCCTGAATTTCCAGGCACAGGGCAAGAAAACCAGATAACAGACCACCCTAAAGAAGAAAACATTTAAAATTAAAAGAATAAAAACATTCTACAGAGCCCTTTGACCAAAAGGTGGAGGTCTATTTGAAATATTAGATTAATAAATAAGATTAAAAACATCACTTTGAATTTTGGTCATTATTCCTTATATATTTTTCCATGCTATTAATACAACCAAAAGAGTTTTCAATCATCCATCACTATATACATATATCTCATTCATGTGCTTAAAGATTGCAATGTTTAAAATATAACTCCAAATCTGTGAAAGAATATATATAAGCAGTGTAACATTAATCAAAACCACAAATTACTATCAATAGTTTCACGTTTTCTTAATCATCAATCATACTACATTCGAGAGAACTTTATACCTGCAAATCGGATCAGGTGTTGTGTAGAAAGCATGGAATATGAGACAGAACTATCTTTATCTAAAGATAGTTTTTGAAAAATGTTGTAATTTACTTGAGAGAAAAAAAAAGATTCTTTAGAATGTAGTATTGCATGATGATTGTGAAAACATCAAACTATTAGTAGATATATGTTGTTTTGATTTGTTCCGCTGCATGTGTGTGTTTAATTATATATATATATATATATATATATATATATATATATATATATATATATATATATATATATTTGTAATGTACATCTTTTAAAGAAAAAAGTTTCATAATTGTTTTTTGAAAGTAAATCTTATCTTAATTTTATTAATATTTTTCATTTTTTTTTTTTTTTTTTTTTTTTTTAAATTATTTATTTTCAAATTTTATTCCAACAAAAAATTGACAGAGAGCACTACTTTTTTGCATGAATTGTTGTATTTTTGTCTTTAATGATATCAACAAAACCCCTTAAACCTTTTTAAAAATGAAACTAACCATGAAATACCATTAATATTTCTAATGGTATTCTAATATTAATTATAGATTTTTCAATGATATATAAATTGATATAAATATGAATTATAGATTTATATATAAGAATTTATATATATATATAATGAAAAGAATATTTATATATAAAATTCAGATTGATATATTAATATGAATTAGATTTTTTTAATTGATTAAATTAGATTCAATGGTATTCTATTATAAATTAACCATGAAATACTATTGGTGAAATTATTACTCACCTTTCATCTGGAAATATCCATGGAATATCCTAATGGAAATATTACAAACAATTTGTTCATTTGAATAAAAACAGAGGCACTAACAGTGTTGTATCTGAGAAAAAAAAATTACTGTTAGTTTTTAGAATAATATTTTACTTAATCTATCTACATATTTAACTCTTAACATCCTATACTGCCTCATTCCACCCGGCCAGAAGTTACATTTCCTAATCTGCCTCAAATGATACTTTGTTTAAATGTAATATTAAACATATTTAGAAGTCTTTGATTTAAGGGAAATATCTCGGTAACTTTAAATAAAAAGGCCGTTTTTAGACAGTTTTTGATAAATCTTTATAGGAATGAGACTCTGTATTTGGAAAGTTCTCAACAGGGTGTTAAGAGTTAAAAGAAAGATTCGGTCTGTATGTTTGTACAATAACAGAGCACACGTCTATTTTTTTTTTTTTTTTTTTTTTTTTTTTTTTTTTTTTTAAGGAAAATTGTGGAGACCAGTAAAAACTTAAGTTTAAGAAAATCCACAACCCATTTTTGACTGAGAGTGGATTAAAAACTTTTTACCCCTCATTTTCCAGAAGAAAAGCTAAATAGAAATATAATAAGGGTATAAATCAGTAAATAAAGAATTTTAAATCCTTAAAATAATAAAAAGCAAATAAAAGAAAAAATACAAGCAAGAATAATAAAAAAATAAAAAAATAAGCAACTTAAAAACAAGAACATATAAAACGTACGATTATAAAACAAATATATAGAAAAATAATTTTTATTTATCTATGTATATAAATAAATGATGTTGATTGGGAGTCTCTGTATGCTTATAGTGAGTATATATATTTTAAAAGGAACTAAAAAAAAAAAAAGGTTTTTCTGATATTTATTCCCAGATGAATATATTATAACTACATTATAATATAGCACTTTAATGCTTCACACGAATGCCCTAACCTGATATATGTACCTCCGAAAAATGGATATAGATACAAATATATATCTCAAATATATAAATAAATGACTTACTTAAAAGGCCATTTTCTATATTGAGTCATCGTATTTGTAGACTCTTTATTAAAATTAATTGTAAATTAGATAAGGGGAAGTAATCTATTAACATTTTAATTTTTTTTTCTTGAGAAATTATAGTGATTAAAGTGAGTGCAAAATTTTTGAATATTTTAACTTGGAGAATAAAGTGATTTTCAGTCCAATTTGCCATTGAATGATAATTTCATGCTTAATTTTTTTTTTTTTTTTTTTTTTTAAATGTATATTTTAATCAACCAAATTCTTAATATAATGGTGGTAATTATGAAATACTAATTAGAATCCTCTTTCCTAAATAAAAAAAAACATAACTATGACTGCTCTTACTTGACTGGTTAGCATGTTAATAAACTAAATTTAGCTAGCAATAACAATATTCATTTTTTACTCTTATATAAATGGGATTCCAATTTACCTTTTTGCTTATTGGTATTCTTAATCTATATTCACCACATATCCAGGTCAGACACAAGGCCCTATTAATGTGGGACCACCCATAAACCGAAGCTCATGGGAGGTGGGTGCAAAAAATATGTTGATTCTGTCGGCATTCCCCTTCAAGGAGGGCGCCTCAGGCACTTGCACAATAAACCCAGCCCTGCCACTTCAAATCAAGGGGGCAGGTGATGGGCCCCCTGGGATCAACGTTGTTGTTCTACAATCCAGGGCCGAAGCCACTGGACCCCGCCCGAATTTGATTTTCATCCATTTTGTTTTGAATGGAACAATTTCTTTTCTGATCATGTCTTATTGTATTTTGAGGCAGAACTGAAAAGTATTGTTATGATACTTAAAAATTAGATTCATTAATATATATGGGGGGGGGTGTCTTTTTGTAATGTTTAGGAATAGGGAACAGGAGGAAAGGGATTTTGTTGATATTCATGTATTTGATTTGTTAATGTTTTTTTGTTGTTTTTTTCTTTTTGTTTGATTTTTTGTTGTTTTTTATTTATGTATTTCAGTTTTGTTTTGATGCATTAGAAAATGTTAAATGAATTACAGAATATAGTGTTCCTGATTTTGAAATTTGTAAAATTATATTCTCTTGTCTTTCTATGAACAGCACAATATTAATTTAAAATTTTTTTTTTTTTAAAGTTTTATTAATTAAAAAAAAAAGTTAGTCATTGGTATCACTTATTGGATTATTTTAATAGTGATAGTATAAAATTAATTTCTGTCACAGAAGGTGCTATAACATCAGGGTCACAAGAAGTATATAGTCTTCCAAAATTGCAATGTTGATAAAATAAAATTAATATAGTTTGGCATATTTATTAGTATTTAAAAAAAAAAAATATTTTAACTAATTCTTTACAGTATTATAAATAAACATTTAGATATCATTTTAAAAAGTTCTTAAATTATTCTTAACTCTCATTAATTTTAAATTAAATTATATGATTATAATCCTAACATTGAATATTAGGAAAAAAAAAAGTTAAATCAGGAAATCCCAGTGCTGAAGAGGATATTTTTAGTGGATATAGTGTGCATGGAACTAGCTCCACTAGTTGGTAGTCAGTCAGAGAGAGAGTGTGACAAACAAATTCGGCAAGCCTGCAAGACAAGGGTACCTTGTGGACTTGCTACACACCTTGATACCAACACAGTTATTCCTATGTCCCCACATAAATTAAATATTAAATATCCTTATAACAAATGTTTACAGTTATATTATATACATTTACAAATTCTTTACAGCATTATAAACAAATATTAGATATCATTAAAAAAAAATGTTAAATTATGAACTCGCATATAATTATAACATTTCATATCTGTTTATACAAAGAACAAGATGAATGTAGTCTGATTTTTCTTCTTTTTTTTTTTTTCTCGATTATCTTGTACAAAATTCAATTAACAGACACACTATACCCTGCATTTCAATATTTGTTTCAATTCGAATGCATCATTTTTGTTTTTATTTTATTTTTGTTATCGTTATTGTTTTCAATTATGTTTTCTATAGATTTTAGTTGATATGCATTTTTGTTTGAATTTTTAGTTTGCCAATTTATTTTTTTATTTTTCATTTTTTTCCCTTGTTTTGCGTTTGTGCATAGTGCAACAATGTTTTGGTTATTGTTTTTATGCCTGGTCTACAGCAGGTGTGGGTTTTAAAGAAAAAACAACTTTTTTAGGAAAATTTCAATCGATATATTCATATAGATTTTTGAACGATTGGATATAATCTGACCAACTTATGCTTTTGACAAAGCAATAAAAGTAAATTTTTTTTCATTACAATTTTTACCTATTTTTTTTTTTTTTTTTTTTTTTTTTTTTACAACTTCTTTTTGTTTTTTTTTTAAATTAGGTTCTTTTTAGGGATGACCATACAAAAAGCATAAAAGACAAATAGAATTTTTTTAGAAAAGTTTGAAAAAATTCAAAATGAAAATTTGTTTAAGCAAGAATTTATTTCTTTAAAAAAAAAAAAAAAAAAAAAAAAATTAAAAAATTTAATTTGCTGAACAAAAAAAAAAAAGAGAAAAAAAAACTGCAATACTTTTTATACTAAAAACTTAATTTGTGCTCTTATCATTAGTTACTTTTTAAGTTATACTTTTATTAGTTACTTTATTAGTTACTTTTTATACTAAAAATTTAATTTGTGCTCTTATTAACCATTTAATAAATGTGCACATTTGATTTAAATTTATTAATACATTTTCCTAATTTGAAATGTTCTCTTCTTTCTTCAATATTGCTAATGCAGCATTATACATATACACAATTACATATACATATATATACATGCACAATGTTTTTTTGTTTTTTTAAATCTTTACAAATATAATCTATACAGAATAATTTATAATATACATATGTAAAGTCAGCAGAGTGGCCTATTGTCAGTATCAGCCCGACAGTGTGGGGAATTGGTCTCCTTTTCACTTGTGCTAGACCAGGGAGATTGTTTTTGCTTAGGTGGATCACCACAGCTACCATCAGCTTTACCAAGAAGGGCCGGGTTAGCTCAGTCGGTAGAGCGTTCAGCTAGAAACCACAAGGTTCCTAGTTTGATACCAGTCCTCGCCAACTCAGCGTATGAGTAGCACAGGGATCTGTGCAGTAAAGTAAGGAGCTGGTGAAGGTGTGGCGCTCCACCTCAGACGCCAAAAACAATTTCCTTGGTCTAGCGCTATTGAAAAGGGGATTGACTCCCTCGCTGACTGGCTGATACCAACTTTAGGCCGCCCCGACGACTTTACTTACTTTTTATTGCAAGATCAGTATGTGTATAATTTTGGAATAATGTGAGACGCAGATGGCATAATGTTCATCGTTAAAGTAAATGGACTTAATGAGTCGGGTTTCTGCCTCCCCCAAGCCATGAGTAAACTAATGACTTTTCTTGGCTCTCTAGCTTTAGTAGGGTAACCTATCTAGGAGAGGAAAGACTGAATTCAAAACCTGAGGAGTGTTGTTTGAAGACTATAGCACATTGGTGTGCCATTCTTCTGTTATCTAACTCCTCCAAAAAGTCTCTTTAATCTTGGTAGGCAAATAGTGAGGTCAGTTAGCCTACTGTTGGTTTGAATAACAGCAGCTAAGTACCACACAAGCAGTGTCCAAGACAGTTGGTATAAATAGGACTCAAGAATGATCCATCCATGAATCTGGGTGATTCCATTCCTTGGTCCTGATTGGCTTGACTGCTTGATTTGAATGACATTGTGGAGTCTTATATATACTCTGTCATTTTGCAGTGGACTTTGTGGCTTTCAGGATTGTATTGAGTTACAACCGTTTGCTGCCTTGTCTTCCCAGTTCGACAGTAATTGGACTTTAATTATTCTTCAGCAACCTATCTAAGAGAAGGAAAAAAAACTCTGAATTCAAAACCTGAAGAGTGTTGTTTGAGGATTATGGTGCACCAGTGTGCTAGATTCTTCTGTTATCATTTAAATAAGATGCATTTGATACATCCAATAGTGCTCAGATACTGGTCAGCAGAGCAGTATATTAACTAAAAGTAATTAAAATCTCACTTTATTATTTCATTACTATAAATTTCATCTATAGAATCTCAGCTATGGGTTAAATAGTACAACTACTGTTCTTCTACAAGGATGTCTTTGACACTAAATAACCTACAAAGGTTGATATGCCATTAAACAAAGAAATTAAACCATAGGCAAACAGTAGGCATAATCATCAGATGAGGCTTTATTTATTATATATATATATATATATATATATATATATATATATCACTAAATGTCTTTTTATATCCCTACCATTGCATAATTCAAGAATGGCTTGAACTATAGCCATTTGAACTTCTGTGGTTACTACTGGGACTCTGGAGCATGCTTTTAGCATATTAGTTTTCTGAAATGTAAAAAGAATATATATATATATATATATATATATATATATATATATATATATATATCAGGTTTAACTAAACTCAAACTTTGTTTATCCAACTGTATATAAAGTAGACAACTTGCAAAATAAAATTAGCCAGAAACCAGTTATGACTTTTTTTTCCACACTGGAAAATCAAGACTTAAAAAATAAGACTTAAAATGTTTTCATTTGTAACCATGGCTACCAGGTAAGCCATGTTAACTCCTCTATAACATCTACCTTGTAATGCCTCATTAAAACATAGTTTAATGTTACAAGCTTTAAGAAAATCCTATCTGCAGGGCATGGGTTCCAGCTAAGTTATATTAATTCAAAAGATTTCTCATGGCAGTTTGTAGATCAAACATTAAAGATAAATGTTGATCGTAATGTTCTGTTGAAAATTAAAACTGATTGAAATAATCTCATTTGGATTCTTACAACTGGATAATTGGGGAAAAACAACTTTGAATAATTGATTGATGGCATATATATATATATATATATATATATATATTATATAATACCATCAAAAGGAAACGATTTCAAAATAAAAACTAATGGCTAAACAATGCTAAAACCTTTCTCATTAAATATTACACTTATTTTAATGTCGTTTTAATTTCTATATAAAATTATATATATAGGATTGGTTTTAATATATTTGACAATAACATGATAATATCATAAATCAATAACGGCAAATAATTATTTATTAAACCCAGTTTTGTTAAAATCATTATGCAAATTATTTCCATATTTATTGGAACGCGTATTTCACGATTTTGAATGTATTGATAATACAAAGTTGTTCTTTATTCTATGTATTGACGAATTTGGGTAATGTGACGTAAGCAGTGACATAGTTTTAGAAAAATAGACCGAATATCCATTATTAATAGATTACCTTGGTGTGGCACAGGGTCAATAGCATGGAGCACTTAGTGAGATTCAAACTTACTAGCAATATTGTCTGAATTTTTTTTAGATGAGACTTGATAATATGTATTATTTAGATCTTTTTTAATTATTGTCTGAATTTTTTATTAAAGAAAGCCGGAGTGCACATTGACTTAAATGTTGTGTATATAATAACAATAAAGATGAGGACAACAGTCTGAAAAATCTAAATCATACTTAGTAGTAATAGTCTAACTTTCTAAATATTACTTTATGCATATGCTGTCTAGTATAGAAAGACTTGAACAATGATATTAGATATTTAAGTTTAACCTATTCTGGAACACATCCAGTATCAATCTGCTAGTCGCATCAAGCCCTAGCACCTAAATGATTACCCCAACCCTATTGCCCTTGTGGCAAGCGCCAACCCATTTTATCATATGGATGCTAGGAGGTGGTGGCTGAGGGTCTTCATGTCCAGGGAATGACGTTAAACTCTATCTGATGGTGAGATTCCAGGTCTGGGGTAATGTAGAGCACCCCTTCATCAACATTGCTCCTGGTCAACTCTGACCCGGAGTGGTAGTACCTGTTAGTGTCTAATCTATGGGTGAAATAGTAAAATGTGCTTATAAAAAAAAATTGAGTATCCATTAAGAATAAATTTAATTTCAAAGCTTTGTCGGCATTAAATGACCCACGAGGTTGATATACCGTAAAACAAACAAACAATGGGTAAAAAAAAATTTTAAAAAGTAAAGTTGTGGAGGTGACTTAAAGTCGGTATCAGTCAGACTGTGAGGGAGTCTATTCCCTTTTCACTAGTGCTAAATCAAGATTGTTTTTACATCTGAAGTGGAGCACTACACCTACCATCAGCTCCTCACTTTACCGCACAGATCCATGTTACTCATATGCTGAGTTGATGTGGTAGGCCCTGACACTAACTTTTTTCATGACCGTCCCGAACAAAAATTATCAACCGCCCCGAATGGGGTATGGACCATCCCAAAATCAAAATATTTTTGTTTAATTCATTAGCGTCATCAGTAGCATAATAACATGTAATAAAACATTAAGAAAAGCTGAAGCAGTGATAATTCAGGATATTTGGACAAAAAAATCCATTTCCTAGTGTGTTTTGAGCTAAAACAAAATACTTTTTTTTTTACTTTAAGTTACCCTGAGAAGGGTTAGTAGTACATAAATTGGTCCTTTTAAACTATCTCCCTCCCCCATTATTCATTACATGGCTTTGAGAATAGACCTGCGGTTCCGTATCCTCATTTTGAGGTCAGCATTCAGGCAATCACTGGACGGCCAATATTGGAATGTAGTACTAACTTTTAGGAAAAATTTTTACCGTCCCCGGAAACTGTCGTGGATGTAATTTTTATCGTCCATGGGACGACGGGACAGCATTAATGTCGAGCCCTGTGGCGTGGGCCGGTATTGAACCAGGAACCTTATGGTTCCTAGTCTGGTGCTGTACCAAATGAGCTAAACAACAAAACTTACTAGAAATAGCTCATAAAAAAAGAGGTAGTCTCTGTGGCATAGTGGTTAATGTGCTGGACTGCTATCATAGGCGAGTTTGAACTTCAATCACACTATTACATTCACTTTTAGACTAATGCCCTTGAGATGAATTTAGCATTAACTCTTAACATCCTGTTGAGAATTTTCCAAGTCCAGAACCCCATTCCACTAAGTATTTATCAAAAATGGCTAAAAATGGCTTTTCATTTAAATTACTTGTTATTGACTTTTAAATATGTTTAATATTATATTTAAACAAAGGCTATCATTTGGAGCAGATTAGGAAAATGAATGTGATTTCAAAGAAGATTGATATGCTATTAAACAAATACCAACCCAAAAACCAAATAAACACCCCTGGAAAAGGGTATGAACCCCTTAGCTATGGGTTAAATAGTACTACTATTGTTCTACAAGGAAGACTTTGGCATTAATTAACCCATGAAGCTTGATATGCCATTAAACAAACAAAACCATAAAACAATTTTGCTAACCATTGCTATGATTAGTAATTTTTCAAATATATTCTTTTTGAGTCAGCTTGGCATTTTATACTGACAATTCCTGCCGTTACTAATGCTTTGTTTTACTTTTTAAAGTGTGATGAAATATGAACATTGAAGCTTTAAAAAAAGAAAAGTTAGTTTTTATTGCTCTTTCATTTATGACTTAGCACAGTGTTGCTTAACTTTTATTTAATTGAATCTTGTGTTCATTATTAAATAATTATATTAATTATCTGGTATACACCTTTGGGAAATGTATGAATCCCTATGTTAGAGTGGTTAATGTGCTGGACTGTGACATCATAGTTAGCAGGTTTTAACTCCAATCACACTTTCACTTTCACTTTCAAACTAATACCATTGGGAAAGTTAAATATGTTATTCCTTAGCTATCGGTTAAATAGTTCCACTATTATTCTACAAGGAAGACTTTGGCATTATATAACCCATGAAGCTTGATATGCCATTAAACAAAGAAACCAAACCATAACATCTGGTATATAACTACAAACTCTCAATCATAGAATGTGACAAGTGCTTTTTTTATATTTATTATATATATATATATATATACAATGGGTCAATGTAAAAAAAAAAAAATAGCCCTGGTCTTCATGTCACATAGGCAATAGACTACACTAACTACCATTGTGGTGTAATGGTTAGCAAGTTTGATCCTTGCTGGATGCCCCCATACTTGTGAGCCTGTATCATATCCTACCTGTGGTGAATGGGTTGGGTAAATACCTATCTCTTGTTGAGGGTGTCCCATCCTGGTGTAATGGTTAGCAAGCTGGTCTTGCAGACCCATTACTACTGAATAGAAAGTTTGATCCTCAATGGATGCCCCATACTTATGACCTTGTGTCACATCCTACCTGTGGTGAATGGGTTGGGTAAATACCTATCTCTTGTTGAGGGTGTCCCATCCTGGTGTAATGGTTAGCAAGCTGGTCTTGCAGACCCATTACTACTGAATAGAAAGTTTGATCCTCAATGGATGCCCATACTTATGACCTTGTGTCACATCCTACCTGTGGTGAATGGGTTGGGTAAATACCTATCTCTTGTTGAGGGTGTCCCATCCTGGTGTAATGGTTAGCAAGCTGGTCTTGCAGACCCATTACTACTGAATAGAAAGTTTGATCCTCACTGGATGCCCCATACTTATGACTTGTGTCACATCCTACCTGTGGTGAATGGGTTGGGTAAATACCTATCTCTTATTGAGGGTATCCCATTTTTGATGTAATGGTTAGATAGCTAGTCTTGCAGATCCTTTACTACTGAATAGCGAGTTCCATCCTCACTGGATGCCCCATACTTGCAACTTTGTTTCACATCCTACTCATGGTGAACATGTTGGGTGTCCCATTGTAATGTAATGGTTAGCAAACTATTTTCCCAGATTCATTATTACTGTATAGCAAGTGTGATCTTTGCTGGATTCCCTATACTTGTGACTTGGTGTCACATCCTACCAGGCCCCGACACTAACTTTTTTCATGACCGTCCCGAACAAAAATTATCAACCATCCCAAATGGGGTTTGGACCGTCCCGAAATCAAAATATTTTTGTTTAATTCATTAGCATCATTTATACTTGTCGGTCATCAGTAGCATAATAACATGTAATAAAACATTTAAGAAAAGCTGAAGCAGTGATAATTCTGGATATTTGGACAAAAAATCCATTTCCTAGTGTTTTGAGCTAAAAAAACAAAAAAAAAAACTTTAACTTTAAGTTACCCAGAGAAGGGTTAGTAGTACATAATTCGGCCCTTTTAAACTATCTCCCTCCACCATTATTCATAACATGGCTTTGAGAATAGACCTGCGGTGCCGTAGCCTCATTTTCAGGTCAGCATTCGGGCAATCACTGGACAGCCATTATTAGAATGTAGTACTAACTTTTAGGAAAAAATTTTACCGTCCTGGCAAACTGTCCTGGATGACGTATTGATCGTCCCGGATGTAATTTTTATTGTCCCCGGGACGACGGGACAGCGTTAATATCGAGTCCTGCATCCTACTCATGGTGATTGGGTTGGGTAAATACCTTGGCCAATCCCATCATGGTGTAATGGTTAGCAAACTAGTCTCACAGATCCATTAATGCTGAATAGCAAGTTCAATCCTGGGAGTCTGAATTCAAATCTGTTGAACTCTGCTTAAAAAAAATGATCTTGTGTCACATCCCGTTCATACAGAGGGGTTGGGTAAATACATATCGACAAATTTCTATTTAAAAATGTATGAGTACATTCTACTTAAAGTAATACATACTTAAACTGTATATTTATTGTATACTGAAAAAGGTGTTAAAATTCTTTGAAACTATTTTTCTTTTGATGTTAGTAAAACACACCCAGCTAATCTATTAGTAATGGAGATTCGCTTCCGGTTTTTGTCTGTAACAAAAACTGCGTCACTGCTTACGTCACATTACCCAATACGTAATCCAACGTCATAACATAGAATAAATATACTCAAAATGTGAGCATGCAACGTTAGACAATCCTCATTGTTTCAATAAATAGATGCCCGGCGTTATATATTTATATATAGATTGTTTTATTCTAATATAATATTTAAAGTTATCGGAACTGTTTCCATTTCAAATTGTCTTTCTTTTTTTTTTTCTTTTTTTTTTTTTTTACTCCTTTAATAAATTTGACGATTTTACATACTTATGGTACACACTCTGACATTAAATTTTCAGCTCCTATCTCCTCAGGCAATATCTTCCAAAAAATTATTTTTACATCACCCGGGGGGTGTCTTTTTATTTTGCTAGTAATTATAATTGAATATCAGGTTGCTATTCTTTATGAAGAGATGAATTCTCTCTTAATTTTTTAAGCATTATATACATTGCCTTATTACATCAGTCTTTTATGTAAGGTTAAATTTTCATTAATTATATATATATATATATATATATATATATATATATATATATATATATATATATATATATATATATATAATATATATATATATATATATATAATGTTGAATTTGTTAAATCTGGGATGGATAATTCAAATGCTATGAATAAATAGCTAATATAATTTTCTGAAAATGATTTAGAAAATCCTTTAATGTGCTTAACTCTCTTATGAGATAAGAAATTGTGTCTATGTAAAATGAAACTGGAAGTGAATCCGACTGTATGTTGAAAAAATGAATAAAGGAAAGAAAGTATAGAATGGATAATATAGGATATTTTAATCAATATTACTTACACGTGTTTCGGTCAGGAGTTTATCCATGTGTACATTATTCAAACTATTATTATTTTTAAATAATCAAATGAAATAATAATAGAAAAAATGTAGAAATGTTCCGCACACAAAGAAGATTTTACCTTCATCAGAGTAAATCCTTCTGGAAAAAAAGAAAGAAAAAAAATGAAACGCGTGTAAGTAATATTGATTAAAATATCCTATATTATCCATTCTATACTTTCTTTCCTTTATTCATTTTTTTCAACATGTAAGTATGTGTATATAGTAAGGTAAAGTCGACGGGTTAGCTCAGTCGGTAGAGCGTTTGGCTAGAAACCACAAGGTTCCTAGTTCGATGCTGGCCCTCGCCAACTCAGCGTATGAGTAGCACAGGGATCTGTGTGGTAAAGTAAGGAGCTGATGGTAGGTGTGGCACTCCACCTCAGATGCTAAAAACAATCTCCTTGGTCTAGCGCTATTGAAAAGGGGATAGACTCCCTCACTGACTGGCTGATATCGACCAATGTGTATATAATATGATATAATATATTATATATAATGTATGGTAAAATATGGAAATAAATCCAATGGTATGTAGAAATGAGATAATCATTTTTTTTTTTTTTTTTTTTTTTTTTTATGTGCTAGGTATATTCCAATAATTTTGACTATGTCTTGTAAATAAATATTATGACTACAAAAGTACATGACCAATTATATTAATATTAAATCTAACTCTCTTTAGCCACATTTAATTGTTCAATCCTATTAATCATGGAATTCAAATCACTTGGCTTCTAAGTGATTGGAATTAAAGACAATTAATAAAGAATCTTATTGTTTTCTTAGATGTCATTTCACAAAATATTTGGGTTAGAAAACTTTCTGTTTTGATTGTATAAAAACTCCAAATGCTTTTTAATTAGCTTCATATCAGCTGATTACGCAGACTAGTATATGATTTCAGAGACACATGGTGTAATGGTTACCATGGAACGACGAGACCAGTAATTCTACGATTATTGTATTGAGAGGGGGGGGAGGGTCCTTGTGGTGTAATGGTTAACATAGTAGGAAATCGACACTATGACCTGACTTCAAATTCTGGATAAGGTCATTTGCATTTCACGTGGCGCTAATACACTTAGGAAAAAAATGAATCCAACTATTCTCACTCCAGCTGTGGGTAAATAGTAGGTCAATGGGGCTCTTTAGACTTGGTTAGGTAACCAATCTAGGAGAAGAAAAACTCTGAATTCAAACCTGTTAAACCCCAGTTATGAAATTGACCTAGTGTTACATCCTGCTCGTGCAGAGGGGTGGTAAATATGTATACCATTTCTAGCTTGGGTTGGTAAATATGTATACCATTTCTAGCCACATGGGTGGTAAATATGTATACCATTTCTAGCCCATGGGTGGTAAATATGTATACCATTTCTAGCCACATGGGTGGTAAATATGTATACCATTTCTAGCCACATGGGTGGTAAATATGTATACCATTTCTAGCCACATGGGTGAGATAGATTTTGAAATGAAGTATTAATATTTTGAATTCTCATAAGTAGTGATATAGATAAGGTCTGATTAATGTTTTTTTACATGGCCAGCTGTATGTTGGATATTCAGGAATAAGTAGTGAAAAAGGATTCTACAAATTTGCTTTTGCATAGTCTCTTATATAGAGCTAATACTCTTGGGAAAGGTACACATCAAACTACTTTCCCTCCAGCTATGGATAGATAGTAGAGCAGACTAGACTTTTTAACCTTGCTTAGAAAACTGATCTAGAAAAAGGAAAACTCGGAATTCAAACCTCTTAAACTACACTTAAGAAATTGACCTTGTCAAGTCCTGGAGTGTGTTAGTGTGTGTGTGTGTGTGTATATATATAATATATATATATATATATATATATATATGGAATAAAACATCACAAAGCTTAGAGAAAACATTTATAACTTTCATAGCTTAGACAAAAATTTTAAAATCTCATCAGACTCATTCAGAGTGCGGAGATGAAAGTCAAAATTTTACAAAACATTTGAAAAAACGAAATTTTTTTTTGTTTTTTTTTTGCCAACATCTCAAAAATTGCTACATTTGTAAAAGATATACAAAATAAATAATAAAAATATTGTACGTAGTATAATAAACCAAAGACTTTCTCTCCGACCGCTACGGGAGTAATTTGTTGAGATGATTTTTGTAAAATCAATATTGATCAGATCAGCTTGATTATATTATAAGTTTTTTCTTTAACAGCATTGTTGATGTTTCATTCCACCTTTTCTTACTCATATATTCATTTCCTTTCTTTTAAATATATATATATATATATATATTTAGAGACTTTCTGTCAATAAAGTTTTGGTTGATTTAGTGGAATTACTAATAGCATTCTCCAGCTGAAAACATAAGATTTCTACCCAGATTATTCCTGGGCAATGGGAAGCAATAACAATGCAGAATGTCCTATTTACCATTTAATTAACACTGGAACCGTTTTACTTTTTTAAAAAAATAGGGGGGAAAAAGTAAGATAAATAAATACACTCTATCAAAATATCTCTCTCCTGGGGAAAGTTTGTTTTTATAATACTGGATTTAAGAGTGGATTCATCTTCTGAAAAATTTTTTTTTTTTTTTTTTTTTTTTTTTTTTTTTTTTTTTTTTTTTTTATGACTCTTCAAGAAAAAATTTCGAAAGAGCTAAGAATACTGCCAAAATCTCACACGTAGTAGAGGATGAAAACAAAATGAATCGAAAGAAAAAAAAAAAAAAGGAGAGGGTGAAAACCTTTTTTCAATTTCAATGTTTTTCTCTGTTCTTTTTGTTTTGTCCTCTATTTTGTGTCAGATTTTTGGTGGTGGTCTTAAAAAAAGTATATCATAATGATCAGTTTAAAATATATTCAAAGAATGAATGAATGATGTTTCATACTAGTAATTTAAAAAAAAAACGCCTTCTGGCAGTGTAAAAATTATTTTTTAAAGATATTGCTGGGTGGAGGGTGGGAGTTAAGAGTACAATGTTAGAGGTTTGTATCAAAAATCACTAAAATCTTCAAATTTATTAAAGGAGTAAAAAAAAAAAAATAAATAAATCAATTAGAAATATAAACTTAGTTCTGTTCCCTTCAAATAAAATGTTGCATGCATCGATTAATTATCAATTAAATAATTATTCTTGTTACTGAAAATAGAGTGAGTTAAATACAATTTTTTAAAACGGATTACAGGGTTGTTCTTTATTCTGTCTATTGACGATTTTCATTATTATGACGTAAGCAGTGATATAGTTTCGGTTACAAACAAATTGAGACCAAATCTCCATTATTGATAGATTAAATCCAGATAATAATTTCAGTTAGAAATTTGTGATCACTTTGCATTTCATCTCTCTAAAGATAAGGTGCTCCCTCTCTCTCTCTCTCTCTCTCTGTAACTGTCCTTTTCTAGATCAATATTTTATTATGTTCATGGTGAGGCAGAATTAATAAATTAATCAATATATATTATTGATCTCTCTGTTACCTCTGGCTAATCCTGTATGTATAGAAATATCAACAGGTTTGATCCAATTTTCACAATAAAATAATCTTATAATCATTAATTACTTATTCATATATTATCTATATATCATCATATATTTATATAGTATACATTAATTAAATTTCTAAGAGACTATTTGGTGAGGAAAGAAAAATACTGGGACACATTGATCCAATTTTGCTGTGTCCTTTTAGACTTTACTATTGGAGAAGAGGATTCTTTAGTCGGGGGGGGGGGAGCTTTGAACTCTGGTTCAAATCCTGGACGAGGTTGTTTGCTTTTCACATAGCGCTAATACACTTGGGAAAGGTATGAATCTAACTATTCTCCCTCCTGCTATCGGTAAATAGTAGGAGAGACTGGACTCTTTAACCTTGGTATGGCAACCATACTTACTACATACTATACTTACCTGTTTTAGAGGCTTTGTCTTATGATCTGATGAGCAAGGTAGAATAACTCATGGCTGTCCCTCCAGGCAACACCTGCCCCTTCACCTAAAGAATAAGGGATGGGTTTATTACCCAATGCCTGAGGTGCCCTTCAAGGGGAATTTTGACAGAACCATGCATTTTTTGCATTGGCCATCGCACAAACTTCACTTTGTGGATAGTTCCTCACATTAAGAAGACTGTTAATCTAACCTGGTGGGAGGTCTGGAAAATATATACCTATTATTATAACTAACAGGACCCGTGGCATTTCCATGAAACAAAACAAAAATCAAGAGGAGCTATTTAAGCCAGAATCAATGATTTGCAATTTCAATATTACAAATAAAACTTTTTTTCTTTTTTTTTTCAATTCTTTATAATTTTATGTTGTGCATTTAAGCGACACAAAATCATTTGCCCAACATGCAAAGTACAACTTACAACCAAGCATATCCTTCTAAATTGTAACAGACTTAAACATATTCGTGCAAATTACTATCAAGCAAGAAACCCGAAAGACATCTTTAAGAATACAAACCCTGAAAACATTTTAAATTTTATAAAAAAAAAAGCAACCTTTTCAACAAAATATAACAGAACATAACCAATTATCTCCATAGAACCACTACTTTAACAACATCCTGTTGAAAATTTTCTAAATCCAGAGTCCCATTCCTATAAGGATCTATCAAAAATGCTAAAAATGACCTTTTCATAAATAGTTACCTGTTATTTCCTTTAAAATAAAGACTGCTAAATATGTTTAATATTACATTTAAACAAAGTCTATCATTTGGGGCAGATTAGGAAAATGAATGTGACTTCCTGGTGGGTGGAATGAGGTGGTATAGGATGTTAAGAGTTAAAGACTGAAATCCAAAATAACCTTTTTGGCATTAAATGACCCACAGAGGTTGATATACCGTTAAACAAGACTCAAACTCAAAATCATTTGGAATGTTTCATTTTTAGAATAGTGAAATAAAATCAGACTAAGAAATGTGTGAATAAGTGACATTTTTGCATTGCATCTTGGACAATTTGGAAGGGTCTCATTTTTAACCAGATTGTTGCAGGATTATAAAAGGATAGAAGATTTAGGAATAAGCGTATTAATATATAGATTTATAATTATATAATGAAACTTGTATGCAATTTATCATTGGGTAGAATGACACCAATTGGCACATACCGGTACTAGTATTCAAGACTAGTAATTCTTTTGACAATATTTACTCAGTAATGAAGAGTTCCTTTCATGGCTACATAACATAATATTGTAATTTACTTTTATCTTGACTAAGGTTTTAATGCTAGCGGTCATGCTTATCTGTTTACTGTACTAAGTAATATAATACCACCTGTCACATTATGGATAGGGAGGAGATGGGTGCTGTCAAAGTAACTTTTTTTGCCCTCTGAGATGCTATGGAGGAAAAGTATCCTCAATAACCACTAGGGAATGATAAACCAGTTATATTGATGGATTTATTTTTAAGAAATTAAAACGAGTATTAAATAATTGAAGTTAAGAAAAAAATGCCTTCAGGTATTTAATTCTTGTTTTCGAAATGAAAGACAAAAATGATAAAGAAAATTTTTTTTTAAATAAAGTTGTTTTTTTTTGTTTTTTTAATTCAAAAATCTTTTCTTTTTTTTTTAATCTATTTTTTTCTAATAGCTGACCAGATACCAAATTTTCATATATATCTGCATGAACTGATTTCTTTAAACTTAAAAGCTTGAGATATATATATATATATATATATATATAGTCAGAGAACTAACAAACTAAGCTACATTTTTGAAACCGTTTTTCATATGTAAGAATTTTTTTTTATTAGTACTACTAGACAATGAAACAAATAATTTTCAGTATTAAAAAAAAATTGAAATGTTTGAAATAACTACAAATAGAAAAAAAGTTGTTGTTCCTTTACCATTTTTATACAAGATATTTTTTTTAAAAAAAACAAAAAACAAAAGAAAGAAAACAAAAACAAATTTGCACTACTATAATAATACCTGAAAATACTAATATAATTTTTCATTTTATAGGGCTATTAATGATAATAGAAAGGTCCTAAATAATCCAATATATAAAAACAATGTGTATCCCAATTCTCTCACTTTATATATGTATATATATATATATATATATATATATATATACACACACACACACGCACACACCTGTGTATTAGGGTAGTGAAGACATGGAGTCAACGACACTTGGTAACTGACAGTTTCTTGACTTCTTTTCAAACCAAGTTTAGTTTGAAAATCACATGGATTTAGAAACTGATAGTTACTACATACTGTTGACTTTGTCTTCAATACCCTGACTTGGATATATATGCTCTATCAATAATATTGAACACTTATAAATATAGAAAACTATATTATCAGTATTTTATTCATATAATATACATAAATGCAAGATAATCCAAAATACTGGTAAGTGAGGGATGATTCTATTTGGGATCATAGAAATCCTATTGTACATCCATATTGTATGCTCTTGTAGGTGCAAACTTACTCGTTCATATATATATATATATATATATATATATATATATATAATGAAAATCAGATCCAGAAATACAATCATCAGATTGAATGATTTTAATCTGATGGCATTACTTTTGGCTCAATCTGATTTTTCTGAATTTTTTTATTTATCTGTATTTGGATTTTTTAAACTATTGTCCTCATCTTTATTGTTATCTACACAATATTTCAGTTGATGTGCCCTTCGTTGTAGAAAAAAAATAAAGATGAGGACAATAGTTTTAAAAAATCCAAATAATATAAATTATCTAAAAATCCAAATAATAATAATTCATCTAAAAATTCAGACAAATTATTCAGTTATTATTTGGTTTATTCGGACTATTGTCCTCATCTTTATTGTTATCTACACAACATTTCAGTTGATGTGCCCTCCAGCCTTCTTGTTGTTCAGATAACAATAAAGATGAGGACAATAGTCCGAATAATCCAAATTATCAAGTCTCATCTCAAAAGTAGAAGAAAAAGATGTTACAATAGATTTGGATTATTTGGACTATTGTCCTCATCTTTATTGTTATCTACACAACATTTCTGCTGATGTGCCTTCCATTTTAGACAACAATAAAGATGAGGACAATAGTTTTAAAAAATCCAAATAATATAAATTATCAAGCCTAATCTAAAAAATTCAGAAAAATTATTCAGTTATTATTTGGTTTATTCGGACTATTGCCTTCATCTTTATTGTTATCTACAGACATACCTTCTTCAGGTATTTCTTGTCAAACTCAGGAACCCCTCTTTGAACTTAGGAACCTTCATGTTGTAATTGGGAGCCTGATGAGGACAATAGTTTGAATAATATAAATTATCAAGCCTCATCTAAAAAAAATTGAGAAATTTTTATTTATCATTCTGTCACATTGCATTCTAAATCTTAGATGTACATATTTTATATGTAGCATTTTTCTACATCCACAGAATATTCCATTATAAAGACACAAGAAAAATGATAAAATCCATTATGGTAACAACATAAGGTATTCTTGGTGTTACTCAAGGCAAGCAGGATCGTGTTACCATAGCAGCAACAAAGTGCTAATTAAAGAACTCTGATAGAAAATACATGTAAACTTTAAGTTTCTTTTTCTTTTCTAAAAAAAAAAAAAAAATCTAGAAATTTGAACATAACCATGAAATTTTTTTTTTTGTGGATTATAAGGAAGGTAATTATATAAAGCTATTATCATTATAAAAATATTTTCTTTAATTAGCAAACAATCTACTTTAAATATTCAAAAATAGATTTTACATAGTAAATAAACACTCCACCCTTGTTTCATAATATTTATAGATTATTTCTACTTGAAAAAATAAAAAAAATTAAAAAAAACCAGATAAAGTCCACACCTGCTATTTTTTCTTTCTCTCCCTCTTTCCCTCCCTCCCTCTCTCTCCCTCTTTCCCTACCTTTCTACCTACCTCCCTCCTCTCTCTCTCTCTACCTCTACCTCTCTCCTCTCTCTCTACCTCTACCTCTCTCTCCTCTCTACTCTCCCCCTCTCTCTACCTCTACTCTCTCTCTCTCTCTCTCTCTCTCTCTCTCTCTCTCTCTACTCTACCTCTCTCCTCCTCTCTCTCTCTCTCTCTCTCTCTCTCCTCTCTCTCTCTCTCTCCTCTCTCACCTCTCTCTACCTCTCTCTCCTTCCACCACATTGTTGACCCCATAAATGGGGTCACACGAAGTCCGGCGACAAGCTGAAACATTGTGTGCTGCACACTGTCCAAAACGCAAAATCTTTGAAAGGGAAAAAAAAAAATTTTTTTTTTTTTTTTTTTTACCTTTTTATTTATTTTTTTTTATTTTTTTTTTTTTATTTTTTTTTTTTTTTTTTCACTTTTTCAAAATTTTTTTTCCCCAACTTCCGAAATGTTACATTATTTATTCACTGCTTATCTTGTAGGCTGTCTCTAAAGGCTCGTTAACAGGATTTTCCTGTCAATCTGCTTTTGTGCCTGCATCTAAGAGAAAACCACTCGATACCCTACAGTCTACTTTAAACCATCTGCAGTCATCTTGTATAAATTCCTCTACACTAAAGAAAAAGAGAGAATTGGTCAACTTGAGACAGGTTTGTTTATATTACATGAATGTTATATGGTATTGGTTATTATACAATATCAGTAGCTGATAGGAGGCGAAAAGACAAGCTACTTATGAATATGAGCAACACCATCTTCATCACAATTGGTTGCTGTTTTATATTTCTCTTAATTGGATTAGTTCTTTTATAGAACTAAGAACAACGTCCTGGCATTGCCTAGGATTTAAATTTAAAAAAAAAAAAAGACTGGTGAAGTAATATTAACACAATAGCACAATGATCATATATGCACACAAAACTAACATGCTTTTTTTTTTTCCCCCCGTCACCACCCACCAATGAACATGGTATGTGAGATTGTTTGTGTGAGAATGGTGATAGTGTGCTTTTTTTTTTCTCTTTTTTTTTTTTTTTTTTCTCTTTTTCTTTTTTTTTCTCTTTTTCTTTTTTTTTTTTTTTTTTTTCTTTTTTTCTTTTTAAAGACAAAGAGGAGTATATGTTCTTTAAACTGTTTTGTAACAATTATCATTGGCATTTCAGCCTCAGAAGACTATAATGTAGTTTTTGTACCCCTGACGTTACAGTGCCTCCTGTGACTGAGTCCATGTTCGAAAAACATTCTCTACCACAGATGTCGCACGTGAAGGCTATCATTGAAGATATTGATGTGCTGGTGCTTTGTTGCCACTGCTTTCCTCTGGACCTCTTGGCTTCATAGTGTTGTGCCAGGGTGGCTTCAGACACAAACAGTCCGCTACAGAGAGTGGACTGTTCATGTCTGAAGCCACCCTGGTGCAACACCGTGAAGCCAAGAAGTCCAGAAGAAAGTATAAAGTTCCAGCACATAACTCCTATGTAAATGGAAGTTATATTGACATACATTATACAATATATATCCACATGTAGTCACTTATACAAAGTTGATTTTATATGTATCTCCATATACAACCTGGTTTATATAAGAGACTATATGTATCTATATATACAACCTACTTTATATAAGAGACTATATGTATCTATATATACAACCTACTTTATATAAGAGACTATATGTATTCCATATACAACCTACTTTATATAGAGACTATATGTATCTCCATATACAACCTACTTTATATAAGAGACTATATGTATCTATATATATACATACCTACTTTATATAAGAGACTATATGTATCTATATATATACAACCTACTTTATATAAGAGACTATATGTATCTATATATATACAACCTACTTTATATAAGAGACTATATGTATCTATATATATACAACCTACTTTTATATAAGAGACTATATGTATCTATATATATATACTACTTTATATATAGAGACTATATGTATCTATATATACAACCTACTTTATATAAGAGACTATATGTATCTATATATACAACCTACTTTATATAAGAGACTATATGTATCTATATATATATTACTTTATATAAGAGACTAATATGTATCTATATATACTATATGTATCTATATATACAACCTACTTTATATATAAAGACTATATGTATCTATATATACAACCTACTTTATATAAGAGACTATATGTATCTATATATACAACCTACTTTATATAAGAGACTATATGTATCTATATACTATATTATACAACCTACTTTATATAAGAGACTATATGTATCTATATATATACAACCTACTTTATATAAGAGACTATATGTATCTATATATACACCTACTTTATATAAGAGACTATATGTATCTATATACAACCTACTTTATATAAGAGACTATATATACTTTATATAAGAGACTATATATATATACAACCTACTATATGTATCTATATATACAACCTACTTTATATATAGAGACTATATGTATCTATATATACAACCTACTTATATAAGAGACTATATGTATATATATATATTTATATAAGAGACTATATGTATCTATATATATATACTTTATATAAGAGACTATATGTATCTATATATATACACCTACTTTATATAAGAGACTATATTATTTATATTATCTATATATATACTTTATATACTATATGTATCTATATATATAACTACTTTATATAAGAGACTATATGTATCTTATATATACCTACTATATATACAACCTACTTTATATAAACATAGGTTAGCTGGTATACTGTTCTTCTACAAGGATATCTTTGGTATTAAATAACCCAAGAAGGTTGATAGACCATCCTATCGCAATGCCAACTGCGATGGTTGGGTCACGCCATCCGCATGCCTGCAGACATACTCCTCCATAGAGTACTTTATGGTGAACTCGCAGAAGGCACTTGAATGGCAAGAGCTCACCAAAAGTGGTTCAAAGACCATATGAAGACAACTCTGAAGAAATGCACCATTATACCTTCAAGTCTGGAAGATCTGGCTTCCAACGGACGAGGTTGGCAAGACACATGCTGCAGCTCAATATTGAGATTAATAGGGCTGTAGAGTGGCAACGTCTTCGTCATCATGCACCACCAAATGCAGATGGAAATTTCCCATGCAGTGTGTTTGACCGCATCTGCAAGTCCAGAATTGGACTAATTAGCCACCATATGGTCCACAACTAATGGACGACATGGAGTGACGTCATTGTCGTCTGTGACGGACTTCTAAAAAGAATATATATCCACATGTCATCACTTATATAAAGTTGTTTAAGGAAGCGCGTGGTGTAATGGTTAAAGTCATAGGAAATGGACTCGTCACCCCGAGTTCAAATCCTGGACGTGGTAATTGCATTTCACTTAGCGCTAATACCCTTGGGAAAGGTATGAATCCTACTCTCCCTCCAGCTATGGATAAATAGTAGGGCAAACCGGGCTCTTTAACCTTGGTTAGGCAACCGGTCTAGGAGAAGGAAAACTCTGAATTCAAACCTGTTAAACTCCGCTAAAGAAATTGACCTTGTGTCACATCCTGCTCGTGCGGAGGGGTTGGTAAATATATATATATAAAGTTGGTTTTATATGCATCTATATATGCAACCAACTTTATATAGGAGGCTATATGTATCTACATATAGAACTGGTTTATAGAACCAAATATAGGTTAAATAGTCCCACTACTGTTCTTCTACAAGGATATCTTTGGCATTAAATAACCCAAGAAGGTTGATATGCCATTAAATGAACCAAACCAAGTTTATATAAGTGTATGTATATATGTATGTATCTACATATACAACCAAGTGTATATAAATGTATATGTAGATGCATACAAGTAATAGACAAATATCTAATTTTAATATGTAATAGTATTACATTCGAGTGACGCTGAAAGCACCCGTAGATGACTGAAGTTAAGCAAAATCACCAAAGTTAAGCAACGATGAGTCTGTTCAATACTTAATTGGGTGACCATTAAGCAACAGCAGCTACTGTAAGCAACCAGAGAATCTTTATTTATCAAAAATGACTTAATTCGATATTAAATGACCAAAAAGGGTTAATATGCTGTAAAATAAAATAAGCCAAAAAAAATGTATAGAATATTTTGAGAGAAATCTTAGGTCACGTTAACACTAAGGAAAGTATTTTTATCTACTTTATTTCATAGTAGACAAAACCCAATACTCCATCTTTAAAAGGAGGAAATTACTTCATTATAAAATGTATTTGATGAGGTAAAGCTATCAAGAGTTTTTCATTTTTATTCTTTATTTTTTTTAATGTATTCTGCCGCTTAGCAAATTAAATATAGTTAAGTGATAAGATGGAAAATCGGTCAATTGTTTTTCTGAGAATATATTTATAAGTACGTTGGACTCTCGGAAAACTCTTAGAAAAGAAAAGCTAGATGGAAACTACTCAAGGATGCTACCAATTGTCTTGAACAAGTCTTGGAAGCAGCACCCCCCCCCCAAACACCCAAAAATTTCCAGTTCTAAAGCCACTTGCTTCCTATCACACAAACCATCTAAGTAAGACAAACAAGACATACAGGACACTGCTGGAGAAGCAAGGATGAACTCATAAGTGATGCTCTCTTGTGGACACCTATACGTGGATCCACCAGTGTAGGCCGACCCACAAAAAACCTATATCAATCAGCTCTGTATGGATGCTGTGCAGAAGACCTGCCAGATGGGGATGGCTGATAGGGACAGTTAGCGATCATGGGTATCCATGTTGTCATCACGACCTGAGGGTCTACATGTTCTGGGAATTACGTTAAACTCTATGGTGAGGTTCCAGTTTTGGAGGTCTGGGGAATGTGGAGCACCCCTTGATCACATTACTCCCAGGTCCACTCTGATCTGGAGTGGTAGTACTTGTTAGGGTCCTATCTATGGGTTAAATAGAAAAATGAGATTTTAAAAAAAATGTGTTTAAAGAAATTAAAAACTTTAGTACCCATTAAGAATGAATAAAAACAAAAATGTCTTTTGCATAAAATAACCCAATGGATTATGACATGCTATAAAATCCAACCAACCAATCTGGTGGTTGTAATGTTGGTCATCCACATCCATGGTCAATGTTAATAAGTCCTTGGTATTGTTGGACTCTTGGTCAGTCTCCCTCTGGATGACAGTCCCCTCTGGATGACATCCTACATGTAGTGGTCAGTCTCCCTCTGGATGACATCCTACATGTAGTGGTCAGTCTCCCTCTGGATGACATCCTACATGTAGTGGTCAGTCTCTCCATCCTACATGTAGTGGTTTGGAGGCACATGTTGGAGTAATGGTTACCACTGTAGGAAAGGGATACAAGACTAGTTCAAAATCCTAGTCGAGGCTGTTTGCCTTTCACATAGCGCTAATACTGGGAAAGGTATGAATCCAACTATTCTCCCTCCAGCGATGGATAAATAGCAGGGCAGGCTGGGCTGTTTAACCTTGGTTTGGCAACCTGTCTAGGAGAAGGAAAACTCTGAATTCAAACCTCTTAAGAAATCGACCTTGTGTCACATCCTGCTCGTGCAGAGGGGTTTGGTAAATTTATATATGTAGTGGTCTAGGAGTTTAGATAGAGGGCTTGGAGTCCGTATAATGGGGATGAGATGATTTTGAAAATTCTCAGCCAGCAATTTCTAGATTGTGTTGACCTGCATGTCCATTAATGGATTCTGCCACCTTGAACGGCTCAGTAATGGTCCTTATCAATTTGCTGGGATCATGGTTGTCAGTATTCTGGACCTGGGGGGTGGGGGTTAATCAGTTCAACATTTATGTGGTTAATTTTTTTCTTCTTTTTTTTTTTTTTTTCTTTCTTTCTTGGCCCTTTGGCCCTATCTTGGGCTAGACGGGCGGTCGGAGAGGACCCCTCCGATCAATCGGCTGGTCACGTCAAGGCAGATTTTCCCAACCCCAAGCCCCAACCCCTTTTTATCATATGGTGCTAGAAGGGTGGCTGCGGGTCTACATGTCCTGGGAATGACGTTAAACTCTATCTGATGGCGAGGTTCCAGTTTTGGAGGTTTGGGGGATGTGGAGCACCCGTTCATCACCATTGCTCCCTGGTCCACTCTGACCCGGAGTGGTAGTACCTGTTAGGGTCCCATCTATGGGTTAAATAGAAAAACATGAGTTGATAAACAAAATTGTATTATCCATTAAGAATTGATTTATTTCAAAACCTTATCGGCATTAAATGACCCACTGAGGTTGATATGCCATAAAACCAACCAAACCATCTTTCTTGGCCATTGATGATTGATCTCTGTCTGAGGTTTCTGGCTCCGCCCTGGCCCCTTAAACATGGGAAGACCTACCCACTTTCAAGAAGCTGATAATTTCAAAGTTGTTATTGCTGGCCAGCTTGTGTAATGAACACCTTTTCATTTGCTATGTCAGATTAAAAGCTGCTGTGTTAATACTCTTGTCTGAAAGAGAAATCACAATATTGAAATTTGGTATATATTTATTTTGTCTGTGATTTATGTCCTACTAAATGTGTTGAGCTGGGTTAGCTCAGTCGGTAGAGCGTTTGGCTAGAAACCACAAGGTTCCTAGTTCGATATCGGTCCCTCGCCAACTCAGCGTATGAGTAGCACAGGGATCTGTGCGGTAAAGTAAGGAGCTGATTGCGGGTGTGGCGCTCCACCTCAGATGCAAAAATAATCTCCTTGGTCTAGCGCTATTGAAAAAGGGATAGACTCCCTCGCTAACAAGTGGCTCAACCTTTATTTTATTCTTTCTATACAGTCCAGGTTAAAAGTGCAGTAAGGGTAACCTGAAGTTAAACTTTTTTTTTGTTTAATTTTTTTTAGACCTTATTTTTCTGATACAAGTATCATTGGGGAACAAGAAAAATTTAGGTAAACCAGTCAGAATTTGGCATGATTACCAAAATTTTTCTTGTTCCCCAATGATACTTGCATCAGAAAAATAAGGTCTTAGAAAAAAAAGTTTGACTTCAGGTTACCCCCTACTGCACTTTTAACCTGGACTAATAAGTAATGTTATTACATACTGGGTAAACATATCACCTACATAATTGGTTTCTTGGTATTTACTTAGTAAAAGACATTCCACTTGCACAATCTTGTGTTCCACCTAAAAACTACTGTTGAAAAAGTCATATAGCACCTATTATAATAATGAGAATGTAATTGTCTGTTTTCCCCATAAATAATGTGATGAAACATTGGAAGAGAGAAACCAGGAGATCTCACAGGACTTGTTAATGCAACCTAGTAATTGCTACTTAGTAAACCTTTTACCCTGTTCTTAATACAAATTGTGCTTCTTATTATTTTTCTGATAAGCAAGCTACAACAGTTTAGTAAACTCATGGAAAATGTATATTGTTTTAGGATTTAAAAACTAGTTTTGTAAATTTTACGATTTGGATTTTTTAGTCTTAATTTAAATTTTTGATTTTTGAATCTTATGCTGTGGAATAAAATAAATTTTAAGTCTTGGCCTTTTTCCAAAAACTAGACATAACTTAAAATTACGAGGTAGTTAAATAACTTATATTTAGAAACTTAACATTTCTTAAATAAACAAACAGTAATCATAAAATGTGTACATGATTCTAATGTATGTAACTTGAATAAGAAAATCTGCTAATTAATAAAGAATATAATTCTAATACTGAATAAATAGACAGGTTTAAAAAATGAATAGACAGATTTTTTTTTTTTAAGTCATCACTTCCTAGAGCTGTGAAAAAAGTGTCCATTTAGTTCTATTGTCAACATTTTAATTTTTAATTTTTTTTTTTACATTTTTTTTTTTTTTTTTTTTTTTTTACTTTTTATTTTTTACTTTTTTTTTTTACTTTTTTTTTTTTTTTTTTTTTTTTTTAACTTTTTTTTTACTTTTTAAAAAAAAATTTTTTTTTACTTATATTTTGTAGAACAGATTTAGATAAATTTCATCCATCATAAGCAATCAGACAAAAAGTAATTGGATTTTCTATGATTTAATTAAATTTTGAATATTTGTGGTGACTGCTTCTTTTTTTTTCTCAGTATTGATTATTCATATAAGTGGTTCAAAGACCATATTAAGACAATGCTGAAGAAATGTACCATTTTTTGATAACTTTTATAATTATTTCTGTCTCTAATTTTTATTTTAATCACTATTTAGTTCTTAGTTCTTTTATTTATATATATATATATATATAAGTTAAAAGAAAGGAAATGAATCCGACAATTTGATTGTGGTAAATATAAAACCAGATTATACATTACTACTAATTTTCAAATTAGATTGGAAATTGTTTCATTATGTAAGTAGGAATATTTTAATGAAAAGGTTGAAAGTGGATAAAACAAACAAATGAAGAGTAAAAAAATTTTTTTTAATTTAACAAGAACAAAATACTTTTTTAAACATTTTCTTTTTGTTTTTAATGAATTTATCTTATTTCTTTATAAAAATTTCAAGGTTTTTTATGAACTCAAAATTTTTATGAATATAGGTGTCAATCTCTCCTGACTTATGTTTTTTTTTTGTTTTTGTTTTTTTTAATTTTTTCAACCTTTTTTATTTATTTTTAAATTTATTTATTTTTTTTTTTTTTTATTCACCTCTCTTAACACAATACAAAAATCATAAACTATGCAACTATAAATCTTTGCACAAAGAAAAAAAAAATTGTAATCAAATTGTCTTTTTTCTTTTTTTTTTTAAATTTTTTTTTTTGAATGTCTATTAAATTGGGCATCATTTTCCTTTTTTTTAATTACGAATAAAGTTTTTTATCTTTCTTTTTTCTTCTTTTTTTTTTGTATATGTATGTATATATAAATTTTTTTTTTTTTTTTTTTTTTTTTTTTTTAAATAATTACCAGTGGTCAAATTTGTAAGACCTAATTTTTTATAGGTAAAAAAAAAAATTGACATTGACATATCTGCATAAGTAATAATTCTATAACATTGAAATTCTAATGTAATGGGGGAAAGAGTATAGATATTCAATTAACTCATAATGTAAAAAAAAAATTTCTAAAACAAGGATTTTGAGTTAAATACAAAAATTTGTCATTTGTTTTTAAAACTGTATATAATGCCATTATTGGTGTCTTTAAAGTGCTCAACTATATGAATAGTATTAATCTTGTGGGATTTTTTTTTTTATCTATCTGAGAAGAAAATACTATTTTAGGCTGTACAGGAGGT
This sequence comes from Doryteuthis pealeii, assembly GCA_023376005.1. Classification (NCBI taxonomy): domain Eukaryota; kingdom Metazoa; phylum Mollusca; class Cephalopoda; order Myopsida; family Loliginidae; genus Doryteuthis; species Doryteuthis pealeii. Next base: position 10,632,414 of record CM042179.1, on the reverse strand, counting down.
TAAAAGTTATTTAATTTAAATTCAGGATATACCAAAATTAAAAATGTCATAAAATAAAGCAATGACTACACCTGTTTTTAAAAAAAAAAATGATAGTTATGAAAAGAATATGTAGCTTTTTTTTCCTTATTTATAAGCTTTGCTGCTTTTTAGCACTTTGCTGCTTTTTAGCACTTTGTTCATATTTCTCCTTTTTAATGACCATTTTTTTCTTAAAACATCTTGAATTATTTCAGGGTTCAATGCCATGGATTCTAGCTCTATCTCCATTACATTTGTTCAGTTTATTAGGCTCACAGCCTTCACTGGAGACGATACTTAATGCCACGGTCGGTCCTCAATAACTGTCGTCCTGTTGTAGTCGCATCTTTTTTTTTTCTCTTTTTGCGCGCAAATTTAAAATCTGCTTCTATGTGTTATTTCATTCATTCCTTTTTGTTATATCATCTGCTGCATGTTTTTCTCCATTTTTTTTTTTTTTTCTAAAGGAATAGGAAGGTTAATTTTTTTTCTTTACCCTGTTTCTGCTATGTAAAATGAATTTTTTTTTTTTCTAAAAGAAATGGGAAGTTTTTTTTTTTTTGTTTGTTGTTTTTTTTGTTTTTTTTCCTTCATTACACCATTTCTGTTATATAAAATGAATTTAGTTGTTTGTTTGGGTTTTTTTTTTTGGGGGGGGTCTCCTTTCATTACCCTGTGTCTGATACATAAAATGAATTTAATTTTTTTTTAAGTTATAGGAAGTTGTTTTTTGGGGGTGGGTGGTTCTCCTGTCATTACACTGTTTCTGTTATATAAAATGAATTTAATTATTTTTTTAAAGGAATAGGAAGTTTTATTTTGTTTGTTTTTCTTTCCTCTAATTACCCTGTTTCTGTTACATAAAATGAATGTTATTTATCCTATATTAATTATCACATGCTTTAAAAAATAAAACATTGAAATAATTTATTATAGATTATTTTAATTATCTAGATATACAAATAAATCGTTTATATTATATTTACATTTAGATAATAAATGTTATGCTTAAATAAGTACCAGGTACTTTTTACAATACCATAATTTTCCCCAAAGGACTCCCCCCCCCCCTCATTTCAGTATACATGTCCGGTACATAAACTTTGACCCCCACCCCATCCCCATCGTAATATCTACTCCATATGGTTGCCAATAACAGGAAAAAAGGGAAACTTAAAAACTGTCTATAAAAATTATTAATTTTCCAAGTATTCCAGATAAATGTACAGACCAGGATTGAACCTGCAGTCTAGAGATAACTGTCACTGTCTAGACTGCAGGTTCAATCCTGGTCAGGGGCAGCAGTAACATAATTAACACAGCTTAACACCTGCAGCCCAGCTATGGTTAGCAGAATGAGAATAGTATACCCCCCTGGACTGAATAAAGGGTTGGGTTCAAAGTTCCGTGATGGCTCCTGTTTACGACAAGAAGGTTCCTGAGTCGACAAGAAATACCTGAAGAATGCCAGAGGGCACATCAGCCGAAATGATGTACAGATAATAATGAAGATGAGGATAATAGTCCGAATAATATAAATGATAGTAATCATCAAGCCTCATTCCAAAAATTCAGAGAAATATACCAACTACTCTGCACAAGTAGGGTGTGATACAAGGGGTAAATTTTTAAATGGAGTTTAACAGGTTTGAATTCGGTTGTTCTTTTAAACCGGTGGTTTTATCAAGGTTAAAGAGCCCAGTCTGCCCTACTATTTACCCATAGCTGGAGAGAGAATAGTTGGATTCATACCTTTCCCAAAGGTATTAACTCTGTGAAATGCAAACAGCCTCATCCAGCATTTGAACTCCTCTCACCGTGTCCATTTCCTATGACAGTAACCACTACACCTCGTGCCTCCAAAAATGAATTGTATAGTGTCTTAGTTTTGTTTTATAGATACAGAACTATTTGATAAATATTTTGAATAGCATGTACATTTAATGGCTCTATAAACCCCCCCCCCCACCTGGTTGGAAAATTTCAGCACCATATATAAGTATAAAGTGAGGTATGTGACATAGAGAGTATATATAGATAATATAAGAGAAATCAAAACTATTTATTGCTATTAAGTTTCACCCATTTCATAATCAAGCTATACTACATTTAGAACTTCAGCCTAAAGAATGGTATATATCCTGCATATATGTATATCTCTGTCTCTGTCTCTGTCTCTCTCTGTCTCTCTCTCT
>CM042179.1:10615198-10627698 GCA_023376005.1 Doryteuthis pealeii | reverse complement strand
TTGATGGGTGCTCCATACTTTTTAACTTGTGTCACATCCTACACCTTGCAAATGGGTTGGGTAAATACGGACTATGAAACTGATGTTAAAATTAAATTTACTTCTCTTCGGCAAAATGACAAGGTTTTTTTTTGGGGGGGCAAGGGGTGTTTTCTCCTCTTTTTTTTTTTTTTTTTTTTTTTTTTTTTTTTTTTTTCCAGTCACCATTTAGTGGTACATATGTTTACAAATGTATACACTTTTTTTTTTTTTTTTTTTTTTTTTTTTTTCAATTTCATCTGTGACAATTGTCTACAGCATCAGCTGCTACTTTAGATGAAAGATCTTGATCTTTGAACATCTCTTTGAGTTTTGAAGACAACAATCAAAAGTCTGAGGGTGCCAAATTAGGGTGTGGGAGGGGGGGAAGGTTCAGGGTTAGGGCTGTGCAATGAGCATAAAACTTTATGCTTCTCACTATTTTGTCGACTGCCATGTTCATCAAACACAACCAGCTTACCTATCCATTGCAGCTTTTGGCACATCAAACCCACTAGCAAACACATTTTTCACATTCATACATGCAGCATCTGTCCCTCATCCAAATGGGTATGGGTTTATTGCTCTGTGCCTGGGGTACCCATAAAGATGGAACTGGGCTATTTTTAGCACTGTACTTTGAGAGGCTTGTTTCTTTGCAAGCTTCCCCACTTTAAACCAACCTTGTGTCATATTGGATGAATGCATACATTGCCATGAACTTCTTTCACATGTCTGTGAATTTCGGTTGGCACGAAATTCTTCTACTGCCAAACAATCTCACTAATTGTTGCTTTATATGTAACATAACATTTAAGGGGTGGTAGTACCTGTTAGGGTCCCATCTATGGGTTTGATTTTCTGACCTCCCACCGTGTCAGATGAATATGAAGGGTATTAGTCCAAAAGTGAATATAAATGTGCTAGTTTGGTTTCTTTGTTTATTGGCATATCAACCTTTTGTGGGTTATTTAATACCAAAGTCATTGAATTTTATTTTGTTAAATTTAATAAATAACATTACATAATAATTCAACTATTATCTGACCTCCCACCATGTCAGATGAATATAAAGTCTGATTATTGTGGGGAACCATGCACAAACCGAAGCTCATGCGATGGCTAGTGTAAAAATTGTGTGTGTCCTGTCAGCATACCTCTTTTTGCAGCGCCTCAGGTACCGAGCAATAAATCCAACCCTGCCCCTTTGAATTGAGGTAGCAGGTGTTGCCCGTGGGACAGTCCCCCAGGGATCACACAATTCAGTTCAGTTGGGGTTTATTTTTAATGGTATATCAACCTCTTATTAGTTATTTAATAATGGAATGGATTCATTTGTAAATGTTTGATGATAATTATAACTATTTATATTTTCAACGTTCTTTTGCAATCATTCTTTAATCGTACTTTTAAAAACTAGAAAAGACTAAGAATATACAGAGAATTTTTCCGGATTATATAAAGAAATATTCATTTCCTTACTCTTAACTCATATCCTGTCTTTGAAAATACACACAATTGAAAGAAGATATTCATATAGTATTATATATGTTCAAGGATTCATATGAATTACAAATAATTTGCACACGGTATTACCATTTCATGTATTCCTATTTAATTCTAATAATTTGCAATTTTTCTAATAATAAAGCTGGGTTTAAGAATTCTATTGACTTGTGTTTAACTAAATAATTATCATTTGCCAATATAAAAATTGGAGCAGGTTATTTACAATCGTTTTATATAGAGAAATAAGACACTTTTAATTCAGAAGGATTTCAAAGGAATTTGTACTTTTTATTTTTATTAATAAATTAAATCTACATAAATTGTACCATTTTAAATTATCTTGTATGAATTTTCTGCTAGAATATTAATATTAAAGAAAATTAAAAAATTTCAATGATTATTTAATAATCTATATAAAGTATTAAGGGTAATATCAATATATGTAATTTTATGACCTATCAAAGTTTATTCTATTTTCTTTCTATAGAATATGTTGATGTACTGCAGTCTTAGTTATGGTGAGAGTGGGTGGGATCTGATAGTGTTGGCTTAATTATTAGTATATATATATATATATATATATATATATATATGGGGGGGGGCATAGGATTAGAACAATTGATTCTTGTAAAAATTTATAACATTAATCAATTAATAATAAAGTAATATATTTTTGGAACAAATTATCTAATCAGATCAAAAACAGCAATAGTGTAAACAATTTTAAGATTAATTTGGAGGATTTAGAGAAAAAAAATTGTTATAATTTAATAAATTTATTAATTAAGGTATGAAACCCAGTGTTACAGAATTACATCCTGCAATAAATATATATACATAAACATATATATATATATATATATATATATATATATATATAATATATATATATATATATATATATATATATATATATATATATATATATAATATACTAGACAAAATGTAACCGCTGAGTCACCCTTCAGCTCTAAGCAGATAATTGGGATGAGTTTGCAAAGCGAATAAATTTTTTTTTTTTTTTTTTTTTTTTTTTTTTTAATTAAGGCCTGAGAATTTAAACAAAAATCATTTTGTAAGATTTCTAAGAAAATGAACGTTTGACCTAATTTGAATTTATTAATTTATTAAGAGCCAAGATATTGGCCAGGCTGGCTGCTTATGAAACTTAATATACAAATCCATTTCAAACTCTCCAATCTCTCTCTCTTTCTCTATACTCACTATACATAACGAGGAGGTAATTAAGATATACATGGAGAGGGTGAAGTGACAGGCAGAATTGAAGTAAGAGACGGGTCATTTTTTTTTTTTACTTAATTGCAAATTACGACTAATTAGAACAAATTAAAATGGAATTTTTTTCAAACATAACTCAATCTTAAAACTAAGAAATAATTTATAACTTTTGTGTAATTAAACTAAACAGTAAAAAAGCCTTTAGGAGACAAACATTGATTCACTTAGCTTTTAGTATATATATATATATATATATATATATATATTATTTGAATTTTCTTTTTATAGTGAAAGTTATGTATGATGCATTAAAATGTTTTATTTTTCTTAATTTAAAATATAATTTATAATCCATACAAACATTACCTATGTTTAATTATATTTGTATCTAAAGTTCTTTAAAAAAAATAAAAAAAATAAAATCCAATTATGTTGGAGCCTTTTCTTACCCCCAAAAAAACATTGTATCAAATGTCTTTTTTCAAAATATTGAAAGTTTGCTTTCATATTTATTCGAAACACCCACTGCAAATAGGTGGCCCCATAAAAAAGTTTTTATTTATTTATTATATTATTTTTACCTGAATGTATTTTTATATCTTTTCTCTGAAAATGTTGTGTAATATTTGTTTTACCTACATATATGTTCTTTCAATGGTTATCCAAATAACCATGCTTATGTATTGAATATATTTAGAATTCATATAGATTTATCTATAGGTTGTTTTTTTTTTTTTTTTTTTTTTTTGTTTTTTTTTTTTTAATCTATATAATTCTGAATATGTAGATGATATAATTGATATTATTTTATGCTTTTGTTCTGCTTTTGTGCTTCATTTCAGTATATATTTTTTTCCTTGCTGTTGTCTGACATCTTCATAATTATCAATTCATTTCTGCTTTTTATATTTATTTTTTTTCATTTTAATCTTTAAGTGTCAAGGTTGGTATTCATGTTGTAATTCATTGATTCATTTACTTCATATCACTACAATCTCCTTTAAAAGACAGATCTATGAGATATATATATATATATATATATACAATTTCAACATGTTAGAATGTTGTATATGTCCCTTAAATAGATTTTTTTCAGAATATTTTTTATCTATACATATATAATGGGCAGTTGGTGAGATATCTATTAATAATACAGATTCGGTATCCATTTGTCTGTAACCAAAACTACATCACTGCTTACGTCACAATACCGAAAATCGTCAATACTTAATCAGTTTAAAAAATTATTTTTTACTCTCACCTTAATTTCAGTAACAAGACCTTAACTAAAAAGTTTCCAAATAAATAAATAACCTATGATTTTGTGGGAAATATTCAAAATAACTATTTAATTAGTAGATCCATACAACATTTTATTTGATGGGAACAGAACTAAGTTTCCATTTCTTATTGTTTTATTTTTACTCTTTTAATAAATTTGAAGATTTTACTTATGATATAAACACTGACATTGAATTTTTAACTCCCACCCCCTCTGTCAATATTTTTCAAAAATGATCTTTTACACTGTCTGGAGGGCGTTTTTTTTTTTTTTTTTTTGCTAGTATGAATAATTTCAGGGTGTTAGAATGTTGTACATGTCCCTTAAATAGATTTTTTTCAGAATATTTTCATCTATACATATATAAAGGGCAGTTGGTGTGTATGTATGTCTAGATGAAACCTATGAAAATAAAACAATTAACAACAAAGTAAATATATATATATATATATATATATATATATATATATATATATATATATATATATATAAATATCACTAGTTCTTGCTTTTTGTACAAAAATTATGAAGATTTGATTCAAACATATTTAAAAATTAGAATATACATAGAAATAGCATTGAAATTCTACTTAAAAATCTCCTGCATTTGTAAATCTCAAAAGTAAACAAATCAATAAACCAGGGTTTCCCTCACCTCTACCCAAGTGTCGCTGGGTAGCTGCTTCTAGTTAAAAATAAAGCTAAACAACTTAACATATTTTTTATGATGCAGAAAAAAAGAGTTTAAAATTTGAACTAGTAATACTGGATTATTTCATGAATGTCAAATCCTGGATGAGGCAGGTTGCATTTCACATAGCACTAATACTTTGGGAAAGGTATCAAATCGAATTATTCTCCCTCTAGCTATGGGTAAAATAGTAGGCCAGACAAGGACTCTTTTAACCTTGGTATGATAACTTGTCTAAAAGAAGGAAAACTCTGAATTCAGACCTGATAAACTCAGCTTAAAAATTGATCTTGTGCCACATCCTGCTCGTTCAGAGGGGTTGGTATATACATAACGGATACATCATATTTTGAGAGTTGAAGGTGGTATGAAGTGAAACTTGTTCATGAGATATTTTAAGTGGAAAGAGGCTGCAGAGACCCCAGTCCACTATCTTGGCAGTCCCACAGTTAGTCCAGTGGCAGGGGAAAGTCCGAGATGACTGGGCTGCTGAGCTGTTGCAGGGTGGTATTGAGTAACTTCACGAGAGGCAAGCCAACCTAGAAGCCCCAAGCACCAGGTTGTGTTGGGAATTTATGTGAGTAGTAAGTACCCCAATCCAAAGGGTCAAAGTTTCCGAATGCTGACAGTCGAAGTAAACAGATTGAAGATAAAATTAGATATACAGCTCTAATGAATAAACGGTTGAAATAAATGTTTAAAATTCGAGACACCACAAATAGCCGCCCTGTCAGCTGGGGCGTTAGAATACACCGACTGCACCTCTGCAGAGGGGTAAGACTCCCCCAATGGGGCCACCTGTTGGCCGTGGGTGGCGACCCGTGATGCTTAAGGATAGAGCCCAGGTGGATGAGCAGTTCATGACATGCAATACTCCACTTTGTCTGCCCTGTCAGCTGAGGCTGTAGAATACGCCAAGTGCACTCTTTTTTTTTTTTTTTGCCTTAGTAAGGCAACTGGTCTAGAAGAAAAGAAAAAAAAAACTCTGAATTTGAAACCCCGGGGTAAGCTGTTCAAAGAATCTACTGCACACTGATGCACTCTTCTACTGTAATCAGCCCATCCAAAAAGTGTGGCTGGCTCTGCACAAACCTTTATGGCTATAAATAACTTGCCTGTGTAGACAAGTCTAGTGGTTCAGATCTTTTAACTGAACTGTTAGGCACTCAAGCATGATCTTTGTCTGCAGAGTAGAGTCTTGAGAATTAAGCAGCTGAAAGTACACCATTAGAATATAAAGTAATTCCTTTTTTTTTTTTCTTTTATACAGGAACATGTACATTTTATGAAAAGTACCCATAATTCTTTTATTCTTCTATCTATTTATCTATCTATCTATCTATCTATTTATTTATCTATCTATCTATTTATTTATCTATCTATCTATTTATTTATCTATTATCTATTTATTTATTTATTATTTATCTATTTATTTATTTATTTATTTATCTATCTATTATTTATCTATCTATTTATTTATCTATCTATTTATTTATCTATTTATTTATCTATTTATTTATCTATCTATTTATTTATCTATTTATTTATCTATCTATTTATTTATCTATTATCTATCTATTTATTCTATCTCTATCTGTATCTATTTATTTATCTATCTATCTATTTATTTATTTATCTATCTATCTATCTATTTATTTATCTATCTATTTATTTATTTATCTATTTATTTATCTATCTATCTATTTATTTATTTATTTATTTATCTATCTATCTATCTATCTATCTATCTATCTATCTATTTATGACTCCATTTTTAATGATCTATTCTCTGACTCTCAACCCTTTCAGTATCCTGGTGGTGAGGTTCCAATTCTGGAGCTCCAGGGAGTGTGGAGTATCCCTTCATTGTCATTGCTCCCAGATCCACTTGGAGTGGTAGTACCTGTTAGGGTCCTATCTATGGGTTAAATAGATTAAAATGAATTTAAAAAAAAAATGTTTTTAAAAAGCTGAATACCTAACAAGAGTAAATAAAACAAAATGTCTTCAGCATAAAATTACCCAACAAGGGTTGACATGCCATAAAATCTAACCAACCATCATCCCCTTTCATCAGTTTTTATGAATGGGGGGGGGGTGAAAAGTCATACATATTCCTTATTCGTGTATGGACCCATTCTTAATTTCCTATTCTCCCCTTTCATTCTTATGAATTCAAGTTGGGTGGGGTGGGGGTGCTAAATCATATGTACGTGTTCCTCATTTGTCTATAAATCTATTCTTTAACCCTAATCCTTTATGTCACTATTTAAAAATACAACCAGGGCAGATAGGGTACCCCATTATGGTGTAATCGTTAGCAAAGTTAGTTTCACAGATTCATTACTAATGAATAATAATTTCCACCCTTTTTGTTTCTATCTATCTAATCTATACATATATAAAGGGCAGTTGTGTGTGTGTATGTATGTCTGGAGGAAACTACGAAAATAAAACAACTGATAACAAAAGTAAATCTATATACACTTTCACTATCACCAGAGCTTGGTTTTTGTGTAAAATACACCTTTTTGTTTCTATCTATTTAATCTATACATATATAAAGGGCAGTGTGTGTATGTATGTCTGGAGAAAAAACTACGAAAATAAAAAACTGATAACAAAGTAAATCTATATACACTTTCACTATCACCAGAGCTTGGTTTTTGTGTAAAATAACCCTTTTTGTTTCTATCTATTTAATCTATACATATATAAAGGGCAGTTGTGTGTGTGGTGTATGTCTGGAGGAAACTACGAAAATAAAACAACTGATAACAGTAAATCTATAACCTTTCACTATCACCAGAGCTTGGTTTTTGTAAAAATACACCCTTTTTGTTTCTATCTATTTAATCTATACATATATAAAGGGCAGTTGTGTGTATGTATGTCTGGAGAAACTACGAAAATAAACAACTGATAACAAAGTAAATCTATATACACTTTCACTATCACCAGAGCTTGGTTTTTGTGTAAAAAATACACCCTTTTTGTTTCTATCTATTTAATCTATACATATATAAAGGGCAGTTGTGTGTGTGTGTATGTCTGGAGGAAACTACGAAAAAAAACAACTGATACAAAGTAAATCTATATACACTTTCACTATCACCAGAGCTTGGTTTTTTGTGTAAAAATACACCTTTTTGTTTCTATCTATTTAATCTAATACATATATAAAGGGCAGTTGTGTGTATGTATGTCTGGAGAAAACTACGAAAATAAAAAACACTGATAACAAAGTAAATCTATATACACTTTCACTATCACCAGAGCTTGGTTTTTGTGTAAAAATACACCCTTTTTTTTTTCTATCTATTTAATCTAATACATATATAAAGGGCAGTATATGTATGTCTGGAGGAAACTACGAAAATAAAACAACTGATAAAAAGTAAATCTATATACACTTTCACTATCACCAGAGCTTGGTTTTTGTGTAAAAATACACCCTTTTGTTTCTATCTATTTAATCTATAACATATATAAAGAGTTGTGTGTGTGTATGTCTGGAGGAAACTACGAAAAATAAAACAACTGATAACAAAGTAAATCTATATACACTTTCACTATCACCAGAGCTTGGTTTTTGTGTAAAAATAAAAAAAAGATTTTTATTTATATCTGGGAAGATATTTTAAAAAATTAGAATTTTAATAGTAAGAGAAGGGAAAGTCATTGGTGGTGTTCATGATTAAAACATAAACAAATCAATTATAGAAGACCACAAAAAAAAAAAAAATCAATGGATCTTTGAGGCTAACTTTTTTATCGCCCCCCCCCCACTCTACCAGGCAATGCCGGTTAGCTGTTTCTAGTTCTATATAACGTAAAGTCGTTGGAGTGGCCTAAAGTTAGTACCAGCCAGACAGCGAGGGAGTCTATCCCCTTTTCACTAGTGATAGACCAAGGAGATTGTTTTTAGCATCTGGGGTGGAGCGCCACACCTACCATCAGCTCCTCACTTTACTGCACAGATCCTTGTGCTGCTTGTACTTCGAGTTGGCGAGGGTCTGTAATGAACCAAGAACCTTTCGATTCCTAGTTCAAGTGCTCTACCGACTGAGCTAAACCGTTCAACCCTTTTTTTGTTTCCTATCTAATTCAATTTAATAATGTATTTTATTACATTAAAACTTAAATACTTGCGCCCTACGGAGGTGCATACTTTTGCTAGTTTATTTCATCATCATTAAGCAGTTCAATCATAATAAGCTTTAAACAGATGAATGAACAATTTTACTTATTGTCAAGGTCATGTGGAAATAACATAAATAACATACAACCTATTTACCTATTTTGTAAACAATTGGATAAATAAACAATTATTTACATATTAATTCATGTTTTTTTTTTTTCACCTGTAGATATTGATAAGTATAATCTGGTACACCTAACACACATGTACAAGCCTTAGAGCTTTAGAATACACTGGCTGCACCTCTGCAGAGGGGTAAGGCCCCTCCCCCAATGGGTCTTCCTGTTGGCCGTGGGTGACGACCATTGATACTTAAGGATAGAATCCTGGTGGTTGTGTAGTCACTGACATGCAACACTCTACTTTAGCCTTTACTTGGGCTAGACAGGTGGTTGGAGAGGCTCTCTCCAATCATTCGGCTGGTCACATCAAGCCCTAACACCAGAGTGGTAGTATCTGTTAGGGTCCCGTCTATGGGTTGAATAGATTTTTTTTAAATAAGTATAAAAAATTGTTACTTACAAAGCAAATTATAAGTAATAATTTTTTATACTTTTTTTTTTATCTCCTTTAAACTATCTCCTTTGATTAATTTATAAATTTTGATTATTCCCAAATTTATTTTGATTGCCCCAACCCCTTTTTATCATATGGGTGCTAGAAGGCGGTGACTGAGGGTCTACATGTCCTGGGAATGACATTAAACTCTATCTGATGGTGAAGTTCCAGTTTTGGAGGTTTGGGTAATGTGGAGCACCCCTTATCACCATTGCTCCCTGGTCCACTATGACCCGGAGTGGTATTACCTGTTAGGGTCCCATCTATGGGTTAAATAGAAAAACATGAGTTGATAAACAAAATTGTATTATCCATTAAGAATTGATTTATTTCAAAACTTTATCGGCATTAAATGACCCACTGAGGTTGATATGCCATAAAACAAAACCAATTATTATTGTATAAAACAATTTGTCGTAAAAAAAAAAAAATCGCTGAAAACAGTCACAGTAATTAAAACTTGAGAATCCAAAGTTTCAGAATTGCAGATCTAAATTTACTCATGGAATGTTTTTAATTTGCTCATGGAGTCTGCTTTATTCAAAAATGGGCTATGATATATTGACCTACGGTTTCTAGGAGTAAAGTTGAAAAATGTGACACACTGATATTTGCATATATTAGAGAAGATTTTTTAAATTGTGTATATCTGTGTCATATATAAGCTAATATTGAACAATATTTCGATTTATAAAAAATCATCATCAGAGCATAATGATAATTAGGTCCGTTTTTAGATGTAAATGTTTTTAATCCGGACTCGTCGAGAGAGAGATAAGCAGAAAATAATTTAAATTCAAACCGGAAGCATTGTTTTTCCAAAAAGGGTGTAAGCTATGCGGTCGCTTTGTCTTTGTACATCCGCTGCATGTTTCACTAACGTCATGTACATGTCGCTACATTGTATTTCTTCAATTTTTCTTTATATTTTTCATAAATCAGAATATTGTCCAATATATTAGCTATGAAAATGATATAAAAAATATATTCATTTTAACAATATTGTGTGTTTTCATACCCTTTTGTGTATACATTTACCGTCGGATTCATTTCCTTACTATTAATTTTTATATATATATATATATATATCATGATAAAATATATGAAATATAATATGTACTAATTCTATATATATCTCCTTTAACTATACTAGATTATGAAGATTCATTTATTGATTTCTATTGAAAATCAATCCCAAATTAATCTTTTTATGTCAGCGTGCCTAGTTTTACATCAAGAATCAGCTCTGTCTTGTGGTTTTGCTAAGTGTTCTCTAGAAGTGCCTCCTTCGTGATTACTCAAGTATGTTTGAAATGGATACAATATATATATATATATATATATATATATATATATATATATTCTTGTGTTCTACAAAGCTTGCATCTGATAATTTCCACAGGTACAATATTTAGAGGTCTGTATTTAAAAAAAATTTTTTTTTTTTTTTTTTTTTTTTTTTGTCTATTATTCCAAATGAAAGATTACTTGTTAGGTGTGCAAAAGTTGTCATCATTCATTTTTTTTTTTTTTTTTTTTTTTTTTTTTTTTTTTTTAAACTCTACTAACTACATATAAAAATATTTCTTAATTACAAAAGATTAAAAGTTGGAAGCTTTAGTACAAACACGTAATAAAAATGTTACTAGAAATTTTTTTTTTTTTTTCTTTTTGTTTCCTTCGGTGGAGGTTAATCTTTTTTGTGCATGTACATAGTTTCTATATAAATTTGAGTATGTCAATTTCTCAGAAATTGTGAAAACACTTGAGATGAAAATTTTCTTGACGTTGTTGTACTGATAGATTCTTGTATTCGGAATGGTTTACATTCCTTAAACTCTTCTTTGTAATTTTCCTAAAAATCCGCATAAAATATTTCTAGTGAAAATTTTCAAATATATCTCAACTTCCTCAAACACAGTGTATATGGTAATATATTATCTCTCAAATTCTATGGCTGCCTTTTTTGTTTGTATGTTTTTTTGTTTTTTTTTGTTTTTTTTTTGTTTTTTTTTCTTACCAAATTTTTAAAAAGTCAGCCTATTAAATAGTATTTTATAAAAAAAATGGAGTAGTCGCAAATAAAGAAGAAAAAATGTTTGGTAAAAATTACACATTTTTGTGTGCATATATACTGTATATACTCGTATAATGAACAACTTTTTAATACCAATTTTTCCCATCAAAAACAAGAAATATTGAAATATTTTTGTGGGCTACCATAGCCAAAAGTGAAGTATCATTCATTACATGGAATATAGGATTTAGAAGGGAAAAAAACACCTTTTTTTGTGGCTAAAAATTGGGTTGTTCCTTACTTGAGTATATACATAATCTCTGTTGTGTAATACTTTTTACATATATATATATATATATATATATATATATATATATATAAGTGTAACAACTATTATGAGACATAAGTATATCTAAATGAATTAATCAACCAGAGGAATCTTAGCGGGGTTTTTCTCCTATGTGATGTATCTTAAAATGCATTGTTTTTCTTTAAAAATTTTCTTACTGTTCTTTTTTTGTTCTTTTTCAGTCATGTGACCGTATTATTGTTTCCTCCATCTACCGATTGTCTGTCAATTGAAAAGAAACAAAAAAAAGAAAGTAAGAAAATTTTTAAAGAAAAACAAATGGCCATTTTAAGATCATCACATAAGGTGAAAAACCCCGCTAAAGAATTTCCCTCTGGTTGATTAATTCTTTAGATATACTTTATGTCTGCATAATAGTTGTTACACTTTATATATAATATAGTATATATATATATATATATATAATGTAAAAAAGTAATTTAACACAACAGAGATTATGTATATACTCAAGTAAGGAACAACCCCAATTTTTTAGGCCACAAAAAAAGGGTTTTTTTCCCTTTCTAATGCCTAATATTCCATGAAAATGAAATGGATAACTTCCACTTTGCTATGGTAGCCCACAAAAATATTTCAATATTTCTTGTTTTTTGATGGAAAAATTGTTTAAAAAAG
>CM042179.1:10524050-10615098 GCA_023376005.1 Doryteuthis pealeii | reverse complement strand
GCTGCATTTCACCAGAATCTTGATCCATAAAGTCAACTGCAGGAAGCATTGGGCTGGATTCTGAATCTCTGTAAAAGAATTATTGATTATTGTTAGTAAATCAGAAATTCAAAATTGGCCTGACTGAATCTTGGAAGAAACAAGCGAGTGCTTATATACACTAGCAGGAGGTATCCAGCATAGACCATGATTTAAAAAAGGTTAAACAAAAAAACAAAACAAAAAAAACAACCAAACAAATGCTTACACAAAAAAGGACAACCACCCCAGCAAAAAATTAAAAATAAAAAAATAAAAATAAAATTAAAATAATCCCAGAAATCTCTGATAACACATCAAAACAAAAAATTCTGATCACATTGCAACTATAACCCCCCCCCAAAAAAAAAAGATGACTGCCACTATTTGCACACTTTCTACCACCCCAGCTTTTCAGATTACACTGACCGCACTGATTTGCACTCACAAGCCCACTGTATCCTTGTTGATTAACTTCCCCTTCCCTTCTGGCTCTTTTTTCCTCCACACCTTCTGCATGCATCCCACCCTCCCTCTTCCACCCTCCACCTTTTCAATATTATAAACACACTGTAGTTCTAGTTTAAAATAAATTCTGATTGAAGCTTCATTAAAACATACAGAGGCAAAAAAATCAATTGAATGAAGTTGTTTGTGCTTTATCTGTATTCTTACAATTTTTTAATCATGCATAGATTAATAAAAATTATTCTTTCCCGCCTGTCAGCTCGAACAGTCAGGGTTCGAATCACACACAAAGCGGTCTTCCTGTCCATAGCTCTGCGCATGAAGGCCTTAATAGGCTGAAATGTACATACAGAGATTGATTTTTCTCGATTTTTTTAGCCTTTACCATTTGAATTAGGTATTGGCCAGCCTAATTCATTAATAATTTTCAAAATTAGGTTACAACTCAATTAAGCAACATATTCTCCCAAAAATGTCGGCTAAAAAAGCCATATTCAATCTCTGTATGTACATTTCAGCCTATTAGGCCTCATCAGCAGAGCTATGGACAGGAAGACCACTTTGTGTGTGATTCGAACCCTGACTGTCGAGCTGACAGGCGGGAAAGATAATTTTTATTAATCTATGCATGATTAAAAATTTAGGAATAACAGATAAAGCACAAACAACTTCATTCAATTGATTTTTTGCCTCTGTATGTTAATGAAGCTTCATCAGAATTTATTTTAAACTAGAACTACAGTGTGTTTATATATTGAAAAGGTGGAGGGGGAAGAGGGAGGGTGGATGCATCAGAAGGTGTGAGGAAAAAGAGCCAGAAGGGAAGGGGAAGTATCAACAAGGATACAGTGGCTTGTGAGTGCAAATCAGTGCGGTCAGTGTAATTGAAAGGCTGGGGTGGTAGAAAGTGTCAAATAGTGGCAGTCATCTTTTTTTTTTGGGGGGGGGGTTATAGTTGCAATGGGTGATCAGAATTTTTTGTTTTGATGTGTATCAGAGATTCTGGGATTTTTTTTTTTTTTTATTTTATTTTTTTTATTTTTATTTTTTTCGCTGGGGTGGTGTCTTTTTTGTGTACATTTGTTTGTTGTTTTTTTTTGTTTTGTTTTTTTTTACTTTTTAAATCATGGTCTATGCTGGATACCTCCTGCTAGTGTATAATAAGCACTCGCTTGTTCTTCCCAAGATTTACAGTCAGGCCAATTTGAATTTCTGGATTTACTAACAATAATCAATAATTCTTTTACAGAGATTCGGAATCCAGCCCAATGCCTTTCCTGCCAGTTGACTTTATGGATCAAGATTCTGGTGAAATGCCAGCCTGGACATCTGCAAATCGTGAATTAGCTGCAATTCTCTGTAACCTAAGACATATTGAACATCGCATTCGAGGTAAGATTATTTTATTTATTTTTTTTTTTTTTTGTGTGTGTGTGGGGGGGGGTATTTAGTATGTAATTATATTTTATAGATCAAATATCTATATTTCACATACATTAACAAAAAAAAAATTACTAATAAAATATACCGTATTTGACAGCATATAAGACACACCCTCATTTCAGCCTGCCCTATCGGCTGGGGTGTTAGAATGCACCTCTTCAGAGGGGTAAGATTCCCCCAAATGGGGCCACCTGTTGGCCGTGGGTGGCGACCCATGATGCTTAATGACAGTCTTGGTGGATGAGCAGTCCATGACCTGCAACACTCCACTAGGCTAGACGAGCGGTTGGAGAGGCCCCAAGTGCAACCTATATGCCATCATCAAATACTGGGTGGTGAAGAAATACCTCCCACATTTCCACTGTCCCATGTTGGCCTTGTCCGCCACAAATGGGCCTGCAGTCAGCATGGACCACTTATTTTTTTATCTTTTGTTCACCAAAGCCAAGTCATGTTTCTTTTATTAATTGTATTGAATTAATTGAGGTCTATAATATGCTGTTAATTTTGGATTATCTCCCTTTACCTTTTTTTTTTTTCTAAATCTTCACTGAAAAACTTCTAGGTTTATAAGAAAAATAATTTCCTTTTATTACTGGTTTTCATATGATATTATAATTTTCATGCTGAGATTACATGCTTTAGTTATCACATTTTCCAAATGTGTTCTTTAACCCCTTGATTCCAAAGTGGTGGGGTGTCCTGGGTATGACGTTAAACTGAATCTAGTGGTAAGGTTCCAAATCTAGAGCTCTGGGGAGTGTGGAGTACCCCTTCATTGCCATCACTCCCAGGTCGGACTCTGAGTGGTAGTACCTAATTAGAATCCCGTCTATGGGTTAAATAGATAAAGAAATTAGTTAGGAGGTTGATTTAGAAGGCTATCACAATGTAGGTGTAAAGAAAAGAAAAATAATAATACAGTAACAATGGTGTTGTGTGTTAACCTGTATTTAATTCTTGAATTTTCGAGATAATATCTCTTTTTCAAAAGATCACTGGAAATGAAGCAGTCTAGTTATGGCATTTCTTTTTTTAAATTTAAAATGCTATAACTAGACTGCTTCAGTTCCAGTGATCTTTTGAAAAAGAGATATTATCTCGAAAATTCAAGAATTAAATACAGGTTAACACACAACACCATTGTTACCGTATTTTTTTTTTTTCTTTACACCTGCATTGTGATAGCCTTCTAAATCAACCTCCTGACCAATATATACACAATGCTTCAAGCAAATTATAAAACTTTCTTATAAAGAAATTATTTTTTTATAAGTGTTTACAAAAAAAAATTTTTTTTTTTTTTTTTTTTTTTTTTTGAATATCCAACAAGAATGGATTAAACAAATCTTTTGACATAAGATAATCCAAGGGTTGACATATGGTAAAATCCAACCAACCAACCAAAATAGGTAGATGCTAGGTATCACAGTTCTCAGATTATCATACATTTTATATATTGAACTATTTGGTAACAGCTCTTAAGTAAACATATCAAATGTAATAATTAACTTATCATACTGTGGTATGGGTAGGGGCCGGGTTAGTTCAGTCGGTAGAGCGTTCGGCTAGAAACCACAAGGTTCCTAGTTCAATACTGGTCCTCACCAACTCAGCGTACGAGTAGCACAGGGATCTGTGTGGTAAAGTAAGGAGTTGATGGTAGGTGTGGCGCTCCACCTCAGACGGCAAAAACAATCTCCTTGGTCTAGCGCTATTGAAAAGGGGATAGACTCCCTCGCTGAGTGGTTGATCCCGACGACTTTACTTTACTGTTCTATATCTACAGGTCCTGCTAGTCTTTTAATATTGACTTTATTTTTCCTTTTTTTCTTTCTTTCTTTTGTGCAGTCATTGATCAGGCCTTATTTCCAGACAAAGACGACGGTCCTGAAATTGACGGACTCACCCATCAGCGAAGAGAGAAAGAGAGAAAACTCCACTACTTACAAGAAATTGAAAGGATACGGACAGAAATTGCCGGTTTTCAACCTATTGACAATCCCGAAGACAAATTGTGGAAAGATGGGGAAAGAAAGATGGGTAATATGGACGGCAGTTCCATTTGCAGTGGTGAAGAAGAACTCTTTTAGTCATTGGCAAAAAAGAAAAACAAACAAACTAAAAATATATTAAAAAAACAACAAAAAAACAGAAAAAAAAACAACAAACAACACTTTAACTCCCGCCTCCTGATTTTACCAAATATAAAAAAAGAAAAGAAAATTTGGTAACTGTTATAATTACAAAAAAAAAAAGATTAAATAAATGAGAGAAGAAAAAAAATAGTAAAAAATTTAAAATGTTATCATTTACCTTATGCTTTTTTTTCTATTTTTGTATTGTTTTTTTTTTTTTTTTTTTTTTTTTTTCTTTGTCATGTTTCAGATTTTATTTTTAGATTGTTCTTTATCTAAAAAAAAAAAAAAAATAAAATAATTTTTTTTTTTTTAAATGTTAGATTTAAAAAAATAACTAATAATACTGAGATAAAAAAAAAAATGTTAGATTTGGAAAAAAAATTTAATTTAAAAAAAAATTAATTTAAAAAAAAAAATTTAATGTTAGATTTGAAAAAATAACTAATAATACGACTGAGATAATAAAAAAAATAAAAAAAAAAAGAACTAAAAAAAACTAAAAATGTTAATAGTATTTATTTATTTTTACCAATTATTCTAATATTTGCAACTTAATTTAATTTTCTTTTTTTTCTAACATATCGGTTGTACATGGAAATGGATGGAGTATTATCCAAATCTTTATGGAAATGAATATTAGTAAAGTAACTTCACTCTATAATAGATATTATACTGACTTAAATATTTTTTTATCTAAATACTAATTTAATAATTGTTCATTCTTAAGTATTTTTCCTGACTGGTCCCTGCCAACTTATTAGGTATTATTTATTACCATTAATAAGGGGCTGGCTTAACTCAGTCGGTATAGCATCTGCCTAAGCACCTCAAGGTTTTGTGTTTGATATTGGTCCCGCCAACTCGGCATACGAGTGGCACAGCATGGGTAACCTGATCTGTTTGGAAAAGCCTCTCAGAGTTGATGGTAGATGTGGTGCTCCCACTCAGCAAAAACAATTTTCCTGGACTCGCTCTAGTGGAAAGGGGATAAATTCTCAAGGTTTTGGGTTTGATATTGGTTCTCGCTAACTCAGCATATGAGTAGCTCATCGTAGGTAATCTGACCTGTGTGGTAAAGCCTCTAGGATCTGACGGTAGATGTAGTTTGGAAAAGCCTCTCAGAGCTGATGGTAGATGTGGTGCTCCCACTCATCAAAAACAATTTTCCTGGACTCGCTCTAGTGGAAAGGGGATAAATTCTCAAGGTTTTGGGTTTGATATTGGTCCTCGCTAACTCAGCATATGAGTAGCTCATCGTAGGTAATCTGACCTGTGCGGTAAAGCCTCTGGGATATGACGGTAGATGTGGTGCTCCCCCTCATCAAAAATAATTTTCCTGGTCTCGCGCAAATGAAAAGGGGATAGATTCTCAATGTTTTGGGTTTGATACTGGTCCCCATCAATTCAGCACATGAATAGCAATTGTCTACCACAAGTAAAAAGGGTAGATTCCCTTGCTGTCTGTGTAATATTCATAATAGGCCACTATGCCGATTACATGATCAAATGTTTTACATGGTAAAATATATTATATAGGGCAGTCATTTAGTACATTTTGTCAACTAACTTGTCATAGCAACATGTAATAGGTTATAAGAATTAGTTGTCATAGTAGATGTTCCTAGTTCTATTTTATAAACACTAGCAAATATATGCACCCTCCAGGTGCAAGTATTTAACTTTTAATGTAATAAAATATTGTATTAAAATAGAAAGGCTAATGAAACTAAATAAGAATACAGATAAAAAGATTTGAAACAGAGGGAGTATAATAAAAAATGGAACAACTGAAACTTACTCTTCCATCACTCTCGTCTTTCATTGTTATTTTTTCTAATTTAAGTATTTAGTTATAAGAGGAAGTAAAGAATAAAATGACAGTTATTTTTTCTTGTTAATGGATTTCATTTAAGATTCATTGAAGAGATTTTTGCTTATATTCATTAAAATAAAACCAAACAGTTAGAAATCAATAATACTAAGCACATATTTATTAAATTCGATTTTTTTAATATTAATATGCCAATTAGCCTTCCCGTTCACACTGGAAACCGCTATTTTGTTGTATATATAAATATAATTGCATGTTGTCAGTATGTAGACATAGTTAACAGTATTAATAATGTAAGACAATTTTATTAATAATTGAGGTTTAGATAAAAATAAAATCATGGAGAATGTGATGTCAATAACTAAGAGAATTGTGACTTTAGTAGGAATATAGTTTCGGTTACAGACAGAAAAACACACAATCTCCATTATAATAAGATTTTATTGCTTAGTGGCCCATGTAGACTATCACCCTAAGGTATACCCTTATCTATTTTTTATAAAAAGTAAATATACGTCTAAACCAAAGATTCCCAGGTTTAGCGCTAGTCTCCCTCACCATTTGGCTGATACAGACTATTTCCACTGAGACTCTGTATCATAAAACATGGATATTTAGCAGTCCAAGCACTTGTGGAATAGAAACTAGGGGAAAAAATTGATAGAAGTGCACTTTTTAGAATTTTGATTCATTTCTATGAATTTGAGATTTGAATTGGTCAAAATTATTAAATGATATCAATTTTTTTTTCTGAAACCCCCTGTACATAAGATTTTGTTCAACATGTAATAACTACAATATAGTTGTTGTAAAAAAATCATCTTATTATAAAAATTGGACGAGATAATCACACAATTTGATATTGAATTTAACCTCCATCTTTTTAAGGAGTAAAGTTAAATTAATATCCTCTTATTTGATTAAATGTATTAACATATATGAGAAGATGGTAAATAAATAAGGACCTGAAAATAGAAGAGGTGCAAAGGAAAGTTATAGGTGTAATAATTTTTTTCTTTTCTCTTTTTCCTCTTTTTCTCTTTTCTCTTTTTGCTCTTTTCCTTTTTTTCTTTTTCTCTTTTTGTTCCCTTCTTTTTCTTTTTTTTTTTTTTTCATTTTTCTTAATTTTTGGGGGATTTTTTTTTTTTTGTGTTTTTTTTCGTTTTTTTATCGTTTTTCGGATTTTTTTTTTTTTTTCGTTTTTTTTTAGTTTTTCAGGGGGTTTTATGGGTTTTTTTTTTTTAATTTTTTTTTTTTTTTTCGGTTTTTTAAATCATTTTTCGGTTTTTTAATCATTTTTCGGCTTTTTTTTTTTTAATCATTTTTCGGCTTTTTTTTTTTTGTTTTTGTCGTATCATTTTAGCGGGTTTAGCATTTTTCGTGTTTTAGCGGGTTTTTTCTGTCGTTTTTCTTTCTTTTTTTTTCTTTTTTTTCTTCTTGCTCTTTTTCTTTTTCTCTTCTATTTCTCTTTTTTCCTTTCCTTTTTTGTAATGCATAAGTCTGCTAAAACCAACAATTAGTTAATTAATGAAATTTAAAAATTGTATATTCCTTACTTTTGGTCTTGGATCTAACCTTCTGTTAAACTAATCTTATGTTAAAAATAAATAGAAGACAATGTTAAAGCTGAAAGTTTTACACTATATCTAAAAACCACAGCAAATATTCATTTTTCTTGTTATAATCACTGATCTGTGTGTGTAAGCAAAATTTAATAGGTTTGAATTTAGCTTTCCTTCTCCTAGACTGGTTGCCATACCAAGATTAAAGAGCCCAGTCTACCCTACTAGTTATTCATACCTTTTCCAAGGGTATTAGCGCTATGTGAAATGTAAATAGTCTTGGGTAATCTGAACATTAGCTACATAAATAAGAGTAACCTCCCTTTGTTTCTTTCACTTTGAGGAAGCCATCTGTTTTGATTGGCCATTGTCATTTCACCATAAATCTACACTGAAAATACGAATTTGTTCGAATCAATACAACAATGTTTTTTTAACACAAAAATATCATAAACTGTGTTCTTAATTGTGCTTGTGCATTATTTGAAATGAACTTTGTTATTAAGAACACATTTTATGATATTTTCATGTTAAAATATGTAGTTGTATTGATTATGGTGAAATGAAAATGGCCGACCAAAACTGACGGTTTACTCAAAGTGGAAGAAACAAGGGGAGGTTACTCTCATTTATGTAGCTAATGTTCAGATTACCCAGTCTCGTCCAGGATTTAAACACGTCTCCTCGTGACCATTTCCTACGACAGTGATCATTACACTACGCCTCTCCACTTGATACTATATAACTGTAAACAAAGGATTATTGATAAAATAGTGTCCTAATATTTACCTATAGAGACTAGTTGAATTCATACCTTTCCCAAGGGTATTAGCACTGTGAAATGCAAACAGTCTCATACATGATTTGAACTCTAATCATTGTGTCCATTTCCTATTATAATAACCATTACAGTACAAGTGCCTCCTGATCTATGTAAAAACCCAATTATTGTGGCTTTATAACACAAAACATGTCATTTTTTTTTTTTTTTTTTTTTTTTTTTTTTTTTTTTTTTTGCTTTCCTTAACAGTATATAATAAAAGCTCACTTTAGCATCTCCGATTTATCCATGTAAAATTCAATGATTGTTGCTTTGTAACAAAAAAAAAACATGTCGTGTATATATTGTATTTATTTATTTTTTTTTTTTTTTGTGCTTTCCTTACTCTTATATAATAAAAACTCGCTTAAAGCATCTCCATGGGATAGCTGAAGTATGGATTACTAAAAATGGCAAAAGACTTCGGACTTTTTTGTTTTTTTCTTACCTACATGAAAATGCATTTTTAAATTTACCATCTGTATTATGGATGGCTAAAAATGTTTTATCTTCTTATTATAATGGATATTCAGTGTCTGTCTGTAAGTAAAACTGTCACTGCTTACCTCACAATACCCTCAGGAATTATGTAAGTCTATCAATGAGTATTTAATTTGTAGTCAAAATCATTAATTTAATACATTTAAATCTTATTTATTAATGACATCTATGAAAATCTGAGTAAGATTTGCCTCAAAACAACCCATGTTATTAGCACATTTAAAATCCTGAAATGTGTTTTGTATATTACTAAGAAATAAAGGTTTACATAATATATGGTGTAGTTATTTGCATACTGGTTTTAATAAAACCAGGTTTAATAAATAATTTCTTGGTGTTGTTCATCTCTGATATTATTTATTCTCCAACATATTAAAATCAATTCAATGAATGATTTTTATATAGAAACCAATTAAAATATAATTGAAATAAGTACAATCTTTCAAATGACTATTTGCTCGTGAATTCTTACCATAAAATAAACTGAACCCCCGTGTTTTTGCAATAAATGTTTTATTTTTCTTGCACCCGTTATTTTACAATACTAATTATATTTTCTTTATTCATTTTAATATTCACTTCAATGTTTTTATTTTGTGAGAATGGTTAGTTTTCAAGTGGGGGTTCGTTTTTACACTTCAACTTTTTACTCGTAAATTCCTACCATAAAAAGCCCAAGCCTAATTTTATTGTAGGAATTTACGAGTAAAAAGTTGAATATTACTTTTTGTTGTTATTTCTTTTCTTTTTGGCTTTGGTACTCTAAAATAAAAACGTCACATTTTAATCATCGTCGAAAAAAACAAAATTACGGTCATAAAAGAGGATCCAATTTATGCCTAAATTGTAAAACGAACCCCCTACTTTAAAACTAACTATACTCACAAAATAAAAACTTTTAGAATATGCACATTGAAATGAATATTAAAATAAAGAAAATATATTTTGTATTGTAACATAACGGGTGCAAGAAAAATAAAACATTTATTGCAAAAACACGGACATAAAATGGGGGTTCAGTTTATTTTATGGTTGGAATTTACGAGCAAATAGTCCTTTATTACCAATCTTTTTATATGCATTGTTTAATTTTGTTAGTCTTTCTGAATTTTATATAATTACATTAAAACTTGCATACTTATGCCCGGGGGGGGTGCATATTCTTGGTAGTAATGGTTAATAATTACGATGGTGTAATTTTCTTTCTTTTTTTTTCTTCTTTTTTTTTTTTTTTTTTTTTTTTTTTTTTTTTCTCCAAATTGGCTCGTTTCTTCAGGACACGTTTTATGTTAGACCGTATTGACTCCCAAAATAATTTTACTTTGGAATAACTCCGATCAATAATTTTTATGGTTCACTCTGCGTTTGGGCTGCTGCTGTATCCTCCAGCTTTACTCGGGCTTTCCCTGTCTATCCGAGCATAGTAACAACCCAACCTGGGAAATCATTTTTGATAGTTTGACTGTTGATCAAACAGGCATTGAAGAACTTTTAAAGATCTTATTCAAATAATGATGTCATTAGGTTTTGTTTTTTGTTTTTTGTTTTGTTTTGTTTTTGTTTTTTTTGCATGCCTTTCATTCCAACACATGTCACAAAAAGAATCCCAATCATTTGGGGCGGGGGATTCTTCTTGTGACACCAAAATTATTCACATCAAGCCTCATCTCAAAAATACAAATAACTTCAATCAAGTTATGGGAGCACACACACACACACACTGTTTTATTTATTAACTTTAAAAGAAATCATGACTATGAATTTGGGCGACCACACATAATATAATGGTAAGTTTGATTCCACTGAATGTCCCATACTTTTAGACTTCTAAAGTTAGCTACGGTAAATGACTTCATATTTTTATGTGTATTTATAAGAGGCTAGATATGAATAATTATATTTTGGACTGTTGTCCTCATCTTTATTGTGTAGAAACAATAAACATTCTATGCTTTGTAGCTATTTTGCACCGTTGTCCTCCTCTTTATTGTGTATAAATATGTTCAGGCCACTGATAAGTTATCTTCAGACGATTATCTATGGATTCAAATGCAGTTTCGGAGCTTAATTGTTACTGCTCACTTGGGGGCGCTCCAAGAAGCTTAAATGCCACCAGACTTATGACAAATTTCCATTTAAAAGTAATTGGTAATTTGCTTGAAGCATTGTTAAGTATGTTATAAAATATTAAAATTCGAAGGCAATACAATGCGTATAAAAATAAAGACAAAAAGATGTTTTTTATGTCTTATCGATTTCAAAGCATAAACTTCATCATCAGTTTATTTTCAGAAATGACGTGCCTATGTTTTTATTTGTGTGGTTATAATTTCTCTTCTTATTTCCTTTTTTTCTTCTCTTTCTTCTTCTCCTCCTTTATGAATGAAATGGGCGAATAACTGTAATTTCTTATTTCTCTCTTTTTTTAAAAGTTTGTGGAGAACAAATATTCTTAATATCGGCTGACATCCGGTCAAATGTTGCAAGTATGTTGCCACTGTGTAGACATGTCAAAATTTAATTTTCTTACAAGAAATGAAATTCCAAAATATCATAAAGAATGTTATCACTTACTTAACCTCCTTATCTGACCAAAAACATAAAATGAGAAAGTCCACAAAATGCAATAATTGCATTTTATTTTTCTATATTTAATCACAATTTTGTCAATAAGTTTGGTGGCTTGGAGTGCGTAGTAAAAAATTAAGCTCCAAAACTGCAATTGAATACATGGGTAATCATTTGAAGACTTATTTTGAGGTAATTAAAATAATAAATAAAAAAAAAAGAACACCTAAAACAGTCTGGGGTTACAGTGATCTGAGCATTATGTTTATACACAATAAAGATGAGGACCACAGTCAAAAAAAAAAAAATCATAATTATTCATAAAATAATGAATGTGGAAATCAGCAGTGGGATGAATGTGGAAAAACTGAAAAGTTTAATAATGGAAAATAAGTCGATGTGTGAGTGATGATGTGGAAGTCACTGCCATTGGTTTCTGATTGGTCAACTCGGAAAGAGATAATTAGAAAGTTTTGGAGTCTCGCCTAAGGGTTTGAAGGAAATGGACAGAGAGAGTTGGCTGATTGTTTGAAGGGGACAGACGCAAGATGCAGATCTGTCCTTCAAGGCCATTTCTTGTGACTGGAAAATAAAGAGCTCAGAAAAAAAAAATTGTCTTGTGTTCATTAATTAAAAACTAAGCAATGACATAAGACATCTTAAGAAGCAAGTGATTCCAGACTTGAAGATTGGAGGATAATGCCAGCCCAACAACAGACCCAGCTCGGCAGATAAGTAAAATAACAAGTAGATAAGTATAGAAATTAATATATATCCTTTTTAAATTGGTACTACTACGTTACTTCTTAATTTGTTGTGTCGTAGAAGAGTATTTGCAATACTTAATTATTTTTACTAGCAAATATATGCACCCTCCGGGTGCAAGTATTTAAGTTTTAATATAATAAAATATCATGTTAAATTAGAAAGTCTAATGAAAGTGAATAAGAATTCATGTAAAAATATTTTGGAACAGAGGGGGTATGATTGAAAAATAGAACAACTTTGAAACTAACTCTTCCATCATTTTCCCCTACTCCCGTCTTTCATTGGTAAATTTTCATAATTTAACTATTTAGTTAAAATAGAAAGTAAAGAATAAAATTACAGATATTTCTTCTTGTTCAGGGATTTCTTTTAAGATTTATCCCCGAGATTTTTGCTCATATTCATTAATATAAAACCAAACAATTAGAAATCAATAATACTAAGCATATATTTATTAAAATCAAAGTTTTAAGATCAATATGCAAATTAGCCTTCCCATTCACACTGTAAACCGCTATTTTCTTGTATATATAAATACAATTGCATGTTATTAATATGTTGATATAGTCGACAGTCTTAATGATGTAAAACAATTTTATTAATAATTGAGGTTTAAATATGAATAAAATCATGGTGACGTAAATAACAAATGGTGTATAGTAATATAGTTTCGGTTACAGACAGAAAAACCCACAATCTCCATTATAATAAGATAACAGTAAAAATCAATTGGAATTTTTTTTTTTTTTTTCTTTCTTTCTTTCTTTTCTTAACTGTTACATTTCATTTTACAACAAAATTTCAAACACGAATCAAACATTTTTTCTGCCCCAAACATTTTTTTTTTTTTTTTCTCTTAATTCTAAAATTCTGTCATTAAAAAAAAAATTGAATACAAAAGGTTTTAGCTCCTTTTTTGTATTTTGAAGTCAGTAAATAAATATTGCATGTGTGGGCTTCCGTAATTTGAAGTAAAACTAGATGCACTCAAACTGTAATAAGAAACTACATTCTAATGAAATTAGTCAATTTGGACAGTTAAAAAAAAACACTACTTGAAAAATCTATACAAAGTCTTTTTAAAAAACACTATTTTTTTTTTTTTTTCCTCTTCCCCTTTTACAAATACATGTGTGTGTGTGTATACTGAGCTTACCCCTTGCCCTTTAGATATCCTGCACCTGAGTTCATAAAATTTATTTAAAAATAGAAATTTATCATAGAATACATTTAAACTTTAAAATTTAGGCAAGGTTAGCTCAGTTGGTAGAGCGTTCGGTTAGAAACCACAAGGTTCCTAGTTCAATACCTGACCTCGCCAACTCAGCGTATGAGTAGCACAGGGATCTGTGCGGTAAAGTAAGGAGCTGATGGTAGGTGTGGCGCTCCACCTCAGACACTAAAATAATCTCCTTGGTCTAGTGATATTGAAAAGGGGATAGACTCCCTCACTGCATGGCTGATACCAACATTAGGCCGCCCCGACGACTTTACTTTTACATTTAAACTAAGATCCAGAATGCATATGTATTTACCAACCCTTCCGCACGAGCAGGATGTGACACAAGGTCAATTTCTTAAGCGGAGTTCAACAGGTTTGAATTCAGAGTTTTCCTTCTCCTAGACCGGTTGCCTAACCAAGGATAAAGAGCCCAGTCTGCCCTACTATTTATCCATAGCTAGAGGGAGAGTAGGATTCATACCTTTCCCAAGGGCATGCAATTACCACGACGTGTCCATTTCCCATGACTTTAACCATTACACCACGCGCTTCCCAGAATGCATACGTCTTTTATTTAAACCTGACCTAAAAGAAAACCATTAAAAGAAAAAGCTTTAAATAGTTACTATCTTTAATTAGTAGTAATAGTAGTATATCTGATTATATTGAGCCTGGGTTATTGACCTTTTAATGTGTGCTAGAAGTTGATATCCAGCTGGGTAGTGGGGAGGTAAAAAAAAGTTAATCTCACAAATCCATTCTTACTGAATCATGAGTTGGATCCTCGAAGAATGCCCCATTAAAATCCCTATGTAAAAAAAAAAAAAGAATGCCCCATTAAAATCCCTATGTTTAAAAAAAATGCCCCATTAAAATCCATATGTTAAAAAAGAATGCCCCATTAAAATCCATATGTGTTAAAAAAGAATGCCCCATTAAAATCCCTATGTAAAAAAGAAGAAAAAAGAATGCCCATTAAAATCCCTATGTAAAAAAAATATGCCCCATTAAAATCCTATGTAAAAAAAGAAAGAAGAAAAAATGCCCATTAAAATCCCTATGTGTTAAAAAAGAATGCCCCATTAAAATCCCTATGTAAAAAGAAGGAAAAAAAGAATGCCCCATTAAAATCCCTATGTAAAAAAAAAAAATGCCCCATTAAAATCCCTATGTAAAAAAAACAAAAAACCTTGCGTTGATCCAGCTGCTCTGTAAAGAAAAATCCATGTCTACTATTTAAAATATCAAATTTAAAAAAAATCTATGCTGTTATCATTTAAATATCATTTTTTAATTATCTTCACTAATATAAATCAAACCTTCGTTATTTTTGCTCAAAAACCAAGATAGTGAATGTGTATATACATTTACTTTGTCGTTAATTGCTTTATTTTCATAGTTTCCTCCAGACATACATACACACAACTGCACTTTATATATGTATAGATTATAATAATAATAATAATAATAATATAACAACTTAGTTTGAAATATTGAACTTATCAGTTGGCTCTGCTAGAGAAGAAGACCTATCATATATATATTTACCAACCCCTCCACACGAGCAGGATGTGACACAAGGTCAATTTCTTAATCGGAGTTCAACAGGTTTGAATTCAGAGTTTTCCTTCTCCTAGACCGGTTGCCTAATCAAGGTTAAAGAGCCCAGTCTGCCCTACTATTTTCCCCATAGCTGGAGGGAGAGTAGGATTCATACCTTTCCCAAGGGTATTAGCGCTAAGTGAAAATGCAATTAGACTTAAGAAATCCTGGACGTGCTATCATATATGAAGCAGATGAGTTAAGATTTCTCATACCTCTTTTCTTTCTCTATCAAAGCTATTCAGAACAAAACATCTTTGGCATGAAATAAACCAACAAGGATTGATATGCCATAAAAACCAAGAAACAAAACAAACTTATAAAAGCTATTCATATTGAATTTAAGTACCTTGTATCAATAAGGTACTGAAATTTGATATGAACAACTTTTATAAGTTTGGTTTATTTCTTGGATTTTATGGCATGTCAACAAAAAAAGAACCCAGCTTGATCAACATTTCACTCTTATATTTAATAGGTTGTAAATTTTGTTTTTATTTAAAGAAAAAGAGTTTATTATACATTTGAATTTCCCAAGTAACAAGTGTAACAAAAAGGTATATATAAATGAACTTTCTTTATTCAAGTTTCTATTTTATTTTCAAATTCAAAATAAAGTTTAAAGAAAATAGATTAATTCTGTAGTATAAAATACTACAGAATTAACAAATGCAATATTGAAATATCTACCACCTTTTTATTTTCAGAATAAATTTTTTCTTCTCTCTAAAAAAAGCTATTCAGAACAAAATCTATTCAGTGTGGTATAACCCAACAAGGGTTGACATGCCATAAAATCAAACAAACCAAACCTATAAAAGCTATTCATATCTAATTTCAAAGAAGGTACTTAAATTTGATATGGATATATTTTTGTTTTGTTTTGTTTTACGGTATATCAACCTCAGTGGGTCATTTAATACCGATAAAGTTTTGAAATAAATCAATTCTTAATGGATAATACAATTTTTTTATAAATACATTTTTCTATTTAACCCATAGATGGGACCCTAACAGGTACTACCACTCCGGGTCAGAGTTGACCAGGGAGCAATGGTGATGAAGGGGTGCTACACATTCCCCAAACCTCCAAAACTGGAACCTCACCATCAGATAGAGTTTAACATCATTCCCAGGATATGTAGACCCTCAGCACCGCCTTCTAGCACCCATATGATAAAAAGGGTTGGGGATTGCCATAAGAGCAATAGGGTTGGGAAAATCATATAGGTGCTAGGGCTTGACATGACCAGCCAATTGATCGGAGGGGGCCTCTCCGACCACCCGTCTAGCCCAAGATAGGGCCAAAGTGGAGTATTGCATGTCATGAACTGCTCATCCACCTGGGCTCTATCCTTAAGCATCACGGGTTGCCACCCACAGGCAACAGGTGGCCCCATTGGGGGAGTCTTACCCCTCTGCAGAGGTGCAGTCGGTGCATTCTAACGCCCCAGCCAACAGGGCGGGGATAGATTTTAAAGAAAATAAACTATTTCTGTAGTCTTTTATTGTAGATTAAAATAGAATAAATATATTTTTAATATTACCATCATAAATGAAATAATGATTACTTATTCATATTTATTAAGTTTTTATTAGTAAGCAAAAGTACTGTAAGTAAGACCAAAGTGGTCATCCACTGATAACCATTACACTAAGTTTATTTTCCTGACCCACTCCCCCCCATCAGGCCAGATTAACACAACGTCTTTTTAACGTGGGGAGCCACACACAAACCAAAGCTCATGGTTCAAAAAGTGTGTGAATCCCTTCAGTATTCTTCTTTTGGGGTACCTCAGGCACCAGGCAATAAACCCGGCCCTGCCCCTTTTAGGCAAGAGAACAGGTGTTGCCTGGTGGGATGACCCTCTGGGATTCATGCTGTTTAATTAGACTAGCAAAATAAAAAAAACACCCTCCGGGCAGTGCAAAAGTTTATTTTTTAAAGATATTGCTTGTGGGGGTGGGAGTTAAAAATTCAATATCAGAAGGTTTGTATCATAAGTAAAAAGTAAAATAAGACAATTTGAAATGGAAGCTTAGTTCTTTCCCCCTTAAATAAAATGTTGCGTGCATCTATTAATTATTAATTGAATAATTATTTTGAATATTTTGCACATAAATTTTACACAAAATCATAGGTATTTATTTATTTGTTAACTTTTTAGTTAACTTCTTGTTACTGAGAAAAAAAAAGAAAAGAAGAACAGATTTTAAATTATTTACTCAAATTTTGAGTGTATATAACACAGGGTTGTTTCATTCTATGTATTAACGATTTTGACTATAAATTAAATACTCATTAATAAACTTACGCAATAATTGAGAATATTATTACGTAAACTGTGATGTAATTTTGGTTACAGACAGAAATACAGCCAATCTCCATTATCAATAGATATCTTACAGGTCCAGAGGTCCAGAGGCGGAAGTAACTGGACACAGGGTATGAATGAGTATTACACTAAGTGCACCTCCTTTTCTATTAATGTATGTATTAGAATATAAGAAGATTGTAAATGAATAAGCATTTGAAAATAGTAGAAGTGCAATAAAAAGAAAGTTATAGGTGTAATAATTTTTTCTTTTTCTTTCTTTTTCCTCTATTTCTTTCTTTTTCTCTTTTTATCCCTCTTTTCCTTTTTTTCTCTTCTTTTTTCTTTCCCTTTTCTTTTTCTTTTTTATTCTTTTTCTTTTCTTTTTTCCTTTTTTCTCTTTCTTTTTTCTCTTTTATTTTTCTTTTTTCTCTTTCTTTTTTTCTTTTTCTCTTTTCCTTTTTTCTCTTTTCTTTTTTCTTTCCCTTTTCTTTTCTCTTTTTATTTCTCTTTTTCTTTTTTTTTTTTCTCTTTCTTTTTTCTTTTTTTTTCTTTTCTTTTTTTTTTTTTTTCTTTTTTTCTTTTTTTCCTTTTTTTCTTCTTTTTCTTTTTTTCTTTTTCTTTTTCTCTTTTTCTTTTTTTTTTCTTTCTTTTCTTTCCCTTTTCTTTTCTTTTTATTTCTCTTTTTCTTTTTTTTTTTTCTCTTTCTTTTTCTTTTTTCTTTTTTTCTTTTTTTTCTCTTTTTCTTTTTTTTTTTTTTTCTTTTTTCTTTTTTTCTTTTTTCTTTTTTTCCTTTTTTCTCTTTCTTTTTCTTTCCCTTTTCCTTTTCTCTTTCCCTTTTCCTTTTTTCTTTTTTCTTTTTCTTTCCCATTTCTTTTTCTCTTTGTCTTTTCGTTTCTGTTTTTTTTTTTTTTTTTTTCAGAGTACACAAAGAAAAAAAGAAAAAGAAAAGAAGACCAAGTAGTACTTAGATTTCTCACAAGACTGCACCTAGTGAGGATCAAATTCACTTCTCAGTAGTAATTGATCTACCAATCTAACTTGCACCACAATGAGGCGCTCCTTAGAAAATACTAATAAGGTAATATAGATCTGCAATCTTAAAAGGAATTAAAAGTTAATCTTTTTCAAGTAATATATATAATTTGGTATATAATTCTCCACCCTCAAACCAGTGACGTAACTTGCAACCGACAAAAGTCAAGTTACCACTGTTTAATATATATATATATATATATATATATATATATAATGAACGTAAACAAATATGGCTATTTTCAGCCGACAATATTTGGGAGAATATGTGCCTAATTGAAGTCAAACCTAATTTTTTTGAAAGTTAATTCATTAATGATTAATTAGGCGGGATTTAACTACTTAAATGTAAGGCAAAACAAATCGAGAAAAATGTACATTCAGAGATTGATTGAAATGTACATTCAGAGATTGATTTTTCTCGATTTGTTTAGCCTTACATTTAAGTAGTTAAATCCTGCCTAATTAATCATTAATGAATTAACTTTCAAAAAAATTAGGTTTGACTTCAATTAAGCACATATTCTCCATATATATATAATATAATAAAATAAATATATAATGGTTTTACATATCTATTTATTTGGTCACAAAGGAACAGTCACAACCATTTTGGTTTCATGCGTCAACAATCATCAGTGAACTTGTTTCAAATGCATTTGAAACAAGTTTACCTGATGATTGTTGACGCATGAAACCAATATGGCTGTGACTGTTCCTTTGTGACCAAATAAATAGATATGTAAAACCTTTACATATTTATTTTATTATATTATATAATAGCTTATTTTATATTGAGCCCTCTCCCAATAATACTGCGTTTGACACACCGTTCCAGTAAAAGCTGAAACAGTGACAATCCCACACAATATTATTATATATATATATATATATATATATATTATATATGTGAAAATAAAATGGAAATTAATCCGACAGTGTGAATATGATAAAATGAAAAAACAAAGGATGTTTACAACTGCATGGGCTCATCAGGAGAGAGTGTGCAAAACCGTTTCGGGGCCTATCTCTCGACGGTTTAAAAAGCAACACCGGCCCTTCCTCACTAATATGAGGACCCTCGCAATATCATGCATCGACCGCACGTGGGTCGGTCATCAACAAAAAATAAGACGGGAAAAAATTACCGTTAGCAAAAACAGAATGCTGCTAGTCAAACGTTGGAATTAATCAAAAAATGCTCTGTCTATATTAAAAATAAAATGAATTTTATCTAAAAAATAAAATGAACCTCACTTTTAATTTTTTTAAATAATCAGAAGCATTATAGTTATAAAATAAGACTCAAAAAAGTCTGGTGTAGAGTAATTTAACCGTCGAGATATAGGCCCCGAAACGGTTTGCACACTCTCTCCTGATGAGCCCATGCAGTTGTAAACATCCTTTGTTTTTTCATTTTATCATATCATATATATATATATATATATATATATATATAATGAGAGAAAAAGGAAAATAAATCCAACAGTATATTGAAGAATAATAAGTGAGAGTGAAATATGGGAAATGTGAGGATACTATATTTCTCGACACTTAGTATTTTGATTGGTGATTTAACGTGTCAACATATATATATATTTATTTATTATAGTGTGAGTAAGAAAAGGTGGAATGAAAACATCACACAATGCTGTTTAAGAAGAAAACAATTTATAATATATTCATAGCTGATACTGATCAATATTTCGATTTTACAAAAAACATCATCAGAGCTCATTCACTCCTGTAGTTGTTTGGGTTGGAGAGGAAAGTCAAATGAGTTTACAAAACAAAAAAACCTTAATACTGCAAAAAACGAAAGACGTTACAATATTCACCAACGTGGGCATTTCGCGCCATATATATGTCGGTCATGTCTCATGTATATCTTTTGTCAACCAAATGTAGCGAATTTTTGAGATGTTGGCAACAAGACGAAACAATTTAAACGGAAGGGGATGGGTATTAAGAAATGTGACGGTTGGAATTCAAAAGACTTTTAGTAAAGGAATTTTTTACGATTAATTGTTTTTATTATTTAAATTTTATTTTTAAGTTCTGTAATTCATAAATGATTAGATATTTACAGTAATTAGTTTTTAAAACATTTAAGGTGTCATTGTTACCCTTGGTTTCCAGGCAACATGTTAGCCACCCTTCTTCAAGACAATGCACCTGTTAAGAAATACAGTGAATGTCAATTCATTTATATATGCACATATTTTTTGTTGTTAGTGGGCGAGATCTTATTTTCGCGCGTTTTTTGGTAAATTTGTGTGTGTATCATGACGTTATTGGGCTCATGTGTTTCAACACGCATCCTTCATATCTCGCCTGTCTCCTTGCATCTGCTTATCTTGATGAAGGTCAAGAATTCACCGATTACTGTCTGCACGTTTTAGTTTTTGGTTTCGCTATTCATTATTCTAGATGGATTCATCTAGAATAATAAATAGCGAAAAACCATCATCAGAATTTTATTTTGAGATAAGAAATTGCTATGTATATATATATATATATATATATATATATATATATATATATTGAAAAGGAGGGGAGAGGGTGGATGCATCAAGAAGTGTGAAGCAGAGGTATTGGCAGGGGTGCGGATTGCGTAAGTTTATCAATAAGTATTTAATTTATAAATCAAAATCATTAATACATAAAATAAATCTTATTTATTAACAATGATCTCTATGAAAATTTGGGTTAGATTTGCCTCAAAACAGCCCATGTTATTAGTGTGTTTAAAATCACTAAGAAATAAAGGTTTATATAATATAAGGTGTTGTTAATTTGCATACTTGTTTTAACAAAACCAGGTTTAATAAATAATTACTTGGTGTTATTGATCTCTAATATTATTGCTTTATTCTTCAACATATTAAAATCAATCCAATTAATGATTTTATATTGAAACCAACTAAAATAAGTGTGATCTTTTTATATGCCTTCTTATTTAATTTCATTAGTCTTTCTAATTTAATATAGTGAATTACATTATTCTTCAACATGTTAAAATCAACATTATTCTTCAAGATATTAAAATCAATCCAATGAATGATTTTATATTGAAACCAACTAAATAAGTGTAATCTTCTTATTTTATATAGAAACCAATTAAAACTATTTCAAACACCTTTTATTCTAAAGGTAAGTAATTATGGAAATTTTCGTGAAAATCGGACCATTAATTTATTTTTCATAGAATTTTAAAAAAAAAACCTTTAGTTATAACTTGTTTTTGGCTACGTTAAATTTCAATTGATTTAACGGTGCAAAAATGTAAACATTGTTTTTCGTTTATAATTTTCATTATTTTTGTAAGCCGAAATTTTTTGTTTAAATCATTAGGAGTTTGTTTAATGCTTCTTCTTTCGAGTGAATAAAAAATTTCAAGATAATATTAACCTTTATGCAAGTTTTATTATGTTAAATATAGTGGGGGGTAAATTTCACGGGGAAAATTGGTGGTACCCACTGAAAACTTCAAGAAAAACAACATTTACGTTTGTGAAAAAAAGTATGATATTCAGGAGTCTATAGGCATTCATTTGGCCGCTTTTTTTCCCCACCCTTTTTTTTACAAATTAAAAGTCATCTTTTTCGCCTTGGGAAACCTACCTAGTACACTCAACGAGATTGTGGTGAAAATATACCACACCTATCCAGTCATACTGCAAGTACGAACAGTCCATTCGAAAACCAATCCTATTTTTGTATGAACTCATTTCCAAGCTTTTCATATGCGTGTATTACTCTGAAAGAAGAAGAAAAGACGTGTGACACCGGAAGTAGACATCAAAGATACGCACACGTGTCCATCTTACTCAAACGACTAATTAATCTTCCTTTACAAATCACACACGAACAACGACATTCACAAACCTTTTGTTCAACGGACAAAGGCTTTTAATTCTACCTTCCAGCCAGTGATGGACTTATCTATAAGCTAAATAAGCTATATAGCTTAGGGCCACACACACTGGGGCGTGCCAACGTCGTGATCCCGGGGGAAGGGAGCTTGGCCAATAAATACTGATTCAGATATTTCAAAGCTTCACCTACTCGACCACTTTCAAATTCTACGCATTCATAGTTCATGAGTATAGTGGCAAAAGTTAGGCAATATATTTTAATGTTATAGCAACGCAAATGTATTTGGGCGATTTTGAAGTTGCCCTCCTGTCCCCTCCCCTTACGGAGTGGTAGTACATGTTAGGGTCCCATCTATGGGTTAAATAGTAAAACGTGTTTATAAAAAAATGAGTATCCATTAAGAATGAATTTATTTCAAAACTTTGTCAGCATTAAATGACCCACTGAGGTTGATATGCCGTAAAACAAACCAAACCAAATCCCTGATCCCTTTGTTTCACCTTTCATACTTGGGGCCTCATTTTTTTTTAAAATATATTATTTTATTTCATCATTAGTTTTTATTCATTACCAAATAAATTCTTAGAAAATTATATATATATATATATATATATATATATATATATATATATATATATATATATATACGGGGGTCGGATTAGGCGTCACATCATGGTGTAATGGTTAGCAAGTTAGTTTTGTACTTCCTACTATCGAATAGCGTGTTCTATCCTTGCTGGACGCCCCATACTTGCGACCTTGTGTCACATTCGACCAGTGATTAACATGCTGGGTAAAAAGGGTGTCCCATCATAGAGTAATGCTAATAAGCTAGTCTCACATATCCATTACTACTGAGTAGCAAATTCGAGCTTCAATGGATACACCATACTCGCAACTGTGTCACATCTATGGGACTAAATTTTGGTTCGTTTGTCTTGTATCTTATCCCCAATAAAACTGGTTCTTTATTCTTGTGGGCTGGTAAGTTGAAATGAAATTTAAGAAACGAAAAGAAAAGAGACAAAGGCAAGAGGAAGTTTTATGATTTAGGCTTTATTGGGCGGGGCATAGTCGTCTGTAACGAGGGGACATGCCCCCTGGCTAGGAAACGATTACACTCAGTTGCGGCCTCAGTCCGAATGACCGAGGTATCCTTTTTGAGGTAGGTAGTTAGTCTTTTTTGTCGGACACGCGCAAAGGGGTTCTTCCGGTCAAGGCCCCATGGGAGTTGTAATAAACAGTATTAATATGCAAGCGTATGGTGATGAGGAAAGGAACAAAACACAGATTTTAAGTTCAAAATTGTATTGAAAAACAACATGATAACGGTGAGAAGATAGAAATGAAAATTACAGGATAATTTTGGTGATAGTTGTGGGGAATATTAAGTTCGTAAAATGTCCAGCTTGACTGTGGTAGTGGGGTGGTGATGTAGGCAGAATATTGTGTATGTGGTGGTAGGCGCTGTGTCTTGAATAAAAGTCAGTGAGTGTCAGGTGGCCGAGTCAGTTGTAGTTTAGGTAGGTGGGCAGAAGAACCAGTGGTAGTGATGGGTGTTGGTAGGTGAGTCGAGTCTTGTGTTTTAGAGTCGTTAGCGGTTGCTGAACGAAATGGAATTTCCTTGTTTCAGTCGGTATATCTGTTGTTGTTGTTCTAGGCAGAATATTGTGTATTGGTAGTAGCGTTTTTGGTATCGTCGAATGATGTAGAAATGTTCGCGTGTTGACTGTCTGTGAGGTCAGGTTTGGGTAAGTGGGTGGTGTAGGTGAATCGCCGCCTGTGATGTTGATTTCGCTTGCGAACGTGTATTCGAATTGACGCCCTGGACCTCTCTGTCGTCTGCCTTTCAGAGCTGGTTATTTATAGAGGACGGCGGTCCCAAATCGGATCAATTGAAGTTATTTTCACTTCACCCGGGAATCGCTTTCATTGGATGAAAATGCGAATTTTATTTACCAATTTTTTTTTTATTTAATGTCAGGAATTGACTATCAAAGCGGAACTCCCGATCGGAGCCCATGCGCAGATATGTGTTAAAATGGTCATTCTGTTTTAGGGTACGATAGAGGGCACTTCCGATTTTGTTTGTTTTGTTGGCGAGTGTATGTATCTTTTATTATGGATTGAAGTGCTGAATTAGTGAATCGGGAGATTTCTACATTTGCTTATACAACAGAGTTTGTTGGTCTTTTTCTTTTTTTTTCTTTTTTTTTTTGGGGGGGGGGGTGTTTGTTTGTTTTTGTTTTTTTCGTTTTTTTCATCCCCACTCATCTTACACCTGGTGAACAGGTTGAAGAAATATCTTCGAAGATCGACTGAAAAGTCCATAGGTTGACCAAGATTCTTCCATAGAATGTGACTAAATCAGTTTTTTTTAACATATTTTAATTCTCTGAGAAATTAGTGTTTAAGAATGCTAAAATGAATAAAGAATAAACTATTATTTTAAGAGTTGGAAAAAAAAAGAAAAGAAAAAAGAAAAACAAAGATCCTCAGGAATGAGTTACACATGTCATGCCGTGCCCGTTTCTACCGTGTTCAGACAAAAGCAAAACAATCTATAATCGGAGAGTTTGCTTTTAGGGGTAGGGACAGAGATG
Organism: Doryteuthis pealeii; assembly: GCA_023376005.1. Taxonomy (NCBI): domain Eukaryota; kingdom Metazoa; phylum Mollusca; class Cephalopoda; order Myopsida; family Loliginidae; genus Doryteuthis; species Doryteuthis pealeii. The sequence continues at coordinate 10,590,322 of CM042179.1, read as the reverse complement.
ACCTCTTAACCTGGCAGACAATTGAATTTTTATGATCGGGTTGAAAGCCGATATAATCTTTACCCATCCTTGAGAATGAATAAAGAAAGGTGTCTTTTGGACACGAAGATGAAAGAAAGGAAAGTGAAAAGAAAAGAAAGAAAAGAAAGATGATAAATTTGTTTTCGTTTTGGGGAACACCCAAATGACGTCACTTTCAACTCCGCCTCGTAGTGGCGGTAAAAGGAAGAGATCTTACCAATGGAAGCGCAAAGATGTCAGACATGAACCTGATATGAGTGCGTGGGAACTTTTCTCTCGGTAGCGGTAAGAAAAATCTGGCTAATGAAACGTGAAAGTGTCGAGCAGATCAGGGGAAGACCCTCAGGAAGAAAAGAAGCTATATGTATATATTAAAAATAAATAGATAAACAGAGACGCAGAGCTATTCCACTCATTTCAAGAGAAACGGTTGAAATTTCCGTTGGAACACAGACCAATTGACGTTGTGTCCGATTAAGACCTTCACGACTCATCACGGTTGGTCGATTAGCTTTTATGACACGTCAACCCTTGTTGGGTTATTTTATGCCGAAAACATTGTTTTATTCATTTGTGTTGGATATTCAATCTTTTTTTTTTTTTCAAACTCATTTTTTAAAACCTTTTTAATATTCATTTTTTATTCTATTTAATCAATATATGGGGCCCTAACAGGTACTGCCACTCCGGATCAGGGTGGACCTGGGAGTAATGGTGATTAGGGGATTTCCCACATTCCAATATTTGAACTTCACCTTTAGATGTAGTTTAACGTCATATCCAGTATAGTAAGACCCTCAGCCACCGCCTTCTAGCACATATATGATAAAACGGTTGGGGTTTTTCCATAAGGGCATTGGGGTCGTAACAATCATATAGGTACTAGGGCTTGATATGACTAGCTGATTGATCGGAGGAGGTGTCCCCATTGGGGAGTCTTACCCTACAGAGGTACAGTCGATATATTCTACAGCCCCATCCGACAGGGTTTGATTCACCCCGGAAGAATAGAGAAAAACAAAGTTTCCTTAACTCAAGAATTTGCATCTAAAACTAATAAGTTTGCAGAACGAATTGTCTTTGACAATTATAAGTAAATAAAGTCTGTAGAGTGACCAATTGTCGGTATCAGCTGAACCGCGAGGGAGTCTATCTTCTCTTCGCTAGCGCAATACCAGAGATGGCTGAACTTGCACAAAGGTGTCAAAATTAGGGTGACCCAGAAAAAACAGGACCCAAATTATTTATTTATTTTTCCATTAAACTAACTTTAAACCCCAATCCCAACCCTAAGCCTAACCCCTAAGCCTAACCCCTAAGCCTAAGCCTACCCCCCCCCAGTTAAAATTAACAGTTTTATTACAAAATTTGTGGGTTCTATTTTTTCTGGGTCACCGGTATACAGGGTGACCCAGAAAAACAGAACCCAAATTATTTATTTATTTTCCCATTAAACTAACTTTAAACCCCAATCCCAACCCTAAGCCTAACCCCTAAGCCTAACCCCTAAGCCTAAGCCTACCCCCCCCCAGTTAAAATTAACAGTTTTATTACAACATTGGTGGGTTCTATTTTTTCTGGGTCACCGGTATACAGGGTGACCCAGAAAAAACAGAACCCAAATTATTTATTCATTTTCCCATTAAACTAACCCTAAACCCCAACCTTAACCCTAATCCTAACCTTAAACCCTAACCCTAGACTCCCATAGTTAAAATTAACAGTTTTATTACAAAATTTGTGAGTTCTGTTTTCTTAGATATTGTTTTTGCTGAAGCGGACCCGCTACAACTCCCGGCAGTCCCCAGATGCTTTACCCCACGGATCAGATTACCCAAGCTGTGCTATTCATGCACTCAGTTGGCGAGAGCAGTATCGATCCCGGAACCTTGCGATTTCTAGGCAGATGCTCAACCGTGTGAACTAAAATAAGTGCTACTTATTCCCAGCGTTTTCTCATCGTACATCGATACCATGACCAAGTGTGATTTGTGACCTGCTAAGTTTTTTTTTTTTTTCCAGAAAAACGGATGTTCATATTTAAAATGAATAAATAAATAAATAAAAATAACAGAAAAAGTTATCAGATAAAAAATCTTATTAAAAATGGTATTTGGACTAGTGGCTCGACCGCCTGTTCACAATTAACTCTTTGCCTACTTTAAACCGCTCACAGCGACTCTCCAACTACTGCGATCCTACCATAAGCCGCTTGTCACTTGTTTACACCGGAAAATCTCTACGTGAACACGTCCCTGCCTTAATTTTGCTTTGTCTGTGAACCAGCACTGGGACTGCTATTTGATCCTTTTCCAATGGGGAACTAGTTGAATGGAATAATTTGGTACACCCAAGGAGGAAATTTGGCAGGCAAAGAGTCAATGATATAGAAATTATATAAATGAATAATCTATATATTAATACGATGGGCGAGACTGATTGCATTTCACATCTCGTTAATAACCATGGGAAAGGTGTGCATCCAACTATTCTTCATTGATAAATAGTAGAGCACACTGTGCTCTTTAACCTTGGTTAGGCAACCAGTATAGGAGAAAGAAAACTCTTAATTAAAACCTGTTAAACTCCGCTTAAGAAATTGACCTTGTGTCACATCCTACTCGTGCGGAGGTTGGTAAATACCTATTTTTCAATTAGAATATCTTGAAGAGTGAGCAAAAAAAAAATGGGCAGACTGGGTTCTTAAACCTTGGTTAGGCAACCAGTCTAGGAGAAGGAAAACTGAATTCAGACCTGTTTAACTCCGGTTACAAATTGACCTTGTGTCACATCCTACTCGTGTGTTCTTATATAATCGATATTTGAAAGTGGTGATGATTCAGATTATTTAACACTCTTGTTGAAAACGTTTTCATGCACTGATTAACAAATGTCTCAGTTCCTTCGTGGTTATCCGGCCATGACTACAACAATGCATAGGATAATAAAAAAAATACTACAGGTTAGCCCATAAAAGACTGACACACACAAAAAAAAGATTAATCATTTAGTCTTAAAATGTAATCCAAGGAAAATATATTTCTAGCTACATGGATACAAAGTTTACACCTTAATTCAAGCCCTTTTTATGACTTTGCTCAAGGTTTCTAGGGTCAATTCTCTTATCTCTGCATGAATATTAATCTTGATCTGTAGGAATGTCTTTAGCTTATTCAAATACACACTCTCCTTTAAATAACCCCACAAAAAGAAGTCAGGCAGACATAGTAGGCGAACGGCAAGGTCCTTTGAATTCTGAATTTCTTCTGAATTATTCTGCCACCAAATTTTTTTTTTTAATTATTAACCTTTTAGTTGAATAGTAAAATTCTATTATTATTTTTTAAGTAATTGGTAATTTGCTTGAAGCATTGTTAAGTATGTTATAATATATTAATAATTTGAAAGCAATTACAATGCACATAAAAAATAAAAACAAAAATATGTTATTTTTTGTCTTATCGATTTCAAAGTATAACTTTATCTTCAGAGACGAATTCCAGAAATGGACGCGTTTTTTTTTTATGTCGTTATTTTTTTTTATGTTATAAACACGCGTCTCGAGGTGTTCTTTTTTTTTAAACGCCACGCGGAAAGCCGTAATAGTCATTTAGCCGTTCATTCAATTTTATTATTTTCATCTATTTATGTATTATTCATTTGATATATGTATAATGAAATGTACATACTGTGTACTATATACTGTGAGGAACGTGTATTTTAATTAATTATGTATTCAGTGTTTAGCTCTAATCTATTGTTTATACTAGGACCTGATTTGGCTATTAATAAACTTTCTCTAATTCTGAGATTACCAATGTTTCGTATTACTGTCTCTATCTTAACGGAAAAAAACTATTGTCTTAATTTTTGCATTTGATTAAATGTTTATGGAATGAGGATGCACGTGTGTGGATATGTTCTTTGATTCTAATGTGGAGGGGTCTAATTGTACTTTCTATATAGAAATTAAGGCATTTGGAGCAAGTTAAACGGTAAACTGTATAGGTTTTGTGACATGTTAGGGTCTTTTATTGGGCAGTTGGCTAGTGAGCATGTTGTAATATCATTCTTATGTTTTTTGTTAGATGCTGGTGTAGTGAGGTCCAGAGTGTGCTAGTTGGATATCTAGTCCCTCTTTACGAATAGCCTTGCGTATTTCTTTTGTGATTGTTTCGCTGAAATGTGGTAGTTTCAGGAAACAGGTGTTAGAGTGTGTGTGTAGTGTCCGTGTTTTTCTCTTATTTAAACGGCGTATGAATGAAATTGGGTAGCCATTGTTTTTTAGGGTGTTCATAAATTGTGTGCTGTAATTTTGTCTGTCTCTTCACTACATCTATTGTGTATTCTATTAATTTCATTTCTAATGTAACTTCTCTTGGAACTGAGTGGAAGTGCTGACTTGAAGTGTACAAAGAGATCTATAAAGAAAAGAAGACACTAGCGGCAATACTCCGAGGTTTGTAGTGGAGTTAACCGCGAGTGTGGCTGACAGGTTAAGAGTTAAAGAAATAAAACGAACAACTAGAATTGAATAAAAGACTTGTATTACATATAAAGAATTGCAAACTTTAGTTTCGTTTGCGCAAATAATATTTGTCACTTAACTGGTGTATCCTGAGATATGGGGTATTAACGGAGCCCTTTGCTACGGCCTTCTGATAAGTTCGGATATGATGGACTTCTGCTTGCGTCCGACTCCGATTCTGGTTGTCTGTTGAAGAATAGGAGCGACCCTTTTTTAGGTCTGTCTCCGGTGGTTGCTGAATCAGAAGAGGTAGGATGAGTCTGCTTATTCGGCTTTGCCGCTAAAGTATACTGGCTCGTGACTGATTGGTTTGAAACAGAGGCTCGCAGACAAAGGACGGTAAACCCCATACCCCAGAATTCTTAATAGATCCTTAGTGGTGTTTTTTTTTTTTTATATAGAAGCTAGTGTAAATTTTGCCTGCAGGTGATATTTTTATTCTAAAGTCTAGGAGTGCTAGGGAACTAGTGTTATCTATTATTTTTATTTGTTCTTTCACATTGTAATTTGACATCTTCAATTTGTTTAGGTTATTCATATCTGAAAAATAATATACAAATTAGATTAAAAGCAAGTTATGAGTTTTTAAAATGTTTCAGTATTTTGTGGGCCACCGTGTAAATGCTCAATATATACTGGATATACCCAAAATTGGCCTAAAATCCGTTTTTGACAAAATGAATTTAGCCCCCCACCCCCGAAAATAATTTACCAAAAATCAGAGAATTGTCGGATTTTAATGAAATTTTCAGTGTTGATTCATCAATGAATGATCTTTATAATGCATCATTTATTTTATTTCAAAACATTCTCATTTTTTTTTTCAGGTCACTTATTTTTGACACCCCCCCCCCCGCTTATTTTGGGGTGTAAAATCTCGGCGAGTTGTTTGATACTAATTACAGTATAAATAAAAAGATAAAAGACTGAAGTTGTAAATAGAACAACATTTTTTAAGGGGAATATTTTATAAGAACATAAGTACCGAAAATCGGAAAATAAAATGTAAAAAAAAAATAATAATTTTTGGAGATTTCTTTTTTACTCATTTTGATAATTATTTAATTGGTTATTATCTTATTAAAGAAAAAATTATACATCGATATTTTTCCGCTTAAAAAGGGGGGGGGGCTAAATTTTCAATAGAGTTTTTTTTCAAAACGTATACTTTGTTTGACTAAAATAAGGTCTGCATTAAATAGATATTTATTTCAAGAATCTAAAAATAACATTTTAAACTTAACATCAGAATATTTTTTTTATTTTAAATGAATGTTATATATTAATTTTTCATAGCAAAAATATTCAATTAAAGTTTTGAAATAAAATAACTGATGCATTATAAAATTCATTAATTGATAAATCAATACTGAAAATTTCATTAAAATCGGATAATTCCCTGATTTTTGCTCATTTTATTTTGCAATCGCGAATGTTACATTAAATTTGTAGACAAGCCATTACAAGCCATCTAAAAAGAGCCAAAATGGCCGAACGGATCTGAAATTGAGAAAAAAAAACTTTTTAAATGTATTAAAAATAAACTGCATATGTAATGATATTTTTCTTTTTTTAATGATGGTCATTATGTTACTACTTATCGTTTTAGACAAAAGTTTGACCTTAAATAATAGATTTAATTAATCTTAATTCGTTTTTTTTAAAAACTGTAGCAGACGATTTTTGGATATAGCAAATATATACATAGTAAGTAAAGTCGTCGGAGTGGCCTAAAGTTTGGTATCAGCCAGACAGCGGGGAGTCTATCCCCTTTTTCATTAGCGCTAGACCAAAGGGATTGTTTTTGCGTCTGAGGTGGAGCGCCACACCTACCATCAGCTCCTTATTTTACTTTACCGCACAGATCCCTGTGCTACTCACGCGCTGAGTTGGCGAGGGCCGATATCGAACCAGGAACCGTGTGGGTCCCAGGCGGACACTCTACCGACTAAGCTAAACCGATCCTGAATATACATAGTAAGATGTGGTATCGTTCTTAAATTGAATCAGATCTCAACTCTTAGTCCGGTTGTTTATCTTTTAAGGGCTAGTCAAGAAAAATTTTTTTTTTTAAAATTCATTAAATAATATTAGTGTGGATGATTTAAATTATCTAGATACTTTAATTCTTCTTAAATTTTAAACTACCTATTTCTTTTTTTCTTTTGTCTTTTTTTTTTTAATCATTTACGCATGAAAAACCGACACATAGCTGGCCATGTAAAATCACGGGTTAGGCCTCGTTTGTCCCACCATTTATGAGACGAAAACGTTTTTGCACTTCATATAAAACTCTCTCTCTCTCTCTCTCTCTCTCTCTCTCTCTCTCTCTCTCTCTCTCTCTCTCTCTCATATCAGATAGCACCCAATGATCTCACCCAAGAATTTTCTATGCTGGACTCCGTCAATATCTAAAATCCCTGAAACTTTCCATTTGACCATGACCCTCGGAAGAAACACACACACACACACACACACACTTTGACAGAGTAGTATAGACGAGATATGTTGATAAAAAAATGTATTCTCTAGACCTTTCGAGGTTTCCTCAAAAATCAGTATGTTTTTCATAAATGAAACACACACACACACACACACACAGAGAGGAGAGAGAGAGAGAGAGAGAGAGAGACACACACACACACACACACACACACACACACATATATATATATATATATATATATATATATATGGTATTTGTGGAAAAGGTGACTTACCGGTGAAATTGGTCACAATGGTTAGTTGATGCAAGATTCACAATGATAAGGCAGCGATATAACAAATATAAAGTGCTCAATACGTTGGTAGAGCAAATTAATCCAGTGGATTTAACCCTGAAGATCCTTATGTTGAAACTTGGTAGGTTATTACCGTGTACCATTATAATATATATATATATATATATATATATATATATATATATATATAATATGATAAAAAAATTTTTCTTTTTTCTGAAGGCAAAATAATGCAGATTCATGTTGAAAAACATATTTATTCTTGTGCTCTAGAGCAAGAGCACAAGAATAAATATGTTTTTCAACATGAATCTGCATTATTTTGCCTTCAAAAAAAAAAAAAAATTATCGTATTACATTTATAAATAATGCTTCTATCACACTATAGAAACAAAAATCTATATATATATATATATATATATATATATATATATATTAGGTGTGTGCGTGTGTGTCGTCCACATACAGTACTGTTTCGACGTATCTCGTTTTTTTTTCTCGTTATATATGTATATAATGTAATGGTCCCAGTTTCCAATAAACCAATGGTGACACTATGATTCAGATAATTCTGTAACTAAAGAAACCGTAAATGATTCCTAGAAACAAGAGAATCACATATATTTCCTTTCCTTTTATGCAAACAAAAATCATTTAATAACTAATTACTCTAAGAATTTTATCGTTTCCGTGATTCAGATCGTTCGTATTTTGTGATTATCTGTTTGTAGCTATTTCCTGCCATTTTACAGTAAAAAAAAAAAAAAAAAAAAAAAAAAACTACAAATGACATAGAGACAGACATGCGCAGAAGCTCATGAACATATGCACTTGATTTCTATCAATGCAATATGGCGTCAGTCCAATCTATCAACTTTTGTAACATTTTTCACAATTTTATTATTTCTAACTCTACTCCGTGTTTCTTTTCTCTCCCCCATTTTTTCCCCGTATAATTGAAATAAATAAATCAATGAATAAAATAAAAGATAGATAGATAAATAGATTTAAATAAAATAAAGGTTATTTCCTAGTTGAGTAACCCAGAAAAAAAAGAACCCACAAATTTTGTAATAAAACTGTTAATTTTAATTTTAATTTTAATTTTTTTTTAAAGTTCATGTCCAACAAGTTTCTTGAAATTGGTTAGGGTTAGGGTTGGAGTTTAGGGTTAGTTCAATGGGAAAATACATAATTTGGGTTTTGTTTTTTCTGGGTCACCCTGTAATATCATATTACTAAACTAGGAAATAACCAAAATAAAATAAATAATACTCTAAAATTTCTCAGTTGATTTTAATGTACGTTTGCACATTAATTTCTTTCTTACCTTTTATAAGATTTTATGTACATTTTATGATTTTATGTTGTTGAGGTCTGGTAAGTAGCAGAGGAGTGCATAGTGAAAATAATGCGTGAAATAATAATAGAATTTACAATAGGTAAAAGTATAAAGTGAGGAGCTGGTCACACAGGGTAGGATAAGTCAGCAGAAGTTAACACACGAGGTGAATTCAACAAGGATTTATTACGAACTGATTCAATTTCTTACAAGGGTTAAAAAACGCGGGAACAAACCTTTGGGCGGAAGTGGGCAGAGTCTGAGCTCCTGCTGGTATCACATCGAATATATTTATAGAAATATAAGCTTATAAAAAAACTTAACATATGTCGTGTTAAACACTACGGAGATTTCATGTCAAACGAGTTTCTTTCCGATCTTTTCTAGTTTTCTGGCCAGTTTTTTTTTTTGGGGGGGGCGGGGGTGTTTTAAATATCGGAGTGGAGTCTGTTGATTAGCCAACCAAAGTTTGCATCCCTAGTACTTTAAACACTCCGTAGTGTCATCATCAGGGGTAGATGTAATTGAGTTGATTCCTGTTTTTTTTTTGTTTTTTTGTTTTTTTTTAACGCGCAAGCTGGTTAACAAAACATGCATAAAAGAAAATATCCTGTCCAAGTATACATATTTTATAAGATTACCGACTCGACTCTCCACGCTTGGCTTTCTGGATCATTTTCTTTTTATTTCTTTTTTTATTTCTTCTTTTTCTATTTTATTGCTACACTACGGAGATTATGTTAGGGGGAACACCACACCTACCATCAGCTCTCCACTTTACCGCACTAGTCAATCTGTGCCACTCATGCACTCAGATGATGGGGGCCGGTATCTAACCAGGAACCTCGCGATTCTTATGCGGGTGCTCTACCGACTGAGGTAAACCATGAGTTTATTTGCTTGCACCACTTATGTATGTATACCTGTGAATGTGTTTGTTTGCGTGCGTGTGCGTGTGCGTGTGTGCATTCTTCTCATTAAGTGGGCGTAATGTATTTGAATTAATCAATTTGTGTAGAAATATTTATTTAATCGTGGGTGTATTTTTATTTTTTTTTATTTTTTATTTTTTATTTTTATTTTTTTTTATTTTTTTTTTGCACGCGCACGGAAAATTGGTGAACTGGATCAAAATCCTAACGGATTTGGTTTGTTTTCACTTCCGCATTCGTCTGAACGAATTCACTTATTTCCCCACCCGCTGAGTAAATAGTAAAAAATTAAAAAACAGTTTCAGAGAAATTTATATCCTTTTTACTTTTATACCCAAGTCTAAAAGACACTTGTATATTATTCATTGAATAATTGTTCAAAATCAGAAACAACTGTGGGAGTAGGGCTTTTCAGGCTCAGTCCAAACAGCGAATCTCTCTTCTATTTTGAAGCAATAAAAATTCTCTCAGAATATTGAGAATTCTGGGGTATGGGGTTATCGTCCTTTGTCTGCGAGCCTCTGTTTCAAACCAACCAATCACGAGCCAGCATACTTTGGTGGCAAAGCCGAATAGGCAGACTCGTCCTCTCTTCTGATCCAGATAGCACTGGGGACAGACTTAAAACAGGGTCGCTCCATCTCTTCCTCAACAACCAGAATCGGAGTCGGACATCAAACAGAAAGTCTATCATATCCGAACTATCAGAAGGCCGTAGCAAGGGCTCCGATAATACCCTATCTCAAGACAGATAAGTTTATTACAAATTATATTTGTGCAGACGAACTAAAGTTTGCAACCTTTTGTTATTCTGTAATACACGTCTTTTATTCATATTTCTAGTTGTTTGGTTATTTTTTTTAACTCCAACCTGTCTGCCACACTCCTGGTTAACTCCATACTTCAAACCTTGGAGTACTGTCGTTTAGTGACTAATTTCTTTATAAGAACAAATCATTTGTCTTTGACTTTGGTTGAACTAAGAGTACGGGGTTTCGTTGGAGCCCTTATTCTCCGTAGTTGGTTATTATTCGGATGAAAGAAGGAAACAAACACGAATATAAATTACAGACTCATGTATTATCAAAAAGTACGTAAATGTTGTTGTAAGTTTTAATGGTATTTGCTACGAGACTTATCTGAGAGGTGCAATAAAAAGTTCTTGATGAACTGCGCTAGATAGGTGTTCTACTCACTGGTTTTGTAATGCTTTTAAGACATTTCGTCTGGTCAGTTGTGCCCTTTTGACGGGAATTTAGTTCCTCAGCCTTCTGATAGTATGCTATTGTGACAGCCTTAGAAAGTTTGCTGATACAATGTCTTAGAAAGTTTGGTGGTGGGAGCGCTTATTTTAGCATCTCTTCTCGGTAACTGCTCCCTGATAAGTGAAGGGTTTGATTCTGGCGCCAACATCGTATGTTGGCTATTCGCCCCCTAGCGGCAGGGGAAGATAATTTCTATCAGATTTCCGATAGAACTCAACATTCTTACTTGAACCATCATGAGTAATTATTTTAACTTTTTTTAAATTATTTTCAAACCTTAAAATGTTGAATTAGATAAATTTTGCTGACAGTGTTTATAATAATGTTACATGAAAAAAAATAACAAAAAAAAAAACAGGTCTAGTTATAAATATATATAGATAGAATATATATATATAGTCAATATCGCTTGGCAAATGACATTTTCTCAACTTTGTTAGAAAATTGCAAAAGCGAGAAACTGTCAGTTACCAAGTGTCGTCGCTGCAACTTTAACTTGGCTACGCTAATTTCACTGATATTGAGTATTCTCTATTTATGACATAGCAAACATATATATATATATATATATATATATATATATATATATATATATATATATATATATATAGAGAGAGAGAGAGAGAGAGAGAGAGAGAGAGAGAAAGAAATATAGAGAATGAGAGAAAGAGTGGAAGTGAGAATATAAGATCAGCTGAAGATCATGTGTATGAGTGATTTTAACTTTATAACATTAAGATTAAGACGAAGAGATTTTTGGTTGAATTAATAAAAATTAATCTCCAATTTTTTTCTTCTTTTTATGCTTTTGTTTCAATTTAACAATTAAACTTTCTCAGTAAATGATTTTTTTTCTTCTGTTTATTATGTGAGGTGAATTTAATAATATGAAATTGCATTAAGTATTAAGTGACCTGGGTAAAAAAAAATGGGGGGGGTAGATGACTAAAATATGTTAATTGAAAAAAAAAAGTTTAATTTGACACCAGAGTGTAATAGTTAGACTAAATCCTTTTCCATTTTGTCTTTGAATAAACAAACTGAAAAGACCATTCAAAAGAGAAGTTTATTCTGGCGTAAAAAATAAAATAGAATAAACAAAGGTTGGATGGTTGGCATTCTAACTGGTCCTTCCACCCCACTTAGATGGTAGACGACGGGACTGATTAGCAACTCAGTTGGAATAAGATTTAAGACCTATCAAAAGCGAATGAACCCCCAAGAGTCAAAAGTATTGGAGTAGTTAGTATTCGGGGGGGGGTGACGACAGACGATTGCATTCGGAGACTTGGTTTCCGAAAGGTAACTTAAATTTCCATATCCCGTTTGGTTTTTTGTTTTACGGCATATCAACCCTTTTTGGGTCATTTAATGCTGAAAAAAGTCATTTTGATAAAATTTTCTATGTTTCAAGTTCTTAATATCTTCAAATTGGTATAAATAATTTTCATTAACTTCATTTGGTTTGGTTTGTTTAATGGTATAAAAACCTGTGGGTTATTTAATGCCAAAAAACTGTTAGACTGTGAGATAAAAGTTGGTACTCAAGTTTCCTTTACAGGTGAAATTTTTGTAGATATATTTCGTGGGTGTATCTTATTACTGATTCATAATTTTTGGTATATTTTTATTTCTCTCGAAAAGGATAAAATATCATCCATGTTAGTATTCTCAAACATACCCTCATATTATTTGCATTGAAATGTTTCTTTCTGAAATTTCCCCTGGTCCGAGAGATATCTCTTGCGATGGAAAGAACCGATAAGAATGTTATGTCGCTATGGAAAACATTCTCCTGGCTCCTGGAATTTCCTTCCCAAGACTGGACACATTTCACCAGTTAGTTTGACTTCGGAAGCGTACAGAAAGAGCGATAAAACAGAAAACATGTAGAAGCAATACTTACCATTGCAGTAGGATTCCAATTACCGACAAATTGGCAGACAAGGCAGCAAACAAGCCGTAACTCAATACGGTTCCTGCATTGCCGCAAGCATAAAGCAGGGATATACTGGCTAAGGCAGGGTCACCGAGGAACTTGGAACAGAACATAAACTAATCGAAAACATTTGAAATGGTCATGCTAAACCAGCAGCCAATCAGGACTCAAGGAATGGGATCACCCAGATGCAATTATGGAATATCTGCCCTATACTTGTGGCAATGCAGGAACCGTATTGAGTTACAACTTGCTTGCTGCTTTGTCTGCCAATTCGACGGTAACTGGAATCCCACTGCAGCGGTGAGGATTTCTTCTACATACTCCAAGTTTGCAGTTGTTATAGGAGAATTGGTTTACTTACCTTGTATGAAGCACTGGGGAATCCCATCGAGGTATAATGTTAGTCTCGCAGATCAATTACTACTGAATAGCGAATTCGATTCTCGATTAATGCGACCTTGTGTCACATCTTACCTGTGGCGACTGGATTGGGTAAATACCTACTTGAGAATCCTATTGTGATTTAATGATTAGAAAGCTAGTCTCGCAGATCTATAACTATTGAATAGCATGTTCGACCCTCACCGGATGCACCATACATACTTGTGACTTTGTGACACGTGGCGAATGGGTGGGTTAAATACTTACCTTATACGGAACACCAGTAATTGGAAAATGAGTCAAACACGTGTATACGTTTTAGAGCATCTTCTATTGACTAAGACCGTTGTCGTTTACAACAAGTAAAAACCAAAAGGGTATGGCGTTATTTTCGTATTTGCCTGGAGAGTTGTCTGTCCGTTTAGTTTCGCTGGTTCGCGCTAGGGGCCTCGGGTGTATTTAAGCGGCTGATTTGAACTTCTCACTCTCTTTGCCGCTGCTCGACCTACGAGACACTATGGGTTAGACTCTGGTCTACTCCCCTCTTGTTGGGGCTTTGCCCCCCCTTACATTACTGTAAGTGATTCATACAGCATGGACTATTCCTAGTCTCATGTCTGTTGCTTTTATGTTTATCATTTCTACATGTAACTTTGTATTACTTATGTATGTATGTTCATGTACACCTCTTTGTATTATGTACCCTGTTTATTCTGTACTGTATATAAAATGTTTTGTCTATCAACCTTTGTCGGAGTTTTATCTTCAAGTATTATCACTTTGAATCTTACAAGGGTCTGCTTACGAACTTAAAGTTATCATTACAGCAACAGTAAAAGACAAATGGACGAAATTATGTCTGTTACTGATAGTGACTTCGTTTCAGTACATAATCTACTAAGAAATGGAACAATTGAATACCCATTAAGAATCCTGGATTAGGCTGCTTGCATTTCAGCGCTAATACATTTGGGAAAAGTATGAATCCAACTATTTTGCCTCCAGCTATGAGTAAATAGTAGGGCAGGCTCGGTTCTTTAACTTTGGTTAGGCAACTAGTCTAGGAGAATGAAAACTCTAAATTCAAACCTGCTAAATCCCGCTTAAGAAATTGACCTTGTGACACGTCCTACTCGTGCGGAGGGGTTGCTAAATATATATATAGCAGTCATCTACAGACCAGTTCCACGACAAGTCGACCAGAATTTATCTCTAATATTGACAAAATAGATACCAGATATCCTCAATTTCCCTCTCCTATAAAACTAGTAGGTCTCTCAAAATGGAATCTCTCTCTCTCTCTCTCTCTCTCTCTCTCTCTCTCTCTCTCTCTCTCTCTCTCTCTCTCTCTCTCTCTCTCTCGTAAGGATATTTATATTGTTTTATTGTATAATAAACCTCTAGAAATGAACTACGTTTTAATTCATGAGCCTTTCATCGAGATATGGATTAATTGTAAAAGAACTAGTCTTGACATGTGATACCAGACAGAACGATGTGGGAGTTACTTTGTCACAGATCATGCTTGATGCCCATAGAAACCTGTTACTTTTGCTTCTAGAACATTATCACTATAGAATTTGGTTGTGTTATTATTGTTGTTTAGTATTTATTGAATAGAAATCGATGTTTCTGTATAATAAATTTATTGACATTTGTACACAGTCTGGTATGATGAATATTGCACCAGGTCTCAAAGTGAAGTCCCAAGGTATTACTACGCTAAGGGATTCACACACATCCGTGTGCGTAGGGAAAATAGTTCCCATGATACCATTATAAACACCATCTAAGAACTATAGTTAACTGGACAAGGAGTGTCTGAGGTATCATCTTTGGGGGGTAAAAAGGTTTCATCAGCATAATATTGTGTGTATGTTCTGTTTCTTATTACGGACCAATTACATGGAGATATTAGAGAGATTAGGATTAACTGATTAACACTTTGCCTACCAAATTTCCCCCACGGCTTTACCAAATTTTCTTGGCATTTTCCCCTGTATGATGGGATATTATCAAAGTTCACAATCTATTAAGTGACTTGTACTAGTATGATTCAAACTGCACTGATAGGAGTGTTACAGTAATAAGAAGGTCACAGAACTCTCAAAAACATCTGATAAAATACATCATTTCTACAATGCATTGCTTTTAAAACTTAACCTTTCTCTACCAAATCCCCCCCCACACCACACACGGCTCTACCAAATTTTCTGGGCATTTTATTTTATCTGTATGATGGGATATTTCAAAGTTCACAATCTATTCACCTCAGGACTCATTCAATTCAAATAAAGTAATCAAGTGACACGTGCGAGAGCTGCTGCCGCCAGTGGCTTGTGGTAAGATCGCAGTGGCGGGAGAGCCGCTGTAAGCGGCTTAAAGTAGGCAAAGGGTTGACTAGAAAAAGAAATGGATTTTTTTTTCTAATCATGGTAGACATTGTAGCGATTGGTCTGTCCCTGTCTGTTTGGGCTGGAAGAGTTATCTTCCCTTGTTCCCAGGTTTTGACCGCTAGGCGCCCCTGACTATTTAATCAGGGAAGCGCCAAATTTGAACTCTCTTTGTCTCTTGGACTGCAACCAACACAGATGGGTTAGATAGATGTTCGCGTCTACACCCTATCATGTGGATGGCTTTAGCCCCCCATCCTGTCTTTAGTAAGTGACATTACTTTATGGACTTTTCATATCTTCCTTATACACTATAACTTATTTATTAGTACATTTATGCACCTTCCTTAAACTTCCATATTGTACTTCTATTCATATATGTGTTGCCATATAATTAATTTTCAAAATTAGGTATGACTTCAATTAAGCATATATCCTCCAAAATATGTGCTTAATTGAAGTTATATTGCTTGTCTCATATAAAATAGACAAAAAACAGATGAAATATCAAGAGATAATTAATTTCCTAATTCATTTATTATTTCACATCTAAATATACAATAGCCATGGTCAATCATAACACAGAATTTGAAATTCTCTATTTTGCTTGAAAACAAGTTGAATTTTTATATTTCTTTCTTCTCACAGCTTATTTCACTGCAGATCTGTGGATTTCTCCACAAAGTGCACAGTGTCACTCCCTTGAGATGTGTCAGCAAGTCTAGTGTAAAATTTGGTATTTGAAGCCTGGATCATATTCTAGCAACAGAAGAAAATTATTTACCCATGTGTATAAACTAATAAAAAAATGAGAATTGAAAATATGCTTATATGTATTTTAATGTAATATGTATTTTAATGTAATATAATACATATGTCTCTATGTATCTTGTCTCATATATCTATTCCTGTTATGTGTATTTTCTCCACGTGCTCATTAAATTCCGTTGTTTCATTTCACACCCCTTTTCACAATATTGTCGAATATTGTACTGATATGTACCCACGTTGGGAGGTCTCTAAGCCAACCAACCATCAATAACTAGCTATATATCTTTAAATCTTACAACATTATTGATACTAGCAAACTTAAAAAAAAACCACATCTGGGCGATGTAAAAATGAACTTTTGAAAGATATTGCCTGAGGGTGTGGGATTTAAAAATTTGTTGTCAGAGTTTGTACCCTAAGTAAGTAAGATCATCAAATTCATTAAAGGAGTAAAAAACAAAACAATTTGAAATGGAAACTTTGTTTTGATAATTTGATTATATATTAAAATAAAACAAACTATATATAAATATATAATACCGGGCATATATTTATTAAAACTTGTTAAAAAAAACAATAAAGATCGTCTAATGTTGCATGCTCAAATTTTGAGTGTATTTATTCTATGTTATGACGATTTTGTATCATGTGTGACGTAGTTTTTGTTACAGACAAATAAAGAGCGAATCTCCATTATTAATAGATTTCCCTTCGAACTTGAAATATATTGTTAAAGCAAATTTCAAAAACTAAATCTATTAATTGGACTTTTTTGTTGTTGTTGTTGTTGTTGTCTTTGGGGATTCCCCTCGTACAATATTTATCAAGAGTAATGTAGAAATATTTTTTAAAGAGTAAGTCAAGCAAAATGTAAAGAGGAAGTTTGAAAGGTTATAATAAGATGGATGACAGGAAGTATATGGGGACAAGTTTTGGTTCTGTTCGTCTTTGTATCTTATCCCCCAATAAAAGCTGGTTCTTTCTTCTTGTGTGCTGGTAAGCTGAAATGGAATTTAAGGAACGAAAAGGAAAGAGACAAATACAAGAGGTAGTTAGGCTTTATAGAACGGGGCATTGTCGGCTATAGCTAGTAGAAAACGACTACACTCAGTTGTGTAGAAAATGATATTACCTAAACAGTTACCTCCCTTTGACTATTTCCAAACACAGTCCATGGGTCTCTTAGCCATCACCTGATGAGAAACCTCATGCGATTGGCTAGGGACCTTTGTCAGTGACCAATCAGAGCACACGTTACGAGGCTCAGTTTGACCGCCAAATTTCGAGGGTTGATACCTTCAAATCACCCTCTTCCACTATGACTCCCGTTAAGGAACGATGTGCTTTTGAAGCCTACCAGCAATAGTCGAGGAACGATGTGACTTTGAAACAGCTCACGGAAGGGCCGTCGACGCGTATCGTCAAACAAACAAAGCTAGCAAGACATTCCTACCAGAGACAGATAAGTCACGCAAGCATTATCTTGTAAAATATAGGAAAAATAAGTGCTGTTAGTTATGTAGACAGATAAAGGTAAACGAACACAACAAGGCTTATAAAACAAAATGCATTTATCAAACAACAAAGGCATGTAACATACAATATACAATACAATGTGTAACTTGTGATACAAATGTGTGTGTTTACAAATATGTTACAATTGAATAGTGTAGGTGTAAAGGTATGGTTTGGGTTGCAAGATTTTAAGGCGTGCAAAGATTTTGAACTTTTGATACTCCAAGATTTAATTTACTAAACGTTAATCAATTTGCTAAATAGGAAAACATTATGTCATAGCTGACCAATCACAAAAAGAGGCGTTTTCAAGATGCTTTGATCAATGGAAAAAACTCGCTAGGATAAGTATGTTGAATCCAAAGGAGAGTATTTTGAAGAAAATGAACGTTTCATTCATTGTTGATTTCTATCTTGGTAAATACAGCTTCAGCCTTAATACTTTTATAACACACTTAGTATTTAAAAAATGAACGTTTCAATCATTGTTTATTATCTGTCTTGGTAAATACACCTTCAGTCTCGATACTTTTTCAATACAACTTGTAAATGCAAGATAATTATCTCCCTTGTTTTGTTCGGCCATCCTATTGCGTGGGTACAGGCACCGTTTGACACCGGTAAAAGTCACGTGTTTGCGTGGCGCTGGGTTTGAATTCTTTTAGCAGCAGGATTTGAGGCGGCAAGAAGGTAATTACAAGCTTGGAACTTTTCCTCCTCTTTTTCGATTTTATTAGTTGTATTAGAGAAACTACATAGTCTATTTGTATTCTATTGTAGTTTCACGTTGAAGACCTGTTGCGAAACAGGAGGATAGGTGACAACTCCCGTATTTACCCTAATAAAAGTGTCTTCATCAGTCGGACTCTGTCTTTACTCATTTCCTTGCTTTGGGCGGCCGTCACAGTGAAACTTCTTGCCGCCTCAAATCCTGCTGCTAAAAAAATTCGAAAACCAGCGCCACGCAAACACGTGACTTTTACCGGTGTAAAAACGGTGCCTGTACCCACGCAATAGGATGGCCGAACAAAACAAGGGAGATAATTATCTTGCATTTACACAACTCGTATGTAATGATTTTAAAAGAGCTAAAAATCGGGGGAAAATTACTTCTGAAAAGGATAAATACAGTCAACAAATATTGATAATAAAATGTTCGTATCACAAAAAACAATGAAACATGTAAAACAAGGTTGGACATTTGTTTATTTTTCTTTGTTTTCAATGGGAAGGCAATAGTGTTAGCAAAATATCAAGTCTCCAATATTAGATATCTCTGTATTTATTTTTTGTTTTTGTTATTTGTTGTTTTTTTTGTTTTGTTTTTTTTTGTTTTTTTTTTTGTTTGTGTGTGTGTGTGTGTGTGTGTGTGTGTGTGTGTGTGTGTGTGTTTTGTTTTTTTGGGTTTTGTTTTTGGTTGTTGTTTTTTTTGTTTTGGCTGTTTTGTTTGTTTGTTTGTTTTGTTTTTTTAGTTTTTTTTTTTTTTCACTACGTTTCAGTCCTTAACCACGGACTTCGAATTATATCTCTCATCCGATAACGAACTTTCAAGTTATATTGCAGTATCGCTCTCAAAAGGTTCCGACAGTTATTGCTTAAAAAATTCGGGATACATAATCTGTCCTTCTCCTGATCTATTATCATTTTTCGAACATTTGTCCCATCGAACGGAAATTTGACTGTCAACTGCAGGAAAATAAAATAAATTTAATTTCGATTTTTTTCTTTGAACTCTCTGCGAAAATAATCGGTACTAATGCAGAATAGCGCGCAAGTGATATTATTAGATTACGTATAAAAAAGCATTACATTTCACTGAAATACCTGAAACCTTTGAAACGCTAGGATTAGTATTAGACTACTTCGGGAGTTTCCGACATCTAATGTTATTTATACGTAAAATGCGAGTCTAATGATATTATTTCTTGTGCGCGGTATTCTGCCTTTGTACAAAATAATCAATATGCAAAAGGATTTTTGACATGAAGCAAAAGTATTTTGAGAATTGTTTCAAGGAACCATTTTTATTTCTTTTGGTTTCTTCGAGTTTCCTAACCATAATGCTATCATTACTTCATTGGAAACTGGAATCATTGGAGTAACCTACTCGAGTTTCATCGATAGATTCTCAGGTTACTTTTAAATTAATCGAGTTACGATTAATCTTTGTGTTATAAACACGTTGGAATGGGACTTAAATTCAACAAGCGTTCCTCTACTTTAAGTCCCATTCCAACGGGCATGTTTATAACACAAAGATTAATCGTAAACACCCTGAAGAATCTATCGATGAAACTCACTCATTTCCATTCATGCTCTACATTGTATTGAGCACTTGTACAACTTAATCCAACGATCGTTCACCCACGGTAAGTTAATACTTATACATATATATATATATATATATATATATATATATATATAATGGAAAAGGTGACTTACCGGTGAATATGGTCACAATGGTTAGTTTATGCAAAAAGGGAAAGACAGCGATATAACAAATAAAAAGTGCTCTATACGTTAGTAGAGCAAATTTATTACAATATAGGTACAAGTGATAAACACTCGTACCATATATATATATATATATATATATATATATATATATATTAGGGATCGTACAAAATAGTGTAAACATATTTTTCTATTATTTTGTCCAACACATATATATATACAAGCCACCGTTGTTTTTTGTTTGTTCGTTTGTTTGTTTTTAATTTTAACATTTTTGACCGTCTGACGATTGCAATTATGCATGAAACTGCAGTTACGGAATATCAACTCCATAATATTTAATCTCTGATTTTAAACCACTCTGCTATTTTAGCATTGAGCACCTTCATATGTTAATACTTTTCACATTCATTCTTCATTATAATATTATATATATATATATATATATATATATATATAAACATGAACCGTTGGGTCACCCATTGAACTCTGGGTATATAATTGGGATTAGAGAAAAGTTAGTTTGCAAAGCAAATACATTTTTTTAAATAAATAAATAGGCTGAAGGTGTTGTTTTTTTAATCATTAAATCATTTTGTAAGGTTTCTAAGAAAGGGAACACTTGAGCTATGTGCTAGCTACAATGAAACTTAACATACAAGCAAGAATGTAACGGCCAATCAATCATAAACCTTCGAGAAAGATGAATGTACCTCGAAATATTTAGTAAATAAACAGGATTAAGAACACATATTCATCATTTTGTTTCTGATCTTCATTCTTTTTCATGCTTCTAAAACAACCAAACACACACACACACACACACACACACACATATATATATATATATATATATATATATATATATATATATATATACCCTTCTGCACGAGCAGGATGAGACACGGACAATTTCTTAAGCAGAGTTTAAGAGGTTTCGATTCAGAGTTTTCATTCTCCTAGACTGGTTGCCTAATCAAGGCTAAAGAGTACAGTTTGCCTTTCTATTTTCCCATAGTTTGAATAGGGAGAATAGTTGGATGTAAACCTTTCCCAAGGGTATTACACAATGTGAAATCCAGTCTTGTCCAGGATTTGAACTCGGATCACCGAATCCACTTCCTATGACAATAACCATTACACACGGACGTCTCCTTGTTATATATGATACTTTGATGGTTTGTCAAAAACATTTTCTTCCACTTGATTAAACAAACTATTTTTTTTATATCTTTACATATTTTCTCACTTGAGTGAAAAATATTTTACTTTAAAGGACTTTAAGTGTTTGGCTTGCCCAGGGCGCCAAGAATCTTAAGATCGCCTCTGTCACCAATGTATATAAATCTTTTATTGTTGGGGACGTCGCATTGTAGTGTAATGTTTAGCAAGCTAATCTCGCACAATCCATTACTACTGAATAGCCAGTTTGATCCTCACTGGATGCCCCATACTCACAACCTTGTGTCACATCCTACCATGGTGAATGGGTTGGGTAAATACCTATCTCTTGTAGAGGAAGTCCCATTGTAGTGTAATGGTTAGCAAACTAGTCTCGCAGATCCATTACTACTGAATAGCCAGTTTGATCCTCACTGGATGCTCCATACTCACAACCTTGTGTCACATCCTACCAATGGTGAATGGGTTGGGTAAATACCTATCTCTTGTAGAGGAAGTCCCATTGTAGTGTAATGGTTAGCAAACTAGTCTCACAGATCCATTACTACTGAATAGCCAGTTTGATCCTCACTGGATGCTCCATACTCACAACCTTGTGTCACATCCTACCAATGGTGAATGGGTTGGGTAAATACCTATCTCTTGTAGAGGAAGTCCCATTGTAGTGTAATGGTTAGCAAACTAGTCTCGCAGATCCATTACTACTGAATAGCCAGTTTGATCCTCACTGGATGCTCCATACTCACAACCTTGTGTCACATCCTACCAATGGTGAATGGGTTGGGTAAATACCTATCTCTTGTAGAGGAAGTCCCATTGTAGTGTAATGGTTAGCAAACTAGTCTCGCAGATCCATTACTACTGAATAGCCAGTTTGATCCTCACTGGATGCTCCATACTCACAACCTTGTGTCACATCCTACCAATGGTGAATGGGTTGGGTAAATACCTATCTCTTGTAGAGGAAGTCCCATTGTAGTGTAATGGTTAGCAAACTAGTCTCGCAGATCCATTACTACTGAATAGCAGTTTGATCCTCACTGGATGCTCCATACTCACAACCTTGTGTCACATCCTACCAATGGTGAATGGGTTGGGTAAATACCTATCTCTTGTAGAGGAAGTCCCATTGTAGTGTAATGGTTAGCAAACTAGTCTCGCAGATCCATTACTACTGAATAGCCAGTTTGATCCTCACTGGATGCTCCATACTCACAACCTTGTGTCACATCCTACCAATGGTGAATGGGTTGGGTAAATACCTATCTCTTGTAGAGGAAGTCCCATTGTAGTGTAATGGTTAGCAAACTAGTCTCGCAGATCCATTACTACTGAATAGCCAGTTTGATCTCACTGGATGCTCCATACTCACAACCTTGTGTCACATCCTACCAATGGTGAATGGGTTGGGTAAATACCTATCTCTTGTAGAGGAAGTCCCATTGTAGTGTAATGGTTAGCAAACTAGTCTCGCAGATCCATTACTACTGAATAGCCAGTTTGATCCTCACTGGATGCTCCATACTCACAACCTTGTGTCACATCCTACCAATGGTGAATGGGTTGGGTAAATACCTATCTCTTGTAGAGGAAGTCCCATTGTAGTGTAATGGTTAGCAAACTAGTCTCACAGATCCATTACTACTGAATAGCCAGTTTGATCTCACTGGATGCTCCATACTCACAACCTTGTGTCACATCCTACCAATGGTGAATGGGTTGGGTAAATACCTATCTCTTGTAGAGGAAGTCCCATTGTAGTGTAATGGTTAGCAAACTAGTCTCACAGATCCATTACTACTGAATAGCCAGTTTGATCTCACTGGATGCTCCATACTCACAACCTTGTGTCACATCCTACCAATGGTGAATGGGTTGGGTAAATACCTATCTCTTGTAGAGGAAGTCCCATTGTAGTGTAATGGTTAGCAAACTAGTCTCACAGATCCATTACTACTGAATAGCCAGTTTGATTCTCACTGGATGCTCCATACTCACAACCTTGTGTCACATCCTACCAATGGTGAATGGGTTGGGTAAATACCTATCTCTTGTAGAGGAAGTCCCATTGTAGTGTAATGGTTAGCAAACTAGTCTCACAGATCCATTACTACTGAATAGCCAGTTTGATCTCACTGGATGCTCCATACTCACAACCTTGTGTCACATCCTACCAATGGTGAATGGGTTGGGTAAATACCTATCTCTTGTAGAGGAAGTCCCATTGTAGTGTAATGGTTAGCAAACTAGTCTCACAGATCCATTACTACTGAATAGCCAGTTTGATCTCACTGGATGCTCCATACTCACAACCTTGTGTCACATCCTACCAATGGTGAATGGGTTGGGTAAATACCTATCTCTTGTAGAGGAAGTCCCATTGTAGTGTAATGGTTAGCAAACTAGTCTCACAGATCCATTACTACTGAATAGCCAGTTTGATCTCACTGGATGCTCCATACTCACAACCTTGTGTCACATCCTACCAATGGTGAATGGGTTGGGTAAATACCTATCTCTTGTAGAGGAAGTCCCATTGTAGTGTAATGGTTAGCAAACTAGTCTCACAGATCCATTACTACTGAATAGCCAGTTTGATCCTCACTGGATGCTCCATACTCACAACCTTGTGTCACATCCTACCAATGGTGAATGGGTTGGGTAAATACCTATCTCTTGTAGAGGAAGTCCCATTGTAGTGTAATGGTTAGCAAACTAGTCTCACAGATCCATTACTACTGAATAGCCAGTTTGATTCTCACTGGATGCTCCATACTCACAACCTTGTGTCACATCCTACCAATGGTGAATGGGTTGGGTAAATACCTATCTCTTGTAGAGGAAGTCCCATTGTAGTGTAATGGTTAGCAAACTAGTCTCACAGATCCATTACTACTGAATAGCCAGTTTGATCTCACTGGATGCTCCATACTCACAACCTTGTGTCACATCCTACCAATGGTGAATGGGTTGGGTAAATACCTATCTCTTGTAGAGGAAGTCCCATTGTAGTGTAATGGTTAGCAAACTAGTCTCACAGATCCATTACTACTGAATAGCCAGTTTGATCCTCACTGGATGCTCCATACTCACAACCTTGTGTCACATCCTACCAATGGTGAATGGGTTGGGTAAATACCTATCTCTTGTAGAGGAAGTCCCATTGTAGTGTAATGGTTAGCAAACTAGTCTCACAGATCCATTACTACTGAATAGCCAGTTTGATTCTCACTGGATGCTCCATACTCACAACCTTGTGTCACATCCTACCAATGGTGAATGGGTTGGGTAAATACCTATCTCTTGTAGAGGAAGTCCCATTGTAGTGTAATGGTTAGCAAACTAGTCTCACAGATCCATTACTACTGAATAGCAAGTTTGATCCTCACTGGATGCTCCATACTCACAACCTTGTGTCACATCGTACCAATGGTGAATGGGTTGGGTAAATACCTATCTCTCATTGTAGTTAGCAAACTAGTCTCACGATCCATTACTACTGAATAGCGAATTTGATCCTCCCTGGATGCCCCATACTTGCTCAATCTGTGCCGCTCATACGCTGAGTTTGCGAATACCGGTATCGAACTAGGAACCTTGTGATTCCTTGGCGGGTGCTCTACTGACTGAGCTAAACCGACCCAAAGAAGAACAGTATTGGCACTATTTATTCCATAGCAGGGGTATGAAGGAGTTCATGCCTTTTCCAAGGGTATGCGTCTAAAAGTGAACGTAAGACCGGAGTTTGGACTCGCTTACAACGTTGTTGCAAGTCCAGCACATTAGTCAATACGACACAGGGACTACCCCCTCCCCTTTTTGACGAAAGGATTTCTCCCATTTCTTATATTAAACAAAGCGTTGGATTAGAAAAAAAAAAAAGGAAATGGCTCCCGATTACGACTAGAAGGTTCCCGATTACGACAAGAAGGTTCCCAAGTCCGAGAAGGTTCCCGAGGCCGAGAAGGTTCCCGAGTTCGAAAAGAAGGTTCCCAAGTCCGAGAAGGTTCCCGAGGCCGAGAAGGTTCCGAGAAGGTTCCCGAGTCCGACAAGAAATACCTGAAGAAGGCCGGAGGGCATATCGGCCGAAACGTTGTACAGATAACAATAAAGATGAGTACAATAGTCCGAATAACGCAGATAATACTAATCATCAAGCCTCATGTCAAAAATTCAGAGAAAAAAGGATATTTTGAGATGTAGAAGTATGAAAATTATCTCAAAATGGCGATACGTTTATTAGAGATAGTAACACACAACTGGGTCAATCCTCTGTTCGCATCGATATATTATCCAACGTGTTGTTTACAATGAACTTGGATTTGTTTTTAAAAAAAACTGATGTCAGACGCTGGCCATTTGACGACATCATGACTGCAGTATGAGTCATTCGAGAAACATTGATTGGTCCACACGCGTGGTAATATCCCCAGATACCAATTTACGTACACGTTTAGAAATGCACTTTATTAAGAGAAATTTCCGTGGCATAGGAACGCTGTTAGACTTGTTTGTATAAGTTGATATGAAAATGTATATAGTTTATATAAAAGGCAAGTTTTTATTTTATTTCAATATATATATATATATATATATATATATATATATATATATATATATATATGAGAGTATGAGAAGAAAATGGATAAATAGATTTAGAAAATAGAAAAAAATATATAAAAGCATGTATATAAAATAGTATATGTATATGTATGAGAATATATATATATATATATATATATATATATATAATTATATATATATATATATATATATATGAATATATAAGTATGTATGAGAATATATATATATGAATATATATATATATGAATATATATATAAATGTATGTATGAGAATATGTATATGAATAGATATGTATGTATGTATGAGAATATGTATATGAATAGATATGTATGTATATAGGAGAATATATATATATGTTATATAGGAATATATATGTATGTATATGAATAGATATGTATATATATATATATATAGGAATATATATGTATGTATGAGAAGATATATATGTATATATAGGAGATTATATATATATATATATATGTGTGTGTGTGTGTGTGTGTGTGTGTAATAAAAGAATATATATAAGAAACATAAGAGAAATAAATAAAGAAGCGATAGAGAGAATGAAAATATAAGGTAGAAGAAAACAGAAATGAAAAAAAAAATGTCTGTTGTTGTTATGGCAACACATACATTTATTCTTAAATTCGGATCAATTTACAACTGTCAGTTTTTGGCTGAAGACGCAATTGTTCAGATGACTTTAAATAGCTGGACATTCTGGTTAACAGATTTATTTTCCAGACCGGATTTGCATAAAGCCTTTTTTAACGTGAATTGAGGGTATGTTCAACCCAAAACTCATGTGATGGCCAGTGCAAAAAATGCTGGCTCCTGTCAGCATTCCCCTTGAGGTGTGTGTGTGTGTGTGGGGGGGGGGCTCCAGGAAATTCATATTGGCTCACAAACCGGATCGGAAACCGAGGAGGAACTCATTTGACGTTCTCCTATGGAAACCAGCACATGGACACGTCAGTGTGGGCCGCCCAGCAAAGACCTACATAGACCAACTCTGTGCTTATACTGCATGCTGTGCAGAGGACCTACCGAGAACGATCAATGGTTGGCGAGAGATTTTCATGGATATCCGTGCTTCTGGTGCGACATGATGATGATGATGTAACGAAAGTTTAACGAACAGCAAAATATTGAGTTACTGCTCTTAAAACCTTTCTATTTTAAAAGGTCAAATGCCTTGTTTGTTTGTTTTACGGCATATTAACCTTGGTAGGTCATTTAATGCCGACAAAGTTTTGAAATAAGTTTATTCTTGATAGGTACTCATTTTTTTAAATAAACACATCTTTTCTATTCAACCCATAGATGGGATCATAACAGGTACTACCACTCCGGGACAGATTGAACCCGGGAGTAATAGTGATGAAGGGGTGCTCCACATTCACCAAACATCCAGAACTGGAAATTAACCATCAGAGTTTAACGTCATATCCAGGACATGAAGACATCAGTCACCTAGCACATATATGATAAGAAAGGGTAGGGATTGCCATAAGGGCAATAGGAGTGGGACAATCATATAAGTGTAGGGCTTGGTGTGACCAGCCGATTGATCGGAGGGGGCCTCTCCGACTTCCCGTCTAACCTAAGTAAGAACCAAAGTGGAGTGTTGCATGTCATGGACTGCTTAGCCACTTGTGTTCCATCCTTAAGCAGCATCACGAGTCGCTACCACGGCCAACAGGTGGACCCATTAGGAGAGTCTTACCCCTCTGCAGAGGTGCAGTCGGTGTATTCTAAAACCGCAGCCGACGGATTGCTAATGTCCTGTCGTGGTGTGGTGGGTGGCAAACTAGTCTTGGCAAGAAACTGTCAGTTACTAAGCGCCGGTAACTTCACGTCTACGCTACCCTAACAGGTATACATGTTATATCCACGATATTGAGCACTCTTTATCACTAGCTCACTTGGTGAGTTAGTGGATAGCGAGTTCAATCCTTGCTGGACGTCCCATACTTGTGATCTTGTGCCAAATCCAACCCGTAGAGTAAATAATTTTTTAAAGTGATGATGATCATCATGAAGATAATGATGGTGGCAATGATGGTGTTAATGGTAGCAAGAACATGTGGATGCATGACTCTCCCAGTGGCATTAGCGCGCGGAGTGGAACACAAACAGTTTCGTTCAGGATTTGAACTCGGGTCGCTGATTACATTTTCCTACGACAATAAAGGTTAGTCAAAGCCCGCCTCCAAGGGTGACCCATCGTGGTGTTAATGTTTTGCAAAGCTAGTCTCGCAGATCCTCGTTACTACTGAGTCACAAGTTTGATCCTCACTGGATGCCCCCGTACTTGCAATATAACCCGTCGGTCGCTCCCGAGCTAAAGGGCTCACAGAATCTCCGAAATTGGCCGTCAAGATCGGATTTTCTGCATCAACCACGGATTGCAGGGTATCTATATTTGCTGGAAATCTAGCCGAATGTCCCACGTTGTGCTAAGATCTCAAACGACTAGAAATCTGCTATAGAACTGATCTCCGAGGTTTAATGGCGGCCGATTGGTCACATACAAAAAAGAATAACGACTCTTTTTCTTCTTAAAAAAATCAACAACATTTATATTCGAAAATACAGGAATACAAATAATTACTTCTCAATGCTTGTGGGAGTGATGTGCCCGTAATTAAATACTTCTGGTCTTCTGCAAAGTATTGTGCAAAACAGTTCGTAAGTTGACTAAGTTTTCAAAATGGTCTTAGCTGAAGTCAGTTACTCTCGGCTCTCAGTATTGCGTTAATCTGTCAGTTAGCCCGATTCTCAAGCGATCACAACTTCATCTGCTCGTTTGGCCTCATCTGCCCATTCGGCCTCTTCTGCTTCTCAAGCCAAAAACGTCTGAGTTAAATAATACTCCGACCGGAACAATTTTATTTCCGGTTGGCATGAAGACATCGGGAATTTTTCTGCTCCACCCACTCAAGCAGGGTAACCGCCTTCCTCTTGTTCAACCAGCCAATCAAATTTACTTCCGCTCACCAATCTGGGTACCATCTCTTCCGGCCACTTGAATGTTTTTTTTAAATACATTCGACCCTTTTTTTTTTAATGTCGATTTCCAACAAGAGTTTATCTCCATTCTCCAGCAATAGGGAAACATAAAAACAATAGATTCTCTTTAATCCTGGTTTCTTCATGTTCCGGTAATCTATAAAACAAGATTTATCTTTTCCCCGCGACTAAAGTCTGGATACATCAAAGACTCGTCTAGGAACGGCTTCCCTCACTTCTGGGAGTTCCGACCTACTTGAGATTTTACTACCGGCCACTATCGCCTCGACCCCCCGGTCGAGATCATTTTCGGATCGCCCATCTGTTTTGAATCTACGGCCGAAGTCGGCCAGCGAGTTATATTTCCGTTTATTAATTCTTTCTTTCTTCTAATTTCAACACCTAGATCAGGTCACATCTCGATCGCGGCCTTGTAATTCTGACCCAAACGATCGGAAGATTTTAACTTCCGATTTTTCTTTCTTTCTTTTTCTATCTTCCAAACCTGAATCAGGTCACAGCAACCTGGAGTCATTCTACCCGTGGTGAACGGGTTGGGTAATCTAGATCATTCCCATCATAGTCGGCTCCAGATTTTTGTGTGTGATTTGAGTCAGGAAGTGAGTCATTGTGTCAGTATAGTGAGCCATCGGTCACCTTTATGACTCGATCAGTATATTTAAGTCCCAGTGCAACAGCTTGGTTCAGGATTTGAACTCGGGTCGCTGATTACATTTCCCAAGAACGATAACCGTTAAGCTAAGCCCACCTCCAGATTTTTTGTATGTGATTTGATTCATCAGTCATAGGAAGTGAATTATTTTGCTAGTATATTTACCAACCCTTCCACATGAGCAGGATGTGACACAAGGTCAATTTCTTAAGCGGAGTTTAACAGGTTTGAATTCAGAGTTTTCCTTCTCTTAGACCGGTTGCCTATCCAATGTTAAAAAGCCCAGTCTGCCCTACTATTTACCCATAGCTGTGGGGGGAGAGTAGTTTGGTGCCTATCTTTCCCAACGGCATTAACGCTATGTGAAATGTACAAAAAAAAAAAGAAAAAAGAAGCCCCGTCCAGGATTTGAACTACGGGTCGACGAGTCTATTTTCAACGACTCTGTCAATTACACCACGCGCCTCCTAGTGTAGTGAGTCATCGATCACCTTTACAAGTGCATTTGAGTCCTGAGTCCCTGACCTAGAGAGATAAGCGCCTGGTGTGAGTCCAGTTAATTCCAAATATTCAAACAAGATTTCAGTTTTGAAAGATAAAGTCCACAGTGCATTAAAAACGTGGTAGGTCCCATACTACAATACCTACACCCCGGGGTGAGTAGGTGAGGCAAAAATCAATCACGTGGTCACACGGAGCCTTCCACACCAGGCGGTATCTGCCCCACCCCCTCGCCTAAAAGGGTCGAGGTCTGGGTTTATTGCCCGGTGCTACTGGAGAGGAATACAGACGGGACGACGCATTTTATGCACCAGACACGCACAAAATTTATTTTTTTAGAATGCTTGCATGGCTCCCCACACTTAACTTACTTTATATCAATTCCAACCTGGTGGAAGGTCTGAAAAATAAGTACCGTGTTTCCCCGAAAATAAAACCTACCTGCAAAATGATTTTTAGAATGATCTCTTAAAATAAGTTCTAGTTGAAAGTGACAGACGGACGAAAGAAAGAAGCATTTTTCACAATCACATCAAACACTCTTACATCTCCTGGAAATAAGCCCGATTGTTATATTTCTGAATGAAAATTAAAATAAGACATGTCTTATTTCCGGGGAAACACGGTAGTTTGTTGGTTTATTTTACGCATATCAACCCTTTTCTGGTCATTTAATGCCGAATCAAGTTATTTTGATATTAGGTTTCTTATGTCACCTGTTGTTGCTTAAATGGTCACCCATCTAAGTATTGAACAGACTCATCATTGCTTAACTTCGGTGATCTAGTGAGAACCAATACTTTCAACGTGACTTGACTGTAAGCCTCAGTAATGGTTGGTTGGTTGGTTTTATGACATGTCAACCTTTTTCGGGTTATTTAATGCCGAACCAAATTATTTTGATATCCGGTAGCTTACAGTACTTTATGTTGCTTAAATGGTCACCCATGTACTTATTAAATAGGCTCATTGCTGCTTAACTTAGGTGATCGAGCCACCCTCCCCAACGAGGGGAGCCTGTTCGTGGGTCCCGGAGTGTCGGGTCCCGGAATGTCGGGTTTCATATATTTCATATATATTTTCATATATTTTCCGTATACCCCCCTCCACAACGAGGGGAGCCTGTTCGTGGGTCTCGGAATGTCTGATCCCGGAATGTCGGGTTTCATATATTTCATATATATTTTCATATATTTTCTGTATACCCCCTCCACAACGAAGGGAGCCTGTTCGTGGGTCTCGGAATGTCGGGTTTCATATTTCATATATATTTTCATATATTTTTCTGTATACCCCCTCCACAACGAGGGGAGCCTGTTCGTAGGTCTCAGAATGTCGGGTTTCATATATTTTCTCTGAATATGAATTATATAAAAATTGAACGAGGTAGAGCGAGGGTTCATATGTTTTATAAGAATACTACTTTAGGAGGAGCCCAACGTGTGACGGTTATTGTCGTAGGAAATAAGACACAGCGACACGAGTTCAAATCCCGAACGAGACTGGTTGCTTATCACATAGCGCTAATACCCTGGGGAAAGGTATGAATCAAACTATCCTCCCTCCAGCTATGGGTAAATAGTTGGACAGTGGACTCGTTAACCTTGGCATGGTAACCGGTCTAAAGTAAGGAAAACTCTAAATTCAAACCCGTTAAAACTCCGCTTAAAAATGACCTTGTGATGCATCCTGCCCGTGTGTGTATGTGTGTGTGTGGGGGGGGGGGGGGTAAATACATAATTTTATGAAAATTGATTAGCATTAGAGCAGAGGAACGTATTAGATTCGGGGGGGGGGCGTATCATAGATTGGAGGGTATGAGATCCTAGCACTGGTCCTGAGTGTTTGGGGTTAGGTCTGTTAACTTAGATTTAAAACTAGGGCAGTGATTCATATTGTACATAACGCTGTGTGACGTCATACTTTGATGTGTACATTTCTTAACGGGCACTAGGTACGTCCAATTTGTCGTGACCCCCCCCCTCTATATTTAACATAATAGAACTTATAAATGTTAATCTTTTTTAATTTTTGGACCATTCAAAAGAAAAAAAATTAAAATGTTTCTTTCTTTTGGACCATATTACCTTTAGGCACCCCTTTTTGATCTCGATTATGAAAGGACATGTTTTTTATTTACACCGTCAATATCCGGTTGTTTGTTATGGGTTCGGGTTAGGGGTTAATTTTATAATTTTAAAAATCTAAAAATCGTCTGTTAAAACAACCGGATATTGACGGTGTAAATGAAAAACATGTCCTTTCTTAATCGAGATCAAAAAGGGGTGCCTAAAGGTCATATGGTCCCTTCTTTTGAATGGTCCAAAAATGTTGAAGATAATATTAACCTTTATTCAAGTTTCATAGTGTTAAATATAAGCGAAAGGGGGTAAATTTTATGCGTCAAATTGGACGTCCCTAACGGGCATAGTATAACAAGAGATATCTAGCTGATATTTATACCAAGACTATATGAATAATTTAGGAAGATTCTTACCGTGATGAAAAGAATAATTCCTAGAGCCCAGGTGTCATGTGAAACTGGGTCATAAGGAGTGCCTTTTAAGACTTCCGGGCTAGCGTACGCCGTACTTCCGCAATATGTCTTGCTCAAATCTCCAAAAGTGTAATAACGAGCAAATCCAAAATCTGTAATCTTAATGGCACCTTTTCCAGTCAACAAAATGTTTTCACATTTCAAATCTCTGCAAAGAAAAAAAGATCTTGTCAATTTAAAAAAAAATGTCTAGCTGAACTTGCACAACGGTTGGCAAATTAAAACAAAAAGTTTTTTGGAGGTTCCCCATGACAGTTTAACTACAGTCTATGAATGAACTTCTTGCGAATTGGGTTACGGTTTAGGGGTTTGGGGATTAAGGTTGTTTTTAATTACGTATTGCTTTAAAAATTACTATACATTTAATTAACCATTAATTATTGAATCCAACGGTAGACACATTAGTCTCAGTTGTTTGTATTGCAATGTATAATTTCAATTAAACTTGGTTTTAAAAATATTTTTCAACATTAAATGTATAGTAATTTGGTGTTTTTATTGTTTTTTTTTAAGCAATACGTAATAAAATTTTTTTAAAAAAATTTAATCCCCAAACCCCTAAACCGTAACCCAATTCGCAAGAAGTTCATTCATAGACTGTAGTTAAACTGTCATGGGGGAACCTTAAAAATGTTACGTTTTAATTTATCCGACCGTTGTGCAAGTTCAGCCAAATGTCCTTCCCCCACTATTATTTTAATTTTATCCCACAAGGGTAGATGGTTTTTTTTTTCCATATATAGTCTACCATTATGGAGGCGCGTGGCATAATGGTTAGAGTCGTAGCAAATTGGACTCGTCGACCCGAGTTACATTCCTGGACAAGGCTGTTTGTATTTCACATAGTACTAATACCCTGGAGAAAGGTACGAATCCAACTATACTCCCTCCAGTTATGGGTAAATAGTAGGGAAGATTGGACTTTTCAGCATTGGTTAGGCAACCTGTCCATGAGAAGGAAAACTCTGAATTCAAACCTGTTAAACTCCGCTTAAGAAATTGACCTTGTGTTGCATCCTGCTCATGCAAAGGGATTGATATATATATAATATATATATATATATATATATTATATATTGTGTGTGTGTGTGTGTGTGTGGTGTGTGTGTGTTATTTCTGTTTCTCCCCGTACCACTGTTTTCCGATGTTCTTCTAGTCTTACTTTCAGTGGAATGGTAGGCGTGTAAAAACAATGACGTCATTATTTGAATGAGATCTTCAAAAGTTTTTCGACGCTTTGTTTGATCAACAGTCAAACTATTCAAAATGGTTTCCCTAGCTGGGTCATTGCTACGCTCGGATACACAGGGAACACCTGGGGAAGGCAAGAGGATAAAGCGGTCGAAACGTTGTGATTTTACATACCAAAATAAAGATGAGAACAACAGTCCGAAAAATCAAAATTATACACATCAAGCCTCATCTAAAGAATCCAGACAAATAATAATAATAATAATGATAACAAGCGGGACCCGTGGATATACCACACTATAATAATTTAATTATTACAATATTTGATATGTTACTTAAGAGCTATAGCAACTAGTTCAATATGTAAAAAGTATAATCATTTCAATGCAACTGAAGTGGAATCCTTGATACCATTGAGAAAATGTGAGTTCGACTTTGAATCACAAAGTTCTGGGTTCGATACCGGCCAGCGTATGAGTAGCACAGGGATCTGTGCGGTAAAGTGATGAGCTGATGGTAGGTGTGGCGCTCCACTTTAGACGCCCAAACAATCTCTTTGCTCTAGCACT
Organism: Doryteuthis pealeii; assembly: GCA_023376005.1. Lineage (NCBI taxonomy): Eukaryota > Metazoa > Mollusca > Cephalopoda > Myopsida > Loliginidae > Doryteuthis > Doryteuthis pealeii. The sequence goes on along the minus strand of CM042179.1, from coordinate 10,555,767 downwards.
AGTGAAAAGGGGATTGCCTCTCTCGCTGTCTGGCTGATACCGACATTAGGCCACCCTGACTACTTACTTTAGGTCTTTAATAAGTCCCCTAGCTTCTCAAGCTAGTCAAAGGTTCACATTTTTAACTCGTCACTGATAAGTTCTGCTTCAAACATTTGTAAACAAACCAACAGATGATTTTTTTGCTCTTATATTGTATCTGACAAAAACAAATTTTACGAATTATGTGATAATATTTCTGAACATCCTTTTATTTAAATAAACATTAAAAAATATTTTGTAAATAAAAAAAAAATAATAAAACTATTTTAATTTTAGTATATAAAAATGTTTCTTTCGTTTTTTTTTTGTTTTTTTTTGTTTGTTTTTTTTAATAAATTTATCATTAAGTGTTGAAAAATATTCATAAACTTCTGATTAAAAATAGTATTTATTCAGAAAAAAAAATTGGAATTTTAATTTGATTACGTGTACCAACCATGTGATCAAAATTAATATTTTCAAAAATAAAAAAGTATACATTTATTAAAAAAAAAGCAAAAAAAAAAAAAGCAATAACGATATTAATTTTTGGGTAGTAAATGTAATATAAATGTTTCAAAGAATAGCACGAACATTTCAATTTTAAATATGGAAACAAATGTCTATTCCTTATTCTTTTTTTATAATTCTTTCTTTCTTTTTTTCTTTCTTTCTCCCCACCCATCAAGCTAACAATAAACGCCATCGACCCCCCCTCTCTCTCTCTTCTTTTCTTTCCTTTGACGTGTAGTGCGTTCTTTTTCTTCTCTTTCTTTCTTCACAATCACAACGGAATGGTTCATTATCTGTGGTAATGAAAGGGCGTTATACCAAGACCCTCTAAGATATCATCTAAGATGTATACGTAGGTCTCGGTTATACACGAAGGTACAAACGTATTAATAGATAGATAGATGTAGTCACTACATATAATATTCTCAAATCTTTCTTTTATTTAATTACACAAAGATAATGACAGTAAAATTCTTTTTACAAATTTCAAGCGTTTTTACGTCATAAATGGAAGGATTTTTATTTAGACGTTTTTTATTTTGTTTTTAATAAACAATCTTTTACTCTCTCTCTCTCTCTCTCTCTCTCTCTCTCTCTCTCTTCTCTCTCTCCTCTCTCTCTCTCTCTCTCATTTATTTACTTTTTAAATCAAAACTTTCCAAGGAAGAAACTGGATTAAAATACGGTTTTGAGGTCAAATTGTTGTAGTTTTTTTTTAATACACATCTTTCTTTTCTTTTAGAAGTCCGTCACAGACGACGATGACGTCACTCCATATCTTCAGTTGTGGACCCTCTAGTGTGGCTCATTAGTCCAATTCTGGACTTGCAAATCGGTCACACACATTGCAGGGGAAATTCCCATCTACATTTGGTTGTTCATGACGACGAAGACGTCGCCACTCTGCAGTCCTATTAATCTCGTTATTGAGCTGCTTAGCTCCTGTGCGGCAGGTGTTTCGCCAACCCTGTCTGTTGGAGACCAGATCTTCCACGCTTGAAGGTGTGATGTTACATTTCTTCAACACACATACACATAGATGAAATCATCATCATGTGACCAACGTACACGTGACATGCGAAGCCACGCCCACAATCCAAAGGAAGACAGTTATGTTTGTCCCCCTATGATAATAAAACAAAGAGTGGCTAAGAATATAAACGTCCTTCCTATATAGAGAGCAAAGTTTGAGAGAGCTATCAGTCTAGTGAAGATAGAATAAGTATATCTGGTATCCTCTATTGAGTCTGTTCTATCGGATATTTAGTCATTAGGTCTTGTCATGGAGCTGGTCCATAGGTGTCTGTTGAATATGCGCGCCAAAAACTACTGGGAGTGGCACGCGATTGTTACGTTCAATCAAAGAAATGCTCTTCCTCTCTTAACTCCATATATAGAAGCAGACGAATTTTACCGACACAATGACAGCCAAAAAGGATAACATGGTTTTCTGAAATAAGGCTTAATTGAATGAAATTGTGTCGTAATATGACATTTAAAAATATGATACTAATGCACAATAGTGCACAAAAGATAATATCATTAGATTAAGTATAAAAACAATTACATTTCATGGTACAAAGGCAGAATAGCGCGCAAGAGATATCATTAGATTACGTATAAATAGCATTGCACTTCATGGTACTAATGCACAATAGCACGCAAGGGATAATATCATTAAATTAAGTATAAAAAGCATTACATTTCATTACATTTCAAGGAAATACCCGAAACCTTTGAGACGCTTTGGTTAGGGTTAGCGTTAAGCCATTTCGAGAGTTTCTGATATCAAATGCTATTTATACGTAAAATGCGATTCTAATGATATTGTAGCGATTGTCTGCCCCTGCTGAGTTGGACTTGGGTTATCTTCCTTTACTGCGAGGGTTCTGCCGATAGGTAGCTGGATATTTAAACAGCAGGCCCGGAAATGTCTCATTCTCTTTCTCTTGGTCTAGCATCCACAAAACATGGGCTAGACGCGTGGTGTCTCTTGCTTACTATTGTGCATTTGTACCATTCCAAAGAATTCAAATTTACCTTGCTTTATTTAATTTTGTTTTTTAGGCAAAATACATAGAATATTTACCTGTGCACAACTCCTTGGTTGTGTAAATATTCAATAGCACTTGTCATTGGTAGAAACAGCGATCTAGCAACTTTTTCTGGCTGTTTGCCTTTGGCTTTTAACAAGTCAAGTAAATTCCCATGAGAGGCATGTTCCATCATAATATAGATCTAGATAAAAGAAAGAAAGAAAAGAAAAACTTGTTATTTAGGCTATTCTGAGTGTTGGATTACCTTGTGGCTATAGGTATTTATTACGAATATAGTGATATATATACATAAATGTGGCATAAGGCCTAAAGGGGGAGTGGGGTAAGAGACTGGTCTTCACTATCCTATCTTTTAACTTAACTATTCCCATTCGTGACTGATTCATTCAACAATTTTCCATTCACCATAAAACTCATTCACACAAAAGTCACCAAAACATTCCATTCACTCTATGACAGTCCTACACTTAACCCATATTTACATATTTTGAGGGAGGGGGGGAGATGATACATATATACAAATATAAGCCCCAATGAAAAGATGAATGAATAAAAAAAAATAAAACAATTTTCTAAAAAAAAAAAAAATGTACGCCAAATTCACACTTATATTTATGAACTTTCCCAAGATCAGCAGCATGCATTTCCGGTAAAAATTAGCCAATCATAAATAAACACGTTTAAAGTCGTTGGTATTTGTCCTGAAATCAACTGTAAATTGAACTTTCTGAAATCAAAACCCACAGAGGAGGATTACAAGGAATACAACAGACTTTCTTCTACAAGGGGTATCTACCGAAACTACAATTTTCTCTACCTAGGATCACATGGATTAACAAATAAGATATATTTCGAGACTCTTAAAATCCCCCGGTAATTTCGGATGAAAGAAGACGAAAACAGCAATTGAAAATTAGGAAACATATATTCAAAAGGTACTATAAGAGGTTCACAGAGTGTTAACTCTGGTTCTTATAAAGCATTAGGTTACTTAAAGGAAAAGTACCCAATGCGGAATACTTCAGTTAGGCAAACAACAAACGCGTTAGTTACATTTATATAACTTTTATTATAACGTATATAGGGCAACGAAGTTCCCCAGGCTATTAATGTCACAAGTGTCAAAACATACATAGTAGTGTTAATAGACAAAATAGATGGAAACCCCTTACTGTAAGTAGAGTTTGTAACGTCTGGCATGCACCATGGGTGTCTGCTGGAGAGAGGTAACAAGCACGTCCGCACTTGTTCAGTAGCTTCGGCCAAAGAGGGTTTTCTTTTTGGGTTCCTGCGTCACGTGACCAAAAAAGGGTCTCCTGACGCAGGAGATTACCCCAAAACCCTCAGACTAGGGAGACTGCTCTTACAGTACAAAAAGGGGTTGCAAATTTAGTGGCATTTGCTAGCCAGATTTATCTTGTGAGGGTGAGGTAAAGATAAAGGTTGCGCTGGATGAACCATCCGCTGGTTGAGGGTAAAGGTGAGCGCTAGAATACTATTCTACTCGCTGGTGACAATGTATAGGGAACACTTGAAAACGCGACTCGCCTGGTTGAATGCTCATACGATAAGTAACTTTCGTCAAAGAGTTTAATTTTGGCGCCAATATCCTATATTAGCGATTCGCCCTCTGGTGCCAGGGGGAGATAATTCAATTTTCCGACACCAAAGGCACCAAACTCAATACCAACTTGGATTTATCAATTTAAAAAAAGATTCATGGAAATACCCGAAAACTTTGAGACACTAAAAAAAGGAGGGGGAAAATAAAAGAGAATACCAAAAGATTTTGGTACAAATGCAGAATAGCGCGCAAGAGATAATATCATTAGATTACGTATAAAAAGCATTACATTTCGCGATACAAATGCAGAATAGCGCTCAAGAGATAATATCATTAGATTACGTATAAAAATCATTACATTTCGTGATACAAATGCAGAATAGCGCTCAAGAGATAATATCATTAGATTACGTATAAAAAGCATTACATTTCATGGTATTAATGCAGAATAGCGCGCAAGAAATAATATCATTAGATTACGTATAAAAAGCATTACATTTCGTGATACAAATGCAGAATAGCGCTCAAGAGATAATATCATTAGATTACGTATAAAAAGCATTACATTTCATGGTACAAATGCAGAATAGCGCGCAAGAGATCATATTATTAGATTACGTATAAAAGCATTACATGTCATGGTACAAATACAGAATAGCGCACAAGAGATAATATCATTAGATTACGTATAAAAAGCATTACACGTCATGGTACAAATACAGAATAGCGCACAAGAGATAATATCATTAGATTACGTAAAAAAGCATTACACGTCATGGTACAAATACAGAATAGCGCACAAGAGATAATCATTAGATTACGTATAAAAAGCATTACACGTCATGGTACAAATACAGAATAGCGCACAAGAGATAATATCATTAGATTACGTATAAAAAGCATTACGTCATGGTACAAATACAGAATAGCGCACAAGAGATAATATCATTAGATTACGTATAAAAAGCATTACACGTCATGGTACAAATACAGAATAGCGCACAAGAGATAATATCATTAGATTACGTATAAAAAGCATTACACGTCATGGTACAAATACAGAATAGCGCACAAGAGATAATATCATTAGATTACGTATAAAAAGCATTACACGTCATGGTACAAATACAGAATAGCGCACAAGAGATAATATCATTAGATTACGTATAAAAAGCATTACACGTCATGGTACAAATACAGAATAGCGCACAAGAGATATCATTAGATTACGTATAAAAAGCATTACATTTCATGAAATAACAATACCGAGGGTTAGTGTTAGTGTTAGAGATAGGGTTAAGCTACTTAGAAAGTTTCTGTTATCTAATGCTACGAAAATTGCGATTCTAATGATATTATCTCTTGCGTGCTATTCTGCATTTGTACCATGTTTTGTCATAGTTATCCTTGTTATAGCGAACATTTGGATGACTCCCCCCCCAAAAAAAAACAAACAAAAACGACGTTCTGCTCAAACAAAGAGAAGTAAATTATCATCCAAATTAGACAGTAAACTGCTTTATTCTCTAGGTCAAAGTATTTTTTGTATTGCTTTAATTATTTTTTTAAAATTCGTTATAAAATGTCGTTTTTTCCTTGGGTTACGGTTGCATCCATATAGAAACTAAACATAACAAGAATGTTTTTATTTATTTATTTATCTATTTATTGTGTGTGTGTGTTATGATATTTAATGATGATTTTTATATCTTTATTAAAAAGTAATATTACTTATATCATATAATATTTTTTTTATTTTTTTAAAACTTTAATAATATAAATATATATATATATATATATATATATATATATATATATATATATATATATATATATATATATATATAATATATATATATATACTAGCAAAAAAATAAAAAATAAAATTAAAAAACACCCACCGGGCAGTGTAAAAATTAATTTAAAAAAGATATTGTCTGAGAGGGTAGGAGTTAAAGATTCAATGACCGAGAGTTTGCACCATAAACCATCAAATTTATTAAAGGTGTACAAAAAATAAAAAAAAAAAACAATTTGAAATGGAAACTTATTTTTGTTAACTTTAAATATTTATTAAAAAAATTTTTTTAAATATATTAATATATAATATCGGTCATGTATTTATTGAAACTTGTTTTTAAAAAAACAAACAATGAGGACTGTCTAAATGTGCATGCTCAAATTTTGAGTGTATTTTTCGTACGTTATGACGATTTTGTGTAATGTGACGTAAGCAGTGACGTAGTTTCGTTTACAGACAAATAGAGACCTAATCTCCATTATCAATATATTTTCGCATTTCACCGCTTCATTTATTCATCATGGATACTCTTGAGGTTATTAAAATAACCCGATACACTCAATGTTTTTGTTTTATTATTTCGTTTTGTTATTTTTCTTGAATCAAAATGTTACTTATTCACTAGATCAAGAATATGATGTAATCAGTGGTGGGAACAAAGGGGCAGCTGCTCCGGGGCCGCACCCTCAAGAGGCACAAAATCGCTCTAACTCAAAAACCTTTTGCGTTGCTATAACATTGAAATATATAGTCTCTAACTTTTGTCCCTACACTCCAGAACTATGAATGCGTAGAATTTGAAAGTGGGTGGGTAGGTGAAGCTTTGAAAAAATCTGAATCAGAATTTATTGGCCACTGGAGGGTGCGCCGGACTGGGCTCTTGCTCCCCTTCCCCAGATCATGACGTTGGCACGTAATATTATATCATCCCGCTCAAAATCAGCATCCCTTTCTATGTACACAAATAATGTGGAAGCGCGTGGTGTGATGGTTATCGTCGTGGGAAATGAACACGGTGACAAAAGTTCAAATACTGGACGAGACTATTTGCATTTCACATAACGCCAATACCCTTGGGGAAAAGTATGCATCCAACTATTCTCCCTCCAGCTATGGGTAAGTAATAGGACAGACGGGGTTCTTTATCTTTGGTTCGACAATCGGTGTAGGAGATGGAAAACTCTGAATTCAAACCTGTTAAACACCGCTTAAGAAATTGACCTTGTGTCACATCCTACTAGTATGGAGGGGTTGGTAAATATGCATACACAAATAATACTTTCGATGTGCCAAATTAAAATCCCACTCATTGTTGTTAAAATTTTTACTTTTCTTTTGAAATAATGATTCAGGTTTGATTGATTTACGTCATATCAACCCATCTAGGGTTATTTTATGCATAGGTTAATTTGGTTTAGTTTAGGCTTGGTTTAGTTTCTTTGATTAATAGCATATCAAACTTTGTGGATTATTTAATGCCTAAGCCATCCTTGTAGAAGGGCAGTAGTAGTACTATTTATTCCATAGCTGAGGGGATAAGGTTGCATACATTTCCAAAGTGAAGTATCATAAAATATGATCGAAGTAAGCGCTATTATCCAGTCACGCTATTATTGCGACTGGATAATAACGCTTACTTCGATGCCGCAGTCTAGCACGTTAGCCACAACGCCACGAGGACTCCCCATTTTATGCATAGAGGTTAGAGAATAGCATTCATTGTACATTTATATCTACATTTTTTATGATAGTTTTTCTTTCTTTGCTTTTTTTTTTTGTATTAATACAAAATAGCGCCCAAAAGATAATATCATTAGATTACGTATAAAAAGCATCTCATTTCATGGTACAAAAGAATAGCGCGCAGATAATATCATTAGATTACGTATAAAAAGCATCTCATTTCATGGTACAAAGGCAGAATAGCGCGCAAGAGATAATATCATTAGATTACGTATAAAAAGCATCTCAATACACGAAAGCGCGCAAGAGATAATATCATTAGATTACGTATAAAAAGCATCTCATTTCATGGTACAAAGGCAGAATAGCGCGCAAGAGATAATATCATTAGATTACGTATAAAAAGCATCTCATTTCATGGTACAAAGGCAGAATAGCGCCAGATTACGTATTTAAAAAAAGCATTACATTTCATGGAAATACCCGAAACCTTTGAGGCACTAGGGTTAGAGTTAGGGTTAAGGTTAGGGTACTTCGAGAGTTTCCGTTATCTAATGCTATTTAATCGTAAATATCGTTCTAATGATATTACCTCTTGCGCGCTATTCTGCATTTGTATCGTTTTTATTTTTTTGCGCACGTTCCTATCTAATCGCGTTCATTGGACATTCATATTTACATTTTTTGCATTATTGTTTCTAAAATATTTTTGTTGCACACATTCCTATCAAATACAACTAATTTTTAAACTCGGCTAAACTTGCTAAAAAAAACCAACAAATTACTATACATTTAATTAACCATTGAAATTAATTATTGAACCCAACGGTAGACACATTAGTCTCACTTGTTTGTGTTAGTATTGCAATGTATAATTTCAATTAAACTTGGTTTAAAAAATATATTTTTCACCATTAATAGTAATTTGGGTTTTTTTCCTTGATTTTTAAGCAATACGTAATAAAAAAAAACAACCTTGATACCCAAAACCCCTAAACCGTAACCCAATTCGCAAAAAGTTCATTCATAGACTGTAGTTAAACTATCATGGGGGACCGCCAAAAAACTTTCCGTTTTAATTTTCCGACCAGTATTTCGTCTATAAATAGGACCCTTACATTCTTGATGAAAATGAAAATGCAATCGTAGAACTCACCCTGTTTCTATAATAGAACACATCATATATCCGGGTAATGTTTCGATGTTTCAACGACACGCATATTTCCAACTCCCTTGGCAAAAATACTTTCTTGAAGTCTTCCGGCGTTTTTCTTTGATGGATGACTTTGATAGCGATCCTTTTCTTGATGTGTGTACTGTATCCATTTTTCACCTGAGCGTAAGCGCCTTCCCCAATCGTGTAACCAAGAATGTAGCCTCTTTTTTTAAGATCTTCAGCTTCGGGGAGAAACGAAACATCAGCCTTTTTCTTAAAGACAGGAAACATGGCGAGAATCAGAACTTAGTAGATCTGACGTTACAATATGATATTACATCATAATTTTACATTCATTAGTTGGAATGTTAATGATATATATTAGACGTAATCTTAATTACGTCCCATCGTAGTGAAATGGTTAGCAAGCTAGTTGCGTAGATCCGTTACTACTGAAAAGCGAGTTCGATCCTCGTTGGATGCCCCGTGGCGTAAATAATTTCTTTTTTTTTTCTTTTTATAAAAGCTTTTTAACAGATTATTATTTACTCCTTTTGAGTTTTCACATCAGCATTAGCTGATGGTCTTTCACTGGAGTCTGAGTGACAGCAAGTCTCCTCAGGTCTCCAGGACTCTTCTGGGTATTCTGGCAGATTGCAGCAGTGCAGTGTTCTGAATGGTTTCAATCATTCCTCTGATTTAGTTTTTCACACCAGCATTAGCTGATGGTATTTCCGTGGAGTCTGAGTGACAACAAGTCTCCTCAAGTCTTCAGTATTCTTCTGAGTATTCTGGCAGATTGCAGTAGTGCAGCGTTCTGGATGGTATCAATCCTTCCTCTGATTTCCAGATTTTCCGAACCCTTTTCCAATCGAACCAAATACAATTGGTATCACTTTGACTTTCATATTCCATAGCTTTTTCAGTTCTCTGGCAAGATCCAGATATTTGTCCATCTTTTCGTTTTCCTGCAGCTTCACCCTATGATCTGCTGGAACTGCAAAATCCACCAGTTGACAAATTCTTTCTTTTTTGTTAACCAATACTAGATCTGGTCTTCTTGCTGGGATTGTTATAGTTATTATTATTATTATTATTATTATTACAAATAATAAATTGTCTGTCTATGCTAGGAAATAGTGGAGGAAGATCACAGGGTATTTCTTTTATCTAATTGAAGTCCGGTTGATATTCATCAAAGAAACCCTCTTTCCCCTTTTCTCTCTTACTCTTGGTGTTCCTAGTGTTTTTTAGTCCGATCATGGACCGAGTACTTTTGCTAGTATTATATTATATGATATATTATATATATATATATATAATTCTAACGACTCAAACCATTACACCACGCGCCTCATTTCTATTTTATATGATAAAAATGAATATCGCAATTTTCAGCCGGGCGACATTGATTCTAATAAATCTTTTCTGAATTGTCGGTATATGATTTGTGTTTGATGACATGGGCGGATTTTGGATAATTCGTACAGTTATTTCCGCCAACGTGATCCGTTGAATCAACGATCTTGAGTCAAAGTATAGTGCCAGGTCAAGATGACATACTTGTTGGTCAGGAGGCAATTAGTGTTTCATACACGAACGTACTTCTACCGAAGGTTAGGTTAGTAACAGGACAATGCTAATTACGAGCTAAGAGGAGACAAGACCAGAACACGTGTTGATAGGTTTACAACTTTTATTCAACTCCCTGTGACCCCAAGTCACGGCCGACGGAACAAGGGGCATAACCCTTTATTTCGTTCTTATCAGTAAGCAATTACTGATATAACAATTAGATTGATCGAACTAAACTCCTAACCATTGTCCTCTGGCGAAGGCTATTCCCATTACAGTGTTGAATGCCACTTGGATTATCTCCCTTTGGTCTCTATACGGCAGGGGTGTCCAAACTTTTACAAAGAGGGACAAATTTGACAGAGTGAAGATGCCCGAATGCCAATGGTTATTTGTGATGTTTTTAACCAAATAATTACATAATAATGTACACTGTTTGAATTTTTTAATATGGTGCTTGATAAATTTGGATTATTTGGATTTGTTGTCCTCGTCTTTATAGTTATATACGCAACGTTTCGGCCGATGTGCATCCGACCTTCTTCAGGTGTTTCTTATCGAGCTCGGGGACCCTAACGGAATGAGAACAGTCTACTCCGGTGGATTGAATAAAGGGTTCGGTTCGGAGTTCCGTGAAGGCTCCCGATTACAACATGAAAACTCCCTAGTTCGACAACAAGGTTCCCGGGTTCGAGAAGGTTCCTGAGTTCAAGAATAAACACCTGAAACTTTGCATATATAACAATAAAGATAAGGACAACAGTCCGGAAAATCCAAATAATACAAATGTACACTGTTATAAAACAGTAAACAGACAAAAAGCAAATACACAATAAATTATAAAATGAAATAAAACAATTATACATTTTTGGCTGAACTTGCACAAAGGTGTCAAAATTAGGGTGACCCAGGAAAAAAACAGAACCCAGTTTATTTATTTTCCCATTAAACTAACCTTAAACCCAAACCCAACCCTAAGCCTAACCCCTAAGCCTAAGCCTAACCCTACCCCCTAGTTAAAATTAACAGTTTTATTACAACATTGGTGGGTTCTGTTTTTTCTGGGTCACCTTGTATACCGGTGACCCAGAAAAAACAGAACCCACCAATGTTGTAATAAAACTGTTAATTTTAACTAGGGGGTAGGGTTAGGCTTAGGGGTTAGGGGTTAGGCTTAGGGTTTAAAGTTAGTTTAATGGGAAAATAAATAAATAATTTGGGTCCTGTTTTTTTCTGGTTAAAATTAACAGTTTTATTACATAATATATGGGTTCTGTTTTTTCTGGGTCACCGGTATACAGGGTGACCCAGAAAAACAGAACCCAAATTATTTATTCATTTTCCCATTAAACTAACCCTAAACCCCAACCTTAACCCTAATCCTAACCCTAAACCCCCATTGTTAAAATGAAGTTTTATTACGAAATGTGTGGGTTCTGTTTTTTCTGGGTCACCCTAATTTTGACACCTTTGTGCAAGTTCAGCCACTTTTTTTTTTCAAATGGTAATGTAGCTGATAACTTGCTAACTTTAATGAGAAGGGTGATCTGGATTTCACTAAAGAGTCCAGGTCTGCTTTGATGCCATTGTAGCATTAATTTGTATTCGCCTGGTGGAGTTGTCTGCCCCTTTTAGTTCGTTGGTGCCCGCTAGGGCACCATAGTATTTAAGCGCCGGATTCAAACCCTTTCGACCTCTTTTCCTGTTCCAGCAACTACGAGCCACATCGGATAGATTTTATCTAACCCCTCTCGTTGGGGCTCCGCCCCCCTTACATTACTGTAAGTCTTCACAGCATGGACTATTCCTAGTCTCATGTCGTACTCATATATGTATATCTGTATCATTCATGAATGTGTCTTTATCTTTATTTGTGTACCTCTTTATATATGTAACTCTGTTTACCATGTACGTTGTATCTACTGTTATCCATGTGCTGTATATATTAAATGTTTTGTCTATTAACCTTCGTCGGAGTTTTGTGTATCCAAAGTATCCAATAACTTTTCACCATCCTTACATCATTGTAAGCAAGCGCCAAATGGAAAGTGAAAATCTCCATAAAACATTGTTTATATTCACAAATCAACCGGAAAGAAAGCAAATCCTGTGACGTTTTCAACTTGTGTGGTAATTTTACCTATTCTGATCCAAATCGCCTTGGGCAAATTGGCACAGCGGGTATATTTATATTTGTATATTTGTAAAAGTTGTCGGGGCGGCCTAAAGTCGGTATCAGCCAGTCAGCGAGGGAGTCTATTCCCTTTTCACTAGCGCTAGACCAAGGAGATTGTTTTGGCATCTGAGGTGGGCGCCACACCTACCATATATTTGTAAGGAGCCTAAAATATAAGAAGAATTAAAAATTATAAATATTGTAGTTTGAATAAAAAGAATGAAATATCACTTACCTTGTTGTCGGAGAAAAATGTCTGTAGAGAGCAGACCGGAAATGAAAGGCATTGTGGAAGTTGGGAAGGTGGGTATAAAGTCCAATATTTTGTAGAAGAGATAAAGTTTTGTTCCAGACTATGTAAATACGGGATTAAGTGTAGATTTGTAATAGAGAAACTGGTAAGTTTTGGTGTTTGTAGTGCTCTGTTTGACATTGCTATAGCGGGTCATAAATAATACATTATAAGACCGAAGCTGCGAGCCATAAGAAATTTTACCGCATGCCAGATTTTGGACATGGTTGCTGTACGGGTACCGACATCTGTGTTGAGCGTATCTGCAGACCTGAGAAAACAGTTGATTGCAAAGACCTACACCAAATTCTCTTGCGCCACGAATCCCAGTCAACATGCTAACCCGAATGGAGGTTAAGGTTGCCTTTGCGCAAACATACATTTCAATTATTATCGAGCCATCGGGACTTGCCCTGCACATCGTGCCCAGTTTCCAGTGGCTTCGGCCATTGGACCGGCAAGGTATACTGATGTGAATCCCAGAGTGCTGCAACACCTGCCCTCTTTGTCTAAAAGTGTCTGCGCTGGGTTTATTACCCAGCCGCTTCAAACGATGAATACTAAATGGATGCACGCAATTTTTAACACTGGCCATAGCCTGAGCTTCGGTTAGTGCGTGGATCCCTACAGTAATCGATCCTTGTGTTCATCTGACATTGTGGGACGTCAGAAAATACTTCGAGCCATCGGTACTTAATCATGGAAATGGAAATACGGCGGAACGGACTCACTGTCTTTCCATTTAGTCAAGATAAATGTCTGTGTCGAGACGTCATTCGCGTCGACACTTGTGACCCCCCCCCCTGTCACCTGCTGCTCTCCTCGGCCACAACAATTCTCGCGGTCGCTTTGAATGCCGAGGCTGTGAAATGCATTAAATGCGCCTGTCAGTACGTTTTTCCGTTCATGCCGCTGGCCTTTGAAATGACAAATGTCTACGGCGACGAGACAAAAGCCGTCGTCAAGGAGATAAACAAACGCCTCACCAAAATACCTTCATGGCAAGAGAAACTATTTTTTTGAAGGAACGCAGCGTCCATTTCTCAATGGCCTTTTGAATAAATATTCATCTGTTATTATTTTTTTTTTTTCTAATTTAAAAAAAAAAAAAATGAGTTTGTGTATCATAATCTAAAAAAAAAAGAAAAATTAAAAATCGGAAAATAAAACTTCATACTTTTTATTCTTTTTTCAAATTTTTTTTTTAGAAAGGATATTGTTTGTCTAAACGATGAATATCAACTCCTGCATGTTATTTAATGTTTTGCCTACTTTAAACCACTCACAGCAGTTCTCCCACAACTGTGAAAAAAACTGATGGTTAGTTCATTATAAGTGAGCAGAAGGACTCAGATTACAATAATAATAGGATTTTATTTGAATAGAATGGGTTCTTAGGTGAATAGATAGTGAACTTTGAAATATCCCATCATACAGATAAAAAATACCAAGAAAATGTATGGTACAACCGTATGGGAAATTTGGTTGGCAAAGTCTTGAAAATATATGATTCATAAGTGACTGTCTGTAGGTAAATAGTTTTGTTATTAAACAAATTGTTAGAGTGCAAGACAACAGTTAGTAATCAATTTTGTTTTACAGGTGCATTAATTGTTAGACGTAGATATTTTATATCTAATTTACAATTTTCAGTAAATCTTATTTCTCTCTAGAAGAATAAAATGTCTTCTATGTTGACTTTTTCAAATTGATCTTTCGTATCATTTGCATTGAAAAATTGTATTCTGATAAAAGCAAAAACTCCACATTCTATAAGGAAGTGTTTAACAGTGCAGCGTGTTTGACATGTTACACACCGTGGTTAATCCTCTTGTTTGAGTAATTAAAAAAAAAAGACTAAAAAGGCATGCGTAAGTTTTGTGAGGCCAATGCGCAGCCAGGCCAGTATTACTTCTTCCCCTCGTGTGGTGCTGAAATCCAGTGCTACCCAGCAACTCTTCCGACACTACCGCTGCCAAACTGCATGGGTTCCTTACTTTTCCTTTGGATCACAGCGGCAGTGTGGAGAGGGAGGATTTGCTGCTTAGGCAGCAGCTCATCTTCTACATGAGCCCGCCCATGCTACGTAGTTAAAAAAAAAGAATTGGACACTACCCTATTGTCTATCGTAGACGGAAGGATGCCGACACCTACACATATTCCTAATCTAACGTTGTTATGGGTGCAGGGCCGTAGCATTTTTTAAATTTATTTATCTATTTATTTTTTTTTTTTTTTACAGGGGGACGAACAAAATTTAGAATATGGCCTTAAGTTATCAAAAGCTACCAACATGGTTAGTAGTGTAGCGTTAGTTTCGTATTTGCCTGGGAGAGTTGTCTGCCCGGTTTAGTTTGCTGGTGCCCGCTAGGGGGCTATAGTATTTAAGCGCCGGGTTCAAACCCTTTCGGCCTCTCTTTTCCTGTTCGAGTAACCACGAGACACATGGGCTAGTTACGGTCTATCCCTTCTCGTTGGGGCTTTTGGCCCCACTTACATTACTGTAAGTTCTTCACACAGCATGGACTATCCCTAGTCTCATGTCTGTACTTTTATATGTTATCTTGTACCATTCATGAATGTGTATTTATCGTTCTATATGTAACATTGTTTTACCCCTGTATTTTGTATCTCGTCATATCCATGTGCTGTACTATATTAAATGTTTTGTCTGTTAACCTTCGTCGGAGTTTGTATTCAAAGTATATAACTTTGAACCTTTCTTACAACTGGTGACCCCGACGTGATCAATTTCTTACAGTAGCAAATACATTTAAAATTATCAATACCTTGCTTTGATGGGATTTCTTTCTTGTACTTGAAATACTCACATTCTTTATTGTATTTTGTTAAAATAAAACCCGGTAAAAATATTCGTTGTAAAAATTTACCTGCTATAGTTCTGGTGTGTGATTATGAAAACCATAAATTTTATACGGGTAAGGGCTCTCAATCACAGACAATTAATTTCTTTTCAATCCGCCACGGATAATGAATATGAAGAGCTGCTGTATGATTCTGAAGTGAGGTGCTTTAGTCGGGGGTAGGGTGAAGAGACTTTTTTGTTTGTTTGTTTGTTTGTTTTTGTCTTGAGAAAAGAAATTGGAATGTTTTTGGCAATAAAAGGAGGTACTAATGCAGAATAGCCAGCAAAAGAAAATATCATTAGATTACGTAAAAAAAGGCATTACATTTCATGGTACAAATGCAGAATAGCGCGCAAGAGATCATATTATTAGATTACGTATTTAAAAAAACAATACATCTCATTACATTACATTACATTACACGGAAATATCCGAAACATTTGAGACGCTAGGATAAGGGTTAGGGTACTTCAGGAGTTTCCGTAATCTAATGCTATTATATGTAAGATGCTATTCAAATTATATCTCTTGCGCGCTATTCTGCATTTGTGCCTAAAAGTTAATGCTGAGTTAATGTTTGTATCTAAGCTTGCAATCCTTGCGGACATGACCTGTGGCCATCTTAACGTTCTCAATTTTGAAGCATCAGTGAGCAAAGCAGGTTATGTGGGAATTAGAATAAAATTAAAATAAAAAGCATAAAAAAACAATCTCCCATGAGCCTTCAGACCGGAAGAAACCCTCAGAGCATGAACAGAAAAAAAAGGACCAACTTCCGATAATCTCTTGACCATTCTGACTAGGGCCTTAACTGGGACCAGGCACTATTACTGGGCAGGAAAAAATTTCCTCTCCACGTGAATAAAGCCTGAATCCTAAAACTACCTTTTGTCTTTGTCTCCTCCTTTTCTTTTCTTTCTTTCCTTTTCAGTATGACCACAAAATATAATGGGGTTAAAAGGAAGACCTGTGAACACACCAGAAATAAGGACAGACCTTTAAAACTAAATATTAAAATACGTATCACCCCACAGTTATAATAATCATGTACGACAACGTAAAGTCATTCAAGCGTAAACTTTTACTATAGACAAAGCAACATGTTTGGCGGGAACTTAGCTCACTTCACGGTCATGTGATCATCTTGAAAGAGTATGCAAATATAATTTTAGAAAAAAGCATGAAGAGTTTGATCCGTGTTTTGAAGACTTTTTGGTACAAATGCAGAATGGCGCGCAAGAGATGATATCATTAGAATAGCAATTTTACGTATAATAGTATTAGATTACGGAAACTCCCGAAGTAGCTTAACCTTAATCCCAACACTAACCCTAACCCTAAAACTAACCCTAACACTAGCGTCTCAAAGGTTTCGGGTATTTCCGTGAAATGTAATGAAATCTAATGCTATTTATACATTAAAAAAAAGTAAAGTCGTCGGGGTGGCCTAAAGTCGGTATCAGTCAATCTGCGAGGAAGTTTACCCCTTTTCACTAGCGCTAGACCAAGGAGATAGTTTTTGTGTCTGAGGTGAAGCGCCACATCTACCATCAGCTCCTTACTTTACCGCACAGATCGCTGTGCTACTCATACGTTGAGTTGGCGAGGGCCGGTATCGAACTAGGAACCTTGAGGTTTCTAGCTAAACGCTCTACCGACTGAGCTAACCCGGCCCTGATTTTTTAATACGTAATCTAATGATATTATCTCTTGCGCGCTATTCTGCATTAGTACCGACTTTTTAACAATAAAAAATGCAATTTATGATTTTTACTACTCTACTGACCGAGAACTTTGATGTTTTTCTGAGGAATTTCAGATGGAATTGATGGAAGTTCCGTGTGATACCATTCTGAAAACAGAAATATCCAGAGGTTGGTATTACTAGCAGTTATTTCCAAGTGAAAATCTTCCCAAATTGTTTGCCTAATCCAGGGATGTCCAAACTTTTTTGCCACAATGGCCAAATTTGGTAAGTGAACATGCCATGAGGGTCAATGGTTCTTTCTTATGTGTTTTTAAACACAAAAGTACATGCAAATACATACTGTAATATAACAATAAGCAGATAAAAAGTAATAAATAAATAAATAAATAAATAAAACAAGTATATTTATTTTAGGGGTCCCATCGTAAACAAGCACCAAAAGGAATTTGCTAAAATTATTAAATTTATCGGAAGTGAAAATTTTCATGAAACCTTGTTTATTTCTACAAATCAACTGGAAAGAAAAGAAAAATTGGGGCCATATGACCTTTAGGCACCCCTTTTGCGATCTCGATTCATAAGGACATTTTTTCCATTTACACCGTCAATATCCGGTTGTTTGTTAACAGACGATTTTTAGAGGTTTTTTTTTTTCAAATTATAAAACTAACCGATAACCCTAACCACTAACAAACAACCGGATTTTGACGGTGTAAATGAAAAAATGTCTTTATGAATCAAGATCGCTAAAGGTAATATGGTTCAAAATTGTAACGTTTGCAACTTGTCTGGTGATCTTGCGTATTCCGATTCAAATCGCACGGTGCAATGCTCCGTTTGACACTGTTCTAGCGGACCATAGATAATACATCATATAACCGAAGCTGCGAGCCATAAGAAATATTACCATAGGCCATAATTGGCCCACGGGACAGACTTTGGACATGCCTGGCCGACTCTTTGCACATTTTTGCCATGTTTGGAAGCACATAAGTTTGTAAGCAGTTTTTTTTCTCTCAACAATGAAAAGAAATAAATATGCACTGCGCTCAAGACTAACTGATGATCTGTGTTGAGAAGGCTGGCTAATTTCTGTGATTTTAAGCCGAACAAATGAAGGCCAGTATCAAATTAAGGTCATTAGTACTTTATTCATTTACTTTACTGGACCGTATTTACCTGTAGACACCCCTTTTTGATCTCGATTAAGAAAGGACATGTTTTTCCTTTACACCGTCAATATCTGGTTGTTTGTTAGGGGTTAGGGTTAGGGGTTAGTTTTATAAACAAAATTTTAAATCTAAAAATCGTCTGTTAAAACTAAGAGTATTTACGGATTCGAAGGAGCCCTTATTTCTCTGTAGTTGAAGGCAAATTGTCGGACAAAGAAGGAACAACACAAAAGTAAATGCAGACACTTGTATTGACATAAAAATACATAAATTCTTGTAAATTTAATGGTATTTGCTACGAGACTCATCTGTGGAGGGATTTCTTGTAGTACTGGAGATAACACAGTTTTCTTCTCGTCGGTGGGAAATGTAGTTAAGACGCTTCGTCTCGGTAGTTGTTTTCCTTTGGTCAGTGTGCGTTCGTACCGGCCTTTCTGTAGTATGCTGGTACGAGGCCTTAGACGGAATCTGGTTGTAAGGTTCTTCTGATAAATGGACCCTGCTTGGTAATGAGAGCTTGGTCTGTGAGAACGTTAGTTTTACGTCTCTCCTCCAGTAACGGTTCCCTGATAAGTAGGCCCTGGGGCTAAGTGAGAGAGCGTGTCTTTTGACGTCTCTCTCCAGTAACAGATCCTTGATAAGTGACGTAGGGTTTTGATTCTGGCACCAATATCCCATTGGCGATTTGTCCCCCTAGTGGCAGGGGAAGATAATTCACATGGAATTTCTGACAAAACGTCCGGATATTGACGGTGTAAATGAAAAACATGTCCTTTCTTAATCAAGATCAAAAAGGGGTGCCTAAAGGTCATATGGTCCACCTTACTTGTAAGTCTAAATTCAGTGCTATTCTGCATTTATACCAAAATATCTGTTTAAACAGATATTTTGGTATAAATGCAGAATAGCACGCATTAAATTGCGTATAAAAAGCATTACATTTCAGGGAAATACCCGAAACCTTTAAGGCGTTGAGATAAAGGTTAGGTTTAGTGTTAGGGTTACGCTACATCGGGAGTTTCCGTAATCTAATGCTATTTATACGTAAATACTATTCTAATGATATTATCTCTTGCGCGCTATTCTGCATTTGTACCGTTTTATTCATTCTTGGTGGTATTTAAAAAAAAAATATTTCCAAACTCAATTTTTTAAACACATTTTTAAAACTTATTTTCTTTATTTAACCCATGAATGGGGCCCTAACAGGTACTACCACTCCGGGTCAGAGTGGACCTGCGAGTAATAGCGATGAAGAAGTACCCCCACCCTACCCCTTTTCACTTGCCAGGGAGATTAATTTTGTGCGTTTGATGTGGTAAGCCACACCTACCATCAGCTCCCACTTTACCGCACAAATCCAAGCTGTGTTACTCCGTGTGCTGAGTCGGCAAGAGCCTGTCTGTATCAAACCCGGAGCTTTATGGTCCCAAGGCGAATGCCCTTCTGACTGAGCTAAACCGACCCCGTAGTACAAAATGTAGAGAAACAAATTTTCCCTGGCATTAAATGACCCACAGAGGTTGATATGCCGTTAAGCAAAACTCAAACTCAAACAAATTTTCCTTAATTCCGTTTTTACTTTTGATAAATTTCATTTTTACGTTTTCTCTTTTGACAACTTTCGTTATTTTCTCAATGAGTTCATTTAGCTTTCATCACAACATTCTAAGTCTCTTGCAACTTTGTTTTATCAATTGACAAACTTGTCTTTATTTTCGGTACCAATGCAGAATAGAGTGCAAGAGATATTACATTAGATTTACGCATAAAAAGCATTATTTTTATTACAATTCACGGAAATTCCTGAAACTTTTGAGACGCTAGGGTAAAGATTAGTTTTCGGATTAGTGTTACGGTCAGTGTTCGTGTTAGCCTGCTTCGGGGGGCGGGGGCGGTCCGTAATCTAATGCTATTTATACGTAAAATGCGATTCTAATGATATTATTTCTTGCGCCCTATTCTGCATTTATACCAATAGAAAAAATGGTCTACGGCATAGAATAACCCAACAGGGGTTAACATGCCGTATAAACCCAACCAACCAACCAACCGCTGCTGTCCAGCTGATATCGATAATAATAGGCCACTCCTGATATTTGGTACTGATTCACATTTCCAACTGTAATGCATTTTGATGAAATAATATAACAATCGTCTAACTTTTGGCATGCCGTTACTCTCCCCAGAAATGTAATGGCCCTTTCGAGTCCTTGAGTTTGAGACCCCTAGAGATTTCTGCCGAGATTCGCGTACTCTAAAAAGACACAACGGATACACACACACATTATGAGTAAAGAATGTTGTTTTTTTTTTGTTGTTGTTTATTTTTATTGCCCAAGAACATCATATAATATGGGCTTAGTTGAGACGACATATTCCAAATATGGCCTTCTAGAAAGAAATAGAAGTAGATATTCCACGATCCACAATTATAAGATTTATGCGTTTTATTGGGATTATGTGCATTTTTAAACAATATTTCGTAAACAAAACCAACTGTCTGATAATATAAGTAAGTAAGTAATATCATGGACGTAAAATTTCTAGCAGAGCTTTCTTTCTTTCTTTCTTTCTTCTTTCTTTCTTCTGTGGACCCAGTGCCAGCACTAATGTGGAATGTTACATCAACGCATAACTTAGACGTCTCGTGTGGTGTAATGGTTAGCAAGTTGGATTAGCAGACCATTGTTAGTGCAGTGGGTTCGATTCTCACTGAGCGCTCAATACTTCTGGCCTTGTGCTACATCTAAGCTAAATTTAGTATATAACTATAATTTCCGTCGTCTGTGCTCTTTTTCATTGATGTTTCCGACGCGTAACCCCCCGACCTGGTGTTGTTGAATTTATTCAACTGGTGGCAGCTGGTGTCCAGTAGCGTATATATTAGAAATACATATACGATTTTTTTTTTATCGTTTGAAAATTGAACACTTGCTAGATTCTTCGTAACGACGACGAACGCGAATTCCGTTTCACATGGAATCGTTTTCACAAAAAGAGGGGGGGGTAAAGAAAGAAAGAGAGAGAAAAGGAGAGAGAGAGAGAAAAAAGAGAGAGAAAAAGAAAGTGAGAAAGAAAAAAGAGAGAAAGAAAGAGAGAGAGAAAGAAAGAGAAAGAAAGAGAAAAGAGAAAAGAAGAGAAAGAGAGAGAGAGAGAGAGAGAAGAGAGAAAGAGAGTGAGAGAGAAAGAAAGGTTCTATAATATAGAATAATATAGAATCTCTATCGATATTCGGTTTATTTGGTTGTTGGAGGCAACCAAGAACAGACTAGAAATGCGCAACTGAATTTATCATTTGAATGAATTAAAAACGCTGACTACAACTTTTTGCCATTATAATTTTTTTTAAAAATATCCCGTCATAGATGACGTCATTTTTTTTTTTTTTTTCTTTTTAATTTGTAACAATTCTTACCTTTCCCGTTTTAAATTGGTTATGACTTCAGCCGTAATAAACCAGGACTAAACTCTAAATAAATAAAACACAGGAAATGCTATTCTGGAAAATAATGTCGTCTGCTGATTTTCTGCAATTTTAAAGGGAAAGTTAGCATTGTTAAATTTCTCCTTCTTTAGAATAAAAAGTTAACTGTTACCCATTTTTTTTTTTTTTTTAATAATAGATTAAATTGTTAAATACTTTTTTTTTAAGTTTACATTTAACTTTGGAAATCTTTTCAAATGGATTTCCTTTTAAACTTACACCTAAAAAATAAAAAATAATTTAAAAAAAGGATCTGCCTATATTTTATCTTTGTTTTTATTTTTTTTATATTAATGAATTTAAGAGATATTTTGATTTTATTTTGAATAATTTAAATCTTCAAATTTTGTTAGATCTTATTAAGAATTAAGATAATAAATAAAATACTAGTAACTTTTACTAAATTAAATATGCTCTTTTAAAAAGTCTTTTAACATCATCTACAAAAGTTTTACAACTAAACAATTGTTTTTATAAGATTCTTATAAAAATTAAATTGTTTATGAGCATAGCGTAATTTTTTTTAAATAGCGTAAGGTCCTTACACCGTAAGCCTTTTTAAAATAGCGGATATAAATTAAATTACTAGTATTTTATTTCGTCTTTAATTGCTTTGTTTTTTGTTTGTTTTTTTTTTTTGTTGTATTTTTTTTGGGGGGGGGGTATTACAACCCACTCGGATCGGGGTCATCAACCTACAATAGCGAGAAAAAGCGCGGTTTAAAAAATAATGGATTTTTCAGTTATAAATAAAATAAAATAAAATCTGCATGAAAACTTGTAACCTTTATTAAACAAAAAATTAAATTGATGGTGCCGTACGAGATACTCTAGTAGACAACTATTTCGCTAGTGTTGTGAGTTCGATTCTCACTAACGGCATTGTTGCGGCCTTATGCGATGCCTAAATAATCACGCGCTTGTATTGCACACACATTTTTCATTTATGTGCGTGTTACTATTTCCAAGAACTGGAAATAATGTATTATTCTTGATGCTTAATTTCAATAATACTAGAATTGTTTTGTTTTAACAAAAAAAAAAAAAAAAAAAAAAAAAGAAAAGAGGAGGAAGTCAGTAAGAATAACACTTTACAATTCAAGGAATCCTTTGGACAATTAAGGAATTCAGTTGTCTAATAAATTCTTTGGGTGACGTTAGTAAATTATCCTTCCTTAACTCACAGACAGAAATACAGAGGGGGAGAGAGAGAACAAAAACATTGTTTTTACAACGTGCTCTTGAAATTGCTACTAAGTAGCATGAAAAATATTTGAACTGCGAACTGTACATTCCAAATAAATATTAATAAATTTATCAAGAATCTCAAATATAAAACAAAAAAACAATATTATTAAAGCAGATATTAAATTTGTTTTCACCTCGCTTTTATTACACACACACACACACACAAAAAAAAAAAAAAAAAAAAGAAGAAAGAACCAACACTAAAGAGGCATCTGTCAAGAATTTATACCCATCCTTTACGAAGGAATGCATATGGTATGATGGTGGTAAAATCTACCCCAGACGTGTAAAGTTTTACATTGTAAACAATTAAACAAGGATATTTTCCCTTCTGTGAACTAATTTGGCCTTTCAGTGAGTTACAGAACTAACTTAACATTTTCCCCTTTCAAATGAGTAGATTTTTCGGCTAGACTTGCAAATCGGTCGGAAAATTAGGGTGACCCAGAAAAAACAGAACCCACAACTTTAATAAAACTGCTAATTTTAACTAGGGGGGTTAGGGTTTAGGTTAGTTTAATGGGAAAATAAATAAATAATTTGGGTTCTGTTTTTTCTGGGTCACCCTGTAATGTTTTAATTTTCCGACCGATTTGCAAGTTTAGCCGATTTTTTCCCCGAACTTAGTGGACTATTCAAATTAAAACAAATATATCGAGGAAAAAAAAAAAAAAAAAAAACTTTGCCAAATTGCATTTCGGATGCAATGCTATTTACGTCACCCACATCAGATTTAAAAATCTTTTCAAATCCAAAAAGCTATCAGCCCGATATTTTTTTAATTGAATTATTTGTTTTTGGTTTCTTAAAATTTATAATTTTTTCATGGTCGGAATATGAAGTAAGTTAAATATTCAGTGCTTGTATTTGGAAATACAAAATTTGTTTCGGGTACCCGGTACTCGAAGTAATGATACCCGACTCCACCTTTTTTTAGGCATCAGCAACTTTTATTTTATTCATTTATTTAGATTATCTTTCGTTAACGAATTCAGTAAAATCTAATCTTAATTCCAACTCTTGAGAAAAATGTTTAAGATCAAAATGTATTTTAAATTTGTACAAATTGATAAAAAGGGAAATTTGGAGAAGAAATGCGAACTCGTAAAATTTGTAAATCTTGTACATTTAAACCCGATACACAGCTTATTTGACGGATATTTTTAATGCAGGGGAAAATAACCTGCAAACTAAAACTAAACATTACTTTTAAGTTGGGAGAAAATAATAAGATAGTTGTTAAAGGGAGATAACCCGTTGTGAAGGAAAATGTTGCAAGTTTGGAAATCCTTCGGCAGTCCGACGTTTTTAAATTTAAATTTAAATTTTGGGTTTTACAAATTCTAAGTATTATGATCAGAATGAAATAAGTTAGACATTCAATGTGTGTATTTGAATTTCAAAATGTATACTCGAATTTCCACTCACTACTAATTATTAAATAATTATTCACACAATTCAAATTAAATGTCTAAAGAAATTAATTAGTATTTTAGCATCATGGGCTTATATTTTTATTCCAATAAAAACAAATATAATTTTTTCTCATGGCCCATATAATTGTTTTGTAATTGGTAAACACACTTCAGGAAAAATAAAATATAGAATTTTAAAACCATCATTCTATTTCCCTTATTATATGTACTTTATTCACAGGGTTCATTATACAATAAAATTGCAATAAGGATGGTATAAAAAGTGGCCAGTAAAGCTGAACAATGTGGGAGTCTATCACTTTTTTTGCTAGTACTAAGACCAGGGTGATTTGTTTTTTGTAGAGGTGGAGCTCCACGCCTACCATCAGCTCCCGGTGCTGTTTTATCACACAGATCAGATTATCCAAGCTGTGCTACTCATGTGCCGAGTTGGTGAGGACCAGTATCGAACTGGAATCTTGCGATTCTTAGGTGTATGCCCTACCGACTAAGCTAAACTGGCCAATAAAGATATAAAGCTTCTCTTTTTCCTCATGTTTGTTCAAACAACCCAAATATTTCTATCAGCACATATTTGTTCATTGTAATTAGAGTTCATTTTCAAAAAGGAATTGACTTAAGAGTTTAATTTATTGCATTCATAACTCAATTTCTTCGTATATCAAATAAAGTTCCAGCACACACACACACACAAAATCTTGCTAGGTTTTTTTTAATAAAAACAACACTGTATTTTATAAAAACATAAAATAGAATGTAATCACTTTATTCAAATTTATTTAAAAAAAAAAAAAGAAAAGAAAAAAAAAATGATAGGCCAAATCTGGAATTGTACTAAGACATTGTTGGACAGACACACACACATTTGGAGGAAGATATCACCAGACATACAACAGAATGGACAAATTCTAGCAACAAGGAAACAACCCCGGAATGTAGCTTTCAGAAATCTGACGAAGGGATCTTTATCCCAAAATATTAAGAAAATAAACCAAAGGTAAATAAACAACATCCTAGTTACCTCATTTTTCTTTACACTTGCATTGTGATAGCCTTCAAAACCAACCACCAAACCAATACAAACAATGCTTCAAGCAAATTATAAAACACTTAAATCTATTTATATTTGAATTTATTTATAAAACTATACAATTTAAAAATGTGTTATTAGAATTATAAATTTACCCAAGTAAGAATCAAAAATACAAAAATAAAATATAAACAAAAATAACTAAAACTACCATTGCTACCAATGAAGGGTTTTGTTGTATGTTTGAGGGGTTTTGCCGAAGTGTGTTTCATCATGTGATTTTGTTCAGGATAATACAAGGAAAGATTTCATATTAAAACTTTCATAGTTGAAATATGCGAAAAATAGATAAGTAAAAAAAAAAAAAAAAAAAAAAAAAAAAAAAAAAAAAAAAAATATATATATATATATTCAAACCCTATGATAAACTGAGGAAGTCAGTAAGAATAACACTTTACAATTCAAGGAATCATTCGGACAATTAAGGAATTCAGTTGTCTAATAAATTCTTTGGGTGATGTTAGTAAATTATCCTTCCTTAGCTCACAGACAGACAGACAGGCAGAGGGGGAAAGAGAACAAAAACATTTTAAAAAAATCAAATAAAATAAAGAATTATACACTAAAGTGTTTCTATCAAAATTTTTAACCTCTTTGTAAAACCAGTATAGAAATTTTAAAAGTTGGACACATGGTACAATGGATTGAGCTAATACAGTTCTAATTGACAATTACCTGGAGGTTGCAGGTTCACCTCAGCACTAACAATCTTCCTAGTCTAGCACTAACGAAAAGAGGATAGACTCCCTTGCTGTCCAGCTGATATCAGCAATAGCCCACTCCACCAACAACTTTTTTGCTAAAAAATCCTGGTGGTCAATAGATTTATTTTTTGAGATATAATGGTGCTGAAACTATAAATAATATATATTTAACATCTAAAGTCAATGTTATAAGTGAACAAACAGTATGATTTAGTTTTAAAATTTAAATTTCATTTAAAAAATGCACACAAACACACACAGTATAGTCTTTGAAACAATTACTACTAAAATATTCTATGTTCCAAAAAATTTTTTTAAAAGAAATAAAAACCACAAAAATGTTGTATACATCTTTTATTGTCGCATATCCATTTCAAAATAGGTAATGTTCTGAGTGTACAAAACTCTACTGAACACAGTAAGCAGAGTAAAAATAAAACGAGTACACAATAAAAGAAAAAAAAAAGTACACAGTAGCTTTTTCATAATGCAATTTTATTGAAAAAAAAATTGTATAATAAAAAAAAGAAAAAAATATTTGTAAGTAGAAATCCAACCATTTGATTAAATCAAAAGGTAATGTTTTCATATCTTTAATTCCTATGCAATATTGACAAATTTGACACAGCACTTTCTCCACTCGATATGTACAGGGGGATTGAAAAGTAATTCCCAATTTTAAACTATTTATATTTTTTTATATGCAGTTACATTTTTCTCAATTCTTTAATGTATGTTCCTTAATATATGGCAATTAAATCTGTGTTGTTGTTAGTGCTCCTCCACATTTTGTAATTGTTGTTCATGAATGGTTGAATCACCATTTTCCAGGGATATGGATGGGTAGACAGGGTCTGCATGAGTAGCCGGCCAGAACCCCTGATTTAACATCCAGCGACTTTTTTTCTTTAGGGTTGGTTGAAGGAGCAAGTCTACTTTACCTAACCAACAACTTTGGAAGAACTTTAAGGATTAATACAAGAATCTATTTCTGTCATTCCACAACAGTTCCTGGGAAGACCAGTTGATGCAATTCCCGAGCAGCTTGAGGCGAATGCTGGTGCTCATAAAATTTTAAATAAAACTTCCTGTTATGTGTGTTGTTCTCATTTTTTGTAAAAATAATGATTCAGAAATAAAATGTAAGTTTTTTAAAATAGGGAAGGGAGTTACTTTACAATCACCCTGTATATTGCTGGGCAACATATTTTATTATAAAAAAAATTTCTCTTCACGTTGCAACCCAGTGAATTTGTGATAGCCAGTAATTGTGTACAATACTGACTTTATAGAACTTTAAAAACAAAATTTGTCTGAACTTGCAAATTGGTTGGAAAATTAAAACATTACAGGGTGACCCAGAAAAAAACAGAACCCAAATTATTTATTTTCCCATTCAACTAACCCCAAACCTACCCCCCTAGTTAAAATTAACAGTTTTATTACAAAATTTGTGAGTTCTGTTTTTTTCTGGGTCACCCTGTATACATAGTGACCCCCCCCCCAAAAAAAAAAAACAGAACCCAAATTATTTATTTATTTTCCCATTAAACTAATCCTAAACCCCAACCCTAACCCTTAGTTAAAATTAACAGTTTTATTACAAAATTTGTGGGTTCTGTTTTTCACCCTAATTTTCCGACTGATTTGCAAGTTTAGCTCAAAATTTTCTTACTTTTAAAAAAAAAAATTTAACAAAAAAGAAAAAAAAGATCACATTTCATTTTGTGCATAGATTAAAAATTGAACCATCTTTAACAAGATTTTTGCTTGAAAGAGAAACTAATCCAGATTCTAGGATAATCTTAAATCAGTTTCCAAGATAGATAATCTTTAGATTAGGGCTTCTCAAACTTTTTATTCAATTCATCCCTTGTAACTAAATTTAATATCCATTCACCCCATACATGAATTAATTGAACTAGCAAGAATATGTGCCCTCCGTATATGTATTTACGATTTTTACAGTAAATTAAATGCTCATTGATAAGCGTAAGCAAATCCTGAGGGTATTGTGACATAAACAGTGATGTAGTTTCGGTTCCATCCAGACAGACACCGAATCTCCATTATAACAAGATATTAAATTACAAAGTAAGTAAGTCTACAAAGTAGCCAATTGTGGATATCAGCCGAACAAGTGAGCAAGTCTATCCCCTTTTCACTAGTGCTTGACCGGGGGAGATCGTTTTGCCGAGGCAGAGCGCCACACTTACCATAAGCTCCCAGATGCTGAACTACACAGATCAGATTACCCAATCTGTGCTACTCATGTACAGAGTTGGCGAGGGCCTGTATCGAACCAGGGACCTTGTGGTTCATAGGCAGATGCTCTACTGACTGAGCTAAACCAGCCCTTTTAAATTACAAAGCATAACTAATTTACCGGTGTTTAATAAAATTTGCATGAGAAAAGAATCAGTAAACTATAAATACAAAAACAATTATTGAATTATTTTTTCAAGGGGTGGGCGTTGAGGAGATCATCAATACCAGGTTGTTGGTTTGTGACTCCTGAAGGGTTAATGACAGAGCCAGATTTTTTATTTTATCTTTTTTTTTTTTAATTTTTAAAATTAAAAATTTTTTTTTTGATCATTTCAATAATTCAAATAACCCTTATATTTTGAAAAGGTCATTACTAATGGTCATCACAGACAATCAGGCATTCTGATAAATGTACGATATCTGGCAACTAGTCTACATTACCCAGCAGTCTTTGTTCTCCGGTTATAAAAGGATCTATAAATGCAAACTAGTATTCTTCACCCCCCCCCCACCATGTGGACCCCTATGCTTCTTTCACCCTGCATTTTAATTCATCCCCCTGAGGTCTATATGGATTACTTTGAGAAGCCCTGCTGTTAGACTACAAGCCCAAATAAAACGTAAACGCCGCTATTGTTACTAATTTATTTTAAGCTATCAATTCCTTTTTTATTAGACAGACTATTTTCCTCGTTTGTTATTCTTTAGGTAATTTATGAGGAAGTGCGTCCCGGTCTCCTGCCTCAAGAATTGCTGCCCGGTGACTATTAAAATAACGACCCAGCTCAAGCTATTCAAAACTATCCATCTATCTATCTATCTCAATTTGGTCATATTTATCTATATTACTTTAAATATTTTTTTTTATTCATGTTTGTTTAATGTCTTGTTTTTAGTTTAAATAAACAAGAATTACGACAAAAAAAGAAGCGACCCCCCCCTCCCAAATACATTTACTTGTCAAAAATATCTATCTCTATTTGTTCGTATCTATATTATTTTGTTCGTTTATCTATCTATCTATCTCAGTCTATTCAAAACTATATATCCATCTTCATATCTAAACAAGAATTACGACAAATTACGATAAATAAACAAGAATTCCGACAAGCTGGGGTTGTTATTTTGATAGTCACCGGGTAGCGGTCTTTGAGGCGGGGACCGGGACGCACTTCCTCATAAATTACCATTCTTTACCCACAACATTTTAGCAATGTACTCTCGACTATACATTATGAAGTTCCATACAAATTTCAATATTTTTTTAATTAGTCACACACACACAAATTTTCTATTGGAAAAATGAAAATAAAGTGCTCAATCACAGATGTAAGAGCTATACATTTTTGTTATAGTGTACAATACAATTAAAAGGTGATTGTTACCATTGGTTTCAAAGCAGCATATTAGCCATTTATCAGGACAACATGCCTGTAATGTTTTTCATGCAAACTTCAATATTTTCCCCCATTATGAATTAGTTGTATCACACACAAGTAAATATTTTCTATTGGAAAAATGATAAAAGTGTTGGATTACAGGTGTAAGAGCTATATCTATTTCTTATAGTGTACAATACAATTAAATAGTAATTGTTACCATTGGTTCCAAAGCAGCGTAATAGCGACTTATCAGGAAAACCTGCCTGTAATGTTTTCCATAGGTGTGTTTTCAAGATAAGTGGCTAATATGCTCCATTGAAACCAATGATAACAATTGCCTTTTAACTGTATTGTACATTATAAATTAATATGTATATATTTTTTTCTTGATCTAGATCCTTAATTATACAATTTTAATATTCATAATATTTAATAGCGTTTACTTTTTTCTTTCTTAATTCTCTTTGAAACACACACACACACACGTGTGTGTGTGTGTGTGTGTGTGTGTGTGTGTGCATGTAGCGAGAAAATTTGAAACAACACGGGTTTAAATAAAATGAGTGGCAAGTTTAAACCTGTGTTTTTTCAAATTTCTCACTATACTACATACCGTCGGATTCACTTCCATTTCTCTTCACACACAAACACACACACCTTGTTATCTTTTATTAAAGGTTCCCCGTTTAATTCTATATTGGTTTTGATGATAGGGTCAACCTAACGTGTGTGGTTCCCTTCAGACATCTTATTTGCCAATTTCCCTATCAATAATTAAAACTTCTTCCATCAGTTGTTAGCTGCTAAGACCTTGCATTCTTCAAAATCTCCCTGCAACTCGCCAACACTATACCCGATATCCCCCCTTCCACACATACATATAAATAACTGTTTATTTTCTTGATATTTGTACATTATTCTATGTACTATATATGCACCTTTAATGAGTTGTAGTGCACCTGAGCAGTGTATGCAATAACTTCATCATCATTACTATTATAAAGGTCTGTGTCAGCCTTTTTCTCATCAAGCTACACCAGAAGGTACATGGCTAAAAATGTTGTGAACAAACAACAACATAGACAAGAAAAATATAACCACTAACCCAGAGCGCCCAGGCAGTATCTTACAATACCATCAAACTTTAGTGTTGCATTGTGGGAATGTCAAATCAAAAATGCAGTCTCTTTGTATAATACTTTGCTGCTTTCCAACAATGAAGCATTAATTTAATGATGTAAAATCGGAATTAAGTGACTAGATGACAAGTCAATACACTGTACAAGAAATAGAATTTCCATAAAATTCACATGCAAAGTCAAAGTATAGGATCTCTATAATGAAAATAGTCTATCTAATGAAAAATGAATTACAATAAACTGTCTAACAAAATTCAGACAAGAATTATTTCCAGTTTTTACTACATTGCTAGCAATAAGCAAATCTTTAAACCCCTTTAAATTAAATTTCCAGAAATCTACCTTTACAAATCATGAACCATATTAACATTTGCATAC
>CM042179.1:10496550-10519050 GCA_023376005.1 Doryteuthis pealeii | reverse complement strand
AAGTCACAATTCCCTTTGTTACTTACATCACATTCTCCATGATTTTATTTTTTATTCAAACCTCAATTATTAATAAAATTGTTTTATATTATTAATTGTTGACCATATCTACATACTAATAACATGCAATTGTATTTATATATACAACAAAATAGCGGTTTACAGTGTGAATGGGAAGGCTAATTTGCATATTGATATTAGAAATTTGATTTTAATAAATATATGCTTAGTATTATTGATTTCTAATTGTTTGGTTTTATTCTAACGAATATGAGCAAAAATCTCTGGGATAAATCTTAAAAGAAATCCATTAACAAGAAGAAATAACTGTAATTTTATTCTTTACTTCCTATTTTAACTAAATAGTTAAATTAGGAAAATTTACCAATGAAAGACGGAAGTAACGGAAAATGATGGAAGAGTTAGTTTCAAAGTTGTTCTATTTTTTAATCATACCCCCTCTGTTCCAAATCTTTTTATCTGCATTCTTATTCAGTTTCATTAGCCTTTCTAATTTAATATGATATTTTATCATATTAAAACTTAAATACTTGCACCCGGAGGGTGCATATATTTGCTAGTAAAAATAAAATATATATATATCATTTATATAAATACATATAAAATAAAAAAAATATATATCATTTATATAATATACATATAAAATATATATTATAAATACTATAAATATAATATAATAATATATAAATATAATATATGATATATATAAAATATAAAATATAATAATATAAATATAAAATATATATATATATAAATATAATATATATAAATATAAATATATATAAATATATATATAAATATAATATATAAATATAAATATAATATATATAAATATAATATATATAATATATATATATAAATATATATATAATAATATAATATATAATATATATTATATAAATATAATATATAAATATAATTAATATTTATAATATAATATATATAATATATATATATATATATAATAATATAAATATAATATATATTAATATAAATATAAATATATAAATATATAAATATAATATATATTATATAAATATAATTATATTATATCATAATATAATATATATTATATAAATATAATATATAAATATAAATATAAATATAATATATAAATATAAATATAATATATAAATATAATATATAAATATATATAAATAATATATAAATATAAATAAATATATATAATATATAATATATAAAAGTAAAATATATATATATAAATAAAGTAATATATTAATATATAAAATAAATAATATATAATATATAAATAAAGTAAAATATAATATATAAATAAATAAATATATAATAATAAAAAAGTAAATATAATAATATATAAATAAGTAAAATATATAATATATAAGTAAAATATATAATATATAAAGTAAAATATATAAATATATAAATAAAATAATATATATATAAGTAAATAATATATATATAAATAAATATAAAATATATAATATATATATATAAATATAATATATAAATAAATAAAATATAATATAAATATATAAATATATAATATATAAATTAAATATAAATATATAATATATAAATTAAATAATAATAATATAAATTAAATAATATATATATATATAAATATATAAATAAATAAAATATATAAATATAAATAAATATATAATATATAATATAAAATATATAATAATATAAATTAAATAAAATATATAAATATATAATATATAAATTAAATAAAATATATAATATATAAATAATATAAAACACACACACATATATATATATATATATATATATATATATGGTAGGTGTGGCGCTCCATATCAGTTGCCAAAACAATCTCCTTGGTCTAGCGCTATTGAAAAGGGGATAGACTCCCTCGCTGACTGGCTGATACCGACTTTAGGCTGCCCCGACGACTTTTACTTATATATATTCACTGTAATATTCTCACTAATGTTTCTTTTATTAAGTGACAAACTGACAATTTACTCAGTGAAGATTTTATAGTTTTATTTCTAATAAAAAATTAATATTTTATTAATATTTCCTCATTTACTATTTAAAATGATAAATAATATATAGCAATTGTTGAAAAATAACAATGATATATGCAAAACAATTAATTAGACTTTTAACTTAAATAAATTTGCCAATCTATAGAATATTAAAAAATATGTCAATGTGACCTATTTTTATATTGTCACTTCAGCTAAATTATTACACAATATATTCACACAACTTAACTCATTTTAGTAAAATATTATTTATTCTTTCCTGGAAAATTAAAATGTGAATTATCAAACATGTACTTTATTAAAATTCTAACAATTACGAAATCCTACCTATACATCTACACATTACACTTAATTTGACGTTTAATGTGCAACCTTTATTTTGCCAATTTTACTGAAATTCATTTAATATAATTTAATATATATCTAATATTTAGGTACTCTTTCATATCTAATATTTAGGTACTCTTTCATATCTAATATTTAGGTACTCTTTCATATCTAATATTTAGGTACTCTTTCATATCTAATATTTAGGTACTCTTTCATATCTAATATTTAGGTACTCTTTCATATCTAATATTTAGTACTCTTTCATATCTAATATTTATACTCTTCATATCTTTAAAATATTTAAACATTAAACATTTCTCTACAAGGGGACCCTAATGCATACACACATTTTAACCATAAGTAACATCATTAGGCATATTGTAAATTTCTATTTCTGATTCAGAAGTTATGAATGAACAAGTTTATGAATGAACAATAATAAATATACAAAGAAAAAATGAATTAAATATAACTTTAGAATAAAATAAATAGAAATCTAAAATGTAAAATATTAGTTTGTTGAATTAAGTAGCCTATTTTTGTAGGAAAATATATTTATCTCATTTTTGAGAAAAAATTTAGTTTAGGTGTTTTCTTGGATATACAATATGGCTCATGTTGCTAGTTCAAAGGAAGGTCAAGGCCAAGATGGATTATGAGGGTCAAGGCCGAGATGGGTTGTGAAAAACAAAACAATTTATAATAAAAGGAAAAAAAAAAGAAAATAAATTTCTGAATTTTTGAGATGAGGCTTCATGATTAGTATTATTTGCATTATTCGGACTATCGTCCTCATCTTCATTGTTATCTGTACAACGTTTTGGCCGATATGCCCTCCAACCTTCTTCAGCTTAACACCTCTACCCCTGCTATGGTTAGCGAAATGAGAACAGGATACCCCCCCCCCCCGGACTGAATAAAGGGTTGGGTCTATAGTCCCGTGATGGGTTCTGATTATGACGAAGGTTCCCGAGTTTGAAAAGAAGGTTCCTGAGTCCAACAAGAAATATCTGAAGAAGGCAGGAGGGCACATCGATCGAAACGTTGTACAGATAACAATGAAGATGAGGACAATAGTCCGAATAATACAAATAATACTAAAGAAAATAAATTTAAGAAAAAACAAAAAAACAACTGAAAATTAATAAAAGTTATTCATTTTAAATTTTTTTTTCTGATTTTTAAAGCAAAATATGTAAATTAGTTAACCCCATTAGGAAAAGAAATATAGTTATCTTTGTTAGATTATATAACAAGCTAAGTTGGTTGAATGACCTATTGTTGGTATCAGCTGAACAGTGAGGGAGTCTATCCCCTTTTCACTAGCACTAGATCAGGGAAATTGTTTTGCTGAGGTGTAGTACCACACCTACAGTCAGCTCCCCACTTTACCACACACAGATTACCCAATTTGTGCTACCCATTGCCGAGTTGGAAGGGACTGGTAACAAACTTGGGACCATGCGATTCTGAGGTGGGTGCTCTACCGACTGAGCTAAACCGGCCGCTACGCTACACAAACTTGATTTGGCAATACAGTTTTATATAGAACTTGGGTCCAGACCCAGACACGGCAGCTTATATATTATTTTTTTTTTTAAATTAACGTTAGCGGAGAGTCCTATATTGTCGGTATCAGCCAGACGGTGAAAGAGTCTATCCACTTTTCACTGGTGCTAGACCTGCAAGATTATTTTAGCATGTGAGGTGGAGCACCACACCTACCATCAGCTCTCTTTTTTTTCTACATAATCGCCATTTTGGTCTATGCATTTTTGTAGAGGCTATGGCGGTTTTTCTATGCTCATGTCATACCAGCTCACCATCATCTTGTTGAGAAAACATTGAATGTCTTTCAGCTGCAAACTCGCCTCAACCATTTGCAGACATTTTTGAAATCCGTGCATGACTTGCCATAAACTTTCGTTAATCGAGTTCAAAAACCAAATAACTGCACAAAATTTTAACTTGGCAGTAGCATCAATCGGATCTCCATCAGAAATGACTGCCACGCCAAGACTGAGTGTGGTGGTGAAGCTGGGCTCGACATTTATGCTGTCCCGGGGACGATAAAAATTACACCCGGGACGATCAATAGGTCATCCTGGACAGTTTACCAGGGACGGTAAAATTTTTTCCTAAAAGTTAGTACTACATTCCAATATTGGCCATCCAGTGATTGCCCGAATGCTGACCTCAAAATGAGGCTACGGCGCCGCAGGTCTATTCTCAAAGCCATGTAATGAATAATGGTGGCAGAGGACCGAATTATGTACTACTAACCCTTCCTTTCTTTTCCTTCCAAATCCTTAAACACTGGACGAGGACAAAATTCTTTCATTTACGATTCACAACCCAGTACGATAAAATTTACAAGTAAAAAAGTATTTTTTTTAGCTCAAGACACACTAGGAAATGGATTTTTTGTCCAAATATCCAGAATTATCACTGCTTCAGCTTTTCTTAATGTTTTATTACATGTTATTATGCTACTGATGACTGACAAGTATAGACGAAGCTAATGAATTAAACAAAAATATTTTGATTTCGGGACGGTCCAAACCCCATTCGGGACGGTCATGAAAAAAGTTAGTGTCGAGGCCTGTGGTGAAGCGTGTGGGGCAAATGCAATATTTAATTTGATATATCTTTTGTTGGCAAGTGAAAACGCGTATTATGATTAAGAGGACCCTGGACCAAAAGAATTCTATTAGCCAGGGTGCTTAAATCTGACCCTGTATACACCATAGTATAAGATCACCAATTAAAACTGATCTAATAACTGAAGGAATGAAATAATGACGATGAAATTATTGTGTACAGTGCTCAGGTGCACTACAACTCATCAAAGGTGCATGTATAATACATAGAATAATGTAAAAGACACCTGTGCAAATCAGCAATAATAACCCACACAGAATAATTCAACGTCAGACCTGGGTTCTATAATATCGATCGCAAAAACTTTAATTTGCAAAAATAAAATCAAGGCCCACCATGAGTAAGGTTAAAAAAAAAAAAAAAAAAAAAAAAAAAAAAAAAACTTCCCTAGCCAATGACATATTCGCTACCTACCCGGCTTCATTTCGTTTCTCCCCCCCCCCACAAGGAATCAAAAATTCTCCCTCCTACATTACCACAAAATTGACTTAGTGACCTAATGACACTCATCTCTCCCCTCCTCCTCATCATCCCCTGGCATCAAACACTCCATTACCATGAACTTTACCCTCCTCTCCCAGACCAATGTTACGTTGTAATATTCACGGCACTAAAACGATACATGTACCGTAGTCCTTTTTTTCTTTCTTGGTACTAAAACTCCAAAAGTCGCTGAAATGGTGCCGATAAGAAAATCATAACACGAGAAACATGTCGTCACAACTGCCAGCCTTTATTCTCGTGCTCGTATAGTGGGCTTCTACCAGAGGGGAGGAAAGGCAGAGAGAAAGAGAGAGAGAGAACACTACTAGATTACTGGGCTCTCATGAGGTCCGTGCCCTATGACCGCCCCAGGCAAAAAGAGGACGAACCCTTTCTTTTTTCCCCCCCACGTCACCACGTGACTTCCGGTCAACACCCGACTTCCGCTTGCGGTCAATTCTCCGTTCGGGGTTACGCTACGGTCAAACCATCGCTCTCCTCTTTTGGGTCATCACTATTTTTTTAAGCCTTTGTTATTTATTCCTCCTCCTTCCATTAGCAGTTCTAGCTCACAAAAGTCAGGAATATACCCATATTGCAACACCAACCTCCTTTACCATCTAGCTTCCTGTAAACTTTCCCCACACTTTATATCATGTTATCCTCATTCCTTATTTCTCCCCTAACCTCCCTACCCCTCAATTCCGCTACTAACTCACTTCAAAACACACACATGTACGTCAAAACACACACATGTACGTAATTTTGCTTTGAATAAAAGTTCAAGTAAGGATAAAATATTTCTCTTCTCAGAGTTATTTTTTGTTCACTTTTCCTTTTACCTTACCTGATACTGTTGGATTTTACTCCAACCCTCCTATCCTCATATAATAATGTGCAAAGGCCAGGAAAATGAACAGTGTACAGTCATGATATATATGTGTGCGTGTGTATGGAGGGCAGATATCAGGTAAATACATTTCTAAAGTTAATAACTTACATCAAGTATGACTTGTATAACCAGCATTTAACATTTTTAATAATTTGTTGGACATATTGATGGAAGTCAATATATTGTATAGTCTCTCATCTAGAATATCCAACAGAACACACTACTTCAAAATTATTGGATGTTGGACATCCAGAGAGTTACCCACATACGTTCATACAAAATACTTTTTAATTTGATATCTTTTATTTGTTATAGTTTGGTTTGGTTCGTTTTACGGCATATCAACCTCGGTGGGTCATTTAATGCCGACAAAGTTGTGAAATAAATTCATTCTTAATGCATAATACAATTTTGTTTATCAACTTATGTTTTTCTATTTAACCCATAGATGAGACCCTAACAGGTACTACCACTCTGGGTCAGAGTGGACCAGGGAGCAATGGTGATGAAGGGGTGCTCCACATTCCCCAAACCTCCAAAACTGGAACCTCACCATCAGATAGAGTTAACGTCATTCCCAAGACATGTAGACCCTCAGTCACTGCCTTCTAGCACCCATATGATAAAAAGGGGTTGGGAAAATTATAGGTGCTAGGGCTTGACGTGACCAGCCGATTGATCGGAGGGGGCCTCTCCGACCGCCCGTCTAGCCCAAGATAGGGCCAAAGTGGAGTATTGCAAGTCATGAACTGCTCATCCACCTGGGTTCTATCCTTAAGTATCACGGGTTGCCACCCATGGCCCCATTAGGGGAGTCTTACCCCTCTGCAGAAGTGAAATCGGTGCATTCTAATGCCCCCACCGACAGGGCGGTTTATTTGTTATAGACATGGGGACTAGTGAAAATACGTATTACGATTAAGAGGTCCCTGGGCCAATAGAATTCTATTACCATGGGTGCTCTTATGGTTTAAATCTGACCCTGTATACAGTATAGTGTAAGATCACCAGTTAAAACTGGGCTAGATGGGCGGTTGGAGAGGCCCCCTCCAATCAATCGGCTGGTCGCATCAAGCCCTCTCAATAATACTCATGTTCCTAAATTGTTTGACCATTATCATCTTGCATCACCCTGCTGGTTAAAAATGAGACCATCCAAGATGAAATGCAAAAATGTAAATCCTGATTATCTAGTGCTACCTATCCACCGAATTCTTATTTCTCATGAATGTCATCACCTCAGTTAAATAATGGATCATTCTGTTTTATTATAAAAAATGGAAGAAAAAAGACATGCTACACAGAAAAATATAAGAAAAAGAAAAAGAATAGGGGTAAGAGAGGGGGTGAGCGCATGGAAGCAATAACAAATCTGTTTCAATCAAACAAGGAAAAAATGAAAAGGAAAAGTTGAAAAGGAAAAGTTGAAAAGGAAAGAAAGAAAAAAAAAAAAAAGAGTGACAGAATTAAATCAAGATTATTATACTTTTTGCATATATGAACCTTTGATGAGTTGTAGTGCACCTGAGCACTGTACAGTGCATAGAATAAGGTAATAAAAGTCGAGTAAAGTTGACGGGGCGGCCTAAAGTCGGTATCAACCAGTCAGCAAGGGAGTCTATCCCCTTTTCAATAGCGCTAGACCAAGGAGATTGTTTTGGCGTCTGGAGGTGGAGCGCCACACCTACCATCAGCTCCTTACTTTACCGCACAGATCCCTGTGCTACTCATACGCTGAGTTGGCGGGGACCAGTATCAAACTAGGAACCTTGTGGTTTCACACACACACACATATAATATATATATATATATATATATATATGTATGTGTGTGTGTGTGTGTGATTTTACTTAAATAAGGTAATAATGATTTTACTTAAATAAGGTAATAATGTCAAGAAAATGAACAGTATAGTCATGATGTGTGTGTGTGTGTGTGTGTGTGTGTGTGTGTGTGTATATATATATATATATATATATATATATACACACACACACACGGAAGATCAGGTCTCATGTTGATGAATTACAGGAAGCATGGAGGTTTTGAAAGATGCAATGTATCAGCAGCTAACAACTGATATAAGGAGTTTGTTTCATAATGGGTTAATATATTATTTTTTTAAATAAACCAAATCAAATTTGTGCATTTACTCTATTGGCTTTTTAAGTCTCACTGTAGGAATTTACCCAACACATTCGCTACAATTATTATAGGATAGAGTGCTTTTATATGTAATGTAAATTTTACATTCTAAATAAAACAGCTATTATAGGATGGAGTGCTTTTATATGTAATGTAAATTTTACATTCTAAATAAAACGGCTATTATAGGATGGAGAGTATGGTGTAATGGTTAGAGTCATAGGAAATGGACTCATTGACCAGAGTTCAAATCCTGGATGAGGCTGTTTGCATTTCACAGTGCTAATACCCTTGAGAAAGGTAGGCATCCAACTAGTCTCCCTTCAGCTATGGGTAAATAGTAGTTCAGACTGGGCTCTTTAACCTTGGGTAGGTAACCAGTCTAGGAGAAATAAAACTGAATGCAAACCTGTTAAGCTCCACTTAAGAAATTGACATTGTCGCATCCTGCTCGTGTGGAGGGGGTTGGTTGGTTGATATATATATATATATATATATATATATATGCAACATGTTTCAGTTCTTCTGATATGTTCTTCGGGTGTTAATTAATGAAGGATAGAATGTGGTTAATTAACGCCTGTATATATCAGAAGATCTGAAACATGTCGCAAATGTAAAATAATTAAAAAAAGTTTTTAAAAAAATCCTTTTTGCAGACAATCTTTTTTATTATATATATATATGTGTGTGTGTGTGTGTGTGTGTGATGGAGATATTAGCTTTTATTGAACAAAGAGAATTGACTTGTAGCCTTAAGAAAAAATATAAATGTACTTACCTACATATAAAATATCTAATTACATTAGCATGACAAACTAAAATTTCAAAACTATCTTCTTTTTGATGGACACTTGCTCGATGGAAATGTTTCTGAAAAGCTGCTTCAATTCTTGGACCATCTGTCAAAAACTAAAAAAAAAGCAGAAAATTTTTTTTAAATAAATCAATATGTACATGAAAAAAAAAACAAATACAAAAAAAAAAAACCAACCCCAACATAAATACGAAAAAAAAACCCCGAAAAACAACCAACATAAATACAAGAAAAACAAAAAAAACACATAAATACAAGAAAAACAAAACAAAAATATAAATACAAAAAAAAAAAAAAAAAAAACAAAAAACAAAAAAAACAAAAAAAAAAAAAAAAGAAA
Source organism: Doryteuthis pealeii (assembly GCA_023376005.1). Taxonomy (NCBI): domain Eukaryota; kingdom Metazoa; phylum Mollusca; class Cephalopoda; order Myopsida; family Loliginidae; genus Doryteuthis; species Doryteuthis pealeii. Next base: position 10,509,364 of record CM042179.1, on the reverse strand, counting down.
AATTATAATAAAAATATTCAAAGAAATTTTATCTACAATTGACAAAAACATTAATTTAATAAGTATTGGTTTGGTGGTTTTGTGTCATGGCATATTAACTTTTTTAGGTCATTAAATGGCAAATCAAACCATTTTGATAAATTATAAACTTCATGTGTATTATATTTTTTTTTTTTAACTAATTCTTTTAAACTCAATTTTCTTTGTAAGAAAATTCTTTTTATAACTCAAGGTTTTTGTTAAGCAAATTCTTTTTGTTAGGCAATTTTTTAAAATTTTCTTAAATCAAACAATTTTTTAAAACCAAATTTTAAAAAAAGTATTTGACTATTCTGTAAAATGTATGTTTTATTAAAAAGAAAAAGGCAAATTATAAGTTGGTCAGAAATTACTGAAAAATGGCTAATATACTATATTTACTTTTGAGTAATGTAAAAATATCTAATTAAAAAAAAAAAAAAACAATTAAGAAAATGGCCGACAAATTGTAACAAAAATATCCATAAAAATGTTATTTACATGCATAAATACAAAAATATAAAATTAATCAAAATTTAAGAAAAAGGTTTTGTATTGTTTTTATTAACAAATTAACATTTTTTTTTGTTTCTTCATTAGGCCTCAAAACATTTTATATACAAAACTATAATAATTTGGCATATAGAAAAAAAATGAAAAATAAGTAATAAATAAATATACCTTCCATTGAGGTTTCCACCTTCCATTTGGTGGCTCTGGAGGAATTGGATTTCCTTCTTGAAGGAGATCTGTATTTTCTATTGGTAATTGAGGGAAGAATTTGTGGACAATTTTGGCAGTTTGTTCTGCACGAGACATTGTGGAAGCTATTATTTTTGTGAATGGAATTGCTAAGTCTTGAAGGCGTTTTCCAGTCAAATGAGCTTGTTCTTCCCCTGAAATAAAAATTATAAAAAGTTAATTTGTATTTTTTCTGGATGGAAGTATACACACACATGGAGAAATGTAGACAAACACGAGATGTTACACAGGTTTGAAGTTTATTATTGGTTGTAGTGTCAATGTTCGCACATTTCGGTTTACATAGAAACCGTCTTCAGGACAATAGGAAACAAGTAAAAGAAAAAAGATTTTTGTTGTTAAAAAGATGGACGTTTTGAACAAGTTGAGTTTAAAAAATAAATAAATAAATGAATGTTAGGGTCATGTGTGTATGTGTGTGTGTATTTGCTCATTTGATTACAAAAATTTCCAGTCCTTAATTTTTATATTTCTAAAAATATAAACCCAGAAGACCACATAATGAAAATAAAATTCAAAAATTTCAAGGCCTGAAAAAAGTTATTTGAAAATTTAAGTTATTTTCTTACAACTCAAAAAATAATTTTTTTAAGTTTTTCTCTGTTCGTTAATAATATTGTTTTTACAATATTATTCTTTGAATTGAAAAAAAAAAAAGAAAAAAAGTCTTTTTTCTTATTCAATTGACCTATTTTTATTTGTAAAATTTTAAGTGAATTTGGTAATGTAACTTTGCTATATGAAATTGACACCTATAGGCTATCATAAATTTTTTTTCCATTTTTTCACTGACAAAGTTGAAATGTAAAATCACATCACCTTTTAATTCCGCATACTGGTTACTGTTGGTTGGTTGGATTTTACAGTATGTCAACCCTTGTTGGGTTATTTTATGCCTAAGACATTGTTTTATTAAATTTGGACAATTCCCTGATTTTTGGTAATTTTAAAATTTAAAAAAAAAAAAATCTATTACCCCCCAAGAGTAAAATTGCACATACCTACTAATCATCATTACACAAGAGAATCAATGGCTTTCTTAGAAAGAAAAAAAAAAAAAAAAAAAAACAACACAGTATCAAGGAAAGAAAAACCAGAAATCGGTACCAAAATAAAAAATTACCAAAACACCCAACTCTAGTGGTTAGTTTCCAGAATGAGTTATTGGTTGTGTATATTAACTATATTACTTAATATATACACAAAAAAAAAAAAAAAAAAAAAAAAAAAAACCTGAAAAATTGTTGATTCCAGCATTATTTCTAATGATAACATTAACTAATATATTAAAGAAAAATATATAAATTTATAAAGGTTTTTTTTATAGTATCTTTGAAGCATTGTGCGTATGTGTAATATAAATATTTTTGAAAGCAATTTACAATGCAATATGTGTTGAAAATTATATTTAACTTTTAAAATTTTTTTTTTAATACTAAATATTTTCAGAAATAAAATTCCATCAGAGTTATTGAAAGTACTAGGTGTTTTTTTTATAGTACTTATCCCACGGCGATGTTGTAATCATCTGTTGTTTAAACAAGTTGAGGAACGCCGTATATTTGTAATGTAATTTATTGTGTACAGTGCTCAGGTGCACCACAACTCATCAAAGTCTCATGTCAGGTACACAGAATAATGTTGTGCCAGGAACATGAACAGTTCACAGTAGTAATATGGATGTATGTGTGTGCATGTGTATGTGGAGAGTGGCATCAGGTATAGTGTTGGCAGACTACAGGAAGCATGGAGGCTTTGAAAGCCTCAGTGCTCCGGCAGCCTACAACAGATGCAGGCAGTTTATTCCATGTCTCCGCAATTCTGAGCGTGAAAAAATGTTTCCGAAAGTCACGTGAACAGTGCTGTTTTCTGACTTTGTAGGCATGCCCACGTGTATTGGAGAGATGGAGATCAAAAAGGTGCTCCAGGTTGCTGTTGTTCAGATGATTAATGACCGTATGAGCATTTACCAGGTCAGTTGCCAGACGCCGAAGTTTCAACGAATCCATTCCCAGGGCTGCGAGACGTTCAGAGTATGGCAGATTCCTGATGGAGGGTACTCGCCTGGTTGCACGTCTCTGTACAGTTTCTAGGAGGTTAATATTCTGAGAAAGGTAGGGGTTCCAGACTGGTGATGCAAACTCCAAGTGTGGCCGTACCATAGCTTTGTACAGCTTCAAATAGATAGCCGGTGAGCGGCTGACAAAGGTCTTGCTGAGTGACGCCAGGACGCCCTCGGCCTTTTTGGCAATTTTGGAGATGTGTTTTGTCCAACGTAAATCATTGCTGACAGTAATACCCAGATCACGTTCGCAAGAAGATTCCTTGATATTAGTGTTATGGAATTTTATTTCCGAAAATATTTAGTATTAAAAAAAAGAAGAAAAAAGTTAAATATAATTTTCAACACATATTGCATTGTAAATTGCCTTCAAAAATATTCATATTATATAAATTTATATTTTAAGTATGTCAATTACCTCTTGAAACACTTTAAAAAGATTATTTTTCATTGTTTTTTTGGATTAAATCTCTTATCAATGATTTCCTGTTAATATTTCAATTGTTTCAAATTGTTGTAAACTGATTAGAAAGGAAATGTGAGATTTGTGGTTTCAAAACTTTACAGAGACAACGGATGCAATTATATATGAGATATGTTGATAAAAAAATCAAGATGGAAGCTATATTCACCAACACAAATGAACAAGGAATTAAACAATAATCATCTTCAAAATAGTTTTCTTGACATTCAACATATTCCAGTGAGTTCTCCATTAGTTGAAACACCTTTGAAACGCATTTCTTTTTTCTTTCTTTTTTTTATATGGTGCGAAACTTAATTAGTGCGGATTAGGAAAACGAATCTGACTTCTGGCTAGGCAGGCGGAATGAGGAGGTATAGGATGTTAAGAGTTAATGTCATGATTGGATTTTCCCCTGGAGATGAATGAATTTTTAGTTGAGGAAACAAGAAAATATACTTGGATTTAGGAGGTCTGGTAAGTGTAGCAAGTTGGAATTATATATATTTTATATATAGGTTGTACACAACTTTAAACAAACTCAACACAATGGGAAAATAATGAAGTCGTATTAAAATAAACAATCTGTATTAAATAGAGTTACAGAAATGTAGAACAGCATACCGGGTAAAGTCCTTTCTTTTATATTGTGGTATTAATAGTTCATATTTTATCTTCTTTCATTTTCTGATAATGGAGCTGACTTGTTGCATGACGACTCTTGCTTGTCATCCTCACAACTACTGAAAATTCCCGCTTCTTTTTGGCACTTGATTTTTGAATTCAGCGTCTGTTGGTTTCCGTTACTGCATTTTTGGGATTCTTACTCCCCCTCTTTAAAACAAATCGGCAACTGCCATTTTATTAACCATTACATAAGTATGGAGAGTGCTACATTTGCACAATGTTGTGTTAAAAAAAATTCTTTTTTTTAGCTATATTCATTTGTTCTTTTAGTTATATTCATTTTAAAAACTCCAAATTTCATCAATTTCAATCTGTGTTAAAATGATTATTTTTTTGTAAATTTATTATTATAATAATCATTTTATACTTTTTGTTGTGGGTGTGTATAATTGTTCATGCACATATACATTACATAAGACTATCGTCAAAATAACATTGTCATTAATTTGCAGTCACCCTTAAAAATCAAGTTGTGAAGATTTTTACTTTCTTATTCACCTTCAATGTAAGTTTTTGACATCTTATTACAATGGAGATTATGCAATTGTCTGCAACCGAAACTACATCACAACTGATGTCACAATTTAGTTACTTCAGTTATATTCTCAATGATTATGAAATAGTCACTATTTAATCTTAATTAGAATCTTATTAACAAAGTCTCTATTAAAACTCTTAACGTCCTATACCACCTCATTCCACCCGGCTGGAAGTCACATTAATTTTCCTAATCTACCCCAAATGATAGCCTTTTTTTTTAAATGTAATATTAAATATATTTAGAAGTCTTTAATTTAAGGAGAAAAAAAACAGGTAACTTTTAATGAAGGCCATTTCTATCCATTTTTGATAAATGGTTATAGGAATTTTGCTGTGGACTGAAAATTCTCAACAGGATGTTAAGAGTTAAAGTCTAGCTAAGTCAGATTTGCAGCAAAACTGCCCATATTATTAATACATTTAAAATATTTAAAAAAATGTGTTACATGCTTCTAAGAATAAAGAATAATTTGCATAATGATTTTAACAAGACTGGGTTTAATAAATAATTATTTGCTGTTACTGATTTCTAATACTATCATGTTATTCTCAAATGTATTAAAAGTAATCCCATATATAATTTTATATAAAAATCAATTAAAATAACATTAAAATAAGTAATATTCATTCTTATTTAGTTTCGTTAGTCTTTCTAATATAATAATAGTTATATTACATTAAAATTTAAATACTTGCACCCAGGGGGCAAATTCTTTTGCTAGTCTTCATAAATAAACAATTGTCTTTATAATTAAATTGCTTAGTTAATCAAATAAGGCCATTTTCTAACTAGTAACAGCCTTGAGTTTTAGATAACTTCATCTTATAAAGGGAGATAATCAGCAGTTGAGATTTTTAAAGTTTTTTTTAATTAGAAATGGAAATTTCCCTTGCAATGTGTGTGACTGCATCTGCAAGTCCCAAATTGATATTGAATCAATGCTGTTATATATACAGTGGTACTTTGACTAATGAGTTTAATTTGTTCAATACCTAACTCAATTTACTTGAGTATCAAATCAATTTTCCCTATTGAAATAAACTGAAATGCCATTAATCAGTTCCAGTACAGCATTCCTACCCCCCCCCAAAAAAAAAACAAAAAAAACAGCCTAATTTTTTTGGTTACATTTTTTTTTTTTTTTTTTTTAAATAAGAAATGAATTATGTACTCTAACATGTTTTTGAATGTTGTTTAAAGATTTTTTTAATAAATAATATTTTTCTTTGGCATAATAAATTTAGAAATTTAAATGTTTTTAGTGAACTTATTAACATGTATTAATGTATCTCTTGTACCACACTTGTACCAGCAATACAAAGCAAAAAAAACTGACCAAGTGACAATTTAGAAAACTCGTAAATTGGGCACTTGTAGGCCATTTATAGATGAATCAAATTGCTAGGCATGTCACTAGAGATGGAATATACAGATCATGTGGACTTCATAGAGGAGGACAAGAGGGCACTTAAATCTTATTATAATGGAGATTGTGTGTTTGTCTGAAGCCGAAACTAAATCACTACTCAAGTCATATATTCCCTTAGTTATTTGTGTCACATTCACCATGAATTTATTTTTATTTAAACCTCAGTTATTGATAAAATTGTTATACCTTATTAATACTTTTGACTTTATCTACATACTAATAACATGCAATTGTATTTATATATGCAACAAAATAGCGGGTTACAGTGTGAACAGGAAAGCTAATTTGCATATTGATATTAAAAGTTTAATTTTATTAAATATGCGCTTGGTATTATTGATTTCTAATTGTTTGTTTTTTTCTTAATGAATATGAGCAAAAAACTCTGGGATAAATCTTAAAAGAAATCCTTTAATATAAAGAAATAACAGTAATTTTATTCTTTACTTCCTAATTTAACTAAATAGTTAAATTAGGAAAATTCAGCAATAAAAGGAGGGAGTGATGAAAAATGATGGAAGACTTAGTTTCAAAGTTGTTCTATTCTTCGATTATACCCCCTCTGTTTCAAATCATTTTATTTGGATTTTTATTTAGTTTCAAAAGTATTTCAAATTTAACATATTTCATTACATTAAAATTCAAATACTTGCACCCGGAGGGTGCATATATTTGCTAGTAATAATAATGAAATTATTATGTACAGTGCTCAGGTGCACCACAACTCATCAAAGACTTATGTATAGTACATATAATAATGGGTACCATTATAGTATGTAGCCTACCTTTTGAATGTGGCCAAGAAATCATGTCTCATAGTATGTGGCCTACCATAAAAAGCATATTAATAATAACTGCTAACCATAACCTAATTTTAGAATATTTTAGAATTAAATAGATATCCGATTCATGTAAATTATGGATAAATTATTTTTTAATTATTCTTAATTACTATATACAGTTTATGACTGAATTGCATTTCTTGAAATTAAATATATGTGAAAAATAATTAGTTTCAATAAATTGCCAACTACTTATATCTATAAATATACACATACTGAGGTAGGACACATTCAAACCAGGTAGGACACATACTATAACAGCACCAAATAATGTACTAATGTCAGGAACATTAATAGCATACAGTAATAATATACATGTATGCAGAAAGTGCTCAGTTGCACCACAACTCATCAAAGGTTCATGTATAGTACATAGAATAATCTACTAATGTCAGGAACATTAATAGCATACAGTAATAATATACATGTATGCAGACAGTGCTCAGTTGCACCACAACTCATCAAAGGTTCATGTATAGTACATAGAATAATCTACTAATGTCAGGAACATTAATAACATACAGTAATAATATACATGTATGCAGACAGTGCTCAGTTGCACCACAACTCATCAAAGGTTCATGTATAGTACATAGAATAATCTACTAATGTCAGGAACATTAATAGCATACAGTAATAATATACATGTATGCAGAGAGTGCTCAGTTGCACCACAACTCATCAAAGGTTCATGCATAGCACATAGAATAATGTACTAATGTCAGGAAAATGAATAGCATAGTCATAATATACATGCATGTGTGTGTGTGGGTGCACATGCATATGTGTATGGAGGGCAGATATCAGGTATAATGTTAAATTATAGGAAGCATGAAGGTTTTGAAAGATGCAATGTTTGGGCAGCCAGCAACAGATGCAGGCAGTTTATTCCATGCCTCAGCAACTCTGAATGTGAAAATAATGTTTCCGAAAGTCATGTGAGCTATGCTATTTTGTAGACATGCTTACATGTGTTAGAAACATGGAAGTCAAAAAAATGCCCATGGTTGCTGTTGGTAAGATGGTTAATAACCTTAAAAACTGTTCCCTACAGCAACAGAAACACTGAAAGACATGAACTTATTGATGAATGAGGGGTCTACCCATGTATATCTCTCTCGGACATGCACAATATGGGTATGAAGCATAAGACAGAATATTAAAAAAAATCTTTACTTTGTATTAATTTTTGTTTCAACCTAAGATATGAAAAAAATAATCTATTTATTGATCCAAGCTCTACCCCCCCCCACACACACACTCCATGGAATTAACTAAAAGCAATAACCGCAACTAGCAAGACCAGTATGAATTTAATTATTAAAACATTTGATATGTTTACTTAAGAGCTATTGCAATTGTTCAATATGTAAAAAGTATAATAATCTTCATTTAACTCTCGCTATCTTTTTCTTTCTTTCTTTTCATTTAAAAAAAATTATGTTCAATTCAAACAGGTTAGCGTTATTGCTTCTACACACTCACCCCCTACTCTTTTTTTCTTATATTTTTCAGTGTAGCATGTCCTTTTCCTTCCCTTTCTTTATAATAAAAACGGAATGGTCCATCATTTAGCTGAGGTGACAATGCTCATAAGAAATAAGAGTTCAGCAGATAAGCAACACCAGATAATCAGGATCTACATTTTGGCATTTCATCTTGGACAATCTCATTTTTAACCTGAGAGTGTTGCAAGAAGATAACGGACATACTTTTAAGGAACAAGAGTATTATAATCAATTGAAAACCCTTTTTTTTTTTTAATTAATTCCCTTTCCTACTAATACATCATTTTATAAAAATGATTTAGAAACATAATTTTTCGTTACTCAAATTCAATACAGAAAAAAAACTTTTGTTTAACTTAATGAAAATGTTTTACATCAAGTAATGAAGTGACACCATACAATATCTTTATTTCAAGGGAGGTAAATGTTGTTTGACAAATATATAAAGCTCTAATAAGAGATCATATTGTAACCAGGCCTAAGTTCCCAACATAGAAATTGGAGTGTAATATTGAAATTAGAGGCTAAATACAAAGTGAAAAAAAAATGAATAAAAACAGTAAAAGATTTTAGTTACAGGGAAAGATTGGAGAAATTAAGGGCCAGGTTAGCTCAGTTGGTAGAGCGTTCGGTTAGAAACCACAGGGTTCCTAGTTTGATACTGGCCCTCGCCAACTTAGCACATGAGTAGCACAGGGATCTGTGCGGTAAAGTGAGGAGCTGATGGTAGGTGTGGCGCTCCACCCCGGATGCTAAAATAATCTCCTTGGTCTAGCGCTAATGAAAAGGGGATAGACTCCCTCGCTGTCTGGCTGATACCGACTTTAGGCCGCCCCGACAACTTTACTTACTTTTACTTACTTTACTAGAAAGAATGAGATGTGATCCAATTGAAACATTCAAATAATTAATGGAATTTCTAATTATGGTAGACATTTTTTAAAATATTTCTCCTTGAACTGGAAACTTACTGTCAAGGCAGATTTAAAAAAAACAAAGTCTAGTATTATCTGCGTTATTCGGACTATTGTCCTCATCTTCATTGTTATCTGTACAACATTTCGGCTGATATGCCCTCCGGCCTTCTTCAGATCTTTGTCGGATTCGGGAACGGGTGGCAGTTACATAGAAAAATAATTAACACAGCTCCTAACCCCACCTATGGTTAGCAGAATGAGAACAGGATACCCCCGTGGACAGAATAAAGGGTTAGGTTCAAAGTTCCGTGATGGCTCCAGAGTTCGAAAAGACGGTTCCCGAGTCCGACAAGAAATACCTGAAGAAGGCCGGAGGGCATATCGGACGAAACGTTGAACAGATAACAATGAAGATGAGGACAATAGTCCGAATAACGCAGATAATACTAACCATCAAGCCTTGTCTCAAAAATTCAGAGAAATAAAAGAAAGTCTATTAACCAATTGGACTTTTTGCCAATACAGTAATTTTTTTTTTTTTTTAAACAAAATACCTCATCAGCTCAAAAACAGCAGTAGTGTAAAAAAAAAAAATAAATAAATAAATAAATAGGATGATTTTAAGGACATTTTTGTTTGTTTGTTTTGTTTTACGGCATATCAACCTCAGTGGGTCATTTAATGCCGATAAAGTTTTGAAATAAATCAATTCTTAATGGATAATACAATTTTTTTATAAATACATTTTTCTATTTAACCCATAGATGGGACCCTAACAGGTACTACCACTCCGGGTCAGAGTGGACCAGGGAGCAATGGTGATGAATGGGGTGCTCCACATTCCCCAAACCTCCAAAACTGGAACCTCACCATCAGATAGAGTTTAACGTCATTCCCAGGACATGTAGACCCGCAGCCACCGCCTTCTAGCACCCATATCATAAAAAGGGGTTGGGGCTTGCATAGGGCAATAGGGTTGGGAAAATCATATAGGTGCTAGGGCTTGACGTGACCAGCCGATTGATCGGAGGGGCCTCTCCGACCGCCCGTCTAGCCCAAGATAGGCCAAAGTGGAGTATTGCATGTCATGAACTGCTCATCCACCTGGGCTCTATCTTTAAGCATCACGGTTCGCCACCCACGGCCAACAGGTGGCCCAATTGGGGGAGTTTTACCCTTCTGCAGAGGTGCAGTCGGTGCATTCTAACGCCCCAGCCGACAGGGCGGGGACATTTTTGGTAACTATTTGATGAATTACTTAACAGAATTTGGTCTGTAAATAGATATTATATTAACAGTGTATATGTTCTATGCAAAGATTCTGTTTTTTTTTAAAACGTTGATTCGAGGAGATAGTAAAAAGAGGAAATGCTCTAGGAGTATTAACAAACAAACAAATAATAATACAATTTATGACACAGTAAGACTAAACAAGTTTGTAATCTTGAATGAAATTTACAGTCTGGTAATCCCCGGATGAGACTTGGGTGAAAACAAAGAATTCTTTTTTTTTTTTGGATGAATCCACATGGTTGAAATAGATATTACATTCATACTCCAGCCTTAATGTGTGTCTGCTACACTCCGATCCAAGGCAGAAAGACTAGGGAGTAACATACTGGTGTCCTAGGTAGAAAGTCTTATTCATCATTTTGATGGGAACTAATCACAATATAATTCCTGATCACCAAAGGCACTGTGATACTGATAGCTTTTTGATTTAGTGCGTCCTTGGATGCACATATTTGCTTTGAATGAGTCCCAAGGAAAATTTATAGGTCCCAACTAAAGCCGTTTAACCTTAGAAACGAATTACATAGGATAGGTTACAAGAAACTATTGAAATGTATTTACAGTTAGCTTGAAATGATGAGGGAAGAAAAAACATTGGGATGGATGAATACAATTTTACTGCGTCCTTTTAGATTTTTGTGTGTCAGGGATACAGGACGTGTACCTATCAGCATCTTTGAAGGCATATATATATACTAATCTTACCTAAAGGAGTCAAGATATTTAAATGGTCTTCATCTGGCCTCGTATCGTAATGTCCATGACGAATTAAAAACAAGTGCCGGACAGCTGTTGGAGAATTTCTTTTTACTTCCTCTTCATATACTCGCATATCAGTTTTTGGTCCAGGTGGTTTTACAAGAGAAGCTGGATCTCTCCTAAAAAGAAAAAAAAGAGAAAGAAAAATTATTTCAATTTTCAGAAATTTTAGTTTCACCTCAAATTTAAAACATTCTAATTTTGGTTGGTTGGTTGGTTGGGTTTTACGTCTTGTCAACCCTTGTTGGGTTATTTTATGCTGAAGACATTTTGTTTTAGTCATTCTTGATGGGCTTGGCCAAGGCAGTTTAGCTCAGTTGATAGAGTGTTCACCTAGGAACCACAAAATATTTGATAGTTTGGTTGGATTTTATGGCATGTCAACCCTTGTTAGATTATTTCATTTTGAAGACATCTTGGTTTTTTTTTTCATTTTTGATGGGCATTAAACATGTTTTTTGTTTTAACTCAATTTTTTAAAAACATTTTTAACTCCTTTCCTTCTATTTAACCTATAGATGAGACCCTAACAGGTACTACCACTCGAGGTTAGAGTGAACCTGGGAATAATGGTGATGAAAGGGTACAGCATGTCAACCATTGCTAGGTTATTTTATGCAGAAGATATTTTGTTTTTAGTTATTCTTGATGAGCTTAGCCAAGGAAGTTTAGCTCAGTCGATAGAGCGTTCATCTAGGAACCACAAGGATCCTGGTTCGATACTGACCCTCGCCAACTCAGCGTACGAGTAGCACAGGGATCTGTGCTGTAAAGTGAGGAGCTGGTGGTAGGTATTATTTGATAGGTAGGTTGGTTGGATTTTATGGCATGTCAACCCTTGTTGGGTTATTTTATGCCAAATAAATTTTGTTTTATTCATTCTTGTTGGGCATTCAATATTTTATTTTATTTTTCTGAATTTTTGTGATGAGGCTTGATAATTTGTATTTGGTTCAGAGTTACAGGTTGGTTGGTTGGATTTTATGGCATGTCAACCCTTGTTGGGTTATTTTATGCCAAAGACATTTGTTTTATTCATTCTTGATAGGTACTGTTAACATTTCTTCATTATTGAAATGTTGATTATTAGCTGCTTATTTTAACCCTTTATAATATGAGTAACGAGGCACGTGGTGTAATGGTTAGAGTCATAGGAAATGAACTCGTTGACCCGAGTTCAATTCCTGGACAAAGCTGTTTGAATTTCACATAGCGCTAATACCCTTGGAAAAGATAATATAAATCTCCCTCCGGCTATGGGTAAATAGCAGGGCAGACTGGGCTCTTTAACCATGGCTAGGTAACCAGTCTAGGAGAAGGAAAACTCTGAATTCAAACCTGGTAAACTCTGCCTAAGAAATTGACCTTGTGTCATATCCTACTTGTGCAGAGGGGTAGAAACGCGTAGCAGATGTGCTAATGAAGAAATGATCGCATGACTTGTACGCTTTTTGGAACATCAATGTTTTCGTCTTGAATTCAAATTATTTTCAGCTTCTCTCTCGATGGGTTTGGTTTAAAAACAAGCTCTGA
>CM042179.1:10381550-10494050 GCA_023376005.1 Doryteuthis pealeii | reverse complement strand
GGGTAATGAAGGAGTACTCCACACCCACCAGAGTTCCAGAATTGGAACTTCACCATTTGATGCAGTTTAACATCGTACCCAGAACACTCTTCATAAGTTAATTTTTTGAATGATAGATATAAAAATGTATTCAACTACTTAAAAAATAATCTTAAAAAAAAACAAATAAAAAATTAAAAATCCATACCAAGTTATTTTCAAAACTAACTAAGGAGTTAAGCTTGGTTTGTTGATTGATTTTAACGGCATATCAAACCGGTTGGTGTTATGTCATGCCTAACGGTTAGGAAATAATATATGTTGTGTATTTATATTTATACTTTAGTAGTAATTGGTTTTCACAATGTGTTAGCACCATTGGGGATTATATTGTATGGTATTGATTAAGTTCCTGTCTATATTCCATGGTATAATTTTATTTCCCTTAAAAAGGACAGAATGCCCTCCATGTTGACATTTTCAAATAGATCTTTCATATTGTTTGCATTAAAATAATGGTTTCTGATGTGAGCAAAAAACCTGCATTCAATGAATAAGTGTTTAACAGTTAAAGGTATTTGACATGTTTCACATTGTGGTTGTTGTTCTTGTTTGAGTATATAGGAGTGCATCCACAATAAACTCTTCCTAATCAAACCCACTTTGGGAGACTGGGGACCAACGTTAAGAAAGTCTAGAAAGGAACAAGTTTGTTTGGTTTGTTTTACGGCATATCAACCTCAGTGGGTCATTTAATTCCGATAAAGTTTTGAAATAAATCAATTCTTAATGGATAATACAATTTTTTTATAAATACATTTTTCTATTTAACTCATAGATGGGACACTAACAGGTACTACCACTCCGGGTCAGAGTGGACCAGGGAGCAATGGTGATGAAGGGGTGCTCCACATTCCCCAAACCTCCAAAACTGGAACCTCACCATCAGATAGAGTTTAACATCATTCCCAGGACATGTAGACCCGCAGCCACCGCCTTCTAGCACCCATATGATAAAAAAGGGGTTGGGGCTTGCCATAAGGGCAATAGGGTTGGGAAAATTATAGATGCTAGGGCTTGACGTGACCAGCCAATTGATCGGAGGGGGCCTCTCCGACCGCCCGTCTAGCCCAAGATAGGGCCAAAGTGGAGTATTGCATGTCATGAACTGCTCATCCACCTGGGCTCTATCCTTAAGCATCACGGGTCGCCACCCATGGCCAACAGGTGGCCCCATTGGGGGAGTCTTACCCCTCTGTAGAGGTGCAGTCGGTGCATTCTAATGCCCCAGCTGACAGGGCGGAGAAAGGAACAAGTCAATGCATCCCGATTATGCATTGGACACACATGTGTTAAGCTTGGGTATTTAAATATTTAAATTTAGTCAGAAATTAGTGCCACAGACAAATTAATTATTAATATCTGACTAAATTTAAATATTCAATATGGAGAAGTTGCAGAGCTAGTCTAGGTAATTTCAAAAATTAAATCAGAATTACATCAATTGAAAAACAGAGGTAAGATAATTATATTTATTACTTATAGAGACTCATAGAAAGTTCTTGATAAAACAAGAAAAAAAAAAAGATAAGAAAAAATATTTAAATATTTAATTGTATGGTAAATATTTTTATGCAGAAAAAAAAAAAAAATAAAATAAATACCATACCCACCCCAAAAAGAAATGCATCAAAATTTCATAAGTTTTGGTTTTATTTAATGACATATCAACCCTGTGGGTTATTTAATACCAAAACTGTTAGAGTAAAAGTTGGTACTCAAGTTTCCTTTACATGTGTAGATAGTTTTGTGGATGTATTTTATATTTGATTCATAATTTTTGGTATATTTTTTATTTCTCTCAAGAAGGATAAAATGGCATCTATGTTAGTATTCTTAAACAGATCCCTCATATTATTTGCATTGAAATATTTTTCTGATTGAAGTTAAAGCTCCAGACTCTATGAAGAAATATTTAACAGTGTAGGGGATTTGACATGTTTTGCACCATGGCTCATCCACTCGTTTGAGCATAAAAGAGTGCATAAGTCTTGTATGGCCAATGCACAGTCGAGCCAGTATTACTTCTTCCTCTCAGGATTTTCTATATCCCAGTTTCCATTCTCCTTTAGTTGGCTTAATTGGTAATAATTTGTTCAGTGTAGTACTATTCCAACGTTGTTGCCATGTTTCATAAACAATAACATCTCAACTTTATCGTAGAAAATTACCAATACTAGCAGGGCCAGCATTACGCTTTAGGCAAAAGAGGCCTAGGGTGTCAACATCTGGGTGTGCCACTAATTAAATGCAAACTTGGATGATATTAAAAATGAAGGAAAAACTGTGTTAGACACTGTGGTGAAACCATGGAAAGTTGGAGCAGGATGTTATGAGCAAAATCAGAAGAGGGTGAGGGTAGGTAGATGGCATCAAACAGTTTTCTTTTTTAATATTACTAGCAAATATATCCATCCTCCAGGCACAAGTATTTAGGTTTTAATGTCATAAAATATTATACTAAATTAGAAAGGCTAATAAAACTAAATAAGAATGCAGATAAAAAGATTTGAAACGGGGGGGGGGGTATTTCGAAAAATAGAACAACTGAAACTTTCTCTTCCATCACTCTGGTCTTTCATTGCCAAATTTTCCTAATTTAATTATTTAGTTAAAATAGGAAGTAAATAAAATTACAGTTATTTCTTCTTGTTAATGGATTTCTTTAAGATTTATCTAAGATTTTTGCTTATATTTATTAAAATAAAAAACCAAACAATTAGAAATCAATAATACTAGGGACACATTAAAATCAAATTTTTAATATCAATATGCTAATTAGCCTTCCTATTCACACTGTAAACTGCTATTTTGTTGTATATATAAATACAATTGCATGTTATTAGTATGTAGATATGGTCAACAGTGGCTTCGGCCTCTGGACCATTGCTATAATTAATGGCGTCGATCCCAGGGGGCCATCCCCCCAGGCAACACCTGCCCCTCGATTTAAAGGGGCAGGGCTGGGTTTATTGCCCAGCGCCTGAGGCGCCCTTGAGTGGGAATGCCGACGGGATTGACGCAATTTTCCCCCCGCCACCCATGAGTCTCGGCTTGTGGGTGGTCCCACATAAATAGGGCCTTGTGCCTGACCCGTACAAGTGGGGTATGTGGAAAATATCATGTAGATATGGTCAACAGTATTAATGTAAAACAATCTTAATTGAGGTTTAAGTAAAAATAAAATCATGGAGAATGTGATGTAAATAACTAATACATATCTTATTATAATGGAGATTGTGGGTTTGTCTATCTGTAACCGAAACTATATTACTATACAAATCACAATTCCTTTAGTTATTTACATCATATTCACCATGATTTTATTTTTATTTAAACCTTAATTATTAATAAAATTGTTTTACATTACTTACACTGTTGACCAAATCTACATACTAATAACATGCAAGTGTATTTATATATACAACAAAATAAAGGTTTACAGTATGAATGGGAAGGCTAATTTGCATATTGATCTTAAAAAAATGATTTTAATAAATATATGCTTAGTATTATGCATTTCTAATTGTTTGGTTTTATCTTATTGAATATGAGCAAAAATCTCTTCAATAAATCTTAAAAGAAATCCCTTAACAAGAAGAAATAACTGTAATATTATTCTTTACTTCCTATTTTAACTAAACAGTTTAATTAGGAAAATTTACCAATGAAAGACGGGAGTAACGGAAAATGATGGAAGAGTTAGTTTCAAAGTTGTTCTATTTTTCAATCATACCCCCTCTGTTCAAAATCTTTTTATCTACATTCTTATTCAGTTTCATTAGCCTTTCTAATTTAATATCATATTTTATTATAAAATCTAACTAAAATACTTGCACCCGGAGGGTGCATATATTTGCTAGTAAGATTAAAACATATAAGATTAAAATATAAATACATATAATCCATATATACGCATATATGTATTTATATATTGTTTTAATCTTATTTTTCTAACATTAATATTCCATATGAAATACGTCATATCTTTGTTAACTTTTCGTTCTCTGCCTATTCACGTTAATGCAGGTGTCATTACATGATGTTCACCTTCCATTTTTGCACATGCAATGATCACGTCATAGGTTTTCATAAACAAACGCGCATATAAAAATTAACGGTTAATAAGATCATATTCACACAATCACTATACACTTAACATCTTTCATTTTGGCCCTCACATAAACATTACTTAACAGTGTCCTGAAGATGGTACAATATACTGAAATGCTTAAGTATTGATACTAAAAATTGTTTCCTGATCATAACATTCTGTGTTATATTTTTTAAATATGTTCTTCTCATATATATATATATATATATATATATACATATATATATATACATACATACATACACACACACACAGAGTGATTATCAATTGAAAACTTAATAACTCACTTTGTACAAATTGATAAAATCATTTAGTAAAAATTAAAATTGAAAACTGTTTTAGTATTAAAAACGTGCCTTTGGGTTGTAAATATACATGAACAAACAAACAAACAAAAAAAATCTTGCAGTGAAATTCTAATGCAAAAAAAATTGTCTTGTTTGTAAACAAACAACTGGGAGTTTACAGTGAAAAGCAATAGGTTATCCTTTCAAAACAGCTCCCAGCTGGGGTGCTTATTGGTTACTTGGTCCCTAAGTCCTGCTGACAGGGCAGTGTAAACTCTGAGCACATCCACAATCTGTACTAAAAAAAAACAATGGGCAGAGCTGCTATGAATGCCCATGCAATTCCACTTTAGAATCGGTCTTAGAATCCACCTCAAAACCCAGAGCCCCCCACCAACAACCACTGAGATGTGTTCCTCTTTGTACACTGAGAAAAAGTGGAAAAAGATGATTTATTAAACTAATTAATGAAAGTTCAACTCTTGAATAACTGAATTGGGTCAATGTTGAGGAACTTTGGTAATCCAGGCGAGAACCTGTGCTTTAAGAGTGACTTGACCATTAGTCTTAAGAATGTATATATGTGAGTATATGTGTGGAAGTGTGTGCTGTAATGCTTCTGTAACACACTCTCTTGGTCATTATTACAAGAGACAGGTGGTTCTCTCCAAGAAAAAGAAAGGAAGTTTAAACACTAATTAGTGACTTGACCATTAGTCTTAAGAATGTATATATGTGAGTATATGTGTGGAAGTGTGTGCTGTAATGCTTCTGTAACACACTCTCTTGGTCATTATTACAAGAGACAGGTGGTTCTCTCCAAGAAAAAGAAAGGAAGTTTAAACACTAATTAGTGACTTGACCATTAGTCTTAAGAATGTATATATGTGAGTATATGTGTGGAAGTGTGTGCTGTAATGCTTCTGTAACACACTCTCTTGGTCATTATTACAAGAGACAGGTGGTTCTCTCCAAGAAAAAGAAAGGAAGTTTAAACACTAATTAGTGACTTGACCATTAGTCTTAAGAATGTATATATGTGAGTATATGTGTGGAAGTGTGTGCTGTAATGCTTCTGTAACACACTCTCTTGGTCATTATTACAAGAGACAGTATTCATAAAGTCTTTCAGCAGTTTAAAAATTGAAAACTTGATAACTCACATAGTATAAATTATATCATTATATAATCATTTAGTAAAAAATCTAACAAACGAAACAAAATGATGAAAGTAAACTCAGTAGGGGGCACAGTCAAGTCCGACGTATATGTTCTCCCAACTGACAAAGTCCTTAGTCTGCAACAATCTCTCAGAAAAGTACGACTCTTCTTAACAGCAAAACTCCTCCTATCATTCTCCCTCGGTCTGGGAGGACAGGCTCTTAAATACACAGTTAATACGTACATCCTGTCTTCTTACTCTGGTCTGGCATTGCCCGTTTAGAACTTCAATATTCACTGGCATTTTGAGTACGTGTCAATACTGTTTACATCCGGGTTACTGCCAACAGCATTTCAGCGACGAGGAGGTAGAGAGTTCAAATATCCGTGGCCACTCGCCACACCCTCGCACGGGCCAAACATATCCGGACGTGCTTTGTTCGTGGGGGTTGGGAATCTACTCATCTACAGTTCTGTCTTTCAATTTCACCACAAAATGGAATTTCAACTCTTGTAGTTTTACTTTTTATGTCCATTTTGATTATCGCATTTCAACAAGACTGACATTTTTATTGTTACATTTTAAATCTGTTGCAGGACTTTATAAACACCCCGTATGTGAGTATATATATATATTTACCAACTCCTCTGCACGAGCAGGATGTGACACAAGGTCAATTTCTTAAGCAGAGTTCAACAGGTTTGAATTCAGAGTTTTCCTTCTCCTAGACCAGTTGCCTAAACAAGGTTAAAGAGCCCAGTCTGCCCTACTATTTATCCATAGCTGGAGTGAGAGTAGGATACATACCTTTCCCAAGAGTATTAGCACTAAGTGAAATGCAATTACCACATCTAGGATTTTCTCCTAGACCAGTTGCCAAACCAAGGTTAAAGAGCCCAGTCTGCCCTGCTATTTATCCATAGCTGGTGGGAGAGTATAATTCATACCTTTCAAATGAAGGACTGAAATCTGCTGTAAGATGTTCCAAACTACAACAGTGGCAGAATACAGTATATATATATATATATATATATATCTCAACCCCTCCGCACGAGTAGGATGTGACACAAGGTCAATTTCTTAATCGGAGTTCAACAGGTTTGAATTCAGAGTTTTCCTTCTCCTAGACCAGTTGCCTAAACAAGGTTAAAGAGCCCAGTCTGCCCTACTATTTATCCATAGCTGGAGTGAGAGTAGGATACATACCTTTCCCAAGAGTATTAGCACTAAGTGAAATGCAATTACCACATCTAGGATTTTCTCCTAGACCAGTTGCCAAACCAAGGTTAAAGAGCCCAGTCTGCCCTGCTATTTATCCATAGCTGGTGGGAGAGTATAATTCATACCTTTCAAATGAAGGACTGAAATCTGCTGTAAGATGTTCCAAACTACAACAGTGGCAGAATACAGTATATATATATATATATATATATATATATATATATATATATATATATATATATCAACCCCTCCGCACGAGTAGGATGTGACACAAGGTCAATTTCTTAATCGGAGTTCAACAGGTTTGAATTCAGAGTTTTCCTTCTCCTAGACCAGTTGCCTAAACAAGGTTAAAGAGCCCAGTCTGCCCTACTATTTATCCATAGCTGGAGTGAGAGTAGGATACATACCTTTCCCAAGAGTATTAGCGCTAAGTGAAATGCAATTACCACATCCAGGATTTGAACTCGGGGCGAAGAGTCCATTTCCCATGACTTTAACCATTACACCACGTGCTTCCCTGTATGTGAGTATATGTGTGGAAGTGTGTGCTGTCATGCTTCAGTAACCCACTCGCTTGGTGATTGTTACAAGAGACAGGTGGTTCTCTCCAAGAGAAAGAAAGGAAGTTAAGACACTAATGAGCCTGTTCACTACCGAGATGGGTGACCAACAAGTAACAGCAGGTACCGTTAGCAACTTAAAGGTGTATATACATATACATATGTTCATAAAGTATTGCAGCAGTTTAAAAATTGACAACTTAACTCATTGTATAAATGATAGAATCATTTAGTAAAAACGAAATCATGAAATTTCAACTTATGTAGTTAAAAAAAAAATAAAAATTAAAAAAAATGTAATTTTGGATTATTGCAGTTTAACAAGACAGTCATCTTAGTTGTTACATTTTAAATCTGTTGCAGGACTTTATATATATTCTATATACTAGCAAATATATGCACCCTCCGGGTGCCAGTATTTAAGTTTTAATATAGTAAAATATCATGTTAAATTAGAAAGGCTAATGAAACTGAATAAGAATTCAGATAAAAAGATTTGGAACAGAGGGGGTATAATCAGAAAATAGAACAACTTTGAAACTAACTCTTCCATCATTTTCCATTACTCCCGTCTTTCAGTGGTAAATTTTCCTAATTTTACTATTTAGTTGAAATAGGAAGTAAAGAATAATATTAGTTATTTCTTCTTGTTAATCGATTTCTTTTAAGATTTATCCCCGAGATTTTTGCTCGTATTCAATAAGATAGAACCAAACAATTAGAAATCAATAATACTAAACATATATTTATTAAAATCAAGATTCAAATTAGCCTTCCCATTCACACTGTTAACCGCTATTTTGTTGTGTATATAAATACAATTGCATGTTATTAGTATGTAGATATGGTTAACGGTCTTAATGATGTAAAACAATTTTACTAATAATTGAGGTTTAAATAAAAAAATAAAATCATGGAGAATGTGGTGTAAATAACAAAGGGAATTGTGACTTGTATAGTAATATAGTTTCGGTTACATAGAGACAAGCCCACAATCTCCATTATAATAAGATTAATAATGGAGATTCGCTTCCGGTTTTTGTCTAACAAAAATTACATCACTGCTTACGTCACATTACCCAAAATCATCATAAGAGAATAAATACACTCAAAATTTGAACATGCAACATTAGACAGTCCTCATTGTTTTTTAAAACAAGTTTCAATAAATACACGACTGGTATTATATATCTATATATAGTTTGTTTTATTTTAATACAAATTTAAAGTTTACATTTCAAATTTTTTAATCCTTTAATGAATTTGATGATTTTACTTAGGGTACAAACTCGATGACATTGAATTTTTTACTCCCACCCCTCAGGCAATATGTTTCAAAAATCTATTTTTACATCGCCTGGAGGGCGTTTTTTTTTATTTTGTACTAGTTGTAAATTATAGAATCATTTAGTAAAAAATCATGAAAGTTCAACTCTTGTAGTTAAAAAAAAAATTTAAATAAATTTAAAAAAAATGTAATTTTGGATTATTGCAGTTTAACAAAACAGTCATTACACTTGGTTGTTACATTTTAAACCTGTTGCAGGACTTTATATATATACTCTAACATATCTATTTGTATTTTTTGCACTCTTAAGTCCTATGGTAGTGGAAAGTTTGGTGACATGCCCAGTCTTGAGTTGGCAGCACATAAGTTACAAAAATGCATGTTGTTAGGCAGCTCAAGGTTTATTTTAATGACACTGCAGAGTTTATTGGGCAGGAATTACTTTAGTAGCACTTTGTGTGGCTCATCTGTCTTAGGAAGGATTAGGGGGTGGGGAATGTGACTGTTGAGTTAGATTTGTTGTTTGGTCTACTCTGAGCAAATATATAGAAAGAACATCATGCAGCTGAATGTTCCTATTCTAAGCAGTCACTTTGAGATTTATATTATATATATATATATATATATATATATATAAAGTTTTTTCCAAGAAAGTCAGTGGTCTGATGATACTCATAGCATATACTGATACCTGTGGGTAGAAATAGATCTATAACTGCAAAATGACTGATTTTAAACTTTTTCTTCATAGATATGTGGAGAGATGGAAGTGAATCCAACGGTATATAGTATATTAAAAAATTTAAAAAACACAGGTTTAAATAAGTTTAAATAAGTTGAGTGGTAAGTTTATTAATTATTAAATAAGTTGAGTGGTAAGTTTATTAATTATTAAATAAGTTGAGTGGTAAGTTTATTAATTATTAAATAAGTTAAGTTATTAATTATTAAATAAGAGTGTAAGTTTATTAATTATTAAATAAGTTGAGTGGTAAGTTTATTAATTATTAAAAAGTTGAGTGGTAAGTTTATTAATTATTAAATAAGTTGAGTGGTAAGTTTATTAATTATTAAATAAGTTGAGTGGTAAGTTTATTAATTATTAAATAAAGAGTGGTAAGTTTATAATTATTAAATAAGTTGAGTGGTAAGTTTATTAATTATTAAATAAGTTGAGTGGTAAGTTTATTAATTATTCAAATGTCTTGAAGACGATCTAATTAATAGATCGAAACACTGCAGCGTCGGCTAATAAACTTACCACTCAACTTATTTAAACCTGTGTTTTTTTCAATTTTCTTAATATACTACATATATTTTTTTCATGTTCCCTTTTCAAGCAGAAATTACTTTCACCCAAAAAGTTACACTGAAATATCTGTTAAATCATTTATGCAGATCGGCAACCTGCAGCTGATGGCAGCTCACTTCAGCAGGAGAAATATTTCAAAAAGGTAAATATTTAGAGGCAAAGAGTAAGAATGAAAGTCATTTCAAGGAATGTTAGAATTCTACTTGATGGTATTCTTAACACAGAACAGTCATTGTTTGTAAAGAGATTGCCAACGACAATATTGGCATCAATGCACTTCTCTGAATAGACACAATTTTGAGTGGCAACGATCGACAGAAAAATGTACAGGTTATACTAAACCAAATAAAAGCAACATGACATTATGTGTTTGCTCATGGTCTTTCATTTCATTTTTTCAAATTGCTTCTGTACATGTATTTACCCAACCCCTCTGCACGAGTAGGATGTAACACAAGGTCAATTTCTTAGGCCAAGTTTAACAGGTTTCAATTCAGAGATTTTTTCTCCTAGACTAGTTATCATACCAAGATTACAGAGCCAAATCTGCCCTACTATTTACCCAACCCTCCACATGAGTAGGATGTAACACAAGGTCAATTTCTTAGGCCAAGTTTAACAGGTTTAAATTCAGATATTTCCTTCTCCTAGACTAGTTATCATACCAAGATTACAGAGCCAAATCTGCCCTACTATTTACCCATATGTATTACCAACCCCTCTCATGAGTAGGGGTGCAACACAAGGTCAATTTTTAAGCATAGTTTAACAGTTTCAATTCAGAGATTTCTTTCTACTAGACTAGTTGCCATATCATAGTTAAAGAGCCCAGTCTCCCCTATTTTACAGAGCTGTAGAGAGAATCGTTGAAAGCATGCCTTTTTCAAGAGTATTATAAGCGTGATTTGAAATGCAAACTGCCTCGTCCTAGATTTGAACTCAGGTCACCAAATCCACTTCAAATGACAAAAAAACAAAAAACATTACACCAGGCACCTTTAGTGAAACAGGAGAAATATTTCAAAAAGGTAAATATATTTAGAGAAAAGAGTAAGAATGAAAGTAATTTCAAGGAATGTTAGAATTCTATTAGGTGGAATTCTTAATTCCAAACAGTCATTGTTAGTAAAGAGATTGTCAGTAATAATATTGGCACTGATCCACTTTCTCTAAGGAGACAAAATTGAGTGGCACTGATCAACAGACAGAAAATGTACAGGTTATACATACTTCTGAATTGGCAAAATCTCGGGGGTGGGATGTGAGAGGTGGAGTTATATTTGGATTTGTTGTTTGGTCTACTCTGAGCAGTAATATAAAAAGAACATCTTCAGAGAATCAATTAAAGGATCATGCAGCAACTTTGGCACAAGATTATATATATATATATATATGTTCTTGTGAACGTTGTTCGTTTGGTCTTTTGAAGCATTGGAAAAAAAGAACAAAACAAGAAAAACAGAACAAAAATCAGAATTTTTATATATTCAACCGTTGCTCTGTTCCTAGTTTTAATCTATTTCGATATTTTGGGTGAACCTTCACCTTTTAAGGTATATCAGATGGTCTGGAGAAAAAAAAAAAAAAAAGATGAAATGTTGTATATGAGGGCAAAAAAGTAATTAATGAAGTGTGTGTGTATATATAACTCAACCAGTGTGAAAAAAAAACCCAGATAACTTAATTTGCAAATAAATTTACTGATATCTGGGAAAAATATTTTTTTTACAAAAGAAAATACCAACACACCAGCAGTTGGATGCATACCTTTCCCATGGGTATTAGAGCTATATAAAATGCAAACAGCCAGGATTTAAACTCGGGTTGACGAATCCATTTCCTACAGCACTATTACACCCACACACCTCCATGCTGTTAATATATGCACAATATTTTATTCGTATAGAATAAACATGATAGTTTTATTCAATTTTTTATACTTTTCAGACATGTCTTGTATAAATGTGATCTTTTAAAAACTAGTCTTTAAAACAATTCATTGATTTCATTAGATAGAGTAAAAGGTTACATTTTTTTTTTTAAAGATTTCATTACTCTGTTCATTATTGATAATAATTTGCCTTGATATGGTAACCGGAAAACTGAACTAAATAAATAGGTATGTGGGTAATTCCATGTCAAATTATCCAGAAAAAAGAAAAATTGTCACATTGAGTTTTGTGTGTATTGTCAGAATTTTGCAGGGAATATGATTGATAAAATGAAAATGTATTGTTTGTATATTATTTTAAATATATCCAACCACCAATATAATCTGGATCATTTCTATTTCACTGATAGTTATTTTGCTCCATATAAATCTTATTCAGTGGCTGAACGGAAAACACTTAAAACATAAATATGCAAAATTTTAACTGATGTTGTAGCTTCGGTTCTAAACAAAAATTTCAGGAAAATGGAAGGGTATGGGTGACACAGCTTGGATGATTTCACATGGAATTACCCATGTACAAGAATAAATGCACACCTGTTAAGATACCATTTTGTTTTATTTTTTTCAATTCACTCAGTTTTATCTGATTCAAATAAATTTTTTGGTACTTAAAGTAAAATATGAGGTTTCTTTTATAAGACTTTTTTGTTTTGCTTTTTGTTATATGCTAACCCCTCCACTCATTGTTAATTTGACTCCCTTAATAAAAGTGAAGGTGAATGATTTTTACATGTTTTAAAGATAATTCCATGGAGAATTAGATTTTTTTTTTTTTTTTACATTTCTTATAACAGTTTTCCTATTTGTTCATAGAAATGTCATTTTTGAAGCAAAACAAAAAACAAAACAAAAAAAAAAAAAAAAAAACAAAAAAACAGCAAAATGAGGGCCGGTTTAGCTCAGTTGGTAAAGCATTGGACAAGGAACCACAAGGTTCCAGGTTCGATACCGGCACTTGCCAACTCAGTATATAAGTAGCACAGGAATTTGTGCAGTAAAGTGAGGAGCTGACAGTAGGTGTGGCACTCCACCTCAGATATTAAAAACAATCTCCTTGGTCTAGCGCTAGTGAAAAAGGGGATAGGCTACCTCGCCATCTGGCTGATACCGACATTAGGCCACCCCGACGACTTTACTTTTTACTTTATTGTTATTCTAGACTTTCTTTTAACTTTATTCGTTTTCATAGCTTAATCTTTCAAGGATGTGTTTAATAAAAGAAAAAGTTCATCTTAAACATTTAGGTTTTTGTTGTGAGCAACTTAAAAAAAAAAATTGGTCTGGTCTTCTGTTCTCACACAAGTGTCATTGGTAAGACCACTACAAACAATCAGTTCTCCCAGCTAAGGACAGTAAATCACCCCTGAGAGAAACTGCCTTTTATGCCTTCTCAGCACTCCAACCAACAGGGGTGAAAGGACACTTACCAGGAGTCACCACTCACAACCTTAAGGTTGTGAGTTGTGACTCCTGGTAAGTGAGTTGTGAGTTCAATCTGTAGCCTTGCAACATAATTCACTTTAGCTCCCACTACACTTTTTAATTGTTAGTGGAGCTTGATTGTAAATCACTCCTGAGAGAAACTGCCTAGGCCTTTATGCCTCCTCACTGGTTGAACCACTCTAACAAGGGGTGACAGGACGCTTAACAGGAGTCACTACTCACAACCTTAAGGTTGTGAGTTCAATCTGTAGCCTTGCAACATAATTCACTTTACTTCCCGCTACAGTTTTAGGTTTAAAATTGATATCCATAGATTAAACTCTTCCACTCACAGCATATTACTGATTTTGTTGATTAATTAAAAAAATACAGAATAAATTGATTAGATTTTTTAAAAATTATTTTATCTAAATAATTCATTTTTAATCTTTTTTTTTCTTTTTAGTGGGGTTTTTCATTGGTGATATTTTTCTATGGAGTCCCACAAGAGAACAAATATAAAAAAGAAATTAACATAAAAATAGATTATTACACTTGTGATCATACAAATTTTAGAAAGAAGCACACATCGCTTGTCTAACATTGCCGACAGAAAATTGCGTTTTTTTGGGTTTTTTTAAAACATACAAATAAATTAATATTTCAGTTTATATTTTACAATAATCCCTTCTCAGAATTCATTAAATCAATAGTCATTAATAAACCAGGTTTTTTTTTGGGGGGGGGGGGGTAGATTGATTTTTTTTTTTTTTTTTTTTTGTTGGAAAGTGTAAATTTAATGTAATTAATTTTATCTGCTTGTTTGAAAATGACCTTCAGTTCTTTCAGATTTTTTTTTTATAAAAGCGCATATCCAATTGATGAGATGGGAGATTTGGATAAAACTCAAAAGGATTAGATTTTTGGAAAACGCCTTCACATCACGTGACTTTAAAAAAAATTCTTAAAAAGGTAGTTGCATTTATTTTTTCAATACGGTTGAGTTTTTTTTTTTTTTTTTTCATTTTTTATTTTTATTTTTTTTTAGTACATATATTTTTAAAACAGAAGACGTAGATTTATCCAACAATAATAATAATAAAAAATCTTCTCTAACAGATTTTAACAAAAGCAAAAAAACAAATCTTTTAAATGCACAAAAACAATTTGATTTTTTAATTTTTTAAAAGTATTGCAGCATTAAGAAAATTATATATAATATAATATATATATTAAATGTGCGTTCGTCATATACTCTAATGTCAGACTGGGTTTCCTAAAAAAACAAAAAAAAAATGTCATTTTGACAAGAGCTAAATCTTGGTTCAAATCAATTGTATATTCGCCATTTTCATTTTCAGGAAAAATTAAATTTTGTATATCGGTCATTATTTAAACCGTTGAAAAATATTTTGCATTCCAAACACGAGTTACGTCCCTTTATTATCTATTTATTTCGCACAAGTTACATCATACAGTCCGTTCGTAAAAACAATAAAAAAATTTTTTAAAAAAATATATTTTTAAGGCATCCGCAATTAATTTTGTTGATTTCTATGTAAGAACTTTACACTAGTCTAGGAATTTGTCAAAATGAAAATTGTTTGACTATCTGTTCATTTTCGTGACCAGGTTGTCCATAAAGTTCATGTGCTCTTTAAAGTAATTTTTAAAATTTTAAGTGTACAATTGACTTTGTGGACATCTGTAATTTACGAGGGATTATATTCCTTGTCTTTTGGAATATTATTGAAATCTAACACATGTACTTATATTTCTGTTTTTTAATTTAACGGAATTATTAGACAACTTCTCGTCTTCTTTAGGGAATATTTCTGGTAAATAAATGCGTAACTCTTGTGTACAGCCTGTAAACAGGGTACATGTTACAGATGAATGTAACAACATAAAGTTATTTTGTTACATAATCTCCAATTAAAATCCAAAAACAAAGTACAGATAACTCTGTATGACGGAAATGCCCGAAAGTCGGAGATCTTTTCGCTATTTTTTTTTAGACAGGACTTTCGTTTAATTCCGTTAAAATAATCAATTTAATTTTAAATTAGAACAAAATTTCTATAAATAGAAGTTATTACGAGATAAGAAATCAACAAAATTATTCTTATTTAAAAAACTAAACAAACAAAAGAAACGAGGCGGTACCGTATGATGTCACGTGTTATATATTTATTTTTTACCTTGCCTCATATTCTGATCAATCACTCTTTGTAATAGGTATTTAGGTAATTTTGTTATAGTTTGTATATAAAAAAATTTTAGATTGTAAATTGTTCACTATATTTTTTTGTCCTTAAAATTTAACTAGTTTTCAATTAATTCTGAATAGAAGTGTAAGAGCACATTTTTCAAAAGAAAAAGACCAAAAATCGCCATACTGAGAGATTACCAAATTTTCATTTATAAATTATCCCGTTTAAATTACGTAAAGTGTTAAAAACAATTTTTACATGTGATTTAAAAAAAAATCCTTTCGAGTTCTTCATAATACACTCAATACAGCAAAAATTTCTTAAGTTTCATACATCTTTCTTTAGAGATCGATACGACGATTACTTTACAATCCAATAAAGTCCTTTTCGTTATTTATTTTGTAAGACCAAAATGGTTCCCGATTTTGATCCCTCATTGAATTAAAATTCAACAATCTCTAAAGAAAGATGAGAAACTTAACGCAATTTTTGCTTTGTATGCAGTGTATTATGAAGGACAACGGAAAGGATTTTTTTTTAAATCACATGTAAAAATTGTTTTAACGAGTTTACATGTAATTTTAAACGGGATAATTTTATAAATGAAAAATTTGTATCTCTCAGTATTGAGCGCATTTTGCCGCCGTCATAGTGTTTTTCTTTTGAAAATGTCTCGTACACTTCTATTCAGAAATTAATTGAAAAAATAGATTAAATTAAGGACCAAAAAAAAAATGACAAATTACAATTCTAAATTTTTTTTTTATATAACAAAACATAAACAAAATTACCAAATACAGAACTATTACAAAGAGTGATTGATCAGAAATATGTGAGCAGGTTAAAAATAATATTAACCGTATGACATCATACTGGTACCGCTCGTTCTTTGTTTGTTTTAGTTTTCTTAAATTAGAATAATTTTGCTGATTTCTATTCGAATAACTTCTATTATAGTAGAGATTTGTTAATTTAAATTAATTGATATTTTAACGGATAGATAAACGGGAAAGTCCTGTCTAAAAAAAATAGCGAAGATCTCCGACTTCGCATTTCCGTCCTTCACACAGTTATCTGTCCTTGTTTGATTTTAATTGAGAGATATTAGTAACAAAACAATACTTTAATGTTCTACATCATCTGTAACATTGTACCTGTTTTCAGGCTGCTAAACAAGAGTTAACGCATATTTACCAGGAATAGTTCCCTAAAAGACGAGAAAGTTGTCTAAATAATTCCTAAAATTAAAAAACAGAAATATAAGTACATGTGTTAGATTTCCAATAATATTCAAAAGACCAAGGAATTATAATCCTCGTAAATACAAGATGTCCACAAGTCAAGTACACTAAAATTTAAAATTCTTTAAAGAGCACTATAACTTTATGGACAACCTGGATACCACGAAAAATGACGGATAGTCAAACAATTTCTTCAAATTTGACAAATTCCTAGATTAGTGTAATTACTACATAGAAAATCAAAAAAATTAATTGCGGATGCCTTAAAAAATATTTATAAAAAAATTTTTTTATAGTTTTTACGAACGGACTGTATGATGTAACTTGTGCGAAATAAAGTAGATCAATAAAGGGACCTAACTCTTGGTTGTTGCGAATGGCAAAATATTTTTCAAACGTTAAAAATGACGATTATACAAAATTTAATTTTCCTGAAAATGAAAATGGCGATATACGAATTGATTGAACAAGATTTAGGCTATTTCAAAAATGACATTTTTTTTGTTTTTTTAGGAAACCCAATCTGACAGAGTATTTATGCACAGAACGCACACTTTAAATATTATATATTAATAATTATATTAAATTTCTTAATGCTGCGAATACTTTTAAAAAAATTTAAAAAATACAGAATCTGTTTTATGTGCTCATTTAAAAGAATGTTTGTGCTTGTAAAATCGTTAGAGAGATTTTTTATTATTATTATTTGTTGGGATAAAAATCTACGTTCTTTCTGTTTTAAAAATATTCTTACTAAAAAAAAATAAAAATAAAAATGAAAAAAAAAAAAAAAAAAAAACTCAACCGTATTGAAAAAAATAAATAAAAGCAACTACCTTTTTAAGGAATTTTTAAAGTCACGTGATGATGAGGCGTTTTCAAAAAATCTATCCTTTTGAGTTTATCCAAAATCTCCCATCTTCATCAATTTGGATTATGTGCTTTATAAAAAAAAAATCTGAAAGAACTGAGGTCATTTTCAAAACAAAGCAGATAAAATTTAATACATAAATTACACTTTCCAAAAAAAAAAAAAAAAAGAAAATCAATCTACACCCATCCCCGCCAACAAAAAAAAAAAACCTGGTTTATGTAACGACTATTGATTTAATGAATCTGAGAAGGGATATTGTAAATAATAAACTGAAATATTAATTATTTGTATGTTTAAAAAAAAAAAACAAAAAAAAACGCAATTTTCTGTCTGCAAGTTAGACAAGGCGATGTGTGCTTTTCTCTTAAAATTTGTTATGATCACAAGTGTAATTAATCTATTTTTATATGTGTTTAATTTCTCTTTATATTTGTTCTCTGTGGGACTCCATAGAAAAAATCACAAAATAAGAAAAACCCACTAAAAAGAAAAAAAAAAGGATTTAAAGAATGAATATATTTAGATAAATATTTAAAAAAAAATGCTAATCATTTATTCTGATATTGTGTTTTTAATTAATCAACAAAATCAGTAATATTGCTGTGAGTGGAAGAGTTTAATCATATGGATATCAATTTTAAACCTAAAACTGTAGCGGGAAGTAAAGTGAATTAGTTGCAAGGCTACAGACTTTGAAAACTCAACAACCTTAAGGTTGTGAAGTGGTGACTCCTGTAAGAGTCTTTCACCCGTTGTAGAGTTGGTTTAACCAGTGAGGAGGCATTAAAGG
Organism: Doryteuthis pealeii; assembly: GCA_023376005.1. NCBI lineage: Eukaryota > Metazoa > Mollusca > Cephalopoda > Myopsida > Loliginidae > Doryteuthis > Doryteuthis pealeii. The sequence continues at coordinate 10,475,570 of CM042179.1, read as the reverse complement.
CCTAGCAGTTCTTCAGGAGTGATTACAATCAAGCTCCACTAAACAATTAAAAAGTGTTAGTGGGGAGCTTAAAAGTGATATTATGTTGCAAGAGCACAGATTTGAACTCACAACCTTAGGTTGTGACATGCAGAATAATGTGAGTTGGCTGGACTCCAGGGTAAGTGTCCTTTCACCCCCTGTTGAAGTTGGAGTGTCGTGAGAGGCATAAAAGGAGTTGTGCTCTCAGGGGATGATTTATTTACAGTGATACTGGGAGAACTGATTGTTTGTAGTGGTCTTACAATGACACTGTGTGCAGAACAGAAGACCAGACCAATTTTTTCTTTTAAGTTTGGCTCACAACAAAAACCTAATGTTTAAGATGAACTTTTTACTTTATAAGGACACATATGCCTCTTGAAATGATAATAAGCTATGAAAAACGAATAAAGTTAAAAAAGATAAAGCTTAGGAATAACAATAAAGTTAAAAAGTAAAGTACGTCGGAGGTGCAATGCAGAGGTAATCAGCCAAGATGGCGAGTGATGCTCTAGTCCCCTTTTCACAGCGCTAATAGACCAAGGAGGATTGTATTTTATAATAGTCGAGGTGGGAGTGCCACACCTACTGTCAGCTCCTCACTATTACTGCCATCAATTCCTGTCTACTTATAATACTGGAGTTGGCAAAGTAGCCGGATCGAACCTGAAACCTTTGTTGAGTTCCGTGTGTCCAAGGGCTTTAACCAACTGAAGCCTCGTAAAACGGCCCTCATTTGCTGTTTTTTGTTTTTTGTTTTTTGTGTTTGTTTTGCTTCAAAATGACATTCTATGAACAAAATAGGAAAACGTTATAAGAAATGTTAAAAAAAAAAAACAATTCTAGATTCTCCTGGATATTATCTTATAAAACATGTAAAAATCATTCACTTCACTTTTTATAAGTGAGTCAAATTAACCAATGAGTGGATGGGGTTAGCATATAACAAAAAAAGCAAAAACAAAAAAAAGTCTTATAAAGAAACCTCATATTTTACTTTAAGTACCAAAAAAATTTATTGAATCAGAATTAAAACTGAGTGAATTGAAAAAAATAAAACAAAAATGGTATCTTAACAGGTTGCATTTATTCTTGTACATGGGTAATTCCAATGTGAAATCATCCAACTTGGTCACCCATACCCTTCCATTTTCTGAAATTTTTTGTTAAACTGAGCTACAACATCAGTTAAAATTTGCATATTTTATGTTTAAGTGTTTTCCGTTCAGCCACTGAGATAAGATTTATATGGAGCAAGAATAACTATCAGTGAAATAAGAAATGATCCAGATTATATTGGTGGTTGTATATTTAAAAAATAATACAAACAATAACATTTTCATTTATCAATCATATTCCTTGCAAAATTTCTGACAATACACAAAACTCAATGTGACATTTTCTTTTTCTGGATTAATTTGACAATGGAATTTACCACATACCTATTTATTTAGTCAGTTTTCGGTACCATATCAAGGCAATTTATCAATAATGAACCAGAGTAATGAAATCTTTAAAAAAAAAAAAATGTAACCTTACTCTATCTAATGAAATCAATGAATTGTTTTAAAGAACTATAGAGTTTCTAAGATCACATGTTATACAAGACATGTCTGAAAAGTATAAAAATTGAATAAAAAACTATCAATGTTTATTCTATTACGAATAAAATATTGTGCATATTATAGTTAAACAGGCATGGATGCTGTGTGTTGGTGTAATAGTGCTGTAGGAAATGGATTCGTCAACCCGAAGTTTAAATCAGCTGGGCTGTTTGGCATATTTATATGTCTAATTACCCATGGGAAAGGTATGCAAATCAAGTGCTGGTTGTGTTTGGTTATTTTCTTTGTAAAAAAAATATTTTTCCCTAGATATCGAGTAAATATTTGGCAAATAAGTTATCTGGGTTTTTTTCACACTGGTTGAAGGTTAATATATACACAACACTTCATTTAATTACTTTTTGCCCTCATTATACAACATCACTGTGTTTTTTTTTTTCTCCAGACCATTCTGATATACCTTAAAAGAGGTGAGAGTTCACCCGAAATATCGAATAGATAAACTAAGGAAACAGAGTAGCAACGGTTGTAATATATAAAAAGTTCTGATTTTTGTTCATGTTTCTTAGATGTTTTTGTTCTTTTTCCAATGCTTCAAAAGACCAAATGAACAACGTTCACAAAGAACATATTATATTATTAATAACAATATATAATATATATAATATAATATATATATATATACTTGTGCCAAAGTTGCTGCAATTGATCCTTAATTGATTCTCTGAAGATGATATCTTATATTATGCTCAGAGTAGACCCAAAAAACAAAATCCCAAAAATATATACATCCACCTCTCACATCCCAACCCCCCCGAGGATTTGCCAAATTCAGAAGTAGTATAACCTGTACATTATTTCTGCTCGAGTTGATCAAGTGCACTCAATTTTGGTCTCCTTAGAGAAAGTGGATCAAGTGCCAATATTATTACTTGACAATACTCTTTACTAAACAATGACTGGGTGTTGGAATTAAAGAATTCCACCTAATAGAATTTCTAACAATTCCTTGAAATCTTTCATTACTACTCTTTTCTCTGAATATATTTACCCTTTTAGATATCTCCTGTTTCACTAAAGGTGTGCCTGTGTTAATGTATTTTTGATTTTTTTGTCATATGTTGAAAAGTGATTTGGTGACCTGAGTTCAAATTCTTAGGACGAGGCAGTTTTGCATTTCAAATCACGCTTATAATACTCTTGAAAAAGGCATGCTTTAACGATTCTCTCTACACTCTTTGTAAAATAGGGGGACTGGGAATCTTAAACTATGAAATATGGCAACTAGTTCTAGTAAGAAAGAAAATCTCTGAATTGAAAAACCTGTTAAACTATGCTTAAAATTGACCTTGTGTGCGCACCCTAACTCATGCAGAGGGGTTGGTAAATACATATGGTAAATATAGGGCAGATTTTGGCTCTGTAATCTGGTATATAACTAGTCTAGGAGAAGGAAATATTCACTTGAATTTAAACCTGTTAAACTTGGCCTAAGAAATTGACCTTTGTGTTTACATCCTACTCATGTGGAGGGGTGAGTAATTAGCTTAGGGCAGATTTGGCCTCTGTAATTCTTGGTATGATGATAGAGTCTAGGAAAAAATTCTCTGAATTGAAACCTGTTAAAACTTTGGCCTAAGAAATTGACCTTGTGTTACATACCTACTCGTGCAAGAGGTTGAAGGTAAATAACATGTGTACAGAAGCAAATTTTGAAAAATTGAAATGAAAGACCGCATGAGCAAAACACATAATGTCATGTTGCTTTTATTTGATTTGAGTATAACCTTGTACATTTTTCTGTCGACGTTGCACTCAAAATTGTGTCTATCAGAGGAAAGTGCATTGATTGCCAATATTTGCGTTGCAATTCTCTTTTACAAACAATTGACTGTTCTTAATTGTTAAGAAAGTACCATTCAAGTAGAATTCTAACATTCCTTGGAAATGTACTTTTCTACTTACTCTTTGCCTCTAAATATTTACCTTTTTTGAAATATTTTCTCCTGCGAAGGTAGAGCTGGACCATCAGCTGCAGGTGCCGATCTGGCATAATATGATTTAACAGATAATTTTCAGGTGTAAACTTTTTGGGTGAAAGTAATTTCTGCTTGAAAAGGGAACATTGAAAAAAAGTAATATATGTATTATATAAGAAAATTGAAAAAACACAGGTTTAAATAAGTTGGAAGTGGTAAGGTTTGAGATTAAGCCACGCTTGCAGTGGTTTCGATCTATGTGAGTTAGGATCGTCCTTCAAGACATTTGAATAATTAAATAAACTTACCACTCAACTTATTTAATAATTAATAAATCTTACCACTCAACTTATTAATAATTAATAACTTTACCACTCAAACTATTTAAATAATAATAAACTTAACTACTTCAACTGTATTTGAATAATTAATAAACTTACCACTCAAACTTATTTAAATAATTTAATAAACTTACCACTNAGGACTTTTTGTTTGTTTTGTTTTACGGCATATCAACCTCAGTGGGTCATTTAATGCCGATAAAGTTTTGAAATAAATCAATTCTTAATGGATAATACAATTTTTTTTATAAATACATTTTTCTATTTAACCCATAGATGGGACCCTAACAGGTACTACCACTCTGGTCAGAGTGGACCAGGGAGCAATGGTGATGAATGGGGTGCCCCACATTCCCCAAACCTCCACAACTGGACCTCACATCAGATAGAGTTTAACGTCTATTCCAGGACATGATAACCTGCAGCCACCGCCTTCTAGCACCCATATGATAAAAAGGGTTGGGCTTGCAATAGGGTTGGAAAATCATATAGGTGCTAGGGCTTGACGTGACCAGCCGATTGATCGGAGGGGCCCTCTCTGACCGCCCGTCTAGCCCAAGATAGAGCCAAAGTGGAGTATTGAATGTCATGAATTGCTAATCCACCTGGGCTCTATCCTTAAGCATCACGGGTCGCCACCCACGGCCAACAGGTGGCCCCATTGGGGGAGTTTTACCCTTCTGCAGAGGTGCAGTCGGTGCATTCTAACGCCCCAGCCGACAGTGCGGGGACATTTTTGGTAACTATTTGATGAATTACTTAACAGAATTTGGTCTGTAAATAGATATTGTATTAACAGTGTATATGTTCTGTGCAAAGATTCTGTTTTTTTTTTAAAAAGGTTGATGCGAGGAGATAGTAAAAAGAGGAAATGCTCTAGGAGTATTAACAAACAAACAAATAATAATACAATTTATGACACAGTAAGACTAAACAAGTTTGTAATCTTGAATCAAATTTACAGTCTGGTAAATCCCCTGAAGAGACTTGGATGAAAACAAAGAATTCTTTTTTTTTTTTTGGATGAATCCACATGGTTGAAATAGATATTACATTCATACTCCAGCCTTAATGTGTGTCCGCTACACTCCGATCCAAGGCAGAAAGACTAGGGAGTAACATACTGGTGTCCTAGGTAGAAAGTCTTATTCATCATTTTGATGGGAATATAATCACAATATAATTCCAGCACTGTGATATTGATAGCTTTTTGATTTAGTGCGTCCTTGGATGCACATATTTGCTTTGAATGAGTCCCAGGGAAAATTTATAGGTCCCAACTAAAGCCGTTTAACCTTAGAAACGAATTACATAGGATAGGTTACAAAAAACTATTGAAATGTATTTACAGTTAGCTTGAAATGGTGAGGGAAGAAAAAACACTGGGATGGATGAATACGATTTTACTGTGTCCTTTTAGATTTGTGTGTGTCAGGGATACAGGACGTGTACCTATCAGCATCTTTGAAGGCATATATATACTAATCTTACCTAAAGGAGTCAAGATATTTAAATGGTCTTCATCTGGCCTCGTATCGTAATGTCCATGACGAATTAAAAACAAGTGCCGGACAGCTGTTGGAGAATTTCTTTTTACTTCCTCTTCATATACTCGCATATCAGTTTTTGGTCCAGGTGGTTTTACAAGAGAAACTGGATCTCTCCTAAAAAGAAAAAAAAGAGAAAGAAAAATTATTTTAGTTTTCAGAAATTTTAGTTTCACCTCAAATTTAAAACGTTCTAATTTTGGTTGGTCGGTTGGGTTTTACGTCTTGTCAACCCTTGTTGGGTTATTTTATGCTGAAGACATTTTGTTTTATTCATTCTTGATGGGTACTCAATTTTTTTTAAAAACTCAATTTAAGAAAAAAACTTAATGAACAAGAAATGTTAACATGCTCGTGCAGAGGGGTAGAAATGTGTAGCAGATGTGCTAATGAAGAAACGATTGCATGACTTGTACGCTTTTTGGAACATCAATGTTTTCGTTTTGAATTCAAATTATTTTCAGCTTCTCTCTCGATGAGTCTGGTTTAAAAACAAGCTCTGAAGATGATTTTTATAAATCGAAATATTGTTCAATATTTGCTAGGAATATGATATAAAATATTTTCATTTTAACAGCATTGTGTGTTTTTATATCCTTTTATCTATACTTATACCGTCGGATTCATTTCCTTACTCTTAACTTATATATATATATATATATATATATATATATATTATATGTGTGTGTGTTAATGTATGAGTAGTAGCTTACCGGTGGGTATGAGTACGATAGTTGGAAGCGCACAGTATCCAGGGGTTAAGACTGAGAAAAAACAAATACAAAGTGCTGAATACAATGTAGAGAGTTGTAACCCTGAAGAATCAATCGATGAAACTCAAGTAGGTTACTTTTATCCATTATATAAATATATGAGTATGACTTAAAAGATATACAAGTTTTCATTCACTCTATGGTTGTTTTGTTGGATTTTACACTTACTGGATTACTTTATGTCAGACATTTTGTTTTAGTCATGCTTGATAGGTTCTCAATTATTTCTAAACACTTTAAAACTCCTTTTTTCCTATTCAACCCATAGACAGGACCCTAACAGGTACCACCACTCTGGAAATGCACATATATAATATATATAATATATATATATATATATATATATATATATATATATACATCTATATATAATATATATATATATATATATATATATATATATATATATAATATATATAGTATAATATAGTTATTGTAAGGGTTTTGCGTATGCTTTGTATATTTGTGTTAAAACAATAAAGTAAAAGTACTGGGTTCTTTTTTGAAGCATGAAAAGATGTCAAGTCAAATATATATATATAATCACACACACAAGTGTGTGTGTGTATATATACATATATACTTTGTGAATTCAATATGGAGAAGTTGCAGAGTTAGTTTAGGTAATTACAAAAATTAAATCAGAATTACATCAATTGAAAAACAGAGATAAGATAATTATGTTTATTACTTATAGTAGAAACTCGTAGAAAGTTATTGATAGACAAAAAAAAACAAAAAAACAATGTAGCCAAAAAGACAAATTTCTATTCATCAGTGACCCAGAGGGTCAAGAACCAATATCCTGGCAGTTATCGTAGACTGCTGATTGACAGATGGCTGACCTAACAAAATTTGTTTACTAGATTAAGAAATCAGCTGGTAGTTTTATGAAATTTTCCATGATGAAATTTATAAATTTTATTTATGCTCATTCAAAACCAAATCATATTTCTCCAATGACATGAACAGCTCTGTCCTGCCATAATGGTAGTAGTAAGAGAGAAATTTGAACCAATGAAAGGTATGCCCTAATGGTAGTAGTAAGAGAAACTTTAACCAATCAAAATCCTGCCCTAATGGTAGTAGTAAGAGAAACTTTAATCAATGGAAGTGTCAAAAAGAGAGCCTTATAGAGAACTAGCAAAAGTACCCAGTCCAGGACCGGACTATATATAAAGATTGGACCATAAATAGGCGAGAGATTCTGAGCAGAACAGCTTTATTCCCTAAAATTAAACCAAACTGTTGGTATAGCTATAATAGAAAGCAGACAGCGCAAATCGGTTGATTTTAGTTTAATTAATTAATTATATCCCTTAATCAGTAAAAAATCAAAAACCAAATTTGGCATATTTCTTAGTTAGAAGGATATTAAGGCGTATTGCAAGATTTTGAATCTGAGTAATCTCCCATTTTGGTGTTATACGTCGACACATACATACCAAACTTCCTTTTATATATATAGAAGTGATAAATAAAACTTTTTAAAAAAATTAATTTTATCCCCATCTCCCCACAATACTCCAACCCTGTGGTAATTCCTGTAGCCCTAAACAGTTGGTGGCCCACAGTCAAAGAAATCAATGCTCTTGATTTGCTGGCCTACTTCAGAAAAAATCATCTTAATCCTGGAGTCAGAAAAATAATTTTTTGAGACAAAAGTTGTTGAGTTTTTTTGGTGGTGGTGGTGGGATTTAAACTGTCACAACAGAGTTGAATAAAATTTTTAATCAAATGGACTTTACTCTCTTAAGACATTAACTTACTTAAGAATTTACTCTAAGTTTTTTTAAGTTTTTTTTTAAAGTGTTGTCAGAGTGGCCTATTGTCGGTATCAGCCAGACAACAAGAAAGTCTATCCCCTTCACACTAGTGCTAGACTAGGGAGATTGTTTTTGCATCTGGAGTGGACCACCATCCCTACTACCAGCTCCCTTAACATCCTATACCACCTCATTCTGCCCAGCCAGAAGTCACATTCATTTTCCTAATACACCCCAAACAATAACCTTTGTTTAAATGTAATATTAAACATATTTAGAAGTCTTTGATTTAAGGGAAATAACAGGTAACTTTAAATGAAAAGAACATTTTTAGCCATTTATTGATAAATCCTTATAAGAATGGGGCTCTGGACTTGGGAAATTCTCAACAGGATGTTAAGAGTTAAAGTCAGCAGAGTGGCCTATTGTCAGTATCAGCCATACAAGGAAGTCTATCACCTTCTCACTAGCACTAGACTAGGGAGATTGTTTCTGCATCCGAGATGGAGCACTACATCTACCATCAACTCCCCACTTTACTATACAGATCCAAGCTGTGCTACTCATGCACCAAGTTGGCAAATGCCGATTGATATCGAGCCTGTTTCCTAAAAGTTAAACCAGCCCCTTTTTTAAGTGTAAGACTACCAAAGAGTTCTTAATCCAACTTTTTAGTTATAAGACAAATATGTCAATAATATCTTTAGTAAGTTGGTTGGTTAGATTTTACGGCATGTCAACCCTTGTTGGGTTATTGCATGCTGAAGATGTTTGGTTCATTCTTGATGGACACTCAATTTTTTTAAAAAATTAATTTCTTTCTATTTAACCCATAGATGGGACCCTAATAGGTACTACCACTCTAGGTCAGAGTGGACCTGGGAGTAATGATGATGAAGGTGTACTTCACTCTCCCTAGAGCTCCAGAATTAGATGCAGTTTAATATCATACCCAGGACACTAAGTAAGTTAATTTTTTAATGATAGATATAAAAAATGTATTGAACTACATGAAAAGGAATCTTAACACCCCCCCCCAAAAAAAAATTCATAAGTTATTTTCTAAACTAACTGATGAGTTAAGCTTGGGTATTAAAATATTCAAATTTAGTCAGAAATTAGTGCCATAGACTAATTATACTGTTTAAATATTCAATTATACGATAAATTGGGGCCAGGTTAGCTCAGTCGGTAGAGCGTTCGGCTAGAAACCACAAGGTTCCTAGTTCGATACCGGTCCTCGCCAACCCAGTGTATGAGTAGCACAGGGATCTGTGCGGTAAAGTAAGGAGCTGATGGTAGGTGTGGCGCTCCACCGCAGACGCAAAAACAATCTCCTTGGTCTAGAACTATTGAAAAGGGGATAGACTCCCTCGCTGGCTGGCTGATACCGACTTTAGGCCGCCGCGTCAACTTTACTTTACTTTTTTATACGATAAATATGTTCAATGTAAAAAATACCATTGATGCCCAAATGCATCAAAGTTTCATAAGTTTTGGTTTGTTTAATGGCATATCAATTTTGTGGGTTATTTAATGCCAAAACTATTAGAGTGTGAAATAGAAGTTGGTACTCAAGTTTCCTTTACGGGTGTATTTTTGTGGATAGTTTTGTGGATGTATTTTATATCCGATTCATAATTTTCGGTATATTTTTTATTTCTCTCAAGAAGGATTAATGTCATCCATATTAGTATTCTCAAACAGATCCCTCATATTATTTGCGTTGAAATATTTCTTTCCGATTGGAACAAAAGCTTCACACTCCATGAGGAAATGTTTACCAGTGTAGGGGATTTGACATGTTTTGCACCGTGGCTCATCCACTCGTTTGAGCATTAAAGAGTGCATAAGTCTTGTATGGCCAATGCACAGCCGAGCCAGTATTACTTCTTCCTCTCAGGATTTTCTATATCCCAGTTTCCATTCTCCTTTAGTTGGCTTAATTGATAATTTGTTTGGTGTATTACTATTCCAACTTTGATGCCATGTTTCATAAACAATAACATCTCAACTTTATCGTAGAAAATTACCAATACTAGCAGGACCAGCATTACGCTTTAGGCAAAAGAGGCCTAGGGTGTCAACATCTTGGTGTGCCACAAATTAAGTTTGGTTTGTTTTACGGCATATCAACCTCAGTGGGTCATTTAATGCCAATAAAGTTTTGAAATAAATCAATTCTTAATGGATAATACAATTGTTTTATAAATACATTTTTACTATTTATAACCCATAGATGGGACCCTAACAGGTACTACCACTCCGGGTCAGAGTGGACCAGGGAGCAATGGTGATGAAGGGGTGCTCCACATTCCCCAAACCTCCAAAACTGGAACCTCACCATCAGATAGAGTTTAACGTCATTCCCAGGACATGTAGACCGCAGCCACCACCTTCTAGCACCCATATGATAAAAAGGGGTTGGGGCTTGCCATAAGGGCAACAGGGTTGGGGAAATCATATAGGTGCTAGGGCTTGACGTGACCAGCCGATTGATCGGAGGGGGCCTCTCCGACCGCCCGTCTAGCCCAAGAAAGGGCTAAAGTGGAGTATTGCATGTCATGAACTGCTCATCCACCTGGGCTCTATCCTTAAGCATCACGGGTCGCCACCCATGGCCAACAGGTCTTACCCCTCTGCAGAGGTGCAGTCAGTGCATTCTAACACCCCAGCCAACAGGGCGGTCTAATTAAGTGCAAACTTGGATGATATTAAAAAAAATGAAGGAAAAACTGTGATAGACGCTGTGGTGAAACCATGGAAAGTTGGAGCAGGATGTTATGAGCAAAATCAGAAGAGAGTGAGGGTAGGTAGATGGCATCCAACAGTTTACTTTTTTCATATTACTAGCAAATATATGCACCCTCCAGGCGCAAGTATTTAAGTTTTAATGTCATAAAATATACTAAATTAGAAAGGCTAATAAAACTAAATAAGAATGCAGATAAAAAGATTTGAAATGGGGGGGGGTATAATCGAAAAATAGAACAACTGAAACTTACTCTTCCATCACTCTGGTCTTTCATTGCCAAATTTTCCTAATTTAACTATTTAGTTAAAATAGGAAGTAAAGAATAAAATTACAGTTATTTCTTTTTGTTAATGGATTTCTTTAAGATTTATCTAAGATTTTTGCTTATATTTATTAAAATAAAAAACCAAACAATTAGAAATCAATAATACTAGGCACACATTAAAATCAAATTTTTAATATCAATATGCAAATTAGCCTTCCTATTCACACTGTAAACTGCTATTTTGTTGTATATATAAATACAATTGCATGTTATCAGTATGTAGATATGGTCAACAGTGGCTTCGGCCTCTGGACCATTGCTATAATTAATGGCGTCGATCCCAGGGGGCCATCCCCCCAGGCAACACCTGCCCCCTCGATTTAAAGGGGCAGGGCTGGGTTTATTGCCCAGCGCCTGAGGCGCCCCCCTTGAGTGGGAATGCCGACGGGATTGACGCAATTTTCCCCCCGCCACCCATGAGTCTCGGCTTGTGGGTGGTCCCACATAAATAGGGCCTTGTGCCTGATCCGTACAAGTGGGGTATGTGGAAAATATCATGTAGATATGGTCAACAGTATTAATGTAAAACAATCTTAATTGAGGTTTAAGTAAAAATAAAATCATGGAGAATGTGATGTAAATAACTAATACATATAAGATTAAAACAATATATAAATACATATAATCCATATATACGCATATATGTATTTATATATTGTTTTAATCTTATTTTTCTAACATTAATATTCCATATGAAATACGTCATATCTTTGTTAACTTTTCGTTCTCTGCCTATTCACGTTAATGCAGGTGTCATTACATGATGTTCACCTTCCATTTTTGCACATGCAATGATCACGTCATAGGTTTTCATAAACAAACGCGCATATAAAAAATTAACGGTTAATAAGATCATATTCACACAATCACTATACACTTAACATCTTTCATTTTGGCCCTCACATAAACATTACTTAACAGTGTCCTGAAGATGGTACAATATACTGAAATGCTTAAGTATTGATACTAAAAATTGTTTCCTGATCATAACATTCTGTGTTTGTTATATTTTTTAAATATGTTCTTCTCATATACATATATATATATATATATATATATACATACATACACACACAGAGTGATTATCAATTGAAAACTTAATAACTCACTTTGTACAAATTGATAAAATCATTAAGTAAAAATTAAAATTGAAAACTGTTTTAGTATTAAAAACGTGCCTTTGGGTTGTAAATATACATGAACAAACAAACAAACAAAAAAAATCTTGCAGTGAAATTCTAATGCAAAAAAAATTGTCTTGTTTGTAAACAAACAACTGGGAGTTTACAGTGAAAAGCAATAGGTTATCCTTTCAAAACAGCTCCCAGCTGGGGTGCTTATTGGTTACTTGGTCCCTAAGTCCTGCTGACAGGGCAGTGTAAACTCTGAGCACATCCACAATCTGTACTAAAAAAACAATGGACAGAGCAGCTATGAATGCCCATGCAATTCCACATTAGAATCGGTCTTAGAATCCACCTCAAAACCCAGAGCCCCCCACCAACAACCACCGAGATGTGTTCCTCTTTGTACACTGAGAAAAAGTGGAAAAAGATGATTTATTAAACTAATTAATGAAAGTTCAACTCTTGAATAACTGAATTGGGTCAATGTTGAGGAACTTTGGTAATCCAGGCGAGAACCTGTGCTTTAAGAGTGACTTGACCATTAGTCTTAAGAATGTATATATGTGAGTATATGTGTGGAAGTGTGTGCTGTAATGCTTCTGTAACACACTCTCTTGGTCATTATTACAAGAGACAGGTGGTTCTCTCCAAGAAAAAGAAAGGAAGTTTAAACACTAATTAGTGACTTGACCATTAGTCTTAAGAATGTATATATGTGAGTATATGTGTGGAAGTGTGTGCTGTAATGCTTCTGTAACACACTCTCTTGGTCATTATTACAAGAGACAGGTGGTTCTCTCCAAGAAAAAGAAAGGAAGTTTAAACACTAATTAGTGACTTGACCATTAGTCTTAAGAATGTATATATGAGTATATGTGTGGAAGTGTGTGCTGTAATGCTTCTGTAACACACTCTCTTGGTCATTATTACAAGAGACAGGTGGTTCTCTCAAGAAAAAGAAAGGAAGTTTAAACACTAATGAGTGACTTGACCATTAATATTACAGGTGTTTATACACAGTATTCATAAAGTCTTTCAGCAGTTTAAAAATTGAAAACTTGATAACTCACATAGTATAAATTATATCATTATATAATCATTTAGTAAAAAATCTAACAAATGAAACAAAATGATGAAAGTAAACTCAGTAGGGGGCACAGTCAAGTCCGACGTATATGTTCTCCCAACTGACAAAGTCCTTAGTCTGCAACAATCTCTCAGAAAAGTACGACTCTTCTTAACAGCAAAACTCCTCCTATCATTCTCCCTCGGTCTGGGAGGACAGGCTCTTAAATACACAGTTAATACGTACATCCTGTCTTCTTACTCTGGTCTGGCATTGCCCGTTTAGAACTTCAATATTCACTGGCATTTTGAGTACGTGTCAATACTGTTTACATCCGGGTTACTGCCAACAGCATTTCAGCGACGAGGAGGTAGAGAGTTCAAATATCCGTGGCCACTCGCCACACCCTCGCATGGGCCAAACATATCCGGACGTGCTTTGTTCGTGGGGGTTGGGAATCTACTCATCTACAGTTCTGTCTTTCAATTTCACTACAAAATGGAATTTCAACTCTTGTAGTTTTACTTTTTATGTCCATTTTGATTATCGCATTTCAACAAGACTGACATTTTTATTGTTACATTTTAAATCTGTTGCAGGACTTTATAAACACCCCGTATGTGAGTATATATATATTTACCAACTCCTCTGCACGAGCAGGATGTGACACAAGGTCAATTTCTTAAGCAGAGTTCAACAGGTTTGAATTCAGAGTTTTCCTTCTCCTAGACCAGTTGCCTAAACAAGGTTAAAGAGCCCAGTCTGCCCTACTATTTATCCATAGCTGGAGTGAGAGTAGGATACATACCTTTCCCAAGAGTATTAGCACTAAGTGAAATGCAATTACCACATCTAGGATTTTCTCCTAGACCAGTTGCCAAACCAAGGTTAAAGAGCCCAGTCTGCCCTGCTATTTATCCATAGCTGGTGGGAGAGTATAAGTCATACCTTTCAAATGAAGGACTGAAATCTGCTGTAAGATGTTCCAAACTACAACAGTGGCAGAATACAGTATATATAATTATATTATATATATATATATATATATCAACTTCTCCGCACGAGTAGGATGTGACACAAGGTCAATTTCTTAATCGGAGTTCAACAGGTTTGAATTCAGAGTTTTCCTTCTCCTAGACCAGTTGCCTAAACAAGGTTAAAGAGCCCAGTCTGCCCTACTATTTATCCATAGCTGGAGTGAGAGTAGGATACATACCTTTCCCAAGAGTATTAGCGCTAAGTGAAATGCAATTACCACATCCAGGATTTGAACTCTGGGCGAAGAGTCCATTTCCCATGACTTTAACCATTACACCACGTGCTTCCCTGTATGTGAGTATATGTGTGGAAGTGTGTGCTGTCATGCTTCAGTAACCCACTCGCTTGGTGATTGTTACAAGAGACAGGTGGTTCTCTCCAAGAGAAAGAAAGGAAGTTAAGACACTAATGAGCCTGTTCACTACCGAGATGGGTGACCAACAAGTAACAGCAGGTACCGTTAGCAACTTAAAGGTGTATATACATATACATATGTTCATAAAGTATTGCAGCAGTTTAAAAATTGACAACTTAACTCATTGTATAAATGATAGAATCATTTAGTAAAAACGAAATCATGAAATTTCAACTTTTGTAGTTAAAAAAAATAAAAATTTAAAAAAAATGTAATTTTGGATTATTGCAGTTTAACAAGACAGTCATCTTAGTTGTTACATTTTAAATCTGTTGCAGGACTTTATATATATTCTATATACTAGCAAATATATGCACCCTCCGGGTGCCAGTATTTAAGTTTTAATATAGTAAAATATCATGTTAAATTAGAAAGGCTAATGAAACTGAATAAGAATTCAGATAAAAAGATTTGGAACAGAGGGGGTATAATCGGAAAATAGAACAACTTTGAAACTAACTCTTCCATCATTTTCCATTACTCCCGTCTTTCAGTGGTAAATTTTCCTAATTTTACTATTTAGTTGAAATAGGAAGTAAAGAATAATATTAGTTATTTCTTCTTGTTAATCGATTTCTTTTAAGATTTATCCCCGAGATTTTTGCTCGTATTCAATAAGATAGAACCAAACAATTAGAAATCAATAATACTAAACATATATTATTAAATCAAGATGCAAATTAGCCTTCCCATTCACACTGTTAACCGCTATTTTGTTGTGTATATAAATACAATTGCATGTTATTAGTATGTAGATATGGTTAACGGTCTTAATGATGTAAAACAATTTTACTAATAATTGAGGTTTAAATAAAAAAATAAAATCATGGCGAATGTGGTGTAAATAACAAAGGGAATTGTGACTTGTATAGTAATATAGTTTCGGTTACATAGAGACAAGCCCACAATCTCCATTATAATAAGATTAATAATGGAGATTCGCTTCCGGTTTTTGTCTAACAAAAATTACGTCACTGCTTACGTCACATTACCCAAAATCATCATAACAGAATAAATACACTCAAAATTTGAACATGCAACATTAGACAGTCCTCATTGTTTTTTAAAACAAGTTTCAATAAATACACGACTGGTATTATATATCTATATATAGTTTGTTTTATTTTAATACAAATTTAAAGTTTACATTTCAAATCTTTTAATCCTTTAATGAATTTGATGATTTTACTTAGGGTACAAACTCGATGACAATGAATTTTTTACTCCCACCCCTCAGGCAATATGTTTCAAAAATCTATTTTTACATCGCCTGGAGGGCGTTTTTTTTTATTTTGTACTAGTTGTAAATTATAGAATCATTTAGTAAAAAATCATGAAAGTTCAACTCTTGTAGTTAAAAAAAAATTTTAATAAATTTTAAAAAAATGTAATTTTGCATTATTGCAGTTTAACAAAACAGTCATTACACTTGGTTGTTACATTTTAAACCTGTTGCAGGACTTTATATATATACTCTAACATATCTATTTGTATTTTTTGCACTCTTAAGTCCTATGGTAGTGGAAAGTTTGGTGACATGCCCAGTCTTGAGTTGGCAGCACATAAGTTACAAAAATGCATGTTGTTAGGCAGCTCAAGGTTTATTTTAATGACACTGCAGAGTTTATTGGGCAGGAATTACTTTAGTAGCACTTTGTGTGGCTCATCTGTCTTAGGAAGGATTAGGGGGTGGGGAATGTGACTGTTGAGTTAGATTTGTTGTTTGGTCTACTCTGAGCAAATATATAGAAAGAACATCATGCAGCTGAATGTTCCTATTCTAAGCAGTCACTTTGAGATTTATATTTTTATATATATATATATATATATATATATATATATATATATATATATATATATATAAGTTTTTTCCAAGAAAGTCAGTGGTCTGATGATACTCATAGGCATATACTGATACCTGTGGGTAGAAATAGATCTATAACTGCAAAATGACTGATTTTTAAACTTTTTCTTCATAGATATGTGGAGAGATGGAAGTGAATCCAACGGTATATAGTATATTAAAAAAATTTAAAAAAACACAGGTTTAAATAGTTGAGTAAGTTTATTAATTATTAAATAAGTTGAGTGGTAAGTTTATTATTATTATTAGTTAAGTTTGAGTGGTAAGTTTATTAATTATTAAAATAAGTTGAGTGGTAAGTTTATTAATTATTAAATAAGTTGAGTGGTAAGTTTATTAATTATTAAATAAGTTGAGTGGTAAGTTTATTAATTATTAAATAAGTTGAGTGGTAAGTTTATTAATTATTAAATAAGTTGAGTGGTAAGTTTATTAATTATTAAATAATTGAGTGGTAAGTTTATTAATTATTCAAATGTCTTGAAGACGATCTAATTAATAGATCGAAACACTGCAGCGTCGGCTAATAAACTTACCACTCAACTTATTTAAACCTGTGTTTTTTCAATTTTCTTAATATACTACATATATATTTTTTTCATGTTCCCTTTTCAAGCAGAAATTACTTTCACCCAAAAAGTTACACTGAAATATCTGTTAAATCATTTATGCAGATCGGCAACCTGCAGCTGATGGCAGCTCACTTCAGCAGGAGAAATATTTCAAAAAGGTAAATATTTAGAGGCAAAGAGTAAGAATGAAAGTCATTTCAAGGAATGTTAGAATTCTACTTGATGGTATTCTTAACACAGAACAGTCATTGTTTGTAAAGAGATTGCCAACGACAATATTGGCATCAATGCACTTTCTCTGAATAGACACAATTTTGAGTGGCAACGATCGACAGAAAAATGTACAGGTTATACTAAACCAAATAAAAGCAACATGACATTATGTGTTTGCTCATGGTCTTTCATTTCATTTTTTCAAATTGCTTCTGTACATGTATTTACCCAACCCCTCTGCACGAGTAGGATGTAACACAAGGTCAATTTCTTAGGCCAAGTTTAACAGGTTTCAATTCAGAGATTTTTCTCCTAGACTAGTTATCATACCAAGATTACAGAGCCAAATCTGCCCTACTATTTACCCAACCCCTCCACATGAGTAGGATGTAACACAAGGTCAATTTCTTAGGCCAAGTTTAACAGGTTTAAATTCAGATATTTCCTTCTCCTAGACTAGTTATCATACCAAGATTACAGAGCCAAATCTGCCCTACTATTTACCCATATGTATTTACCCAACCCCTCTGCATGAGTAGGGTGCAACACAAGGTCAATTTTTAAGCATAGTTTAACAGGTTTCAATTCAGAGATTTCTTTCTACTAGACTAGTTGCCATATCATAGTTAAAGATCCCAGTCTCCCCTATTTTACAGAGCTGTAGAGAGAATCGTTGAAAGCATGCCTTTTTCAAGAGTATTATAAGCGTGATTTGAAATGCAAACTGCCTCGTCCTAGATTTGAACTCAGGTCACCAAATCCACTTCAAATGACAAAAAAACAAAAAACATTACACCAGGCACCTTTAGTGAAACAGGAGAAATATTTCAAAAAGGTAAATATATTTAGAGAAAAGAGTAAGAATGAAAGTAATTTCAAGGAATGTTAGAATTCTATTAGGTGGAATTCTTAATTCCAAACAGTCATTGTTAGTAAAGAGATTGTCAGTAATAATATTGGCACTGATCCACTTTCTCTAAGGAGACAAAATTGAGTGGCACTGATCAACAGACAGAAAAATGTACAGGTTATACATACTTCTGAATTGGCAAAATCCTCGGGGGGTGGGGATGTGAGAGGTGGAGTTATATTTGGGATTTGTTGTTTGGTCTACTCTGAGCAGTAATATAAAAAGAACATCTTCAGAGAATCAATTAAAGGATCATGCAGCAACTTTGGCACAAGATTATATATATATATATATATATATATATATATATATATATATATATATATATGTTCTTGTGAACGTTGTTCATTTGGTCTTTTGAAGCATTGGAAAAAAAGAACAAAAACAAGAAAAACAGAACAAAAATCAGAATTTTTATATATTCAACCGTTGCTCTGTTCCTAGTTTAATCTATTTCGATATTTCGGGTGAACCTTCACCCTTTTAAGGTATATCAGATGGTCTGGAGAAAAAAAAAAAAAAGATGAAATGTTGTATATGAGGGCAAAAAAGTAATTAAATGAAGTGTGTGTGTATATATAACTCAACCAGTGTGAAAAAAAACCCCAGATAACTTAATTTGCAAATAAATTTACTGATATCTGGGAAAAATATTTTTTTTTACAAAGAAAATACCAACACACCAGCAGTTGGATGCATACCTTTCCCATGGGTATTAGAGCTATATAAAATGCAAACAGCCAGGATTTAAACTCGGGTTGACGAATCCATTTCCTACAGCACTATTACACCACACACCTCCATGCTGTTAATATATGCACAATATTTTATTCGTATAGAATAAACATGATAGTTTTATTCAATTTTTATACTTTTCAGACATGTCTTGTATAAATGTGATCTTTGAAAACTCTAGTCTTTAAAACAATTCATTGATTTCATTAGATAGAGTAAAAGGTTACATTTTTTTTTTTTAAAGATTTCATTACTCTGTTCATTATTGATAATAATTTGCCTTGATATGGTAACCGGAAAACTGAACTAAATAAATAGGTATGTGGGTAATTCCATGTCAAATTATCCAGAAAAAAGAAAAATTGTCACATTGAGTTTTGTGTATTGTCAGAATTTTGCAGGGAATATGATTGATAAAATGAAAATGTATTGTTTGTATATTATTTTAAATATATCCAACCACCAATATAATCTGGATCATTTCTATTTCACTGATAGTTATTTTGCTCCATATAAATCTTATTCAGTGGCTGAACGGAAAACACTTAAAACATAAATATGCAAAATTTTAACTGATGTTGTAGCCTCAGTTCTAAACAAAAATTTCAGAAAAATGGAAGGGTATGGGTGACCAAGCTTGGATGATTTCACATGGAATTACCCATGTACAAGAATAAATGCACACCTGTTAAGATACCATTTTGTTTTATTTTTTTCAATTCACTCAGTTTTATCTGATTCAAATAAATTTTTTGGTACTTAAAGTAAAATATGAGGTTTCTTTTATAAGACTTTTTTTGTTTTGCTTTTTTGTTATATGCTAACCCCCTCCACTCATTGTTAATTTGACTCCCTTAATAAAAGTGAAGGTGAATGATTTTTACATGTTTTAAAGATAATTCCATGGAGAATTAGATTTTTTTTTTTTTTTTACATTTCTTATAACAGTTTTCCTATTTTGTTCATAGAAATGTCATTTTTGAAGCAAAACAAAAAACAAAACAAAAAAAAAACAAAAAAACAAACAAAAAACAGCAAAATGAGGGCCGGTTTAGCTCAGTTGGTAAAGCATTGGACAAGGAACCACAAGGTTCCAGGTTCGATACCGGCACTTGCCAACTCAGTATATAAGTAGCACAGGAATTTGTGCAGTAAAGTGAGGAGCTGACAGTAGGTGTGGCACTCCACCTCAGATATTAAAAACAATCTCCTTGGTCTAGCGCTAGTGAAAAGGGGATAGGCTACCTCGCCATCTGGCTGATACCGACATTAGGCCACCCCGACGACTTTACTTTTTACTTTATTGTTATTCTAGACTTTCTTTTTAACTTTATTCGTTTTCATAGCTTAATCTTTCAAGGATGTGTTTAATAAAAGAAAAAGTTCATCTTAAACATTTAGGTTTTTGTTGTGAGCAACTTAAAAAAAAAAATTGGTCTGGTCTTCTGTTCTCACACAAGTGTCATTGGTAAGACCACTACAAACAATCAGTTCTCCCAGCTAAGGACAATAAATCACCCCTGAGAGAAACTGCCTTTTATGCCTCCTCACCACTCCAACCAACAGGGGTGAAAGGACACTTACCAGGAGTCACCACTCACAACCTTAAGGTTGTGAGTTCAATCTGTAGCCTTGCAACATAATTCACTTTAGCTCCCACTACACTTTTTAATTGTTAGTGGAGCTTGATTGTAAATCACTCCTGAGAGAAACTGCCTAGGCCTTTATGCCTCCTCACTGGTTGAACCACTCTAACAAGGGGTGACAAGACTCTTAACAGGAGTCACCACTCACAACCTTAAGGTTGTGAGTTCAATCTGTAGCCTTGCAACATAATTCACTTTACTTCCCGCTACAGTTTTAGGTTTAAAATTGATATCCATAGATTAAACTCTTCCACTCACAGCATATTACTGATTTTGTTGATTAATTAAAAAAATACAGAATAAATTGATTAGATTTTTTTTTAAATTATTTTATCTAAATAATTCATTTTTAATCTTTTTTTTTCTTTTTAGTGGAGTTTTTCATTGGTGATATTTTTCTATGGAGTCCCACAAGAGAACAAATATAAAAAAGAGAAATTAACATAAAAATAGATTATTACACTTGTGATCATACAAATTTTAGAAGAAAAGCACACATCGCTTGTCTAACATTGCCGACAGAAAATTGCGTTTTTTTTTGTTTTTTTTTTAAACATACAAATAAATTAATATTTCAGTTTATATTTACAATAATCCCTTCTCAGAATTCATTAAATCAATAGTCGTTAATAAACCAGGTTTTTTTTTTGTTGGGGGGGGGAGGGGTAGATTGATTTTTTTTTTTTTTTTTTTTTTTGGAAAGTGTAATTTAATGTAATTAATTTTATCTGCTTTGTTTGAAAATGACCTTCAGTTCTTTCAGATTTTTTTTTATAAAGCACATATCCAATTGATGAGATGGGAGATTTGGATAAACTCAAAAGGATTAGATTTTTGGAAAACGCCTCACATCACGTGACTTTAAAAAAAATTCTTAAAAGGTAGTTGCCTTTTATTTATTTTTTTCAATACGGTTGAGTTTTTTTTTTTTTTTTTTCATTTTTATTTTTATTTTTTTTTTAGTACAGATATTTTTAAAACAGAAGACGTAGATTTATCCAACAATAATAATAATAAAAAATCTCTCTAACAGATTTTAACAAAAGCAAAAAAACAAATTCTTTTAAATGCACATAAAACAATTTGATTTTTTAATTTTTTAAAAGTATTGCAGCATTAAGAAATTTATATAATATAATATATAATATTAAAGTGTGCGTTCTGTCATAATACTCTGTCAGATTGGGTTTCCTAAAAAACAAAAAATGTCATTTTGAAAAGAGCTAAATCTTGGTTCAATCAATTGTATATTCGCCATTTTCATTTTCAGGAAAAATTAAATTTTGTATATCGTCATTTTTAACCGTTGAAAAATATTTTGCATTCCAAACACCGAGTTACGTCCCTTTATTATCTATTTATTTCGCACAAGTTACATCATACAGTCCGTTCGTAAAAACAATAAAAAAAATTTTTTAAATAAAATATATTTTTAAGGCATCCGCAATTAATTTTGTTTGATTTCTATGTAGAACTTACACTAGTCTAGGAATTTGTCAAATTGAGAAATTGTTTGACTATCCGTCATTTTTCGTGGTATCCAGGTTGTCCATAAAGTTCATGTGCTCTTTAAAGAATTTTAAAATTTTAAGTGTACATTGACTTTGTGGACATCTTGTATTTACGAGGGATTATATTCCTTGTCTTTTGGAATATTATTGAAATCTAACACATGTACTTATATTTCTGTTTTTTAATTTTACGGAATTATTAGACAACTTTCTCGTCTCTTTAGGGAATATTTCTGGTAAATAAATGCGTAACTCTTGTTGTACAGCCTGTAAAACAGGGTACAATGTACAGATGATGTAACAACATTAAAGTATTGTTTTGTTACATAATCTCCAATTAAAATCAAAACAAAGGACAGATAACTCGTGTATGACGGAAATGCCCGAAAGTCGGAGATCTTTTCGCTATTTTTTTTTAGACAGGACTTTCCGTTTAATTCCGTTAAAAATATCAATTAATTTTAAATTAGACAAATTCTATAAATAGAAGTTATTCGGAATAGAAATCAAGCAAAATTATTCTATTTAAAAAACTAAACAAACAAAAGAAACGAGCGGTACCGTATGATGTCACGTGTTATATATTTATTTTTACCTTGCCTCATATTCTGATCAATCACTCTTTGTAATAGGTATTTAGGTAATTTTGTTATAGTTTTGTATATAAAAAAAAATTTAGAATTGTAAATTGTCACTTATTTTTTTGTCCTTAAATTTAAATCTAGTTTTTCAATTAATTTCTGAATAGAAGTGTACAGAGCACATTTTCAAAAGAAAAAAGACGGCAAAAATGCGCCATACTGAGAGATACAAATTTTCATTTATAAAATTATCCCGTTTAAATTACAGTAAAGTGTAAAACAATTTTTACATGTGATTTAAAAAAAAATCCTTTCCGAGTCTTCATAATACACTCAATACAGCAAAAATTGCGTTAAGTTTCATACATCTTTCTTTAGAGATTGTTGAATTTTAATTCATGAGGGATTACAAAAATCGGGACCATTTTGGTCTTACAAAAATAAATAACGAAAAAGGACTTTATTGGATTGTAAAGTAATCGTCGTATCAGAAATAGAAATGAAACTAAAAATGTAGTGTCTGAATATATGACAGACTAAGTTGAAAAGTCCGAAGGGGGGAGGGGTCACACAGCTTCACGTTACCACTGACTAATAAACTAATAAACAGAAGAAAGAAAAAAAAAACACCATTGTTTAGACATTTTTCTTCACATTTATTCCTTAGTTCTATGCAACGGCAATTTTGGTTTCGTAACTTCTTTTTGCAAAGTTTTCGTAGAGATTCTATACATTTTGAAATGTGGGTGTAAAATATGGAAATAAATCCGACAGTATGTTGAAAATAGAAAAACAAAATATTCCAAAAACAATTGTATTCTAGATGGTGAAGTCGACGTTAAAACGTTTCAGTTGTTATCAAACCTTTATTGGAACATTGGGACAACACTTTTTTCCATCCTAATATCCTGATAAAGGTTTAATATAAAAAATTTAAAAACTGAAACGTTTTAACTTCGACTTCACTATTTAGAATAAATTCAAATTTTTTGCAATACTTTGTCTTTTCTATTTTCCATTATTTTGGACTGTAAAAAAAATATAAGGGAGATAATTCATTGTTTTGAATACGAAAGTTGTTTCGGACGTTAAAAATATCCCAACTTTTAACTTAAGTTTTAAAGCTTCCAGTAAGGAAGACTAGTTATTTGCATAAAAACGAATACAAAGTTTTAGGGTAAAATGTTGCATTAAATTTAAAATGAACATAATCTGTTATCGTAACCAGATAATACGGAAATAAACAATAGTTAGGGTAGTTCACTTTCACATTCCTTTATTATCCAGTGTCATAGATATGGACACAAAACCAGGGGTAAATTATGCAATATAGTTATTTACTAAGCTTAGCTTAGATGTGGCACAAGGCCAGAAATATAGGGGCGCCCAATAAGAATAGAACTCACTAACAATGGTTTGTGAATCTAGATATTGCTAACCGTTTACACCACGGGAAGTGCCCAAAATTATGCAATATACGACGTCTATCTATATTGTAAACAGAACCCTTATTTTAGAACTGCTTCACTATCACCCACTTTAAAATTCAATTTTCTGGAAAATTGATTCGTTTTTTAAAGAAATGCAAATCATCTTCCCATTGAGCAGATCAAACTACATAAGAAAAATTAAATACATTTCCCGATTATGTTATAATAGTTCGCTTAACAGAATATCTGATAGTGAATTTCCAATTCTGGAGCTCTGGGGAGTAAGGAGTACTCCATCACCATTACTCCCAGGTCCACCCTGAACCGGAGTGGTAATACCTATTTAGTGTCACATCTATGGGTTGAATAGATTTTTAAAAAATGAGTATTAAAAAAATGTGTTTAAAAAATTGGGTTTTCAAAAAAATTGAGTACCCATCATTAAGAATGAATAAAACAAAAACGTCTCCGGCATAAAATAACCCAAAAGGTTGACATGTCGTAAAACCCAACGAACCATATTTTAACCGTTTTTTTTCTTCTTTTTTATACAATTCGAATTGACATTTTATTGTAAACTTGGGCACAAACAAACCAAAACGAAGTTTTAAAATTTTTAGTACGAAAGCAATTATTAAAAATAATTGACTTTTTTCTTTTTTTAGTTAAGTTTAGAAAAGCATTAATTCAGTAATAATAATCACAGGCGGAGGTTTATTAAACTGTAAAAAATAATGGTATCGTCATATTGTCGTCGATTACGTGCGCGCCGTGTGTAATAATAATTCTTGATTTATTGAGTTCGTGTAGTAATGATTGTGTTTCTGTCACAAAGAAGACCTCATTAATTGTTTAAACAAATAATTCACCTTTTTCGTCTTAGAACCAAACAAAGTGTTTTCAAAATCCTAGTATAGTTTTGTTAGAGAGGGAAATTCAATTTTAAAACTAGACTTAGTATTGTAGACCTGTTGTTAATAGTATTATTAATAATTAATAATACCAATTATTAAAGTGTGATAAAAAAAATTTTTTAAACTTAAAAGGTTTGTTTATATTAAGTGTTAATTCCAAGTGATTAAGAAGAGAAAAAAGATTTTGTTCCCTACAAAATTAATATAAATATGAACTTGTCCAGAATACCTCCCAACACCATTAGGAAATACCTGCGGTAATATACAAAACAAAAATTATTATACAATAAAAAAATAAATAAATAAAAACAAAGTTTTGAATGTTGTCCCGGTACTTACTTGTCCCAGTTGCAATCCCATTTAATACTTGGTGTATAGTTTGTAGTCCACGAGGCTTCGACTTTTAGATGGTTCTTCATCCACCGGGATTTAAATTCATCATAATTGACCACGAATAAAGTAATAGCACTTGCAGTGGCAGTCAAAGAAGAAGCAATTCCAACTAAACGAAAAATTGGTCTCCAGCTAGGCATCTTTTCTTTATTATTAAAACTATTATTACTATTATTGTTTGATTTTTAACTTTAGATCAATAGAAAAAAAAAGGAAAAAACAACAACTAATCTTGACAAATTAAATAGGCACCTGGAAAAACGTAAAAGCTTATCTTTAAAAAAATATCACGTTTCTTTCATACCGTTGCGAGCACTTGATATAAATTACTTGAGCATTCTTGATAAACAAAAGAGAAAGAAAGAAACGTATTTCAACTGAAAAGTACGGTGCGTACGAGAAGACTGTCTAATTGAACTTGATATATGAAAAAAAAATGCCATAAGACTTGGCTTTTGTAAGGGGGGAACAACTGTAGGAAATTTTGACTTCGATTTTTTTATTTTTTTATTTTCACGACTGATGCTTCATTGAGTAGAAAGAGAGAGAGAGAGAGAAGGAAAAAATGAGAATTTTTTTCTAATTTTTTTTAGATCTTAATTAAATATATTTTTTTAAAATTTGTAATTTTTGAAAGAAAAAAATTCAACTAGGAATTTATAACTTCAACTTTTTTTTAATGAATTTTAGGCGAAAAGAAAACGAATTAGAAATAAATTCAAAAACTTCACTCAGTTGAGGAAAAAGTTTAAAAAATCAAGGTTTGTTAATATAATTACTACTGAAGTTGTTTTTCTTAATATTTAAGATTCTTATTTATTTAATTTATTCCAGTAATACCGGTTATGATTTTCATATCAAAAATTAAATACTCATTAAAATATGAAAGAAAATAATTGTGATACTTAATAGTAAATAGTACTTTTCTAGTGACTTTTTTTTAAAAGATAATACGGACCTGTGCACCGGTTCTCAGCAACAACAACAACAAAAAACAACAACCCAAACCACGGGACAAAACTACACACACCTAAAGTGCCAAGTACTACAAAAATAAACAGCTTGTTATTTAAATTAAAATGGGGAAAATTTAAGTAAGGTGCCTATTTTCTTAGATTTTTCTTATTCTTAGTGAAAGTATTTATCGGGCCTCAAAATTTTGTATATGGGTTGGTGACAAGGGAAATAAGTAGTAAATTTGTACATTGCGGTAAGTAAGGTCTTTTAGTGGGATTGAAATCAACCGTATCACTTATTCAATGTATTATATAATACACACAAAACTATTTCAGGCCAAAAGGGGTGCTTCAGTAACCCGTCTGAAAGTATTTAACGATTTTATGAATAGATTACCAGTAAAACACTAGTGTCCGAACAGCGAAAAATACCGGCAAAAAAATACTAGAAATTAAAGTCTTATATGGACAAACACGTGAGGAATACTTGCGGGTTTTATGCAAATAATAAATAATCCGAATACATTTTTTTTATTATAAAAAAATGTATTCGGATTATTTATTATTAAAGCTTAACCTTTCCTTTTCTTCTTTATTTTATTCATTTATTTTTACATTGATTTTTCAAGGCCATTCATGTTAATATGAAAATTAACTGGAAATCAGGTAGCTACCTTCTCTGGCCGGAGGCGAAATTTAGTCGATTTGCTTATTTTGAGAAATTTTAATTCTTTAAGTTTTTATTGTTTTCCATTTTGTACTTATGTTTGGTTGTTTAAAATTAGAATAGGTGAGTTAGCCGGTTCCGGTAAAATAGACAAACCTGCTTTTACACTTATTTTACCGGTCCTAGTAAAATAGACCACAGGCTATTTTGCCAGCAAATATATTTGAAATATATTTCCAACTATCTAAAAGCTAAAAGATTGAAATGATTGTTGACAAGCAATCTGAAATTATTTGAAAGTTAATTGCTTAAAAAGTAGTTGTTGTGCAATTCTGCGATACAAACATGTAGGGGTTAAAATAAAAAATAACAATCTCCAATGAGCCTTCAGACTAGAAGAACCCACCGAGCATCTGCAGGAAAAAGGACCCACTTCCGACCACCAAGATAATCTCCCAGCCATTTGAACTTAGGCCTAAACTGGGACAAGACACTATTTCTGGACGGGAAGAAATTTCTTCTCCACGTGGTGGCTATAACCCGTGAATAAAGCCTGAATCCTAAATCTATCCTTTGTCTTTGCCTCTTCCTTTTCTTTCCTTAATTCTTTTTCAGTGCAACCACCAAATATAATGGGGTTAAAAGGAAAACCTGTGAACATGCACCAGAAATAACCACCGACTTATAAACTAAACATAAAAACCCTTGTCACCCCACAAACAAACTTTAAAACAATCAATCTAAAAGCTAATTTCTTAAAATGGTACTTGATAAGAATTCATCTTGTTAGTGTTAGGATTGAGGTTAGGGTTAGGGTCAAGGTTAGGGTTGGGGCTAGGGTTAGGGTTAGAATTTTGTTTTAACAATTGACAGTGGAAAATGCCATTTTTCCACTTTGAAAAAAATTAATGATATTCAAATTTACCTTTATCAATTCCTTTGATTTTTAAAAAATTTTTTAAAATTCACGTTTGATCTCAAAGTCATTAACGGTATCTATATTTTTCATTTACAAGAATTTTTTGTATCTTTATCCTACACAAAATATAAATATAAATGAATTGTGTTAAATCTGTTTTGTGATTTTTAACATGACTTTCATTCATAATAAAAAAGTATTTACAGGGATGGTAAAATAAGCATAAAAGTAGGATTGTCTATTTTACCGGAATAATAACCTCTTCCATTAAAGTTTATTATAGATAGAAAGTAAGTATTGTGGGGGATTAAAATAAAAATAAAATAAAATAAAGATAAAAAAATAACTACCTCCCTTCACCGGATGTGCGAGAAAAGGGACAGACTTCCAACTCCCAAGAGAATATCTCAGGCATTCTTGTTTAGGCCTTAACTGGGTCTAGTCACTCCTACTAGTCAGGGAGATATTCCCTTGCCACAGGCAACTATGACCAGGAATAAAGCCTAAGTCATAAAACCACCTTCTGTCTTTGTCTCTTTCTTTTTCATTCCTTGAATTCCTTCCTTTTCAGCGCAACCACCAAATGAGATAGGGTAGAAAGCAAAAACCATAAGAACACGCAACAAGAATATCCAGCTACCTTTAAACCTTAAAACACCAAAACCTCTTACCACCCCATAATATATTCTCTTACATTCTTTTTTGAAAACAGTAACTTTTACATTGCTAAATTTATTAAAAATATCCAGTCGTAAAGAAATTTATCACATAAAGTTAATTTCATATTTTAGGTACCAGCAACTTATACGTTATAGATGTATTTTACAAAATCAATTTACCCCCCGCTGATTGAAAAAAATTTTTTACCAAAAATCAGGGAATTATCCTATTTTAATGAAATTTTCAGTGTTAAATGACTCACAGAGGTTGATATGCCATTAAACAAAACTCAAATTGAAAATTTTTGTTTCTTTGAGTGTCTATCCATTATTTTTACTTTTAATGCTTTCAAACCATTAAAAAAAAGTTATTTGTCAATAAAAACGCCTTCAAACTGCTAAAAAAAATATTTTAACTTGTAATGGTTGAAACAATGGCGTTTGGCTAATGTTCTAAAAATAGAAAAATGTAGACACACTGGCACCAAGAATTTAAATTTGGGCGGTAAAATAAGGACCGTTTCTTTTAGATGGGAATATGAGAGGTAGCAGTAAGAGGTAGATAATAATAGGAGTAGGAGGTTGATGTAGTAGTCACTGTAAGGGACACGTGGGAGAAGTCAGTTGACGACTAGAACCCAGAAGGGACAGACCAGCTTTCCACGACAGTCACCGGAAAACCTCAGCTCAGCTTTCAGCTCCTGGATCTACGACGGTTTAAGAGGTTACAACCAAGCTTAGTATAACTTGATGTAAAAGCAGAATTTTTCTCAAACCAAAAATAAAACCTCATTTAAATCAACAGTTTGTATTTTCTGTTAATAATTCCACAAAGAAGAAATACAACAAACTCTTAACATCCTATACCACCTCATTCCACCCGGCCGGAAGTCACATTTGTTTTCCTAATCCCCCCAAACGATAGCCTTTGTTTAAATGTAATATTAAACATTAAAAAAGTCTTTGATTTAAAGGAAATAACAGATAACTTTAAATGAAAAGGCCATTTTTAGCCATTTTTTGATAAATCCTCATAGGAATGGGGCTCTGAACTTGGAAAATTCTCAACAGGATGTTAAGAGTTAAAGAGGGGAATGTTAAAATATTTACATTTACTTGTCAAGAAAAGACTGGGGGAGGGGGTACATATTGCTTTCATATCACATTAACTTTTCAGGAAAAACACCTTCAAACAGCTAGGGAGTTCAATAGTAGCGCAGGTTGGATTTTCAACAGGCACCGCTTAGCATTTATGCAATAATATCCAAGTATTTTTTATGCTTAGTTGATAATTATTTTTGTAAAAGTTGAAATCATTTTTTATTGATTTACAGGTATATTTTTTATATTATTTAGATCACATTACTTTTTCTTGTTTAAAAAAAAAACAATTTCATTGCGCAAAATGAATCCATTATGAAATATAGTAAAGAGTAGTTTATGACTATGAATAAAGCGCGAGAAGATATTAAAATTGGACAGATATACCCAAAAGAAGTGGAGTTAATATAGTCAACCCGGTAATTTATGAGGAAGTGCGTCCCGGTCTCCTGCCTCAGAAATTGCTATCCGGTGACTATTAAAAAACGTCCCCAGCTATGTCGGTGTTACTTGAAAGAAAACAACCAACTTAGGGTGTTAAATGTATTTTAGAGGGGGGGCTTCTCTTTTTTGGCGTAATTCTTATTTATTTATCGTTATTTGTCGTAATTCTTGTTCATTTATAGAAATTTGTCGTAATTCTTGTTCATTTATAGAAATTTGTCATAATTCTTGTTTATTTATAGTAATTTGTCGTAATTCTTGTTTAGATATGAAGATGGATATATAGTTTGGAATAGACTGAGATAGATAGATAAACAAAATAATATAGATAGATTTTTGTCGTAATTCTTGTTTATTTAAACTAAAAACAAGACATTAAACAAACATGAATAAAAGAAAATCTGAGACGACATAGCTGGGGACGTTATTTTAATAGTCACCGGGTAGCAATTTCTGAGGCAGGAGACCGGGACGCACTTCCTCATAAATTACCGTCAACCCTTTTATAAATATTCATAGATGAAAACTTGTAAATCTAGAGAGTTGGAAACTGACCATATTTTCTTTGCTTTTATCTGCAATTCATTTAATGATTTAATATGATGACATCTGGCAAGACTTTATAAGACTGATATAAGAACATTTGTTCCAGATACCATATACTGACTTGAAACCTAAAATTAATAGATTCCTCCATACAAAATGGCAGCAACACTGGAATAACTGTATCCACAATAAACTCTTCCTAATCAAATCGACTTTGGGAGGCTGCAGACCAACTTTAAGGAAGTCTAGAAAGGAACAAGTCATTATGTCCCGATTATGCATTGGTCATACAAAACTAACACACTCTTATATACTCAAACAAGAACAACAACCACAATGTGAAACATGTCGAACACCCCTGACAGTTAAACACTTATTGATGGAATGCAGATTTTTTGTTCCCATCAGAAACCATTATTTTAAAGCAAACAATATGAAGGATCTATTTGAAAATGTTAACATTGGGGATATTTTCTCCTTTTTGAGGGAAATAAAATTATACCATAGAATATAGACATGAAACAAATCAATGCCATACAATATAATTCCCAATAATGCTAACACATTGTTAAAACCAATTACTAAAAGTATATATATGAATACACAATATGTATAACACCCCAACCGCTAGGCATGATATAACCCTGGATGGGTTGATATGCCGTTAAAATTAATAAACCAACCAACCAACTGAGTCTTTTGAGGGGGAAATAAGATCGCTTTATGGGCTGGTATTTGTTTATAAATCTAGTTGTGCATGGCACAAATTATATGAGGGGGGAAAAGAAAAAAAAAAAATGGAGGGATTTTTAAATGTTATAGTATGCAAACAAGTTAGTTACAGAGACAGGATTTTCTATTAAATTGAAGACATTTAAAAAGGATTCATGGATAAGATATTATGAACTATATAATTTCATCATGAATTTTATACTTTGCATTTAAAATTTACTTCAAAATGCATTTTATAGATAATAGTGATTCACTTAAAATCTAAAATTGTACTCCAAAGCATAACGAGTTCACCCAGAAATTTATTTTTTTTAAATGAAAATGTTGAAAATTCAATTAAAAATTCTATTCACTACAGAAATATCGAATGTCAAAGAAAGAAAGTTTATGCTTAGTTGATAATTATTTTTGTAAAAGTTGAAATCATTTTTTATTGATTTACAGGTATATTTTTTCTGATTGATAAGAAATAATTGATTCCTACTAATAGGTGTAATTACTAATTAGTTAATTAATCAATATCCCTAGCAATTCTCTTATTAAAAACTTTCCCATAATGATTTGGTGAGTTGTAATTCAGGTCACCACATGTCTGTCTTATGTCATAGGAAGGTGTCAGCCTGATTTCCAGGCCTGTTAATATAAATGGCCTTGACTCTGAACCAATGAGCTTTATTGATTAATTTATTGTTTTTAATTCATCCATAAAAAAATTAATCCATTGTCTCTCCTCTCTCAGTCTTTTCCCTCTGAAAACAAGTATATCTACCTTAAGCTATTCATCCATGTGCACCTTGTGTAATGGTTATTGTCATAGGAAATGGGATTTGTGACACCAGTTAAAATTCTAGATGAAGCTGTATGCATTTCATTTGATGCCTTGGGAAAAGCATAAATCTATGATATCCACCTCCCTGGCTATGAGTAGGGCAGACTAGATTCTTTATCTTTGGTACAGCAACCAGTCTAGGAGAAGGAAAACCCTGAAATGAAACCAACTGTATTTGCATTGAAAATTGACTTTATGTCCCATCCATATTTGTTACATAATTCATAGGTAGTTTATGACTTATGTACGTATTGTAGTTAGATACATTTTGAATCAGAGTTTATTAGATTAAAAATAATGGGGGTTGAGTGTAAAATTACCCTAATTATGATTGATTTGTGATGACATTCCACTTGACCCCTTGAAAAGCGTGCCAGTAGAAATGTTACATTAGCTTGAGTTTTAGATTAGTTGCGACCAGTTACTCGATGAGAGAGGATGTCCTCTCAAGAATCGTTTCTCACCACACAGTTTTGTGGGCTAGGGTTGTTTAATAAAAGTATAAAGAAAAACAACAAAGTTTTGTTAATTCATTAAAACAAGAGATGACCAGTCCAAACAAGAAGTAAAATCAACCCGGAGACACAACCCACAGAATCAGCCCTGAGGAAATGCCTGGGCTGACTTCTGATTTAGGTTGGAAAATTAAAAAGGAAAGTTTTTTGGTGGTACCCAATGACAGTTTAACTACAGTCTATGAATTAACATTTTGCGAATTGGGTTACAGTTTTAGGGGATTAAGGTTGTTTTTAATTATGTATTGCTTAAAAAAAATAGACAACAAAAATCCCAAATTACTATACATTTAATTAACCATTGAAATTAATTATTGAGGCAGTTGTTTGTGTTAGTATTGCAATGTATAATTTCAATTAAACTTAGTTTAAAACAATATTTTTCAACATTATAATGGAGATTTGGTGCTTTTTTTGTTGTCTGTAACCAAGACTACATTACTACTTATGTCCCAATACCCTCAGGAAATGAGTAAGCTTATCAATGTATATTTAATTTATAGTCAAAATAATTAATACATAGAATAAATCTTATTTATTAATGATACCACTATGAAAATCTGAGTTAGACTTGCCTCAAAACAGCCCATGTTATTAGTGCATTTAGAATCCTGCAATGTGTCTTATATATCACTAAGAAATAAAGGTTTACATAATGTATGCTGTGGTTAATTTGCATACAAAATCTCATATTTCTTTTATCACAAATTTATGTCAGAAAAAGTAAAAAAGAAACAAACAAACTAAACAGGTATATAAATCTATACCTATATAAATATATTTTCTAATAAACGTTGTGTAATGGTTATCATTGTAGGAAATGAACTTGGTGACACAAGTTCAAATCCTGGAAAAAGCTGGTAGCATTTCACATAGCACTAATACCCTTGGGAAAGGTAGGCACCAACTATTTCCCCCTAGCTATGGGTAAATATTTGAGCAAACTGGGCTCTTTAACCTTAATATGGCAACCAGTCTAGAAGGAAAACTCTGAATTCAAACCTTTTAAACTCTGCTTAAAAAATATAGACCTTGTGTCACATCCTGCTCATGCGGAAAATACGTACCTTTTCTAATACTAGATACAAAGACCTCTTATTGTTAGTATTCTTTATTTCTGTAAACTATTAGTCATTCACTAAATTTAGCCCAAGTATGTGGCAGGAGTGAGAATCAAACTTAGTAACATGGCTTGTTATCTATCTGGATTTTTAAGATGAGGCTTGATAATTTGTATCATTTTACAGACTGCTGTCCTCATCTTTATATAATGAAGGGTACATCAGCCAAAATAAGAGGACAACAGTTTAAATGAGACAAGTGGCCTGTAGGTCTAGCTTGAATGTTAATCATTATACCACACAATGTGGTGTAATTGTTAGAAAACTAGATTAGCAGATCATTGTTAGTGAGTTCGATTCTCATTGGGTGCCCCATACTTCTGTCCTTACTAAGCTAAGCTATGTAAATAATTAATACCTCATGAGGTGCCCTTCTGTAAACTCGGGTATAAAAAAAATCATTTTTCGGTAAACTTGCAAATCATACTCAAAATCCCATGATATTACAGGGTGACCCAGAAAAACTAATCCTAACCCCCCCCTAGTTAAAATTGTTTTTTACTGGGTCTATATGATACAGAACCCAAATTATTTATTTATTTTCCCATTAAATTAACCCTAAACCCCAACCTTAAACTCCCCTAGATAAAATTAACAGTTTTATTACAAAATTTGTGGGTTCTGTTTTTTCTGTGTCATGGGATTTTGAATATGATTTCCGTCAAAACTAAAGGGATTTTTTGTTAAATATTGATAACATGCCAGACAAATATCTTATTGATCTTTTTTTAATTATCTACACCGGTTCTTGTTTTAAACTAGCTGTGGGTTTGACATATCGGTTAAATTTAAACAAGACGTAATCCGACTTAGGTCTATTTTTAGAGTTTATGAAATGTGTGTGTCTATTTTTAGAGTTTATGAAATGTGTGTGTTTTTTTGGGGGGTTACTGATAGGAAATTTTAGAAAATGTTTTGTTTTTTTCATTGGTTTTTGGTAAAAACTATACTACATAGGAATCATTACAAATTTACATTTAAGTGTAGCGCTTCCTCCCCTACCGAATGCACACGTTATTCAATTCATGCATCACAAAGCCCATCTGAAGAGACTGTGTCATAATTACCACGTGGGGGAGGTAATTAATTCACAACTTCCGGTAATGCGTAAATAGCCTCACAGACGGTGTCTTTACTTTTCTACACTTCCGTTTGCCATTCATAGTTGATTCATTATCACCTACAACCATGGCTCAAGGAAAGATGAAAAAAAGGGAAGCGTGCCCCAGGTTAAAAAGAAGCAGCAACAACGAGGAGTTAAAAAACAGTCAAAGAAAAACCATGCATGTAAGATCACACATTACAATCTTAAATACTTTTTTAAATAAGTTGTTTTTTAAAAATTTTTCTCATAAAATTCTGCACCACGTGGAAACGAGCGTGAATGGAGGCTATTACGACTTAAAAATATTAAAAATGTGTACGTCTTAGTTTTCTGATATTTATGTGATAAAATAAGTTTTATATTAGTAAATTCCTTATTAAATTCGCAGATTATTTTTGTTATCTTGCTGTTATTTTGAAAGAATTCGCCAATGTTTTTATTTTCATTTTTATTTTTGGCTAATGTAAAGAATGACGCCCCTCATCTTGTTGAAAACCTCTTTTAGAAAAAAAAATATTTTGATTACTATTAGTGAAGAATCCGATTTTTTTAAATTGGGGTGGACGAACTTATTTTTTTTAAGGACTTTCAAGGGAGGTTCAATTTGTCATAAATGTTTCGTAAACCTCGAACGGTGCTTATCGAAAATCCTATCTATTACATTTCCGGGCTGTTGAAAACTCATGGCAAACACAGCCTATTTTTCATTTTTTTTTGTTAGAATTTCTTTTGATTATTTTTAGAAAAAATTCTGTTGATTATTTTTAGAAGTTTTTAATGATCGTGCAGCGAATGGTTGCATGGGTACAGCTAAATTAATCTCCCAATTATTGCTGATTTTACTGTGCCATTGGTCGATATAAGTGACACTAAATAAATCAGAGTATCATTTTATAAGACATTTTACATGGCAAATTGAACCACCTCATATGTGCCCCCCCCCCAAAAAAAAAAATTTCCTTCCTATTTAAAAAAAAAAAAAAATCGGATTCTTCAGTGCTTTTAATCGATAGTAATCAAAAGAATTTTCTGTTAAATTTTTTTTTTTTTAATTGTAAAAAAGACATTTTTTAGCAGTTGATTTTGGACGAAATGTAAAGGATTGCGACACCTAAAACAAATATCTGCAGTCCTAATGGACACCTAAAATAAGGTTTGCATTAAGTAGATATTTATTTTTAGAATCTAAAAATATAACATTTTAAACTTAACATCGGGATTTTCATATTTTATATATTAATTTTCATAGCAAAAATACTAAATTAAAGTTTTGAAATAAAATAACTGATGCATTATAAAATTCATTAATTGTTAAATCAATACTAAAAATTTCATTAAAATCGGATTATTACCTGATTTTTGGTAAAATTTTTTGCAGTCGCGAATGTTACAGTAAAATTGTAAACAAGCACTTAAAACCATCGAAAAAGAGGCTGAATGGCGGATATCGTCGAAATTGACCAAAACAAATAGTTTTAAATCTTTTAAAAATAAACTGCATATGTAATTATATATATATTTTTAATGTTGGTTATTATGCTACTACTTATCGATTTAGACAAAGTTTAACCTTAAATAATAGATTTAATTATTCTTAATTCGCTTTTAAAACTCGTAGTATCCGATTTTTTTGCTACTCCCTAATGTTTACAATTGCCAAAAACTCGGTGTCCATTATGACTGGAGATATTTGTATTTGAAAATATATTTTGGATTTACATGAGAAAATAATTGATGCAAAATCCTAAAAGTAACAATTCTGAATGAAAATGTATTGTATGAGGAAAAATGAAATAAAATTCCATTCTAATGTTACAAGTGCATTATTTCCTAATGTTACCATTGTATGAGGAAAAATTTGTAATATCAAGAATATTTATACACATCATGTTATGCTGATAGAATGGATTCCCATGACACTCTCTCACCACCTGTACCTATCAGTCATTGCTCCAGTGTCTACACATAACTTGTAAGTTTTTGCTGGTCAGCCAACACTGTATGTGTCCACCGGAGAACGTCACTTATGAGTTGAACCTTTCTTCACCAGCCGTTCCCAGCATGTCTTGTTTGTCCTATTTGGATAGTTTGGGTGATGGGAGACAAATGGCCGTACAGCTGCTTTTTTGTGAGATGCTGCTTCCAGGATTTGTTCAATGTTGCAGTAGTAGTTTCCATCTAGCCTTTTCTCCAAGTGTTTTGTTAAAGTCTGTGATGTAGCCATACAGTAGTACTGGTACGGTTATAAATTGGAAGAATCCCCATTTTATCTTATCCAGGAGATCAGATTTCGATATGGTCCGCAATCTGTCAATAGCAGTCCATGCCTTTCCTATGTGTATATTGACATTCTGTAGATGAGATATTGCTACCTAGGTATGTGAACTGGTCTAATAATTTCAGAGGCTTGCCATCCAATGTAGAGATGGTTCTATCTTATTTGAAATACAGGAACTCTGTTTTATCTGAGTTCACATAGAGGCCAATGCCTCTAGCTGCCTGTTCCAGGCTATGCAGCAGTGCTTCGGTTTGGACAGGTGACACAAGTGTATATGTGAGAAGTGATAGATCATCTACGTAGTCTGCATCTGTAATAGTTTATGCAGGATATTGTTTGCTTCTTGCCTTTTTTTAGTGTAAAATCTTTTTCCTTCATTAGATCTAATTACATTCATAGTACATAGTTTAGGCAATTATAAATAGAAATTGTGCTAGTGTATATCCTTATAGGACTCCAGCGACAATGTAAAAAAAATCAGGTGAGCAGACCATTGCTTTTGTGTCTTTTTAAGAGCATCATTATAGCAGTTTCTTTAGGGAGGTCATATGCTTGAACTATTTGCTCTCTTTTCACTGGGTATTGATATCAAATTCCTTGGAGAAATATACAAGTCAAAATTTGTTGTTTGTAAGAATACTTTAATAATGGAAATGTCTTTTATATATGCAGTATATACTATCCAGATAAGTTTCTTTTTTTTTCTTTTTTTTTTTTCTTTCTTTTTTATTATTCCCTATGGAGTGGGAGAAAAAAAATCAAACTTATGACCTAACCAAGGGGGAGATAACTGGTATACATGTGTCAAAGTCTGATCTATGTTTTAAAAAAAAATCTGCTTTTTTGTTTTATTTTATTATTTTTTTTACCACAGTTCTTATTAATCTTACCATAATGTAATGTTTTACACCATGAAATTAAAGAAAAATGTCATTTATTAAGAATTTTATCATGTAAAATGTTAGGTCTAATTTTTTAGAAGGTATTTTTCCCAAGACTTAGTTTTTACACCACAAAATTTATTTAAAAATGTCATTGTTTTATCAAAGTTATTTTAATATTTTTCTCTGCGATATTGTTATTTATAAAAGCAAATATATTGATAAAATTTAATTTTTTATCAGTAATTTGTGTTTACTGGTTTTTTTTAAAGGTTTTTAAAAACAAATGTTTAAGTTTACCATAAAAAAAATGTAAAAGAGGCAAATTTAATGTTTTTATTAAATGGAAAAACTAGTGGACACATCAGAGTGGTCTGAGCAGCAAAGATTTACATTGATCAGCTCTGTGTGGATACTGGATGCCATGAGGACTTGCAAGGAGCCATGGCTGATTGGGACAGGTGGCAGAGTTATAGGAACCTTGGCTGTCAGTGCAATATGATACTGGATACCAGGCCCCAACACTAACTTTTTTTCATGACCGTCCCAAACAAAAATTATCAATAGTCCCGAATGGGGTTTGGACCATCCCAAAATCAAAATATTTTTGTTTAATTCATTAGCATCATCTATACTTGTCAGTCATCAGTAGCATAATAATATGTAATAAAACATTAAGAAAAACTGAAGCAGTGATAATTCTGGATATTTGGACAAAAAATTCATTTCCTAGTGTGTTTTGAGCTAAAAAAAAAAAAATACTTTTTTTTACTTTAAGTTACCCAATTTTCATGTAATCATTGGTTTCCTTTTTCGGGAAGGACATGCTGAACCTTTTGAAATTTTTACTGTCCCCAGCAAACTATCCCGGATGTAATTTTTATCGTCCCCAGGACGGCGTTAATGTCAAGTCCTGCTGGATGCCATGAGAAGGACTTGCAAGGAGGAATGGCTGATTGGAACAGATGGCAAAAGAGTTATGTGAATCTTGGCTGTCAGTGCAATATGATAATGTTTAGCAATAATAAACAAGCCACATTATTCTGGTAGCATAGAATTCTAAGTCCTTCCTGAAACCGATAGATTCTTTGAAAGTCTTTTGAGCTGCTGTTGTTGCTTGGCTGCATAGCAGCAGAGTATTAACAATAAAACTATATGCCCTCTTTATTTTTATATATATATATATATATATATGTATGTGTGTGTGTGTGTGTGTATATATATATAATTTTTTAAGAGTTTTTTTTTTTTTTTGCTTTTGTGTAGGGGGCTGGGTGGTAGGGAACAGAGATGGGTAGGAGTTAATGAGTTGCAAATTAGAATACTTTGGCGTGTGTGTGTTTTATATCTATATTTATATGTATATATTGTCTATGTACATATACATATAGATAGATAGGTAGATAGATACATATTTGTTCATTTTATATGCATATTATATATATATATATATATATATATATGCATAATGTGTGTGTGCATAGGTGCATGTCATTCATAATTTAACCCCTTGTCTCAACTAATTTTTTTAATATACATATAGGTAGATAGATACATATTTGTTCATTTTATATGCATATTATATATATATATATATATATATATATATATATATATATATATATATATGTGCATGTCATTCATAATTTAATCCCTTGTCTCAACTAATTTTTTAATACCGGTTACAGAGTTGTCAAGATGATTGGAAAAGTGTTAGAGAGTTAGAGCCTAATGAATAAATTAGGTGTGTTTAGTATTAGTAATATTATTTTCATCCCTATTTTTATATTTCTTAAATTTTCATCTTAGTATATGAGTTGTTTTATTTGTTTATTTTGGACGGGAGATCTTAGTTTTGAAAATAACAAAACTATTTTTCCTGAGTATAAAGTTAGTAAAAGTAAAGTCATCGGGTCGGCCTAATGTCGGTATGAGCCATATAGCGAGGGAGTCTATTCCCTTTTCACTAGCGCTGGTATCGAACTAGGGCCGGTATCAAACTAGGAACCTTGTGGTTTCTAGCCGAACGCTCTACCAACTGAGCTAACCCTGTCCTTTAATTAAAGTTAATACTAGTTGAATATACATGTTTATTGAAACTGTAAACTTTTTCCCCTTCAATAAATTGTATCAGAAACTCACTGAA
This sequence comes from Doryteuthis pealeii, assembly GCA_023376005.1. NCBI lineage: Eukaryota > Metazoa > Mollusca > Cephalopoda > Myopsida > Loliginidae > Doryteuthis > Doryteuthis pealeii. The sequence continues at coordinate 10,435,184 of CM042179.1, read as the reverse complement.
TAAGTATTTGTGTTCTTTCTTGAGCCTCTAATCCTATTTATCAGTGTTATTTGAGGATATTAGATATCTTTTTACTGTAATTATGAACTTTTGTTTAGTAAATTAGGGTATCCAGACAACAGAACCCAAATTATTTATTTTCCCCTTAAACTAACCCTAATTTATTTGTTTAATGGGAAAATTAAGTTTTATTACAAAATTTGTGGGTTCTGTTTTTTCTGGTACACCCTAATTTACTAAATAAAAGTTCATAATTACCTTTTTTTTACCTTGGAAAGTTTGTACTAAAATCATTTCCAAAATTATACTATTGCTAGTATTTTAATAATCTACATTATGAAGCTGATGAATATTTGGTGAGATTTTATGTACTAAGATTATTATGTATTTATATTTTTGGTTTGAATTAAAACTGTATTAAAGTTTAAATTTTTATTTTCTTGCAGGCCAATATATTGCTCCAAAAAAAGCTAAACTTGTAGCTAGTGAGAAACTGAAAAAGGTAAGTTATTTTTTCATATTTTTATAAATTTTAACTGAATATCCATTTTATATAAACCAGAACTTTGCAAATTATTACTGATAGTGTAATGTGATTATGAAGGTCCACCGGAGTTTAATAGTAGAAATAAAACTGTGGGCGGACTGCTATAGAAAGAGAGGAAGAAAAAATAAGAGAAAGTTAATGGTTAAAAAAGGCTTAGACATACCGCCGAGGTATGACCCCCGGAACAGGAATTGGAAGCCCAGGTGTTGACCGGAACCGGAAGTCACGTGGTAACAAGGAACAACAAGTTCGGCCTCTTTTTGTTTTCCGGCGGCGTAGAGTTTGGACGCGGGTCTGCTGGTCCCTAGTTTGGGACGGTGAGATAGTACTATGTTAAAAAGTACAGGAACTTAACAGTGTCCTCCCTCTCTTTCTCTCTGCCTTTCCTTCTCACTGAAACAGCCCACGACACGAGCCCGAATATAAATGCTAAACGATATATCTCACGTGTTGTACCTTTTCTATCGACAATGACTACCGCCGCATAACAAATACCTTTTTAGTGCCGTGAATTTTAAGGCACATTGACAAGCCCTGCTATACTACAATAGTTTCTGGGGAGAGGTGAGTCCTTGTGGTGTAGTGGCTAATGTGCTGAACTGTGACATCATAGTAAGCGAGTTCAAACTCGGTCATGCTATTATGTCCACTTTCAGACTAATACCCTTGGGAAAGGTATGAGCACAGTCATCTCAGCTATGGGTTAAATGGTACTATTACTGTTCTTCTACAAGGATCGTTTTGGCATTCAATAACCCACAAAGGCTAATATGCCATTAAACAAAGAAACTTAAACCTGATAATTTCTAGGTGTCTCAATTTCTTTAATTATTAGCTAATTTTTTTGTTGAATTATTTCTTTTTATATGCATTTTGAATTATAATTATTTGTCTTGATTAACAAAACTTAAGGTGATATGTTGCAAAAAAGTTTTCGGTAATTTATGAGGAAGTGCATCCTGGTCTCCTGCCTCAGAAATTGCTACCCGGTGACTATTAAAATAACGTCCCCGGCTATGTCGTCTCAGTGGTGTTACTTGAAAGAAAACAACCAACTTAGGGTGTTAAATGTATTTTTTGTCGTAATTCTTATTTATTTATCGTAATTTGTTTAGAAATTTATTTATAGAAATTTGTCGTAATTCTTGTATTTATATAAATAATTAACAAATTTATAGATAGAAATTTCTAATTCTTGAAAAATTTATTTGTCATAATTCTTGTTTAGATATGAAGATGGATATCTATCTATCTATCTACCTCAATTTGTTAATTTTTTACTTTGTTTATATATATATCTATCCACCCATCTCCATTTGTTCATAAAGAGAAGCCCCCCCCCCCCCATACATTTAACGCCCTAAGTTGGTTGTTTTCTTTCAAGTAAAACCGCCGAGACAACATAGCTGGCGACATTATTTTAATAGTCACCGGGTAGCAATTTCTGAGGCAGGAGACCGGGACGCACTTCCTCATAAATTACCAAGTTTTCTTGTTTTTTACAAAGTATTAATGAAGAAAGTTTGGAAAGCTCTGGTATAAACAGTAGATGATAATTATATGCTATTCATGAGAAAAATATATAATGAAAATACATTATTTTACATTTATTTTGGTTGATGATGACATCAGTAGAATTACTATTTGCGTAATACAGCCACAATGTGCTACATATATGATACACACCTATAAAAGTATATATATTCTTAAAATGGTCATAAATCATTTTTTTTATCAAATTTCAAAATACAGAACATTAATACTAGCTATACCCAAAATTCGTCTGCTACAGTTTTTTAAAAACTAATTAAAATTAATTAAATCTATTATTTAAGGTCAAATTTTTGTCTAAAACGATAAGTAGTAACATAATGACCATCATTAAAAAAGGGAAAAAATCATTACATATGCAATTTATTTTTAATACATTTAAAACGATTTTTTTTGTCAATTTCGATCCATTTGGCCATTTTGGCTCTTTTTAAATGGCTTGTTTACAAATTTAATGTAACATTTGTGATTGCAAAAAAATTTACCAAAAATCAGGGAACTATCTGATTTTAATAATTTTCAGTATTGATTTATCATGCATCTGTTATTTTATTTCAAAACTTTAATTAGATATTTTTGCTAGGAAAAATTAATATATGAAATTCATTTAAAATAAAAATATTCTGATGTTAAGTTTAAAAAGTTATATTTTTAGATTCTAGAAATAAATATCTATTTAATGCAAACCTTATTTTAGTCAAACAAAGTATACGTTTTGAAGAAAAACTCTATTGAAAATGTAGGCCCCCCCCTCCCCTTTTAAGCAGAAAAAATATCGATGTATAATTTTGTCTTTTATAATATCTTATAAAAGAAAAAATTATACATCGATATTTTTTCTGCATAGCCAATTAAATAATTATTGAAATGAGTAAAAAAGAAATCTCCAAAAATTAATTATTTATTAATTTTTTTACATTTTATTTTCTGATTTTCGGTACTTATTTTCTTGTAAAATATTCCACTTAAAAAGATTTTTTTTTTTTTTTTTTTTCTATTTACAACTTCAGTCTTTTATCTTTTTATTTATACTGTAATTAGTATCAAACAAGGACTAACTCGCCAATATTTTACACCCCAAAAGTAGGGAGGTTCAAAATTAAGCGACCTGAAAAAAAAAATGAAAGTTTTGAAATAAATTAAATAATGCATTATAAAGATCATTCATTGATAAATAAACACTTAAAATTTCATTAAAATCCGATAATTCCCTGATTTTTGGAAAATTATTTTCTGTAGGGGGTCAAAACTCATTTTAGACCAATTTTGGGTATACCTACTTAATACTGTTAAATGTTTAAACTATTCACAAAAATCAAGGTATTTTGTGTAGCTTTGCAGTCCAAAAGGACTTGCCTCTCCAAACTGCACATAACCTTTCACTCTGATATCTTGCTTGGTACTGAAGTCCTATGTTTTTAGTATATATTTTTTTTTATTACTATTTTGCTGAATGGGAATAAGTATTGCATTAGCAATCATGGCCAATATGTTAGAATTAGAAATAGTGTTATCAGAATATAATTTCATGCTAAAAAGATAGATATTAGTTGTTGTTTGTTTTTTTTTTTCTCTCACTATTTTAGGTAATTTTTTCCTCTCACGCCATTGAAATCCTTTAAGGGAAAAAAATACTCTTCTGATAAATGATCATTAATTATATAAACAAAACAATTATGCAAAGTTCAAGCTATGGGTAAATAGTAAGGCAGACTTGGCTCTTGAACTTTAGTATGGCAACCAGTCTTGGAGAAGGAAACCTATTAAAATCCGCTTAAGAAATTGACCGTGTATTATATCCTCCTCTTGCAAGAGTAGGTGCCCATAGTTGGATTCAAACCTTTCCTGGGGTTATTAGGCGCTAACAACCCCAGGAAAGGTTTGAATCCAACTATATTAAATTTAAATAGCCTTGATCAAGATTTGAACACTGTCCATTTCTTAAGACGATAACCATTACATCACGAGTACATCCCAGTTTTTACTCTGTGTGTGTGTGTGTATGTGTGTATATTTCGATTTATAAAATTCATCTTCAGAGCTTGTTTTTACTCCGGACTCATCGAGAGAGGAGCTGAAAATAATTTGAATTCAAAACAAAAACATTTATATTCAAAAAAGTCATGTGGTCGTTTCCACATCCACAATAATGAACGGGTTAAATCTCGTCCTGTTTGAAAAAGAGAATTTGTTCTATTGTTAAATTTGAAATATGTCTTCTCTTTTTTTCAAAAACTGTTACACTAAGATATACATTATTGTTGCTGACCGAGAAACGCGTTGCGGATGTGGAAACGAACGCATGACTTGGAATATCAATGTTTTCATTTTGAATTCAAATTATTTTCAGCTCCTCTCTCGATGAGTCCGGAGTAAAAACAAGCTCTGAAGATGATTTTTATAATCGAAATATTATTCAATATTAGCTATGAATATGATATAAAATATTTTCACTTTAACAGCATTGTGTGTTTTCATATCTATACTTATATCATTGGATTCATTTCCTTTCTCTTAACTTATATATATATGAGGTTAAGTAAACAAACAAAATGTGTTTATTTTTTATATGGCTTTAAGCCGACAAGTTTTGGAGGATATGTGCTTAATTGAAGTCATACCTAATTTTGAAAATTAATTAGTTAATAATTAATGAATTTAGGCGGGCATGTATGTTCAAATGTAAGGCAAAACGAATCGAGAAAATATATCATTTGTTTAACTTCATGTGTACTAATAGATTGGTAGAAATAATTCTTATATTAGTTGGTTGCTTGGTTGTTATTTTTTAACTACACATCAAACCTTTTTGGCCACCCTATGCCAATTTTTTTATTTTTGTATATATTTATAAGCGAACAGTCTGTTGGTAAATACTCTTGTTTGATTTTATAGAATAAATTTAATTTACTCAATGTATATCAATATATTGGTAGAAATTATTTTATGTTAAATTTTTCATTAACTTCATGTGTATAAAGAAATTAGAAAAAATAACTTCATGTGTATTAATAAATTGGGAGTAATAATTTTTATGTTAGATTTTTCATTAACTTCATGTGTATGATCAATAAATTGGGAGTAATAATTTTTATGTTAGATTTTTCATTAACTTCATGTGTATGATCAATAAACTGATAGAAATAATGTTCATGAATTTCTAATAGATTCAAATCTTGGGTGAGGCTGTTTGCATTTCACAGTTCTAATATCCTTAGGAAATGTGTGCATCCAACTATTCTCCCTCCAGCTATAGGTAAATATTTGGGCAGACTAAGTTTTTTAATCTTGGTTAGACAACCAGTTTAGGGGAAAGAAGAAGAAAAAAAAGAATTCAAACATGTTAAACTCTGCGTGTTTGGTTTCTTTGATTAATGGCATATCAACCTTTGTGGGTTATTTAATGCCAAAGCTATCTTTGTAGAAGAACAGTATTAGTACTATTTAACTCCTAGCTGGGGAAACACCATTTAAAAATTGATTTTGTGACACATCCTACTCATGTGGAGTGGTTGGTTTATAAAAACAAAATAAAAGAAACTATGGTAATGCTGCTTTGACTTCAAAAGGTGACCTTTTTTTTTTTTTTTTTTTTTTTTTTTTTTTTTTAGGTGTGTATTATTGAATACTAGCATGACTTGAGGATTTACCACAGTATGATTATATAATTATTACATTTGATATGTTTACTTAAGAGCTATTGCAAAAATAGTTCAATATGTAAAAAGTATAATAATCTTGATTTAATTCTCTCACTTTTTTTTTGTTTGTCCTTTTCATTATGTTCAATTGAAACAGATTAGTGTTATCGCTTACATGCACTCATGCCCTCTCTCTATCTTTCCCCTACACCCTTTCTTATATTTTTTTCTGTGTAGCATGTCCCTTTTCTTCCCTTTCTTTTATAATAAAAACGTAATGGTCCATTATTTAACTGGGGTGACAACGCTCTTAAGGAATAAGAATTCAGTGGATAAGCAACTCTTGATAATCAGGATTTACATTTTTGTGTTTCATCTTGGACTCTCATTTTTAATCAGAGGGTATTGCAAGATGATAACTGTTGTACTTTTAAGGAACACAAGCATTAATATATAGATTTTTAACTCTATCTTTGTTTTTTTTTTTCTTATTCTTTTCAAATGTGATTGACTTTGATTGTTCACTGTTCAATAATAAAGAAAAATAAATAAACTGAATTATTTTTTTGTCATTTCAGAACTTGGTAAAAGCGATAAAAACAAATATTGAATCAGAAGTTTCTTCAAAAGCACTTTTATTTGAACCAAAGAAATTCCACTTTGTGAAATTAAGTCAACAAACAGCTGGACGATTAGAAAAAAATAGATCCAAGAAAGCTAAATAAATATTTATTGTAAAAAAAAAAAAAAAAAAAAAAAATTGTAATAAAATATAATTTTATACAAATGTGAACATCCTTGTTTTCTTTTTCTTTTTATAATTTCCAAAAGTTTCAAAATAGATTATTATATTAAAATGGTGTATAGGAATACATGAAATTATGTGTATTAAAAATTTAAGTAAAATTGTTATATTAATGTTATGTTTATATATATATATATGTATATGTATATGTAATATGTATGTATATGTGTGTATATATATATATATATATATATATATATATATATATGTATATGTATATGTATATGTATATATGTATGTATATGTATGTATATGTATATGTAATATGTATGTATATGTATGTATATGTATATGTATGTATATGTATGTATATATATATATATATGTATATGTATATATATATATATATATATATATATATATTATATATATATATATATATGTGTATATGTAATATGTATGTATATGTATATATGTATAATTTGAAAATTCCGGTACTGATTGAGAGTGTTCTGTGCCTCGTGATTAATGATATATTTATTTCATTTTTCCATTTTCAATGTTGCTTTGGTAAAGACCGCATACGGTCGAAACAGACTAAAGTCAGCAAAACTTTAAACATCTTGTTGTTTTTTCTACAAAACTTTATACACACACACATATATATATATATATATATATATATATATATATATATATATATATATATATATATATATATATATATATATAATGAGAGGTATCCAAAACTTGGTAGTAAGGGATGATTCTATATGTGATTTCTAAGATATACTGTATTATTATTGTATGATCCAGTATGTATATAAATACAGGAAATCTTTAAATCACTAAAAAGAGCTCAATGTATAATAAACTTTTTAGATTATATACAGAGCAATATTTATCATAGAAAGGAAGGAAAAACTCAACACCGTTATTCCATAATAAATTTATTTCAACCAAAATTGGGACCTTTACTTAGAATTATAAAGGCCCCAATTTTGGTCGAAATAAATTTATTATGGAATAACGGTGTTGAGTTTTTCCTTCCTTTCAAAGATATATATATATATAATCTCAAATATATATATTTAAAGTTTCATGTATGCATTTTTTAATATAAATAATTGTATATTAAAATGTATATTTGGTGCCATTGAACAGTAGTGACAATATTTTAAATCAATGATATTAATGTTTTAATGTAATTATGTGAAAATGAGCTATGCTTAAGTTTTAGGTTATCTATTATTTAATGGCAAATTCTTTTGACTTTTGAAAAATACTCAGTTAACATGTAATTTGATTTCTCTTTTTTTTATTATACTTACAAGACCATCAAATGTTACGACAACTTCATGCTGTATATAAACTAATTATCTCTTTTATATTTTATAAATAAACTATATTGATTATAAATTAGATTCTCATTAATAAATCCTTTAGATTATTGTGGAATCTGTGACGTAAGCCGTGACGTAGTTTCGGCTTCAGACAGAAATGCAATCTATCTCCATTATATATAGAGATATATTAGTAAATAATTTTCTAAATCACTTTCTAATCAAAATTTATTAACTTCAAAAAAATTTTGCATCAAGTCAAAATTGGCTACCATACTTTTGAAACCGGAAGCCAGCTACTAACAGTTACTATATGAATCTTCTTAAAACTAATATTAGTTACCAATGTTCTTTGCAAAGAATTGGTAAGTCAGCTGTATTTCTTGAATATTAGCCTATTGGAATTCTTGGTTTCATTTTTTTTTTTTTTCATGCTTAAAAAAACAATACATTTATTTTTTATAACCTAGTCACCAAATAGTCAAGCATATGCATAACCCTTACAATTTTGAGATATATATATATATATATATATATATATAAACGAAGCTGTTGGCATTTCACATAGCGCTAATACCCTTGGGAAAGGTATGAATCCATATATTTTTAAATAGTAGGGCAGACTGGGCCTTTCAGCCTTGGGTAGGTAACCAGTCTAGGAGAGGGATAACTCTGAATTCAAAATTCATGAGGTCGGTTGTTGATTGGGTTTGTGGCAACCCTTGATGCACCAATTCTTTCCTATCGACTGTGCCAAAAAGTGTGGATGGTCCAACACAAGCTTTCACCACTATAAACAAATCACTGTGTGTGTGAACCCTCATGCGTCGAAAATCGATGAGTCCATTATATATATATATATATATGTGTGTGTGTGTGTTTTTTCATCATATTTGTATACGAAAGCTGATGTCGTGATCATTGCATGTGACCCCCCCCCCCGAAAAAAAAAGAAAAGGGGAATGAAGATCATAAGATGACGCATGTAGAACATGAATAGGTGAGAGAAAATGTTAACATTGATATGACGTATTTCATATGGATATTAATGTTTAAGCACATATATATCCATATATACGCAGATCAATATATAACCATACACAGACATATATATAATATATATAATGACGTCATATCTATGTTAACATTTCCTCTCTGCCTATTCACGTTCTACACGCATTATCTTATGATCTTCATTTTCTGTTGTTTTTTTTTCACATGCAATGATCACGTCATAATATATGTGTGTAGATGATTGCCAGGTAAGTTGGTATTAGGATGATTCTAAGTTGGACTTTTCTTCCAACAGCAGAATGTTAGAGTTGTTCAGGTTCAAGTTGATAGCTCGATGTTCAATATTATTGGATTGGTAAATAAAAAGGCTTAAGAATTGGTAATTTTGCAGTTCTAGATCTATTTCTACCCACAGGTATCAGTGTATAATTAGGAGTTTCATCAGACCGCTAACTTTATTGAAAAAGGTAAACAGAAAATTCATGAGGCTTTATATATAATTTTTCTGGGAAAACCTGAAAGGTATCAGTTTCTGTTTTTTTTTTCTCATCGTCTTAAGGGGTAGTGTTTATGACTGGTTAATTAATCCCCCAATTATAAACACCACCCCTTAAAACGAGAAGAACTGAAACTGATACCTTTCAGGATTTCCCAGAAAAATTGTATTTAAAGCCTCATTAATTTTCTGTTTACCTTTTTCAATAAAGTTAGCGGTCTGATGAAACTCATAAGTATACACTGATACCTGTGGGTAGAAATAGATCTATAACCACAAAATGACCAATTTTTAAGCCTTTTTCTTTACCAATTATATATATAGATATGAAAAATAGATGGAAATTAATCCGACAGTATGAAATTTAACATTTTGAAAAAACAAATGATTTTATGTAATTGCTGACAGAAATCTGTTTCGACCAAATCGATATTGTTTTTTCATTGGACAAATATGAAAAATAGATGGAAATTAATCCGACAGTATGAAATTTAACATTTTGAAAAAACAAATGATTTTATGTAATTGCTGACAGAAATCTGTTTCGACCAAATCGATATTGTTTTTTCATTGGACAAATATGAAAAATAGATGGAAATTAATCCGACAGTATGAAATTTAACATTTTGAAAAAACAAATGATTTTATGTAATTGCTGACAGAAATCTTTGTTTTTTCAAAATGTTAAATTTCATAGTCGGATTAATTTCCATCTATTTTTCATATTTGTCCAATGAAAAACAATATCGATTTGGTCGAAACAGATTTCTGTCAGCAATTACATAAAATCATTTGTTTTTTGAAAATGTTAAATTTCATACTGTCGGATTAATTTCCATCTATTTTTCATATTTGTCCAATGAAAAAACAATATCGATTGGTCGAAACAGATTTCTGTCAGCAATTACATAAAATCATTTGTTTTTTCAAAATGTTAAATTTCATACTGTCGGATTAATTTCCATCTATTTTCATATTTGTCCAATGAAAAAACAATATCGATTGAAACAGATTTCTGTCAGCAATTACATAAAATCATTTGTTTTTCAAAATGTTAAATTTCATACTGTCGGATTAATTTCCATCTATTTTTCATATTTGTCCAATGAAAAAACAATATCGATTTGGTCGAAACAGATTTCTGTCAGCAATTACATAAAATCATTTGTTTTTCAAAATGTTAAATTTCATACTGTCGGATTAATTTCCATCTATTTTTCATATTTGTCCAATGAAAAAACAATATCGATTTGTCGAAACAGATTTCTGTCAGCAATTACATAAAATCATTTGTTTTTCAAAATGTAAATTTCATACTGTCGGATTAATTTCCATCTATTTTTCATATTTGTCCAATGAAAAAACAATATCGATTTGGTCGAAACAGATTTCTGTCAGCAATTATATAAAATCATTTGTTTTTTTCAAAATGTTAAATTTCATATATAGATATATAAGAAAGGTTCTGTACGTCTGTGCAACGACCAAGTACGCAATCTTTTATAAAGGAAAATTGATGGAGACCAGCAAAGACCAAAATTCAATAAAATCCACACTATATTTTCGTCTGAGAAATGGTTAAATAAACTTTTTACCCCAAATTTTCCTTAAGAAAAACGGCATGAATCATTAATATTAAAAAGTTAATAAAGGATAAAATATAAAAAGAAAATAGGCTGACTTCTGATTTAGGTCAGAAAATTAAAACAGAAAGTTTTTTGGTGGTACCCAATGACAGTTTAACTATAGTCTATGAATTAACATTTTGCGAAAGTTTTTTGGTGGTACCCAATGACAGTTTAACTATAGTCTATGAATTAACATTTTGTGAATTGGGTTACGGTTTTAGGGGATTACGGTTGTTTTTAATTACATATTGCTTAACAAAAATAAACAACAAAAATACCAAATTACTATATATTTAATGTTGAAAAATTTTTTTTTAAACTAAGTTTAATTGAAATTATACATTGCAATATTAACACAAACAACTGTCTCAATAATAGATTCAATAATTAATTTCAATGGTTAATTAAATGTATAGTAATTTGGGTTTTTTGTTGTTTATTTTTTTAAAGCAATACATAATTAAAAACAACCTTAATCCCCTAAAACTGTAACCCAATTTGCAAAATGTTAATTGATAGACTGTAGTTAAACTGTCATTGGGTATCACCAAAAAACTTTCCGTTTTAATTTCCAACCTAAATCAGAAGTCAGCTAGAAAATAATAAAAATAAACTTAAAAATGTATGAAGTATAAAAGATAAAACAAATGTATAGAAAAATTAGTATATATAAATATAGATAAGAGATTTATTTTCAAATGTCAGCTAGCTCTGCTAGTATATATTGACAAGGATTTGGTATTCAGCCTTTTCTTGTCACAATTGTGGTCGAAGGCAGTTTAAAAATTGTCTGACATCTCTTATGTTATAATCTGAGTACTTGACACCAAGTAATTATTTATTAAACACAGCTTTGTTAAAACTGATATGCAAATTATCCACACCATATACTATATAAACATTTATTTTTGAACAATAACACACACACCTCAGGATTTTAAACATTAATAATATGGGCTGTTTTGAGGCTAATCTATATCCGGTAGACGTTAATAGAGACATTAATAAATATGATCCTAATCAAGATTAAATAATGATTATTTAATAACCATTGAGAATATGACATAAATAACTAAGGGAATTAAAAAGTTGGTGGTGACATAGTTTCTCCATTATGATAAGATATATATATATATATGCTCTGATGATGAAGATATATATATATATATATATATATATGCTCTGATGATGATTTTTTATAAATCGAAATATTGTCAATATTAGCAATGAAAATGATATAAAAATATATTCATTTTAACAACAATGTGTGTTTTTCATACCCTTTTATCTATATATATATATATATATATATGAAGATTGGATGGATGTAGTAGAATCCGACTGTATGAGGTAGGTAAAATGGATAGGGAACAAGAAATGATAACTCAAAACAAATCTAAGAGTTGAAATTTTGTCCGATTTATACGGACATCATCAGCCAAAGATTTTTATTGAAAGCAAAATTACGTGCAAGTACCAAATCACATGTACTTGCACGTAATTTTGCTTTCAATAAAAATCTTTCGACTGAGGATGCCCATATAAATCGGACGAAACATTTCAACTCTTAGATTTGTTTTGAGTTATCATTTCTTGTTCACTATCCTTTTACCTACCACATATATATATATATATATATATATATATGTCATCCACAGACACTATGTTTTCGACATATCACGTCTCTTCAGTGTGGCTAGACATTTGTAAGCTACCTACAGTCGGGATAGAAGCCTGATTGATTTACCATCAGTCAGGCTGCTTAACCGCTCAGACATTGTCACCTACAGAACGAGAAGGGGATTTTAACTGATAAATACACACATCTGTATGTATGTAAAAGCTGCCAGGGAGTGCTCCATTGTTTTTATAGGACACCGTGTATATATATATATATATATTCAAACAAATTTGATTAATGATAATGGAATCCTAATTGTTTTGAAGTTTTTTTCTTTTTTCTTTCAAGTTTTTTAACAATTATTTTGATGTTATCATCTTGAAAGGCATTAATGAGTTGTCTGAATAAATTTTCATTAGTAAACCAAGTTCTTTTCTGAACCCTTATCAAGGCTGTTTATTATTTGTATAAAATATGGTTTTGTTTTTGTCACTAAGGTGACACTAAATGCTGGTAGTTTATTTTTAAAATTTTCTTATTCTTAATCACGTTTGCCTAGCTTAACAAGCTAGGCAAACGTGATTTAGAATAACAAATTGTTCTATCTATTTAAAGCATTTTAGAATGTTATTGCTGGTTTCATAATTAATCCAATTAATAGTAGGTTGTCTAAATTTTATGTATAAAACTTCAAGGATGTTTAAATTTTTTATATTATTGTCAGCATGAAGTATTTTTGTATTAACTAGAATATGTCTTTTCCTCATATGTATATATATATGTATGCATATGTATATATATATATATATATATATATATATATATATGTATATATATGTATGTATATGTATATATATATATGTATGTATATATGTATGTATATATATTATATATATATGTATATATGTATACATATATGTATGTATATGTATATATATGTATGTATATATGTATGTATGTGTATATATATATGTGTAATGGTTAAAGTCATGGGAAATGGACTCGTCGCCGCGAGTTCAAATCCTGGATGTGATAATTGCATTTCACTTAGCACTAATACCCTTGGGAAAGGTATGAATCCTACTATGCCTCCAGCTATGGGTAAATATTAGGGCAGACTGGGCTCTTTAAACTTGGTTAGGCAACCGATCTAGGAGAAGGAAAACTCTGAATTCAAACCTGTTAAACTCCGCTTAAGAAATTGACCTTTTGTCACATCCTGCTTGTGCGGAGGGGTTGGTAAATATATATATATATATGTGTATGTATATATATATATATATATATATATTATATTATATTATATTATATTATATTATATAAGAAAACTTGAACTGATAAACTAAATATTTCAAAGAAGATATTACATATAAAAGATTGAAGGAAATGAAAATGTACAAAGAGTACAATCTTATATACCAATTTAATCATAAAAGCATGTTACTCAAATCTGATAATAAATTTGTAAAAAGACTTATTGAATATTTTATCTTTACTTATGAGTTTTCTGAGTTACAAGCTGTCACTTGGTCAATTTCTTTTACTTTGTGTTGAGAGCCAAATTTTTAAGTTTCCAAGTTTATTACACCAAAGAAAAATATTATTTATATAAAAAAGAAAAAACTTTAAACATATTACAGCACATGAAATTCAGGTTTAGTATCATTAAGTTCACTAAAAACATTTAAGTTTCCAAATTTATTACACCAAAGAAAACTATTATTTATATAAAAGAGAAAAACTTCAAACATATTACAGCACATGAAATTCAGGTTTAGTGTCATTAAGTTCACTAAAAACATTTAAGTTTCCAAATTTATTACACCAAAGAAAACTATTATTTATATAAAAGAGAAAAAACTTCAAACATATTACAGCACATGAAATTCAGGTTTAGTGTCATTAAGTTCACTAAAAACATTTAAGTTTCCAAATTTATTACACCAAAGAAAACTATTATTTATATAAAAAAGAAAAAACTTCAAACATATTACAGCACATGAAATTCAGGTTTAGTGTCATTAAATTCACTAAAAACATTTAAGTTTCCAAATTTATTACACCAAAGAAAAATATTATTTATATAAAAGAGAAAAAACTTCAAATATATTACAGCACATGAAATTCAGGTTTAGTGTCATTAAGTTCACTAAAAACATTTAAGTTTCCAAATTTATTACACCAAAGAAAACTATTGTTTATATAAAAAAGAAAAAACTTTAAACATATTACAGCACATGAAATTCAGGTTTAGTGTCATTATGTTCACTAAAAACATTTAAGTTTCCAAATTTATTACACCAAAGAAAAATATTTGTATAAAAAAATAAACATTTTAAAACATTACAGCAAACGATTCATTATATTCTATTTTATTATGTTTTTATACAATACTGTTCGATTTATCTTTTTTTAAACCACCCTGTTGGCTAGGGGCATCAGAAAGCATTGACTGCACCTCTGCAGAGGGGTCACCTGTTGGCCATGGGTGCCGACCCGTGATGCTTATGGATAGAGCCCAGGTGGATGAGCAGTTAATGACTTGCAATACTCCACTTTGGTCCTATCTTGGGCTAGACAGGCAGCCAGAGAGGCCCGCTCCGATCAATCGGCTGGTCATGTCAAGCCCTAGCACCTATATGATTGCCCCAACCCTATTGCCCTTATGGCAAACCCCAACCCCTTTTTTATCATATGGGTGCTAGAAGGTGGTGGCTGAGGGTCTTCATGTCCTGGGAATGACGTTAAACTCTATCTGATGGTGAGGTTCCAGTTCTGGAGGTTTGGGGAGTGCGGAGCACCCCATTCATCACCATTGCTCCCTGGTCCACTCTGACCCGGAGTGGTAGTACCTGTTAGGGTCCCATCTATGGGTTAAATAGAAAAATGTATTTATAAAAAAATTGTATTATCCATTAAGAATTGATTTATTTCAAAACTTTATTGGCATAAAATGACCCACTGAGGTCGATATGCCATAAAACAAAACCAAACCAAACTTATTTTTTAAAAATTAGGGTGTTTAGTGGGGATCTAGAATGGATTAATGACATTTCAGTTTATTACAATTGGGAAAATTGATTTGATGTGCAAGGAAAATTGGGTTACAAGTGGAACAAATTAAATTTGTAAGTCAAGGTACCTTTTTTGTATATAAATTTGTGACTTCTAAGAGTAAATTCTATGAAAGATGAGCTTGCAATTTACATAGCTTGAAGCCATATCAACCACAAAAAAATAAATTAATGAGCCAAGAATCTCCAATAAATTATTTACCTATGATCTCTTAGATTTTTATTACCAATATTTTCCAATAAATGCAATAAGAACTTTGATTAACTACAATTGGGAGTAAAATATAGAAATATATTGAACAGTATGTAGAAAATAAAAAAACAAAGCATTCCAAAAAATATGAATTTATTCTTGATGATTAAGTCAACATTAAACTGTTTCGTTTTTATGTTTGATAAAAACGAAACAGTTTAATGTTGACTTAATCATCAAGAATAAATTCATATAAGGACCTTAGGGTGGTAAAAAGGATTGTCTGAACGATGATGGATGTTTTTCTCAAAATAATGGGAGATGAGAAAGTGTATAGAAAGGAAGATTTATAACCATTTGGCTGCATCCCTTTGGGTTTTTTTTTTTTGGGGGGGGGGGATTGTGACGTGATATGAGACATATTTTTTAGCGGTAATACTTTTTTGGTACGATCAACTGCCACTCGCTCAAGTTTGGCCTATGACATCAGCTTTAGACACTTTTATGAAAACAAAATTCTCTTCGCTTACACAAAGTACAACCAAGACCAAACAATTATTTTACTTTTAAAAGGTAATATTTTTTAGCTTAGAAAATTGAAAGTTTTAAATAAAGAAAACAACTTTGAATCATGTAAATTTAGGTTTCTACAAACATTTTTTCTTTAGTTACAAATTTTATTTTATTTACATTTTTATTTATAAATAAAACGATTTTATACTTTTATATAAATTTTTATTTACAATTATTTTAATATGCACGAATCTTTACATTTTTTCTCTAGAAATCAAACAATCATTTCATGTTTCCCCTCACTCGATAAATTTTAAGAAATTCTTTGAGTTAAAACTTTATTAAAAAAACAAAACAAAAAATAAATAAATTACGGAAATTTCTGCTTCTATAAGTGCACTGTCAATAAGAGAAATCACATAAATTCTTCAAAAAGTAATCTAATGATACGACTAGCTAGAAATTATGAGATTCCATTATGATATTCTACGAAAAAATATTGAAAATAATTTTTGAAGTAGAAATGGTACATAACTTGGAATTGTTTTTTGTTTGTTTTTTTTCATAAAAATTTGTGGGCATGTCTAAAGCTGATGTCATAGGCCGAACTTGAGTGAGTGGCAGTTGGCTGTACCAAAAAAGTATTACCCTTTCTTAGAGATACAATAGATTGAAAGATGAGAAAAGAATTAATTGTCTGAATTTGTGAGAAAATTAGAAGGAAAAAGAAAACTAACAGATCATATGTAATTAAATTAGGTATAAATCTGCTTGATATGGAATGTAGGTATAATATTACTATCAACATTTCTATATCATTAGGTTGTTCAATTTTATGTATATAAATGCAGTAACCATGTCGATATGTGAGAGGATAGAAGAATTGGAATGAATTTGATTCATAAGGATAAAAGAAGTGTGTGAATTTGTATGGAGAAATGATTAATTAAAGTTTGATATATTTTAACTATCTAAAACTAGTTTACCTAAGAAAGGGGCTAGATTGAAAAACACTGGTCATGTATTAACTATACTTGTAAATGATACTATCACTTGTCTGGCAACTGACCTGGTAAACGCTCATAAGATCATTAATCATCTTAATAACAGCAACTCTTGAACACCTTTTTGATCTCCATCTTTCTAACACACATGGGCATGCCTAGAAAGTCAGAAAACAGCATATCTCACATGACTTTCAGAAACATTTTTTCATAGTCAAAGTTGTCAGTCACTCCTCAGCTAGCTATTTAAAGCTGTACAAAGCTATGGTGTGGTCACACTTGGAATTTGCATCACCAGTCTGGAACCCCTACCTTACTTAGAATATTAACCTCCTGGAAACTGTACAGAGACGTGCAACCAAACGAATACCCTCCATTTGCCATATTCTGAACATCTTGTTGCCCTAGGAATGGATCCATTGAAACTCTGGCATCTGGCAACTGACCTGGTAAACACTCATAAGATCATTAATCATCTTAATAACAGCAACCTTGAACACCTTTTTGATCCCCATTTTTTTTAACACACATGGGCATGCCTAGAAAGTTAGAAAACAGCATATCTCACATGACTTTCAGAAACACTTTTTCAAGCTCAGAGTTGTCGAGGCATGGAATAAACTGCCTGCATCCGTTGTGGGCTGCCAAAACACTGCATCTTTCAAAGCCTCCATGTTTCCTGTAGTCTTCCAATACTATACCTGATACCCTCCTCCACATACATATGCATATGTATATTATTACTGTACACTGTTCATGTTCCTGACACTAATACATTATTCTATGTACTAGACATGAGACTTTGATGAGTTGTGGTGCACCTGAGCACTGTATACATACATATATATTATTACTGTATGCTATTCATGTTCCTGACACTAATACATTATTCTGTGTACTAGACATAAGACTTTGATGAGTTGTGGTGCACCTGAGCACTGTACACATACATGTATATTATTACTGTATGCTATTCATGTTCCTGACACTAATACATTATTCTGTGTACTAGACATGAGACTTTGATGAGTTGTGGTGCACCTGAGCACTGTACACATACATGTACATCATTACTGTAAACTGTTCATGTTCCTGACACTAATACATTATTCTGTGTACTAGACATGAGACTTTGATGAGTTGTGGTGCACCTGAGCACTGTACACATACATGTACATCATTACTGTACATTGTTCATGTTCCTGACACTAATACATTATTCTGTGTACTAGACATGAGACTTTGATGAGTTGTGATGCACCTGAGCACTGTACACATACATGTATATTATTACTGTAAACTGTTCATGTTCCTGACACTAATACATTATTCTGTGTACTAGACATGAGACTTTGATGAGTTGTGATGCACCTGAGCACTGTACACATACATGTATATTATTACTGTAAACTGTTCATGTTCCTGACACTAATACATTATTCTGTGTACTAGACATGAGACTTTGATGAGTTGTGATGCACCTGAGCACTGTACACATACATGTATATTATTACTGTAAACTGTTCATGTTCCTGACACTAATACATTATTCTGTGTACTAGACATGAGACATTGATGAGTTGTGCTGCACCTGAGCACCGTACACAATAAATTTCATTATTATTATACAATAACACTGACACAGCACCATCTTTATCACCTCATCAGAGAGATCAGAATTCCATATGCAGTCTATAATATTTGATTATTTGTCTCATTTCAAGAAATTTAGGAACTGTTTCAAAATAACAAATTCAATATTATTTTACTAGTTTTAAATGTTTCTATACAAGTTTTTTGTTTGTTTGTTTTTTTGTTTTGTTTTTTAATTAGCTCAGTTATATGGAAATAGATTCAAGCATTCAGACATGCACTTGTAAGTATGATTTAAAAAAAAATTCCACCTAGGTTTCGAACTTATCAACTATCAGATATGATGCAACACTATGGTAATTTTCAAAAACAACAATGTAATGTAATGTAATGCAATTTATTGTGTACAGTGCTCAGGTGCACCACAACTCATCAAAGTCTCATGTCAGGTACACAGAATAATGTTGTGCCAGGAACATGAACAGTTCACAGTAGTAATATGCATGTATGTGTGTGCATGTGTATGTGGAGAGTGGCATCAGGTATAGTGTTGGCGGACCACAGGAAGCATGGAGGCTTTGAAAGACTCAGTGCTCTGGCAGCCCACAACAGATGCAGGCAGTTTATTCCATGTCTCTGCAATTCTGAGCGTGAAAAAATGTTTCCGAAAGTCACGTGAACAGTGCTGTTTTCTGACTTTGTAGGCATGCCCGCGTGTATTGGAGAGATGGAGATCAAAAAGGTGCTCAAGGTTGCTGTTGTTAAGATGATTAATGACCTTATGAGCATTTACCAGGTCAGTTGCCAGATGCCGAAGTTTGATGTTAGATTATTAGTTTTAAAAGTTTCTATGCAAGTTTTTTATTTTTTTTTTATAAACACCAAAACAAAGTGAAAACAGGTCAATTTTTTTTACAAGATTTTGCTGTCCACAATTTTTTTCAAATTTAATCAAAATTTTTCAATTCTTATCAGTATTATTTGGACTCCTTAACGGCTTTCAGAAAATAAAAAATTTAATGTTATTTTACTAGTTTTAAATTTTTCTACACAAGATTTTTGGTTTTTAATTAGTAGCATCATAAATTATACTAATTCTAGTATGCAAATAGATTTCTTTAGAAATAATTTAATTTAAAAAAAAGTAGTTTAGCAATATATATAATTTGTCTTCTTGTTCACTGTATAGTTATTTACTACACTTAGCTTAGATGTGGCACAAGGCCAGAAGTATGGGGCGCCCAAAGAGAATCAAACTCACTATCAATAATCTGCAAAACCATTACACCACCTGAGGTGCCCTCTTGTTCTCTGTATATCTCAACTGGATATAAAAGGAGGTAGTAATGTTGCATAGCGCCTTCCTCACTGGCACTAAATAATTATAATGTTGCATACCTCTTTCTTTAATTCTATTTCTTGGCCGTCTTTAGTATTCTGATCGTCTTTGGTATTTCTTCTATCATCTTGACTTGGTCTGGAATCTTCTAAGGTCTAGTCTGGAGTTGACTTGGGGACCTCGGTCTGGTTTTCTGTTAGGGATTTCTCCTTATCAGAAGCCCTGTGTCATTGTTAGTTTTTAGATAATAAACACAAGACTTCGATTTACTTTTGATCTTATTTTATTGTTAAATCCCCACCAGACATCTGCTAACTAACATAGCGCGCGTATGCAGAGTGAGTCACAGTTCACATCTTCACTGCCTGATGTCCAACTGCAAACTGGGGACTGAACAGGTCCCACGTGACTTCACGTATTTTGGCGGGCTTCTGTAATTTTCCATTGAAGGACCCGGCCATGGTATGAAAAGGGTCATCCCCTCAGAATTACAGGGGACCGACAATAATCTTATGCAACTGCATAGATTATGTAACAGTAATTCTTTTTTATGAGAAAGTATTTCACTTCCTTTTTCCTGGAAACCTTTATATTGAAATTGTAAACACTGCCATATTTACTAGAGAAGACATTTGTTAGCACAAGTCATAATGGCCTTTCATTTATTTTGATATTTCTTGGTTCCAAGTTTGGTTAGCTAGAAAATAATTTTTCTACAAGACAACCACAAATGTCTGCGATAAATCTTAATATAATGGAGATTGTGTGTTTGTTTGTAACCAAAACTATATCAGTACCCAAGCTACAATTCCTTTAGTTATTTATATCACATTCTTCATGATTTTATTTAAACACCAATTATTAATAAAATTGTTTTACATTATTAATACTGTTGGCCTTATTTACATACTAGATATTCACCACGTACCTCACGTGTACGGGTTAGGCACAAGGCCCTATTAATGTGGGACCACCCACAAACTGAAGCTCATGGGTGTCGGGTGCAAAAAATGCATTGGTCCCATCAGCATTCCCCTTCAAGGGGCGCCTCAGATCCTGGCCAATAAACCCAGCCCTGCCACTTTAAATCAAGAGGGCAGGTATTGCCTGGGGGGATGGCCCCTGGGATCAACGATGTTAGCTTGTAAGCTCCAGGGCCAAGGCCACTGGGACCCCTGGTCAAAACCGGAGTTAGATATGTTGGACAACAGGAAAGCTAGTTTGCATATTGATATTAAAATTTGATTTTAATAAATATGTGCTTGGTATTATTGATTTCTAATTATTTGGTTTTATTTTAAGAAATATGAGCAAAAATCTCGGGGATAAATCTAAAAGAAATCAATTAACAAGAAAAATAACTAATTTTATTCTTTACTTCCTAATTTAACTAAATAGTTAAATTAGGAAAATTTAGCAATGAAAGACGGGAGGATGGAAGAGTAAGTTTCAGTTGTTCTATTTTTCGATTATACCCCTCCCCATTTCAAATCTTTTTATCTGCATTCTTATTTAGTTTTATTAGCCTTTCTAATTTAGTATATTTTATGACATTAAAACTTAAATACTTGCGCCTGGAGGGTGCATATATTTGCTAGTAATATAAAAAAGAAAACTGTTTGATGCCATCTACCTACCCTCACCTCTTCTGATTTTGCTCATAACATCCTGCTCCAACTTTCCATAGTTTCACCACAGTGTCTAACACAGTTTTTCTTTCATTTTTAATATCATCCAAGTTTGCACTGAATTTGTGGCACACCCAGATGTTGACGCCCTAGGCCTCTTTGCCTAAAGCGTAATGCTGGCCCTGCTAGTATTGGTAATTTTCTACGATAAAGTTGAGATGTTATTGTTTATGAAACATGGCATCAAAGTTGGAATAGTAATACACCAAACAAATTATTATCAATTAAGCCAACTAAAGGAGAATGGAAACTGGGATATGAAAGGAAGAAGTAATACTGTTACGCCAGGAGAGGAAGAAGTAATGTCTGAAGATTCTTTACACCAAATTCACTTGCAGGAAGTTTTCCTTCTCCTCGATCAGTCACCATACCAAAGTTAAAGAACCCAGTCAGCCCTTTTATTTACCCATAGCTGGAGAGATAATAGTTGGATTAATACCTTTCACAATGGTAATAGTTCTATCTGAAATGCAACCAGCCTCATCCAGGATTTGAATTTGGGTCACCATGTCCATTTCCACTATGATAATCATTACATATATCAAAATTATTTCATTAAATATTTTGTCTTATCTTTTTTTTTTACCCAAGCAATGTCAGGTACTCCTACTAGTATATATACTAATATTGCTATAATTAAAAAAAAAAGAGAGAGAGTGGTAGGTGTTAATTGGTTGGTTGGTTGGATTTTACGGCATGTCAACCCATTGGGTCTTTTTATGCCATAGACGTTTTTGGTTTATTCATTCTTGATGGGTACTCAAATTTTTTCAAACAATAGTTTCTATTTAACCCATAGATGGGACCCTATCAGGTACTACCACTGGGTCAGAGTGGACCCAAAAGCAATGGTAATGAAGGGGTACTCCACATTCCCCAGACCTCAAGAACTCAGTTCAACGTCATACCCAGGATATGAAGACCCTCAACCACCATCCTCTAGCACATATATAATAAAAAGAGTTGAGGGTTTGGCATAAGAGCAATAGGGTTTGGACAATCATATAGGTGCTAGTACCTGATTGATCGGAAGGGGCCTCTCTGACCACCTGTCTACCAGGATTCCATCCTTAAGCATTACAGGTTGCCACCCATGGCCAACAGGTGGCCTCATTGGGGGGATTTTATCACTCAGCAGAGATGCAGTCGGTGTATTTTAGACCCAGCTGGCAGGTGTAAGAAGTAACTTGTTTGAATTGGACAATACATGAAGACTGGCATTAGAACAATAGAATATCTGCTCAATATATGTATATATACATACATTTTTTAAAAACTGGAACACATCACCCCTGATGATGGCACTTTGAAGTGCTGAAAGTACTCGGGACTTGAACTTTGGTGGACTTATCGACGAATTCCACCCAAACATTAAAAAGATGGCCAGAAAACTCGAAAAGATCAAAAATAAAATTGTTGAACAGGAGATGTATCTTTTGTTTAATTCTACACACACACACACATACACACACACACACACACACACACAGATATATATATATATATATATATATATATATATATATATATATAATGGAGAATGTGAAAAGTATGAGCATATGAAGGTGATCAATGCTAAAATAGCAGAGCAGGTTTAAAATCAGTGATGAAATATTATGGTGTTAATTTTCCGTAACTGCAGTTTCATGCATATTATGCAATCTTCGAATATTTTAATATTTCAATATTTGACTGTCTGAAGATTACATATTATGCATGAAACTGTAGTTACAGAAAACTAACACCATAATATTTCATCACTGATTTTACACACACACACACACACACACACACACACACACACACACACACACACACACACATATATATATATAATGAATATTGAGCAGAGGATCATATAATTTCATGTGACTTATCACACCAGACATGTATATCTATGCCTTAGCATAGGTATATCAAACTGAGTAGCCTCCTAGGGCCGCATGGATTACATATGTCTGTCATGAGGGACGCACATAACAACTAAGTCTTTAAATCCTTATTCTACATTAACACAACAAAGTGGTGATTGTTATCATTAATTTCTTTATTATCAACTAAAAGCCATTGAATGTATATCTAAAAAACATTTTTGTTAAAAAGAAAGGAAAAAAACTGAGTTCAAATAATAAAATGTGCAAGTGTTACTGTCACTTTCATTATAACCATGTGTTGATTGAAAATAGAAGGCAAGAGGAAAGACTCACTCCCTTTCATAGCCTCTTTCTTCTGCAACTCAAAAGAAGGGGTGAAAGACAATGCGTTCATAACAGACTGTTTCTCAACAACACATTGTCCTAATGAAAATAAATGACTGTTTTCGCCCAAGAATTTTTTAAAATTTAGTAAGGAGCCAGTTTAGATCAGTTGATAGAGAATCTGCCTAGTTTTTATAACAGAAAACATAATTTAAAGCAGGCATGTTAAACTGAGTAGCCCTCCAGGCCGCATGGATTATATATGTCTGTCATGAGGGCCGCACATGACAACTAAGTCTTTAAATCCTTCTTCTACATTAACAGAACAAAGTGATGATTGCTATCATTAATTCTTTATTATCAACTAAAAGCCATTGAATGCATATCTAAAAAAAAATTGTTAAAAAGAAAGGAAAAAAGACTATTACTGACTGAGTTCAAATAATAAAACATACAAGTGTCACTGTCACTTTTAATTATAGCCATGTGTTGGTTTAAAGCGTCTATGTCAATGGTGCGTTGTTACCAACAGTTTCTCACCCATGCGGTCTTCAGAATAAGTCTGAAGATCACATAAGCGAGAAACTATCAGTTACTAGGTGCTGCTGACTCAGTGTCCATGCTACCTTGATTTGAATATGAACTTACCTACCTTAAATATAAATGCTCTATCAATGATATTGAGCACTGTTTACTTATAAATATAGCACCCATATTATCTATAATATATATATATATATATTTTTTTTTAATGTTTTTTTAAAGTTGGGCGTTATTACGAAGCATTAAAAATATATAAATGAATGAACTCGATATTATGGAGTATTGGATTCACTTATTTTTTTATTATTATTTTTTGTCATAAATTTTCAGGTTCGTTAGATACCCTTTATCAAATGAATGTTATTCCTGTTTAACGGCTTTTTTGTCTCTGTTGTTATCGACATATATGACTATATATATATATATATATATATATATATATATAATATATACATCCAAAGACACGTGTTTTGACTTATCAAGTCTCTTCAGTGTGGCTAGACATTTTGTATGCAGCCTACTGCCGGGATTGAAATCCGATCAGTTTAGCATCAGTCAGACACCTTAACCTATAGTCACCCACAGAATGTGATGGGGATTTTAACTGTTTTTAATACACACATCCCTATGTATGTAAAGGCCGCCATATAGTGCTCTATCCCTTATATAGGAGAGCATTGTGTTTATGCTTTAGTTGGTGGTTGTCAGGAAAATCCCCCCCCAAAAGTGTTCAAACCCAGGGGATGGGGAGCATATATAATCATCCATATATATATATATATATATATATATATATATATGAAAGGTAAAAATGGATATTGAATCCGACAATATGTGTAGAAAGTTTTGTAGAAAAAACAACAAGATGTTAAAAGTTTAGCTGACAGAAATCTGTTTTGACATTATGAAGATGTCTTTATCAAAGCAACATTGTAAACGGAAAGACGAAATAAATATATCATTAATCACGAGGCACAGAACACTCTCGATCAGTACCGGAATTTTCAAAAAAATTGCGTTCTGTGCCTCGTGATTAATGATATTTTTATTTCGTTTTTTTCCATTTACAATGTTGCTTTGATAAAGACAGCATATGGTTGAAACAGATTTCTGTCAGCAAAACTTTAAACATCTTGTTGTTTTTTCTACAAAACTTTCTACATATATATATATATATATATATATATATATATAATGGTTTTAGTAATATAGAGCCAACTAACAAATTTGATTCTTTGAATCTATCATATCTATCTTAAAAAAGATGAATTAGACAACAATGCAAATTTGCATGTATACACACACACACACACATTTTTCATATATATATTATAGTTTTATATTGTTAAAGAATTAAAATAATGAATTTTTATTAAATTTTGATTGATATATGAAATTGTGCTAATTTCATATATAACAAATAAAGAACTACTCACAGTGTAGTGGTTAACATCGTAGGAAATTTCATAATCACTATATTTTACTTTTATGGAATCAGTGTTATTTTATCAGGGATTTTAAAATTAAATTGTAAGTCCCTTCTTTAAGATTATGAAGACAGTCCAAGGGAGGTAACCGGTTACAAATTTATTTGTGGAATAATCAAATTCATAATAGAATAAGTAAGTTCAATTTGGAACAAGGATTTTTTTTTTTTTTTGTTAAATAATACTTAAAATTAAATATTTAA
Organism: Doryteuthis pealeii; assembly: GCA_023376005.1. Classification (NCBI taxonomy): domain Eukaryota; kingdom Metazoa; phylum Mollusca; class Cephalopoda; order Myopsida; family Loliginidae; genus Doryteuthis; species Doryteuthis pealeii. The sequence continues at coordinate 10,408,763 of CM042179.1, read as the reverse complement.
CAATTAAGTAAAAACGTTTGATTAAACCCTAGTGAGGTATTTTGGTTCCGATGCACTCCCACATCCGTTCCGAAATACAACCTGTTTTTATTTCAGAATATATACAAAAGCATGGCTTGAATCCAAGGTTTGTGTTTGGTGGGGAGTGGGGAAAGGGTGTCAAAATTGGTTATTGTTATTCATTGTACTACTTGGTACTTGGTACATTCACTGACTGATCAATACAAATAAATACTTATGTTTTTCACCTTCCGTAGCCTGCTTCCATAAAAATACCTTAGTATCTCCATAGTTTAAGCCTACTTAGAATACCCCAAGTGAAAAAAAAAAACCCACAAAACAATGAAAGATTTTATTTACAAAATGTATTAAGAATTCTGGGGTATGGGGTTATCGTCCCTTTGTCTGCGAGCCTCTGTTTCAAACCAACCAATCATGAGCCAGCATACTTTGGCGGCAAAGCCAAATAAGCAAACTCATGCCTCTGCTGAATCTACACTCACTGGAGACAGACCGAACAAAAGGTCGCTCCTACTATTCTTCAACATACAGAATCGGAGTCGGACACTAGCAGAAGTCCATCATATCCGAACGGAACAGAAGGCCGTAGCAAGGGCTTCAATAATACCCTATCCCAGGATAAACCAGTTAAGTGACAAATATTATTATTTGTGCAAACGAAACTAAAGTTTGCAATTCTTTATATGTAATACAAGTCTTTTATTCATATTCTAGTTGTTCGTTTATTTCTTTAACTCTCAACCTGTCTGCCACACTCGCGGTTAACTCCTTACACAAACCTTAGAGTATTGCCGCTAGTGTTCTTTTCTTTATAAATGAAGTGAAGGGACATGGGGGTGGAAGGGTTAAAATTGGAACAAAGGATCCCCAAGAAACGGAAAAACATTCAACAAAACCATAGTGATACATAGATATGCAGGTAATCTGAACATTAGCTAAATAAATAAGAGTAACCTCCCCTTGTATGTATCACTTTGAGGAAGCCGTTTGTTTTGGTCGGCCATTTTCATTTCACCATAAATCTACACTGAAAAAAATTTGTTCAAATCAATATCACTGCATGTTTTAACACTAAAATATCATAGAATGTGTTCTTAATTGTGCTAGCACATTATTTGAAATGAATCTAATTGTTATTAAGAACACATTTTATGATATTTTAGTGTTAAAACATGCAGTTGTATTGATTCGAACAAATTTGTATTTTCAGTGTAGATTTATGGTGAAACGAAAATGGCTGACCAAAACAAATGGCTTCCTCAAAGTGAAACAAACAGGGGGAGGTTACTCTCTTTTATGTAACTAATGTTCAGATTACCGATATGCATACCACTATTACTATGTCATCAGGTAGACAAAATATTAAGAAGACAGAGGCTGAGATTAAAAAATAAAAAATATTGGCAGTATATAATTCAGATGGGCAGTAGAGAGAGTTAATAGAATCTCTTTGGGTCTCTAAAACTACACAGCTTCATGTACCACTATTACTGTGCCATCGCACAGAGAAAATCTTAAGAAGACAGAGGCTGAGATTAAAAGATTTAAAATATTGGCAGCATATAATTCAGATGAGCAGTAGAGAGAGTTAATAGAATCTCTTTGGGTCTCTAAAACTACACAGCTTCATGTACCACTATTACTGTGCCATCGCACAGAGAAAATCTTAAGAAGACAGAGGCTGAGATTAAAAGATTTAAAATATTGGCAGCATATAATTCAGATGAGCAGTAGAGAGAGTTAATAGAATCTCTTTGGGTCTCTAAAACTACACAGCTTCATGTACCACTATTACTGTGCCATCGCACAGAGAAAATCTTAAGAAGACAGAGGCTGAGATTAAAAGATTTAAAATATTGGCAGCATATAATTCAGATGAGCAGTAGAGAGAGTTAATAGAATCTCTTTGGGTCTCTAAAACTACACAGCTTCATGTACCACTATTACTGTGCCATCGCACAGAGAAAATCTTAAGAAGACAGAGGCTGAGATTAAAAGATTTAAAATATTGGCAGCATATAATTCAGATGAGCAGTAGAGAGAGTTAATAGAATCTCTTTGGGTCTCTAAAACTACACAGCTTCATGTACCACTATTACTGTGCCATCGCACAGAGAAAATCTTAAGAAGACAGAGGCTGAGATTAAAAGATTTAAAATATTGGCAGCATATAATTCAGATGAGCAGTAGAGAGAGTTAATAGAATCTCTTTGGGTCTCTAAAACTACACAGCTTCATGTACCACTATTACTGTGCCATCGCACAGAGAAAATCTTAAGAAGACAGAGGCTGAGATTAAAAGATTTAAAATATTGGCAGCATATAATTCAGATGGGCAGTAGAGAGAGTTAATAGAATCCTTTTGGGTCTCTAAAACTACACAGCTTCATGTACCACTATTACTGTGCCATCGCACAGAGAAAATCTTAAGAAGACAGAGGCTGAGATTAAAAGATTTAAAATATTGGCAGCATATAATTCAGATGAGCAGTAGAGAGAGTTAATAGAATCTCTTTGGGTCTCTAAAACTACACAGCTTCATGTACCACTATTACTGTGCCATCGCACAGAGAAAATCTTAAGAAGACAGAGGCTGAGATTAAAAGATTTAAAATATTGGCAGCATATAATTCAGATGAGCAGTAGAGAGAGTTAATAGAATCCTTTGGGTCTCTAAAACTACACAGCTTCATGTACCACTATTACTGTGCCATCGCACAGAGAAAATCTTAAGAAGACAGAGGCTGAGATTAAAAGATTTAAAATATTGGCAGCATATAATTCAGATGAGCAGTAGAGAGAGTTAATAGAATCCTTTGGGTCTCTAAAACTACACAGCTTCATGTACCACTATTACTGTGCCATCGCACAGAGAAAATCTTAAGAAGACAGAGGCTGAGATTAAAAGATTTAAAATATTGGCAGCATATAATTCAGATGAGCAGTAGAGAGAGTTAATAGAATCTCTTTGGGTCTCTAAAAACACAGCTTCATGTACCACTATTACTGTGCCATCGCACAGAGAAAATCTTAAAAGACAGAGGCTGAGATTAAAAGATTTAAAATATTGGCAGCATATAATTCAGATGAGCAGTAGAGAGAGTTAATAGAATCTCTTTGGGTCTCTAAAACTACACAGCTTCATGTACCACTATTACTGTGCCATCGCACAGAGAAAATCTTAAGAAGACAGAGGCTGAGATTAAAAGATTTAAAATATTGGCAGCATATAATTCAGATGAGCAGTAGAGAGAGTTAATAGAATCTCTTTGGGTCTCTAAAACTACACAGCTTCATGTACCACTATTACTGTGCCATCGCACAGAGAAAATCTTAAGAAGACAGAGGCTGAGATTAAAAGATTTAAAATATTGGCAGCATATAATTCAGATGAGCAGTAGAGAGAGTTAATAGAATCTCTTTGGGTCTCTAAAACTACACAGCTTCATGTACCACTATTACTGTGCCATCGCACAGAGAAAATCTTAAGAAGACAGAGGCTGAGATTAAAAGATTTAAAATATTGGCAGCATATAATTCAGATGAGCAGTAGAGAGAGTTAATAGAATCTCTTTGGGTCTCTAAAACTACACAGCTTCATGTACCACTATTACTGTGCCATCGCACAGAGAAAATCTTAAGAAGACAGAGGCTGAGATTAAAAGATTTAAAATATTGGCAGCATATAATTCAGATGAGCAGTAGAGAGAGTTAATAGAATCCTTTGGGTCTCTAAAACTACACAGCTTCATGTACCACTATTACTGTGCCATCGCACAGAGAAAATCTTAAGAAGACAGAGGCTGAGATTAAAAGATTTAAAATATTGGCAGCATATAATTCAGATGAGCAGTAGAGAGAGTTAATAGAATCTCTTTGGGTCTCTAAAACTACACAGCTTCATGTACCACTATTACTGTGCCATCGCACAGAGAAAATCTTAAGAAGACAGAGGCTGAGATTAAAAGATTTAAAATATTGGCAGCATATAATTCAGATGAGCAGTAGAGAGAGTTAATAGAATCTCTTTGGGTCTCTAAAACTACACAGCTTCATGTACCACTATTACTGTGCCATCGCACAGAGAAAATCTTAAGAAGACAGAGGCTGAGATTAAAAGATTTAAAATATTGGCAGCATATAATTCAGATGAGCAGTAGAGAGAGTTAATAGAATCTCTTTGGGTCTCTAAAACTACACAGCTTCATGTACCACTATTACTGTGCCATCGCACAGAGAAAATCTTAAGAAGACAGAGGCTGAGATTAAAAGATTTAAAATATTGGCAGCATATAATTCAGATGAGCAGTAGAGAGAGTTAATAGAATCTCTTTGGGTCTCTAAAACTACACAGCTTCATGTACCACTATTACTGTGCCATCGCACAGAGAAAATCTTAAGAAGACAGAGGCTGAGATTAAAAGATTTAAAATATTGGCAGCATATAATTCAGATGAGCAGTAGAGAGAGTTAATAGAATCTCTTTGGGTCTCTAAAACTACACAGCTTCATGTACCACTATTACTGTGCCATCGCACAGAGAAAATCTTAAGAAGACAGAGGCTGAGATTAAAAGATTTAAAATATTGGCAGTATAATTCAGATGAGCAGTAGAGAGAGTTAATAGAATCTCTTTGGGTCTCTAAAACTACACAGCTTCATGTACCACTATTACTGTGCCATCGCACAGAGAAAATCTTAAGAAGACAGAGGCTGAGATTAAAAGATTTAAAATATTGGCAGCATATAATTCAGATGAGCAGTAGAGAGAGTTAATAGAATCTCTTTGGGTCTCTAAAACTACACAGCTTCATGTACCACTATTACTGTGCCATCGCACAGAGAAAATCTTAAGAAGACAGAGGCTGAGATTAAAAGATGCCAAATATTCAGGTGGGTAGTGGAGAGTTTTACTGCCTACTGGTCTCGAAGAAAGGGATGGCATGATGCTTCTTTACCGGTAATACTTTTTTGGTACGATCAACTGCCACTCGGTCGAGTACAGACTATGACATCAGCTTTAGACACGCCCACAAATGTTTATGAAAACAAAATTCTCTTCGCTTACACAAAGTACAACCAAGACCAAACAATTATTTTACTTTTAAAACGTAATATTTTTCAGCTTAGAAAATTAAAAGTTTTGAATAAAGAAAACAACTTTGAATCATGTAAATTTAGGTTTCTACAAACATTTTTTTCTTTAGTTACGAATTTTATTTTATTTTCATTTTTATTTATAAATAAAACGATTCTATATTTTTATATAAATTTTTATTAACAATTATTTTGATATGCACAAATCTTTACATTTTTTTTTCTAGAAATCAAACAATCATTTCGTGTTCCCCTCACTCGATAAATTTTAAGAAGCATGACGTTTCTTTACTGATGTCATTAAGTTTATTTAATAAACACAGTGAAACTGTACAAAAAAACAAAAACAAATAACATTTAATAAACGGATAACAGCAAATACTTTTCAAAGAAATAGGAATTCCTCAAAGAAATGTAAGAGCACTTACTGTGTCGCCTGTCCCCGACCAGTTACATAAACTCTAAAATCTTGTAAGTGACTTCCCCATACCCTTTTCCAGTTAAGGTTCATAGACCACAGAAACTAATGGTCGGTACAAAATGGGATTATTAACAACCATTAAACTAATCTAAATTGGATACTGTGGTTGTAGTTAATTTTATAGACAAAAAATAACAATATAAAAATAAGATATGGTTAACTGGTCGGTTTAGTGGCAGTTACAGAGAGAGCAGAACCTCTTTGAGTCTCTAATACTACTGTATACAGATGGACTATTAGAGGAGAAACTTTGGATAGAAGACATGATCAGAGTTATAGTAAAATTTCACAAGAACATCAAGATTATTTTATTGAAGAAATTAAAGTTAATTGTTATGGGAAATTATTATCGGTATCCCATATGAACTGATAGAAAGGAAAAAGGACAAAGACAAATAGATATTTCAAAGGAGGTTTTATCATGAGTATCAATATTCTTTTAGCAGTCGTAAGTCATATATATATTTACCAACTCCTCTGCACGAGCAGGATGTGACACAAGGTCAATTTCTTAAGCGGAGTTCAACAGGTTTGAATTCAGAGTTTTCCTTCACCTATACTGGTTGCCTAACCAAGGTTAAAGAGTCCAGTCTGCCCTACTATTTATCCATAGCTGGAGGGAGAGTAGGATTCATACCTTTCCCAAGGGTATTGGCGCTAAGTGAAATGCAATTATCACGTCCAGGATTTGAACTCGCGGCGACGAGCCCATTTCCCATGACTTTAACCATTACACCATGCGCTTCCAGAGACATATATTGAGACATATATTGAAAGTTATAATATATATACAGGAGAGTAACTGTGTTTCTGTAAGAGATATGTGTATTCAATATACAGGCTTGTGGCTTTGTGTTCATCGTGAATAGTACTCAGATGTATACACAATCACACAGAAGCACTCAATGACATATATCCCTCTCTGGCGTGTAACCTTACCGGGTGTTTCTCATATAACAGGTTGGTGTTCGACATCTGGCAAAACCTTATTTTCTGGAGCCAGGTTCACATTAACCAAAAGATTAACACAAGACAATCTTCCTTTCATTCTTATTGTATTTACTGTACTCTAAGCTTAGGATTTATCTCTATATACTCTCATATATATGTGCCATGTCCTATCCATGTGAACCCATATATATATATATATATATATAATATATATATATATATATATATATATATAATGAAAGACAGTAAACAAGAAAAGTGTTTGTATAGAAATGTACTCAATGCTATAATAGCAGAGCAGTTTTAATACCTAGATTATGGGTGTATATAACCGTTTCTCAAGTTTCGTATGTATTACACAATCCTAAGACGGGAGTATTGTAAAGAGAGTATAGACAGGAGAATAGTAAAAAGTATAAAGTATAAATTATAAACTATATATATATATATATATATATATATATATACATATATGTATATTTCATTATATGCTTGTTGTAAGTCATGTGTTATATATATATTTTTTTATATATATGTTGTACACATCTTACTAGCTTCAAGCATGATTCAACACAATGGAAAAATAACGAAGTCGTATTTAAAATAAAGAACCTGTATTAAATAAAGTTACAAAAATTTAGAACAGTATACCGGGCAAAGTCCTTTTCATTTGTTCTTGTTTTAAGAGTTCATATTTTGTCTTCTTTCATTTTCCGATAATGGAGCTGACTTGTTTGCGTGACGACTACTTGCTTGTCATCCTCAAAACTTCACTGAATTCTCCTCCATCCTCTTAGAATTCCCCCTTCTTCTTTTTGGCGCTCGATTTTTGAATTCAGCGTCTGTTAGTTCCGTTATTGCATTTTTTGGATTCTTACTCCCCCCTTTTTCAAAGAATCGGCAACCGCCATTTTATTAATCATTACACACTTATCTGTTTGGGTAAAGGTTTTTGTAGCAGCGTCCTAATAATTTCTTCTGTGCTGGTCATTCATTCTTTCAGTAATGCTGCTTTGTTGTTTCAGCCAAGCAATTAAGGGACAGTATGTTCTTTTGTTTCACCCTTATCATTAAGGAGGAAAGTCTGTGTTCCAGTCGTCCAGATAAGTGGCTTAGTCTGTTCTGGGTAAAATTTCTAAGGGCTCTTACCCCTGCTTGTTTTTACTTCCGGGTTTACTTTCTTCCGGGTTCAGTGTTAGGGGAGGTTAACCCGTATTTTTCATATTGTCAATTTAACAAGATAAATTGACCTCAAAAAGATAACTGTTTCTTTGTAAATTTAACTTATCATCATTGTATGACTATGTGGTAAGCCAGAAGGTTCAGTGTTAGGGGAGGTTAACCCATATTTTTCATATTGTCAATTTAACAAGATAAATTGACCCCAAAAAGATAACTGTTTCTTTGTGAATTTAACTTATCATCATTGTATGACTATGTGGTAAACCAGAAGGTTCAGTGTTAGGGTGGTTAACCCATATATTTCATATTGTCAATTTAACAAGATAAATTGACCTCAAAAAGATAACTGTTTCTTTGTAAATTTAAGTTATTATCATTGTATGACTATGTGGTAAGCCAGAAGTTAACGCTTTGAAAGCAGAAATAAAATGACAAAATTAGGAAGTCTGCACATAGGATTAGTGCAGGTAGAAAGAAAAAAAGAAATAGAAATATTATAAAGAAGAAGACAAGATAAAGTCTGTATTCAAAGTTTGCAAAGTATGAAGATAACCACGAGTGTGGCAGACAGTTAAAGAGTTAAAGAATAAAACAAACAACTAGAATTTGAATAAAAGACATGTATTGGACATAAAATAATAGGGTTGCAGACTTTTTGGTTTATCTGCATAAATTTTTACAATTTGTCACTTAACTGAAATCCTGGAGCAGGGTTGGTTATTGAAGCCCTTAGCTACGGCTTTCTGATAGTTCGTATATGATAGACGTTCTGTTTTGACGTCTGACTCTGCTGCTGGTTGATCAGGAAGAGGTGGAACGACCTTTTTTTAGGTCTGTCTCCATTGAAGGCTGAATCAGAAGAGGGGGAAAGAAACTGTCTTTTCGGCTTTGTTGTCAAAGTATGCTGGCTCGTGATTGGTTGGTTCGATACAGAGGCTCGATAACCCCCATACCTCAGAATTCTTAATAATATCAAAAATGATAATTTTCAACCAATCAGAAATATTTGCAGTTAAAAAAAAGAAGTTTAAAAAAAAGACTGATTTCAATCCTAGGGAGTCCTATAAAAAAGCAAAGGTTTTCAAAGAACAGTTCAGAAGACAAACTTATGCCTAATAATGTCGCTCGACTCCGAAATATTTGCCTACTGCTGAAGGTATTACAAGCTATACCTTTTTCTCTCTACAAGTTACTTCACTGCTGATATATTGAGCATTACCCTCTCTTTCTCATTTGGAGTTAACTCAACACTTTCTTTTTCTAATTACATGAACTTTTTAAAAAGCCTATTCTGCAGGACTTTGATCAGTATTTTTGGCTACTGTAATCTATTTGTTTTAATACACATGTTACTTGTTGAATTTAGGAGTTATTTGTTTTTCTGTCTTAATATATGTGACCTTATGGTGTGTTTGTTGTAATTACCAATATATATACATATCCACTCATTACAACCACCATAACTATAACTGCTAAAAGAATATGTTTCTGCAATTATTTGCATTATTGTATAAACATTGTTGAACTTATTCATTTGGCTTGTTTCTTTCTTTCTTACAACTTATATGGAGTGTTGATAAATCTTGTCATACTTACTGGTGTTGTATACTCTTCTTTCTTATTTTCTTACTTCTATTCTTCTAGCATCTCTTCTAGTGTCTGGGCTTCGTCTTGGGGACCTTGTGTCTGGTCTTCCATTGGGGATTTCTTTTTATCAGAAGCCCTGTGTCATTAGTAGTTTTTAGATAATAACACAAGACTTCCATTTAACTTAGATCATATTTTATTCTGAAATCCCCACCAGACTACCTGCACAGATTGAGTCAGCACCGTGCATAACACGACTTACCACCGTCGTGGTCTTGGCCGATCTGATTAAAACTCTTTCTAATCTAAACAGGAAGAGGGTCTTCTCCACTGATTCTCACGGTATCCACCGGAAGGATCAGGATAAGGTCAAGCCTTGTCATTCAATCCTTCAAGGCCGTGGGCTGCAACTTATAACAGCCATTTTGGTTTCTACACAACTGTACATAAGTATTAGGAATCTAATAATTATGTAACACTGGTAGTTAAGCTTTTTTATGTGAGTAGGCTTTTGGTTATTTGGTGGGATGGGAGTTGCTGCTGATGTTGCTAATTTATTTTCTTAAAACCCAATTATGCATAGTTTTCTTTTTTGTAGATTGTCAGGTTGAAAAGAAATTAAGGAAGAGAAAAGAGACAAAAGATACATTGTACTTTTACAGTTAGACTTTTACTCCTAGTTTCACAACTATTTCTTGGAGAGGGGTGTAATGGTTAATAAAATGGCAGTTGCCGATTATATTAAAAAGGGGAAGTAAGAATCCCAAAATGCAGTAATAAAAAACAACAAACGCTGAATTCAAAATCAAGCGCCAAAAAGGAAAAGCGGGAATTTTTCAGTAGTTCAGAGAATGACAAGACGAGTGGTCACGCAACAAATCAGCTCCAGTATCAGCAAAGAAAAACAAGATAAAATATGAACTATTAATACCACAATATAAAACAAAGGACTATGCCCAGTATGCTATTATACATGTCTGTAATTTTATTTTAATACAGATTGTTATTTTAATACGACTCCGTTGATTTCTTTCATTGTGTTGAGTTTTGTTTAAAAGTTAGTAAGTTGTGTAAACCTATATAAAATATATACTACTCCCAGCTTGCTACAGGGGCTTTCTCTCTAAGCCAGTCAGTAGCATGTGTACCCAGTAACCATTTAAGTTGGAAAGGTCAAGGGATCTTTTTGGCAGTAGGAAGGGACTTTTTTTCTGTGCATGCCCAGAAGGTTTTTCCTGTCTGAGGGCTCATAGGAGAGAGTTATTATTTTTATTTTTTATTTTATTTTATTTTGATTTTATTTTAATCTCTACAGTTGAATAATTTCAAGATAGAAATAAGATTCATGTTCAAATGAAAAAGACAGTGAAGAAGGATTAACTTTAATTTTCTTTTGCTTACAATTTTTACAAATGTCAAAAATATCTGAATTCGTATGAAAGAGTTTATGGGGTGGTAAATGTTTTTGTGTGATAATTTATGAGCAAGTGTGTCCCGGTCTCCTGCCTCAAAAATTGCTACCCAGTGACTATTAAAATAATGACCCAGCTCAGTCAACTCAAAACTATCCATCTTCATATCTATCTATCTATCTCAATTTGTTCCTATTTATCTATATTACTTTAAATACTAAGATTTTTTTTTTATTCATGTTTGTTTAATGTCTTGTTTTTAGTTTAAATAAACAAGAATTACAACAAAAAAAAGATGCGACCCTCTCCAATACATTTACTTGTCGAAATATCTATCTCCATTTGTTCATATCTATCTATATTATTTTGTTTGTTTATCTATTTATCTATCTATCTCAGTCTATTCTAAACTATATATCCATCTTCATATCTAAACAAGAATTACGACAAATTACGATAAATAAACAAGAATTACGATGAGCTGGGGTTGTTGTTTTGATAGTCACCAGGTAGTAATTTTTGAGGCAGGAGACCGGGACGCACTTCCTCATAAATTACCTTTCGTGTTTTAAAGGTTTAAAGGTAGCTGGATATTCTCGGTGCGTGTTCTTTGGGTTTTTGCTTTAACCCCATCTCATTTGGTGGTTGCCCTGAAAAGGAAGAAACGAAAAGGAAAGAGACAAAGGCAGTAGGTGGTTTTATGACTTAGGCTTTATTTACTGGCCATAGTCATCTGTGACAAGAGAATATCTCCCTGACCACTAGTGAGACTGGACACAGTTCAAGCCGTAACTTGAATGGCCGAGATATGAACTTGGTTCTTTTCTCGCACATGTGCAGAGGGTTCCTCTGGTGAAAGTTTGTTGTTTTTAAAAATTTTACTTTTGTTTTAGTTTTATTTTAATCCCCACAAGTTACTTAACCAACAAAAAAATTCTTCATTTTTTGTTTATGAATTATTAATTGGAGGCACTCAGGGTGTAATGGTTATTGTCATGGGAAATGGACAAGGTGACCTGAGTTCAAATCCTAGACGAGCTTGTTTGCATTTCACATAGTGCTCATACTCTTTGGAAAATTATTAATCTATTCTGCCACCATCTATGGGTAAATAGTAGGGCAGACAGGGTTCTTTAACCTTGATATGGTAACCATTTCAGAAGGAAAACTCTAAATTGAAACCTTTTAAATCCTGGATAAAAAATTTACTTTGTGTTGCATCCTGCTCTAGTGGAGGGGTTGGTAAATACATATATGAATTATATATTTTTATGTATATTATATATTTTTCTATATCTGTTATATATTTTCATGTGCATTATATATTTCTATATTTATTATATATTTCTATATTAATCATATATTCTTATATTCATTATATATTTTTATATTCATTATATATATTTATATTCATTATATTTCTATATTCATTATATATTTTTTTATATGCATTACATATTTTTATATGCATTGTACATTTTTATATCTATTACATATTTTTATATTCATTATATATTTTTATGTTTATTATACATTTTTATATTTATTATACATTTCTATATCCATTATACATTTTTATACTAATCATACATTTTTATATCTATTACATATTTTTATATTAACTATATATTTTCATATTCATGTTCATGTTCCTGACACTAATACATTATTCTGTGTACTTGACATGAGACTTTGATGAGTTGTGGTGCACCTGTGCACTGTACACAATAAATTTCATTATTTATAATGTAAACATATTGGTAATGATTTTTTTTTTACTATAGCCATTATATATCTTTTGCAGTTCATCAAATATTCCCATAGAAGATATATTTCATTTAATCATTTTTACATTTACTTAATGACTTAATAAATACATTTTTACATTTACTTAATAAACTTAATAAATAGATTTTCTTAAAAAAATAATTATGCAATGTGTGAATTCAAACAAGAAATTATAAATGGATTGTTAAATAAAAATGTACAATTAAAAAAAACAGGTCACTTTAACCTATTTTTTAATATGACAAATAGTTATCTCCCTTGTTTTAGATTATTTCTACAGTAGTAGCTTGTCCACTGTACCCAATTCTTAGAACACTTCTTCTCATTCTTTTCTTCTTTTTCTTCTCTCCCTTCTTCTCCCCCTACTTCTTTTTCTCCTTCTACTTCTTAAAAAAGTAACACAAGTGAAAAAAATAGGGAAAAAATGTTATCAATAGAGATAAAACGGTTATTTCCTTTAACTTTAACATAAACAAAGGGGAACCACTCTTGACTGATAAATTATTTATTTATTTATTGGTTGATCTACTTGGAAAAAAAGACGGGGTTAGGGTTTAGGGTTAGGGTTAGGGTTTAGGGTTGGTTTAATGGGAAAATATGTAAATAATTTATTAGTCAAGAGTGGTTCCCCTTTGATCATGTTAGACTTATAGGAAAAAACCGTTAAAACTTTATTTTCATTCAACTCCTTTAAATCAATTATTTTCATCGATTGAATCATAAAAGAATTTTGTGCTAAATTTGTTCAAATGAAAAATCAAAATATATGAATTGGGAAAAATTTTATTTGTTAAACAGGGAAAACTTTTATCACTCATATTTTGAAGTTTTAATTAGACTTGAATTTGATAAAACTAATTTTGTAATAATGAAATTTATTGCATACAGTGCTCAGGTGCACCACAACTCATCATAGTCTCATGTCTAGTACATAGAATAATGTATTAGTGTCAGGAACATGAATAGCGTACAGTAATAATATACATGTATGTGTACAGTGCTCAGGTGCACCACAACTCATCAAAGTCTCATGTCTAGTACATAGAATAATGTATTAGTGTCAGGAACATGAATAGAGTACAGTAATAATATACATTTATGTGTGCACGTGTGTTCATATGTGTGTGGAGGAGGGTATAGTTGATTCCTTCCTTTACTGAATGGTCTTCTTCTTAAAAAAGTAACACGTGAAAAAATAGGAAAAAAATGGCATAGCTACTATAAGTTTATTGAAATATATATATCAACTTAAAAAGTCAGGTGGCACCACTGTTCAGACATGAGAACTGTTTTTAAATCAACATATGTTCCCTAAACCTAACCCTAATCCTCAACCCTAACCCTAATCTTACTTATATGATAAATTGGTTGTTTAGTTGTTCCGTTTTACAGCATATCAACTATCTTTTGGATCATTTAATGCCAAAAGTCATTTTTGATAAAGAAAGGACTCGGGTTGCTTACAGTACCTGAGATTGCTTAAGTGGTCACCTAATTAATTATCAGAACAGGCTTATTGCTGCTTAACTTTGGTGATCTAGCGGGAACCATTTCAGCCAGGGACATTAAAGCTGCAGATAAATCTAACCCAGACATTTTTCCCAGCTATGATTTTGAAAATAGAAATTATTTAATAAATGTAATTTAGAATAAAATACAATTATTATATATAAGTCTAATGCAATGTACATTAAATGATAAATTTGATGTTTTGTCATCTCAGCCTCCTGCCCCAATTTATATTTTTACTGTGCCAGTGACAGGCAAATTTCCAGCCCAACTTTATATCATATTTTCTGAGTCGTGTTTTTGTCGCTTTTTGTCTGCAAATGAACATAGGTATTTTACATGGTCCCTCCTCCAGATTTTTATTGGCAAATCAATGTAGATATTTTACAACCCCCTTTTAATATATATATATATATATATATATTCAAAAGTGAGGATTGCCAGTAACGATGACTGATAGGGATGGGTGGCGAGAGAGAGAGAGAGAGAGAGAGAGAGAGAGAGAGAGAGAGAGAGAGAGAGAGAGAGTCATGGGAATCCATACTGTGAGCACGACTTGATGATGATGATGATATGTAATATAGTTCATGTTACTTGTTTTTTACTTTTTTTTACAAAACTTTTATACCAAGATTTTCTTTTAAAAATGAAATAAAATGAATTATGTGTATTTAATTTTTAATTTTTGAAAACTAAATTTTAGTCTTCTGCCTGAATACATTTATTTTAAAGGATAGTCCCCCACCACAAAAAACAAAACAAAAACAAACTAATGATGATAAATCTTAAAAGTATAATTAAACCTTATTCCAACTCTAGCTATAAAACTACCACTGAACTTGATGCTGACTCAACATCATGAGAATGAAAGACTTTGTGGTGAGTCGGAAGTTGCCGTTTCAACAGACGGAAGTCGAATGGCAAAAAATAATTAGTCTGCGCATATGGATTGCGCAACCTTAGTAAAAATAAAATTCAAAATTAAATTCGTAAAATTTAACCAATCAGAGGCGTTCCCGCTTAAAAAGAAAAGGCATCGAAAGAAGCCTCGCTGATCCACTTGATTTGCTATAAAATCTTTTTCATTTTCAAGCAGAAAGATTTTGCCTGCCAAAGAGAATCCTTGTCACTTGTTTTAAGAAATTTTAACGCATAAGGTCTATCTATCTTTCTCACTTTAAATAATCATCGCTTTAACAGATAATCTTAATATCAGTACAACTACAGCCTAACTGCTGATTATTTGGACATACAAACTTTAATGTTTCTTCTTATTGTGTGAATTGTAATATATTTTATTACATTTTACATTTGAACTTAAAAAAAAGAACTTTGGGACGGAACCTATCCCAGTATTCAATACTACCTTTTTGTAAATTTCTGTTAATACAATTTTGTTTGTTTAATCAAGAGTTTTGTCTTCTCTACCATCTTTGCTTGATTTATTTATGGTCTTTAAATGTTTGAATACTTTTATTGAATATTGACATCAAACTGCCCTACCTATCACCATAACTTCTCCTGGGAAAATCCTGAAACTGTTTTAAGTCTATCTTTTTTTTTTCTAAAAATAATTTTTGCAGCTTAACATCTAATCTAATCTTTATTTTTTGAAGGAAAATAGAATGGGTTATTGTATTTTACCAAATGGTTTTACTTTCTTTGTTTAATGGCATATCAATATTCATAGGTTATTTAATGCTAAAGCCGTTTCTGTAGAAAAAACAGTAGTGGTACTATTTAACTTATAGTTGGAAGGATGAGGAGTTTCATACCTTTCCCAAGAGTATTAGTCTGAAAGTGAATGTAATAGCATAAAATGAATTCTTTTTTAAAATTGAAATAGATTACTAAGTAGGCCTGAGCCTATTCTAGTAGTAACCAGGTTTAATTTCAGAGTTTTCCTTCTCCTAGACTGGTTGCCTAACCAAGGTTAAAGAGCCCAGTCTGCCCTACTATTTACCTATAGCTGGAGGGAGATTAGTTGGATTCAAACCATTCCCAAGGGTATTAGCGCTATGTGAACTGTGGTTTCGTCCAGGAATTGAACTCGGTTGACCAGTTCATTTCCCACGACTCTAACCAGTACACCAACGCACTTCCCCTAAATGTAATGTTGAACTCCTGTACTATTATGATGCAGTACAGCTTGTCAGCCACTACACCATGGGGACATCCTCTCTTTACTAAGTGACTAAAAATTATAAGTTTTGGGGCCTGAAAAGTTCCTTTTAAGTATTAAAAAATTTTCATTTTCTTTTATAAAAATAAAGAAAAATTTGCTATCAAAGGTTAAATAGAAATTAGAAAAGAGTAAAAGACAAACATATAAGTTAAGGTAGCGTGGACATGGATTCAATGGCTCCTGATAACTGATAGTTTCTCGCCTATGCGATCTGAAGACCACATAGGTGAGAAACTATCAGTAACCAGGCACTGTTGACTCCATGTCCACACTACCTTATCTTAATTATAAATCCCCCTATCAATGATAATGAACACTGTTTACTTATAAATATAGCACCCATATTATCTAAATAATATATATATATATATATATATATATATATATATATGTGAAGAAAAGGAAGTGAATCCAACGGTATGTAGTATATTAAGAAAGAATGAAAAAACACTTAAATGAGTTTATTGGCCGACACTGCAGTGTTTCAATCTATTAATTAGATCATCTTCAGGGCATTTGTTAGTATATGGAAGGTAATAAGAAATTTTTATCACAGAATAATAATATATATATATATATAAATAAGTTAATCCACAGACACGTGTTTCGAAGTTTTACCTCTCATCAGTGTGGCTACACTTTAACAGATACCCATAGCCGGGATCAAGACCTGATTGAATTTTTCCGTCTGCCAAGTCTCTTACCCATACGGCTATTTGCGGCTGTCAATATTTAATTGATACATTTCTAAGCGGAAATGAATTCACGAGAGTCCTCTAACTTTGTAACTCCCTACTGTAACATTTAATAATATATATATATATATATATATATATATATTATTAAAAGTTACAGTAGGGAGCAGGGTTGCTGACAGCATAGATCCACACCACCCATCCCTATTGGCCATTGCTCCTGTATCCATGCAGAGCTGATCAGTGTAGGTTTTTGCAGGCCATCCCACAAAGGTGTGTCCGTGTGTAGGTGTCCAAAGGAAAACTTCATTTATGAGCTTGTTCCTGCTTCTCCAGCAATGTCCAGCATGTCTTGTTTGTCTTACCTGGATGTTTTGTGTGATAGGAGGTAAGTGGCCGTACAGCTCCTCTTTTATGGGTTGCTACTTCCAGGATTTGTTCAAGACGGTACTCAGCATCCTTTTACAGTTCTCATCTACCTTTTTCTCCAAGTGTTGTAGGTGACTCACCTATGACACGAACATAGATATACCCAAAGGGTATATCTAACAGAGCAAAGCTGCTCAAGTGAGAAGTAGCAGATACATGTTCTTCGTGTACGCTGTAACAAGGAAACCCTTTCATTGTACGTTGATATATTGCTAAATACATCTGTTCTCTACATTTTATCTCCATGTTGAGTTATTATTTATTGACCCTTAAACAGGTCATAACACCAAGCATTTTATTAGAGTCAAGTGGTGATACTATAAAATATGAATGTTCTTATAATACGTTAGAAGGCTCAAAGTAACCTTCCAATGTAGGTACATATATATATATTTACCAACCCCTCCGCACGAGCAGGTTGTGACACAAGGTCAATTTCTTAAGCAGAGTTTAACATGTTTGAATTCAGAGTTTTCCTTCTCCTTGACTGGTTACCTAGCCATGGTTAAAGAGCCCAGTCTGCCTTGGAGAGAGAATTGGATTCATACCTTTCCCATGGTTATAAGCGCCATGTGAAATCCAAACAGCTTCATTGAGGAATTGAACTCGGGTCAACGAGTCCATTTCCTACGACTCTAACCATTAGACCATGCACCTTCATAACAACATGGGTGCATATATGTACATGAAATAATCTGACAAAGAAGTTATATATAATAACAAACATAGACTTTATTTTGTGAGCACGTGGAGAAAATACATACAAGACAGGTATACACATATTCATGATAAGGTACAGTAAGATATGGAGAACAGATACATAAATATACACAAAGGATGTAGGACTAAGTCCTACAGAAATAATACAGAGTTACATGTAGAAATAAGTCACTTACCAATAGTTTGCAGGGGGGCAAAGTCCCCCCACTTAAGGGGCAGAGGCACCAAGCACCTAACCCATGTGCAATGGTTGCTGGACCAAAAGAAAGAGAGTAATTTTCTCCCGGGCTGCTGTTTAAATACACCTATGGGCAAAAACCTGTAGCAAGGTAAGATAATCCTATAGAACTCATGTCCATCCCAACAGGGGCGGACAATCGCTACACTACCATACAGTAGCAGAAAAAGAAGAGCAAACTATGGACTTATACATACCCAGATAAAAGCACTGTGATATATTTATAAACAAGAAGTGGATAAATAACACTATGAACTGCAAAGCATGTAACGGTCACTAAATTGACCTGTTAGCTATACTTAATTTTTTACATAGTTATTTTTTGTTACCAATTTAATAACCGCCACAATATTTAGTATTTGAATAATTTAGTTGATTTTTTATAAATCCCATTTTATCAGTTGCTGCTGAACCCTTGATTTAATGCGATTGATGAGAACCTAAGCGGAAATGGATAAAGTGAAGCAGAGTCATATACAAACTCTGTTTAGATTGCTACTGCTGGTCAAAGAGGCAACATGATAAGAATTTGTGTCCATTTCTTTCTTGTGTTTCAATTTCTTTTGAAATGTAACTGTGTTGTATACCCTTTCTTAAATTCTTATCTCTGGTCGTATTTTCTTCTGGCCGGCTTTGCTATTTCTTCATCTATCTTGGTCTGGTCTCTTCTAAGGTCTGGACTTTCTTTTGCTATGTTCCTGCTGGCTGATCGTCCTGGATTCATTTCTTAGTCTTGTTACCAAGACATTCATCAACCACAAGAACATATTAATTATACAAACTTTTATTTCCTTAACTATACATTTCATGTAACTAAATATCTGACTAACATAGCGTGCGTGAGTTCCAGTTTTAGGCAGGACCTAAAATGGTCGACTTCTCTGCCTGACGTCTAACTGAAAACTGGGGACTCTGAAAAAGGTCCCACGTGACTTCACATATTTGGCGGGCTTCTGTAATTTTCCATAGAAGGATCCGGCCATGGTATGAAAGGGGTCATCCCCTCAGAATTACAGGGGACCGACAATAATCTTATGCAACCGCATAGATTATGTAACAATTGTTGTTAACTTTTATTGAATGTTTTCATTGTGTTTATTAAAATTAAACTTAATGACATCAGTATGAAAGTGTTGTATCTTCTTTGTGGAATTATTAACAGAAAATACAAACTGTTGATTTAAATGAGGTTTTATTTTTGGTTTGAGAAAAATTATGCTTTTACATCAAGTTGTACTAAGCTTGGTTGTAACCTCTTAAACCTTTGTGTGGATCCAGGAGCTGAAGGCTGAGCTGAGGTTTACCAGTGACTCTCGTGGAAGCTGGTCTGTCCCTTATCACGTCTAGTCGTCAACTGACTCCTCCCACGTGTCCCTTTCAGTGACTCCTTACAATTACTACTACATCTACCTCCTACTCCTATTATTATCTACCTCTAACTGCTACCTCTCATATTCCCATCTAAAAGAAACGGTCCTTATTTTACCGCCCAAATTTAAATTCTTGGTGCCAGTGTGTCTACATTTTTCTACTTTTAGAACACTAGCCAAACGCCATTGTTTCAACCATTATAGAAGTTCCCCCTTTAGAACGGAGTGTACTAATAATAGTAGTACTCGTTATGTTTCTTCCAGGACACTGTTCGAACTGAACGAGATTTTGTATTTATCATGGGAGAATCTTCTCTTTTATTCCTAGCATTTATTTCCTGCTCTGAATCACTAGGCGTTTCGTTCCTATTAATCTTAGCATTTTGTTTCCATGCAGACCAGTGACAGTTACAAAACATACTCCTCTTTTGAAGAAGCATCTACCAATCAAAGATAACAGAAAAATAAGAGAATAATATTTCTGTCAATGGAAAAGAAGATAACAAGGCAAATATACAGTATATAATTGGGTTAATATTTCATTCGGTGCAAATGTGTCGTATGTAAGAATTTGTAAGGCGTTTAGTGTTCAAGACTCTTATTTACTGCTAAACACAAGGATTCCACTCAAATGGATCAAACTTAATGCCACAATGGATTTCTACTCTAAAGTGCTCTCACCTGTAGCCCCTAAAAATGGCCACAAGAATCTTAACACACATTCAGAAAAAGAAACATTGATTATGTTCCAATAAAAAAAAAAGAAGACTTTTGCTAAAACCAATATTACAATCTGAGAGGGTATGGGAAATTTGGGTTATCTGCCCCTTAATCTGGTCCGGAAGTAAGGCACCGGACGGTAGGGGGCGAGACCCTAAAATTCATCAGAACAGTCAAGCAAGCAACAGGGCTTGGAAGTGCAAATCAACAGCAGGCAAGAAGCAGCAATGCTGACAACTAGAACCAGAGCAGTAGACAGCAATGCTGACAACTAGAACCAGAGCAGTGGACAGCAACGCTGACAACTAGAACCAGAGCAGTGGACAGCAACGCTGACAACTAGAACCAGAGCAGTGGACAGCAACGCTGACAACTAGAACCAGAGCAGTAGACAGCAATGCTGACAACTAGAACCAGAGCAGTGGACAGCAATGTTGACAACTAGAACCAGAGCAGTGGACAGCAATGCTGACAACTAGAACCAGAGCAGTAGACAGCAATGTTGACGACTACAATGAACAAAAAACAGACCCAACAAGAAACAGACATTAACGAACCCACTTCAATTTATTACCCCATGAAAACAAAGTTAAGTAAAAGCACTTGTTACCTTATATTTAGGCATTCAAAAACCGCTAAGCGAATAAAGTTTAGCAATAAATATGAACATTAAACTCTTTTAAATGCCTTACAAATTCTTACACATTTGCATCTGAATAAAAAATATTAACCCAATTATACACATGTATATTTGCCTTGTTTAATTTCTTTCTAACAACAGAATTATATATGTTCCTTATTTTTACAAAGTGACAAGTGTTTTTACTTAGCTTTGGTTTTTGGAGAATAATGTATCTGGAGTAATTTCTTTAATGTCTGTTTCTTGTAGTAGTCGTCAGCTTTGCTGCTTCTGTTGCCTGCTCGTTAACTTTTAGGCACCGCCTTGCCTGTTGTTTTTTTTCCCCGTACGACCCTCACAGGTGGTTGACTGTTCTGCATGAATTTTAGGGTCTGTTCCACACCCCTGTTCTGGTGCCTTACTTCCGGGCCCGATTAAGGGGCAGATAACCCAAATTTTCCATACAGAATCGTCTCAGTAAAGATACACCTGAGTTTACTTAGAAACAAGAAACAAACCATTAAATCTGTACAATGTGATTGGTCCTCAATTGGTAACTGTGATATATGCAATCAATATTTGCTAATAGTAAGAAACAAGTTTGATATTCTTTAGGAGTATAAAGAAAGGAACAACAAGCGGCAATACTCCGAGGTTTGTGTGGAGTTAACCGCAAATGTGGCAGACAGGTTAAGAGTTAAAGAAGTAAAATGAACGACAAGATGTGAATAAAAGACTGTATTAGATATAAAACTTGCAAACTTTAGTCTCGTTTGCGCAAATATATATAAGTATATAATTGTCACTTAGCTGTTTATCCTGGGATATGGGGTATTAACGGAGCCCCTTGCTACGGCCTTCTGATATAGTTCGGATATAGATGGACTTCTGTTTGCGCCCGACTCCGGTTCTGTTGAAGAATAGTGGGAGCGACCTTTTGTTCGGTCCGTTCCCTTTCGTTGCTGGTTCAGAATAGATGGAATGAGTCTGCATATTCGACTTTGCCGTCAAAGTATGCTGGCTCATGATTGGTTGGTTTGAAACAGAGGCTCGCAGACAAGAGACGATAACCCCATACCCCAGAATTCTTAATAGGAGACATCAGAAAAACATATTCCAAATGATGAATATGAAAACTTTATTAGCACCTATCGAAGCAGTTGCACCTTTTGTTCAGGCAGGTATCATTTTCATTTAAAATTATGCTTGTCAAGATGTAAAAAAATTTAATAGAGGAGTAAAAATATGGGATTAATTCTGGTCAGGTAGTAAATGACATAAGAGAAATTTGTTTAAATGTCTACATTTGGAAATTAGTTCACTTTTCTTCAGTAAATTCACATTTGTATTTTGGAGACTACACAATTTTCACTTATGCATAGTTTACAGTTGTATTGACCACCTTTGTATGGGCTTTGATAATTTCCCATTTTATTACAGGGATTTTACCATTGTATCTTATGAGCCAAACATGTTTGGATAGGGTAGTACCATTTGAGTATCTACTGTTATTGAAGCTGAGGTTGTGATTGTACCACCTATTTTTCCAATTTTGTTAAGTGACACCAATGTATGTTTTTTAGTTGTTATTTTCACTTTCCTTTATGGTGGCCTATAATGATAATTAAACAATCGCCATTTAGGAGCATTTTGTTCTATCGAAGAAGTTGCATCTTTTGTTCGGGCAGGTATCATTTTCATTTAAAATTATGCTTGTCTGATGATTTTTTTTTTATATTGTTCATACAATAATAACTAATTTTAAAATTTTTACATATTGAATTATTTTGGAATAGCTATTAAGTATACATATCAAACGATATATCATACCGTGGTATATCCATGGGTCCCACTAATTTATATAATTAGAATATAAGTCAAATGTTTCCACATATGTAAATAGATATGCATTTATACTACATAATCAAAATAAATTGGTAAAACAGTGTAATGTATTAAAATTCTATGGACAAATGATATTGAGAATTCTTTAAATTAAAAAGTCACAAATTAAAAAATACACAAACATGATTTTAAGAACTCTCAGAAATTATTCCCTAAAGTCATTTAAGCCAATTGCTGAAGATCACTTTATTTTTATTCAATTTATTATAACAAAACACTAAAGTAGATAAACAGTTTTATAGATAAGTACAATAAAAAGAGAAACATAAAAAAGAATCCCAAGTAGAAGAAAATAGAAAAAGTGAAGGAAAGTAAATAGAAGCAGAGAAAAGGGTGGGGGAAAAAAAGAAAATGGAAGAAAAAACAAAAGAAAGGAGAGAGACTAAATTGACTAAATATCAGAAGAAAAAAAGAGAAGGATAAAAGAAAAAGATATATAACGAAAAGAACTTAAAAGAATATAAAAGAAACTCTGAAACAAAGAAAATAGAAAATATAGAAAGAGAAAATGAAAGTATAATTGTGATGGAGTATCTTGTTAATGAAATGTTTGTAAACTGATGTAATGAATATGTAAATACCTTGGTACCCCCTCACTATAATCTGATTGGATAGTGTTATGTATAAATAGTTGACACTGTGTTGGTACAGGCACCTATACCGAGACCTACATTTACTCTCTAGACTACACCATGACTGCTCGGCAGATGTCTTGCTATTTGACGCACCAACAACTACTGCGATAATATACCAAATACCAACTTCAGAATATATCCCTTAACCCGGATATATCACAAACAAAATAAAAATTCCATCTTTGATTGAATAATAATGCTCATATATTTTTACCAAAATGATTTCAAATGTGAAAGGTTCTTTATTCTTTTTGTCAAATTTACAATAACTATATCTCATTCCTAACACAAACAATTTTATTGGAGGTTTCAAACTACCAATAGGCCATAATAAAATAATGGTATTTTATTGACTTTTGATTTAACTCTTAACATCCTGTTGAGAATTTTCTCAACCCAGAGCATTCCTTTAAGGATATATTTAAAAAATGGCTAAAAATGACCTTTGCATCTAAAATTGCCAGTTATTTCCCTTTAATTCAAAGACTTCTAAATATGTTTAATATTACATTTAAACAAAGGCTAACATTTGAGGCTGATTGGGAAAATGAATGACACTTCCAGTCGGGTGGAATGAGGCGGTATAGGACTTTAAGAGTTAAGCAGAGAAAAAGGTGGGAAAAAAAAAAGAAAATGGAAGAAAAACAGTGATATATGCAACCAGGCGAGTACCCTCCATCAGGAATCTGCCATATTCTGAACGTCTTGCTACCCTGGGTATGGATTCATTGAAACTCCGGCATATGGCAACTGACCTGGTAAACACTCATAAGGTCATTAATCATCTTAACAACAGCAGCCTTGAGCACCTTTTTGATCTCCATCTTTCTAACACACGCGGGCATGCCTACAAAGTCAGAAAACAGCATTGCTCACATAACTTTCGGAAACATTTTTTCATGCTCAGAATTGCCGAGGCATGGAATAAGCTACCTGCGTCCATTGTGGGCTGCCGAAACACTGCATCTTTCAAAGCCTCCATGCTTCCTGTAGTCTGCCAACACTATACCTGATACCCCTCTCCACACACATATGCACGCACGCGGACATATACATGTATATTATTACTATACACTGTTCACGTTCCTGACCCTTATACATTATTCTGTGTACTAGACATGGGATTTTGATGAGTTGTGGTGCACCTGAGTACTGTACACAATAAATTTCATTATTATTACTAGCAAAATAAAAAAATTTTGAAAGATATTGCTTGAGGAGGTGGAAGTTAAAAATTAAATGTCGGAGATTTTGAACCATAAATCATGAAATCATCAAATTTATTAAAGGAGTAAAAAAAATAAAACAATTTGAAATCGAAACTAAGTTCTATTATCTTTGAATATCTATTAAAATAAAACAAACCATATATAAATATATGATACTGGGGATGTATCTATTAAAACTTGTTTTAAAAAACAATGAGGACTGTCTAATGTTGCATGCTCAAATTTTGAGTGTATTTATTCTGTTATGACGATTTCAGGTATAGTGACGTAAGCAGTGACATAGTTTTTGTTACAGACAAAAACTGGAAGGTAATCTCCATTATTAATAGATTCTTCTTCTTCTTCTTCTTCTTCTTCTTCTTCTTCTTCTTCTTCTTATTATTATTATTATTATTATTATTATTATTATTATTATCATTATTTGGTAATAGTAAGAAACAAGTTTGATAATCTTTAGGAGACATCAGAAAAACATATTCCAAATGATGAATATGAAAACTTTATTAGCAGCAGCCAAATGAATAACGGCCAAACAAAGAGCCAAACATACAGTCCTATGGGAGTCAAAAGCAGTTAGAGAAAAAAGAGTGAACATAAAAAAGCATCCTTATGCAATAAAAAAGAATCAAACAAATGCCAGTAGACAGAATTTTGAGAAAGTCTACAAAAATACCCCCCTCCAAATACCACCCCCCTGATCAATATATGATTTTGCTGATAGGCCAACATTGATGTGTAGATATCCACAAGAGTACATCATTTATGAGTTGTCCTTACTTCTCCAGCAGTGTAAAAAGTAACAGAAATATTGGGGAGAAATAATAGTTCTGTCGTAAAGGAAAAGAGACAAGGCAATTATAATGTATATAATTGTGTTAACAATTTATTGGTGCAATATAAGAAGTGTTCACAAAGTTCAAAGTTGTGTGTGAAAGAATTCATAAAAGTTCATAGAAAATTGCCAAACATGCATGCTTGGCGGGAAATATTATAGATTCCAGAGACAAATGTTACTTAGCTTTAGAAACAATATTTCTGTAATTGTTTCTTGTTGTTGCAGTAATCTGTTGAGTTTGTCAGGTCTTATTCCTGTTGGAGCCTAGACTGAAAGCTGACCTTATTTTGGCCACTGCTAATGTGTTCTCTGCCTGTTGACTCTCACGGGTGGTTGCCTGTTCTGACGATTTAGGGTTCTGTCTCTCCCCCTACTGGTGCAGACTTCTGGAAACCGATTAAGAGGCAGATAACCCAAATTTCTGAGACAAGCTGTTTTGGTAGTAAAGAGTCATCAAGGCAAACAAGATGATCCGCCCAAAGCATCTGGTTCCTCATTACAACTACAGTAATGCTAGGTGTTCTGGCTTTGGTCAAAACACCCATATCTGGAACATGGCTGTTCCATTTCAGGCCAAGGATATGTCTAAAACAGTGCTGATAGAATCTTTTAAGCTGTCTCATATGAGATTGATACAACGTCCAGTTTTCAGAAGCATATAGCAAGGATGACAACACACATCTTGATACACAGACACTTTAGTTGCAAGAGTTAGATCACCATCAGACCAAACCCTGTCTTCTAGCTCAGACGCCCTGCTTATTCTCTGTTTAATTTCCACATCAAGAGAACCATCACTAGATAAAATACTACCAAGGTAGACAAACTCTTTGACAACTTCAAGATGCTTGATTTTTATCATATATGTGTTAGAAGGTGGTGGCTTAGTGTCCTAGATATGATGTTAAACTCTATCTGATGCTGAAGTTTCAATTCTGGAGCTCTGGGGAATGTTGAATACCTCTTCATCACTATTACTCCTAAGTCCACTTTGACTCAGAGTGGTAGTACCTGTTAGGGTCCCATCTATAGGTTAACTAGAAAAAGAAAAAAAAGGAATAAAAAAAATTGTTTAAAAGGAAAATTGAGTTTCAAAAGAAATTGAGTACCCATCAAAAATGAATAAAATAAAAACGTCTTCAGCATGTCATAAAACCCAAACAATCAAGAAATCAACATTATATATATATATATATATATATATATATATATATATATGATGACCTAGCACTACTCGCAAATACACCTGCACAAGCCGAATCCTTGCTACACAGTCTAGAAAAGGCAGCACGTATACGTAAACTCTGATAAAACTGAGTTCATGTCTTTCAAAAACAAAAGCGACATCTCCACCATCGATGGCAAACTCCTAAACTCGGTAGAACAATTTAGATACTAAGGCAGTAACATCTCCTCCACAGAAAATGACGTTAATGCACGCATAGG
Source organism: Doryteuthis pealeii (assembly GCA_023376005.1). NCBI lineage: Eukaryota > Metazoa > Mollusca > Cephalopoda > Myopsida > Loliginidae > Doryteuthis > Doryteuthis pealeii. Next base: position 10,381,709 of record CM042179.1, on the reverse strand, counting down.
AAAGGCATGGGCTGCTATAAATAAATTATCGGTCATATGAAAATCCAATCTCACAGACAAGTTAAAGAGACAGTTTATGGCTGCACCACCTGGACCCTAACTAAGCGACTTGAGAATAAACTAGAAGGGAGCTGCATAAGAATGCTACAGGTGATCATG